>CM061065.1:214583886-215183886 GCA_030762895.1 Sophora flavescens
GATTAAAATTAAATTAGTTTGTGTCAGTTTATTGAGTAAAGAACATTGCATCTAAAAGACTTCTGCTAAGAGTGTGTTATTTAGGTTCTTATTATATGTTAATTTACCTTTAGATGGATATTGTGTTACCCGCAACTTAATGTAAGCTTTTATGGTTTCTTATTTTAGAATAAAGTTAATATATTGTACCTTCAATAATTCAAGATCTTCAATCGGAAGATTTAAGTATAAAGCCCTATATATGTAGCAATGTCAAATTCTTACTAAGAAATCCTTTTAATTATACTACGATCACTTCAACTCTGTTACAATGGCAAGCAAAATCAGAATCTGTGATATTATTCATCAAACAAAAACTGAGGATTGTTCCAAGTACATCACAGGAAATACCAAAATAAAAAGTTAGACCAAGAGATTTATGGGGTTATCGAGGTATTGATAATTATCAGTACATGATAATTGAAATAGGACAAGTTTTCTCATTAAATGAGGGTTCACCACCAAGGGTATGCATCATCTTTCAAAATTAATTGATTATCCAGAAACAGTAATATAGTAGACCCTAATCCAGAAACGTCAATTATTCATACTACATGAATTGCATTCAAGATGATTGGTGAGCCATGCAAACATATGCAAGGTCCACACTGTTAAATGTAAAAAGTTGTCTGGTGTAGTAGAATTCTTTCCTAGTGAAATGCAAGGGAATTCTTTTGTTGTGCACGTAATTATAAACAAAGACAACAGATGGACCAAGATGCTAGAGAGGGTGCCCTTATGGGAAGTGCTAAGCAATATAGTGGCAGAGGAAGGATTGAAGAGCCATGGCATAGATGGTCCAGTTTCTGCTTATTTAAGTGCCCTGAAGAAGGATATACAAGGCTGTCGTTTGGTTCAGAACAATTACTTCGGTAGCTAAACCCTATAAATCAAGGGTGGTCTTCACGTGGAAAGTCAGAAGATTCATTAAAGCTGGAAAAAAAAAGGAAGATATTAACTGAGAACTAAGGGACCCCTACTGCTGCAAGTTCAGATGGCAATAAAGTAACATTTAGGACAGCCATAAAGGATCAAGGAAGAAGTCAAGAGAAAGAGCTGTTCAACTGCAGTGGTATTCCTTGATGTGTGAGTGTGTTATGTGTGGTGTGCGAGCCCAGAATTGATTCCCCATTTGTTCCTGCACTGTTTTACAGCTGTTTCTTTATGGAATACTTTGTTTGGTACTTTCTTTATAGAACCTTGGATCAGTTTCCAATGTGAAATCCATGCCAGTATTTGGTGTATGTGGTTGGAGTGTAATTCTTGTATAGACTTCTTTGGAGGAGCAGCTCCTTTGGGATAAGACCCTGCTTGTCTTCTATATGGTGTAAAGCCCATGGTCTTTTTAAAGCGATTTCTCGTCTAACAGATATGTTAAAGGATTGGACAGCTATGCTGCATTGATGTTCTTTCTTTTTGTTTGTCCTCTTTTTATTTTGTAAGGAGGATCTCTTGTCCTCCTAACTCTTTGTGATCTTCTTCTCTTCATCTTAATGAATTTCTGCTTTTATAAAAATAGTAATAATAAATGAATAGATTGATGCTCAACTTTTTGATAAATATATATCTACCTACCTCAAGTTCATTTATAATGGCAAGATTAACAGATTTTTACTTTATGAGTATGAATTCTTTATGTCGAATATTTAATGGGTCAATTGGGGGTTGAAAGTTTCAAGAATGTAGGTGATAAAAGCAGTTATTGAAATATTTTTCCATGTTATGGGACTTTCATTGTGAAAATCAGAATATAAAAAATGTCAAGACTAAGGCTGTGTTTGGATGTTTTATGGTGGGCAGAATGAAATGGTATATAATGGAATGGATGGAATGGAAAGGGATAAAATGACATAAAGTTCCCATACCATTGGATGTTTAATGATGGAATCGAAGGAAGTTCCAATTCCCTTGTTTGGAAGTTCTAGTGTAAGTGAATGGAACGGTAAGAATTATAAGTTTATTGTTTCCATATTTCCCATACTTCAAAATCCTAGGGTTAATGACCAAAATGTAATAAGATGTTCCATCCCTTATCCAGTTATCCCCAATTAAGAGGGAAATAAAAACAGGGGAATAGAGAAGTATGGGGTGGAATGGAGTCCTCCACAATTCCAGTTCTTTTCATCTCCTTTCTAAACATCAAAACAATTGTATCCTTTTCTACCTCATTACATTGCATTCCACTCCTTTTCATCATTTACCATCCAAACAAAGCTTGAAAAGAGGAGGAAGATTGTATGCATTTTTTTATATTAAAATAGTCATAAATCGTTCAACCACTAACCTAAAATTTATTAGAAAAAATACACACCTTCCACTACAACTTGCTTAAAATATATTAGTTTCTCCTCTTGTTTTAAAAATATGTTGGTCTTTCTTTCAAATCAAATATTTCCATCAAATTTCAATTTAGAATATATACTCATATTTCCATCCATAAAAATTTAAAAAGAATATATCAAAAACAAGAATTGTTAGTGTAATTTTTTAAGCAAGATTTGAGTACAGATTAGGCAAAATGCTCAATTTTTTTAAAAAAGAAAACTATGTCCACATTTCTTCTCACCAAATATAGCTATCAAAATGGGTTTAGAGCATTGGGAAACTAATCTAACAGTCTAGCTTGCCTAGAAAAGTGGGTTAGGCTCACACCATAGGACCAGGATTCTAAAAACCGGGCATGGTTTCTGTTTAAATCATAGTATAGTGAATCCAAATCCCATACCATATCACAAAATGGTAACTTGGAACACTAGTCCTCCATAGCATTCAAATTTCAAAGTTCAAACAAGGTTTTGTGATGCAAATCTCGAGTAAAAACAATAGAAAGATAAAAAAAAAATTAAGAAAATTAATCATACAGCAGACTGAATGCTGAACCACATATGGTATTGGTGCAAAAGTTCAGAGGCATACCTTATAAGATAACTTCTGACAATAATTTACATCCCTTGAGACTGGGTCTCTGTATGATGAAGTAATCACTATAACAATCTTTACAAGTGACTCGCTGGATGTTAGACTGACTTTTAGGAAAATAAGAGGAAGGGCATGCTCCCAATCTCTTAGAACACATGTGGTTTCAATGGCATACAAGTCCTTGTTGGTAATAATTTCTTTTTGCAGAAGACAGCAATTTAAATACCAGAGAGCATTGCAAGTAAGGTCTAATCAACTCATATGAGATTCAAACCATTTAAAGATTTGGTCAGAATGTACACTAGTCATCTCATGGTAAGCAAATGCAAGGTTTAGCTCCTCCTGTATATGAGGAACCAGACGCTTATCCGGCAAAAGAGTTTTCTTCTCCTCAAGAGCCTTTTTCCATTTTATTGCACGTCCATCTCTCCTCATAAACCCATTTTGATCAATAAAGCCCTTTTCCTTAAAGAATTCAAATAACCTTCTAGACAGATTGTGATCAAGACCTGGAATTCTATCTGTTAAAGTGCTCGGTGACAATGGGAACTCCATGCATTCAACAACACCAACATCAATCCCTTTATCTTTTAAAATCTCCATATACTCATCTATTTTCTGATGCCTTTTGAAATCTTTAGGCATGTGAACAAAAAGGGTAGGCGGGTAGTCTCTTTTAATATCCATTTCCTCAAACATCCCCTCAGCAATCATGATCACTATACTATTAAACTTCATAGTGGTGGCAAGCACAGATACAAAATATCCACCAGAAGAAGCACCTAAAGCCATAAGAGGAAGTTTCTCGAGCTTCGTTTTACTGATCCACCATTCTATAATGTCTTTAACAACTAAAACTTCCTTTCCATATGTCCAACATCTTCCTGCACTCGAAATAGTAATAACAGCAAAACCTTGTGCAAGACCATGAAGAACAAGTAGTCTTTCTTCAGGCAAACCAATGCAATCAGGGCATTCAGGGTATTGGTCCCAAAAGTTGATGGCCCTACCAAAGCATCCATGAGCTACAAAAAGAACACCCTTAGGGGATTCAGGTACTTGCCATATCAAATCTGTTCCATTCCGGAATTCCTTTTTTGGATGCAACTGCACCAATGAGTCAAAACTATTCCACTTTTGTTTAGGATTAGGAAGTTCATGATCTAAACTGGGTTTTTCACTATCATTCTTTGTTTTGGTGTACTTCTCACCATCAGTCTGAAATACTAAATAAAGAAACACTAGCATTAGCATCAATGTAAGAAACATGACAAGTACCGGGACCGGGCAATTCTGAGAACCATTCCGCGGCTTTGATTTGTATCCACGCTTCAACATGCTGCAAACAGAGAAGGTATATATAGTGCTTAACATTGAAGTCATAAAACCAAGCCACAGAAAATAGAACCAAATGAGTTTTTTCTGTTATGAAGTTTTCACATCATCATCATCTAGACATCTATTATTGAGTGTGTCAAAAAAGATCAAACTTTTCCCAAAATTTCTTGACATAAGATGAGTAAAGCATAAAGGGTTGATAACACACAATCAACTGCATTGAATCATTCATATCAAAGGGAGATAAGCTACAAAATTGAAAACATACTCTGGTAGAATCATGTGGTGAAACTCCAAAATCCCAAATTGTGAGTGTTGAATCTCTAAGTACAATCCACTGGGTTAATGTTAATATTTAATAATATCAAAATTCGTGAATTGATGTAAACGGCTTTGCAGTAACTGGGAGCTTGTTTCATGGAAGATGGAAGTTTCCAGAAAAAAATCATCAAAAACTTATTTTGGGTGGGCTGTGGTGTATCTTGGGCCTACAGCTGGATCAAAATCAAACTGGGCTCTTCCTCACTTTTTTTCTTTTAGGGGAAAAAATCTTGTCATGCCTCATATGCATTAGGTCACATTAGGAAACGAGGGGATGAAAGAAAAATAAAGAGAATATCATTGTCAATCATCTTCATATTCATATTCCTCAATTAATCTTCATAAGTGAATTTTCATTCCTCTCCATCATCGTATTTGTTGCATCAACTAATTAATATTCGTAAGTGTCATTGTAGTTTTAATTAAGATTTGTTGTGTTCACTTTAATTTTCGAATGATACAATCTATACTCATCTTAATTTTTTTTACTTAAAAAAAAAAGGTATCCTACTCTTCGTGTACTCTCTCTTTAAATTCATATTCGATCTCCTTATATTTTCGTAAAAAAATAAGCAAAAATATGGGAGTAGGGATGAAAGTGGTTAAAAAAATACTTCTCTAGAAGCAGGTGCTGAGTTGAGAATGATACTACTTCCTACCTAAGGGGCTGAAGTGAGTGAAGCCTATTGGCAAGTTACCAATGACTTAGTAAGAGGGATTATTAAGAGGCATAATGATAAATATCCATTTAACAAAATATTAGTTAATATAAGTGTAAAACTTCATTATATCAACAATGCATATCAACTAAGTTCTATTATAATTCTAGATATATATTATTTGATTGTATTTTTCATATGATTAACATGAAAATATTAAAAAAATACAAAATATTTATATCAAAGAAAAAAAAAACACGAAATATATAATTCAAACCTTACTTGATAAGCTCGAGCAGCTCGTGAGATATGAGTGAATCCAGCTTTAGTCAAGAAAATGGACCCACCTGATCTTAACTTAAGTTATAAGTTGAACCTATATTATTTATTTAGCACTAAGCTTGGCTTACTTCCACCCTACCATGGTTGTCAGACTCGTGAGTCTAGGTAGACTCGTGAAGGGTACGTAAACTCAACACGTAGACTCGTAAGAATCTACCTAATATAAAAAAAAACCTATAAATGACATATATACATAACATAAAATAATATAACATAACAATAATTTAACATTCAAACTCCACAATGATAAAGTGTGTCAAAATCATTCATAAATAAGAGAAACATAAGTTCCTAGAGTAAAAAAAAATCAGGAAACAGCTCCTGACAGACTAATACATATTCAAGTGTTCAAATGAACAGGGAAAGAGAAACGGGGTTCGAGCAAGGAGATAGAGGATAAGTATAAAATAATAAAGTAGCAAACCACAATAATAAAGTGTGATAGTACATTAGTGATAAGATCATACTACATCAATGATCAAATCATACATAAATTCGTAAAAACATAAGTTCCTAAAGTAAAAACATTTTAAAAAATAAGATCTAATTTGACTTAACTGCCATATAATTTTTAGTCAAACAGTTACTTTATTTTGTAGCTAATAAGAAAACAAAACAAAAATATTATCGAAAACATAAAATTAACTTTATTAATCTAATATATATTGCAGCACATGGGTAATTCAACTCAGGTATCCAATAGTATTGGCCGAAAATTTACATTTTAAGGCCAAGTCAATGTAAAAACGTAGACTTGTAAAAAATCGAGAGTTTACCGATTTTATCAGAGTTTACTTAAACTTGTACGAGTTTACTAAAAAAGGAGTTTACATGCGAGTTAACTAGTTTTTGTGACCTAGAATCATAAACTCGTAAGAATCTAAGAGTTAACTCGAGAGTTTAACAACCATGCACCCTACTACTAGCCACGAGGAATACAACCTAATAAATGGATGATACTGCTTTAGGCCAACCAAATAGGTATGGTGTTCCGATTTTTTTTTTTTGTTTTGTTTTTAATAGTCCAGCTAGTTAGTTATTAGTGGGTTAGTTGTTAGTGAGGGTGGGGGAGGGGATGAACCCCATAACTCTAACTTAAACTCCTTCGAATATCTCTTAATTCACCAAGGGAGCTATCCACTTAGAATAGTGAATGAGTATACTTTAAAAGTTTAGACACCGAAAGATCGATAAATGTATTAGTAACAGATAAAATAAATAAATTTGTTTATTTTTCACGCAGCTAGATAGTAAACTGTAAACAAATGCTAAACATACTTGGTACTGAGTCCAATCTCCCAAAAAAGACGTAAACACCTTTTTAGTGTTTATTATTGCTTCTTTTATATTTACTGTGCTCTTATTTTATTAATATTTTACTGAGTAAGCTATTTTGAATTGTTTATCAAAATAAAATCAATTGTTATTTAATAAAAAGTTATTAAAATAGAAGTGACAATAAACACTATCGATTTTCTTATATCAATTTTCCTGTTTATAAAGGATGAAAGTTAAGAATCCATGTTTCTTGTGACCAAATATTTATTTTACAAATAATTTTCCCTTTTCTTTTCCATATTGATGAATTGAAATGATTTTATTTCGTGACTCTAGTCTATACAGCTGCCCTATCCATATTTATTTGGAGGTAATATTTCTGAGCATTGAAGAAGACAGAGGTAACAATCTCATAAATTTTTGAAGTAAATTCGGAGCCCACGTCTTTCCCCCTAGTCACCACTTTCAAGCCAACCAAACCACGTTTGGACTGAGACTTGTTTATTGTACAAGGCTTTTTTTTATTTATAAAAGAATGTCAAGTTATGGCATTTCATTGATGAATAATCTGGAAATACAAGTTGGGACATTATTAAAATAAAAAATACAGTATTGTACAAGACTTTGATACTTACTACAAAATAAAACCAACGTTTCAGATCTAATTCTCTTACCAAACCCATCATGCTCGTGCCTCAAAAAAATTTCCCTTTTTTTGCCATATCAAAATAGGACCACGTTGATAGTTACAATAACTTTGTGCCTTGAAACAAAAGAAATAAAACAATGTCTCGAGTTCCATGAGACTATGAGAGGGCATATTCATGGATATAAATAGGCCAATGTTTTCCACTCATTCATCAAACCTTTTGTGATTGGTTCTCTTACCCTCCTCATCCCTCTTCTCTTGTTGACAATATTTTAAACAAAATTCCATTTCTGCTACAATTTGAGTACCATACGTAGGTATTTGTCACCCTGAATTTCTTGCTATAGTGAAGTGTATGATTGAAGTTTTCTTGTCATTGTGTGTCAACTCCTATTTATTTTGCTTACTACCATAGTCTAGCTATACTTATCTGCTTCAGTGTGTTTTAGGTTGGTTTATGGTAATGTCTAGAAGTTATTTATGGTTTTGAAACGTTACATTTTAAAAGCTAATTTAAGGAGTTATTTGATAGGGTGCTTTAGAGGGTGGCTTAATTCATTGTCAGTTCTTTCATAGTATTTCTCTAGAAAATTTGTATTAGAAAAAGATTGTGTCTCCACTATCCACCCTCTGACCCTCCACCCCCAAAAGCGTGGAAATGAAACCTATAGAAAATAATATATTGAAAGTTCATTTATGTAACTTTATTGTTTTCATGTATAAAATAGCACCAAAAGAGAAATGCAGGGGAAATAGGATGCTTTGCAGTTCTTGGCAACTTGTCCGTGAAGGTTTTCCCTGGAAAAATCATGATTATAATGTGAAACCAAAAAAGAAAAACTAGCATCTTTTCTTTACAATTGCAGGCATTAATAATCTTTCCACAACATTGATCTAAATTCATCTTGACATAATTTTATCATATTTTCTTCCAACTGCTCCTCCTCTTTTTAGTTTATTTTCCAATCAAAGTTCAATGCATTTCCCTATGTTGATGTACATGATTTAACATTTGTACTTGATATCTGACTAGAATTTTTTATGCTGTATCATCCAAAAGTTCTGCAGATATGACTACCACCTACAAGCCAAAGAACATTCTCATTACTGGAGCTGCTGGCTTCATTGCATCCCATGTATGCAACAGGCTAGTTCATAACTACCCTGATTACAAGATCATTGTCCTTGACAAGCTTGATTATTGTTCAAACCTTAAGAACCTCCTTCCCTCCCATTCATCTCCCCATTTCAAGTTCATCAAGGGTGATATTTGCAGTGCTGACATTGTTAACTACATCCTTCTCACTGAGTCCATTGACACCATAATGCACTTTGCAGCCCAAACCCATGTTGACAACTCTTTTGGCAACAGCTTTGAATTCACACAAAACAACATTTATGGAACCCATGTCCTTCTAGAAGCATGCAAAGTCAGTGGTGGTCAAGTAAAGAGGTTTATCCATGTGAGCACAGATGAAGTCTATGGGGAGACAGATGAGGATGCAGTGGTAGGGAACCATGAGGCTTGTCAACTACTTCCAACTAACCCATATTCTGCAACAAAAGCAGGTGCTGAAATGCTTGTGATGGCATATGGTAGATCATATGGATTGCCAGTCATAACCACTAGAGGGAACAATGTTTATGGGCCTAATCAGTTCCCTGAAAAGTTGATTCCAAAGTTCTTGCTCTTGGCCATGAAAGAAAAGACACTCCCAATTCATGGGGATGGATCAAATGTGAGGAGTTATCTCTACTGTGAAGATGTTGCCGAGGCTTTTGAAGTCATTCTCCATAGAGGTGAGGTAGGACATGTTTATAATATTGGGACAAAGAAAGAAAGGAGGGTGATTGATGTGGCAAGGAACATATGCAGTCTTTTCTCTTTGGATCCAGATACACATATTAAGTTTGTGGATAATAGGCCATTCAATGATCAGAGATACTACTTGGATGATCAAAAGCTGAAGAGTTTGGGTTGGTTTGAGCGCACTACTTGGGAGGAAGGTCTAAGGAAGACCATGGATTGGTATGTTAAGAATCCTGATTGGTGGGGAGATGTTTCTGGAGCTTTGCTTCCTCATCCAAGAATGTTGACCATGCCAGGAGTTGAGAAAAATAATGGGCAAGATATGAACAATGTTGATTCTTATGTTGCTGTAAAAAATTCTACTCAGAATGGAATGGTGGTCCCAGCTCCAAGGAACATTATTCTGTCTCCTCAGAAGCCATCTCTGAAGTTCTTGATATATGGTGGAGGAGGGTGGATTGGAGGCCTTCTGGGAAATATTTGTCAGAAGCAAGGGATACCCTTTGAGTATGGAAGGGGGAGTATAGAAGAAATATCACAGCTCTTGGTTGATATTCGGACCATTAAGCCAACTCATGTTTTCAATACATTTGGTGCCATTGATGTTGGTGTGTTAACATTGGCAGATATCTGTAGAGAGCATGGTCTCCCCATGGTGAATTATGCCTTTGGTGGTAATTTTGAAGATAGAACAAATTCTAGAGATTCTTTCTACTCTAAAACCCAAGCCAAGGTGTGTTCCAAAAAAATGTGCATTTTGCTTTCTAGTTCATAAGTTTTACATGAAGTTTTTGTAGATAGAATAATGTTACTCATACATACATCACCTCACATTTGTATAGTTTTGATTGGCTAGTTTAAATTGGTTTCATGCCATTTTCTGCATACTCACACTATGTTTTTTGACACCTCACACACATGTGAGGTGATATGCTTCTTGGTGATATGTACCAAGCATTATTGTTTTGTATAGCTACTAAGTTTGCCTCTTTAAATATTTGGTGTCAGGTTGAAGAGCTTCTAAAGAACTATGAAAATGTATGCACCCTCATAATCCAATTGCCAGTATCCTCTGATCTCAGCAATCCACACAACTTTATCACTAAGATGATAAGATCTGATAAAGTGGCTAACATTCCTATCAGCATTACTGTTTTGGATGAACTTTTGCCAATTTCAATTGAGATGGCCCAAAGAAATTGCAGGGGTATTTGGAACTTCACAAATCCTGATACAGTGACCTGCAATGAGGTTCTTGAGATGTACAAGAACTACATCGACCCTGGTTTTAAGTGGGTCAATTTTACACCTGAACAACAGGCTCAGTTCCCTTCTCAAAGCATAAGAGAAATGGATGCATCAAAATTGAAGAAGGAATTTCCTAAGCTGCTACCTGTCAAAGACTCATTGATTAAATATGTCTTTGAACCAAAAAAGAAAAGTTTTGCACATTGAGTAGCACAATCAAGCATGTATGAATATATACATACATGGTGGTCTATCCATGAATTTTCTCCCTTTTGGTACTTTGGTATTTTTCTGCATTTTGTTTTTATTCTAATGTTTTATTTTGGCAAGATATATGTCTTGTAACCTATTGTATTCTCAAAATATTGTTCTATTCTTTTAATTTTTATGGAAATTATAACCGATTTCACCAGAGAAATTAATAAATGTGAGCTGTTTGGGGTTTCTTAGGTTTTCTCCCTTTTCTTTTCTTTTTCCTTGTGTGTCTGTTTTTGTTAGTATATGCCAATTCATATCTCAATTCATACTGTCTTTGAAAACAGGTGATAATAACATTGAACAACATTAAAATTCGTTGTTACATCAGAACCGGTCTTAACTTCTTCTAGTTCATAGAGTGCAATTCTGAATGCATAGGCCAAGATTGCATCGTAATTATATATGTTAGGTAGGTGTGGGTTTATGGGTTACGGATTAAATCTTGGAGATGGGATAGGGTGCAAGACAAGATGATGCTATTATAAAAGAATGTGCTATGGAGAATAAATTTTTGCAATAAAAAAAAGTTGTTCCATAAATTGCATACTCACTAATAAGGTCTTACCCTTAAGTTTGCTATGGAAAAAGGAAACACCTAACCTTTGACCTTTTTATTTCATGCCTTCATCTTCAACTGGATTTTATTCTTTTGTTCAAATATCGTCAACATGATACATGCTTGGAAGTTGGAATAGGGACACATACATCTATGCGGCATTACCCATCCTACATGAGAATTGGGCCAATTTCCCATGACTTTACAAAATTGTGTCCAATCTTGGAAAGCCATAAATCATAAATAGTAATACCCAATGATATATGAGCCAGTAATTTGTCATTTCTGCAGAACCTATTTTATGTTGTTAGCCTGAGTGAAACGCAAGCCAATAAAAAGCAGCATGGAAATAAACCTCAACCATGAGCATTGCTGACAAATTAGCCATCAAGGCATCAACCAATTATTCAGCTACCCATTCAATATTTTTAGTTCCTTGACCGGGTATCCCATAGACAAATTTGTGATAGACTAATCATCAGGCCATAGTGATTGTTAGATAAAGTCCTCGTACCATAATTCCTAATTAGTATCTCTTAAACACTCATTAAACCTAGATGTCTACTCGAACCTTAAGGTTCAGCAGCCACCTTTTTTTTTTTGGTGAACTCCACCTTTAGTCCCAAAAGTTTAAATATTAAAAAAATTGCCTTTACAATTATGGTTATATTGTTGCAAAAATAATAAATAAAATAAATATAGAAAAAGATAGAAAAATATATCAATAAAATAACAATGTTAATTACAAGAAAAAGCCCGAGACGTGTCAAATGACATCGTCCTTAAGGATTATTCCGCCCACAAATAATGATAACAAAATGCGAAACTCCTCCTAGGATATAACAGCCTCTTCTGGCACAAAGATCGGGATCAAAACAGCAAGATCATATATCACTCAGAATATTTGGAACCACTCAGAATTCTTATATCTTCTTTGCCACACTAATAAGTTGGTCACACTGAAAACTTTCCTTTCAAAATATATTTATCCTTTTCAGCAAATGAATGTGGCATTGAAAGGCATTGAAAGGAATTAAAATTATTTAATGTCATTAGAGACGTTGAAACAAAACTGCATATTATTTTAGCAAAGCTAAATTCTGAATTGATTCAATGAACTTTACAAGTATATATACATGTGTAGCTGCAAGCTTGAAGTGTAGCTTAAGATGCAAGAAAACTGACTTAACTGTTTTAACTACTAACTAACTTGTAGTAACTAATAACAGAATCATAACTACTTTTAACTAACTTGAAACTAATCTATATTCTTCATCCCCCCGCAAGCTGAAGCATGTATATCAATCATGCTAAGCTTGGAGACTAACTCCTGAAAAGTAGCAGGTGGCAATGCTTTAGTATGTAAGTCTGCAAGTTGAGCAGCTGAGGGAATGGGAAGGAGATGAATAATTTCACTTTGAACCTTGTCCCTAATTAGATGGCAGTCTATTTCAATATGTTTAGTACGCTCATGGAAGGTAGGATTGTGATCAATTTGGATGGCTGAGTTATTGTGACAAAATGGCGGGACAGGTTAAGTCATTGGATGACATAAATATTTCAAAAGATATAGGAGCCATTGGATTTCACAGGCAGTCGTGGCCAAGGCACGATATTTTGCTTCTGAGGATGATCTAGAAACTGTGTTTTGTTTCTTAGATTTCCACGAAATAAGAGAGGATCCAAGGAAAATAGAAAAGCCTGTGACTGATTTTCTTGAGTCAGGACATGCTGCCCAGTCAGAATCATTGAAGGCATTCAGTTTGATTTCTGCATTTGATGAAAAGAACAAGCCTTTGCCAGGGCATCCTTTGAGATAATGGAGTATTCCGACTGCAGCTTCCTGGTGTGTCTGCATAGGATTTGAGACAAACTGACTTAGTTTGTTAACAACATAGGATAGGTTTGGCCGAGTGTTTGTTAGATACAATAGTCGACCAATGAGTCTTCTGTAAGCTTTGGGATCTTCATGAGGAATGTCCGGATCCTTAGATAGCTTGAGGTTAGGAAGCATAGGGGTGGACATAGGCTTGCAGCCAAGAAGTCCTGCATCCTCAAGCAATTCTAAGGCATATTTTCTCTAATTTAGAGTGATACCTGCATTTGACCAAGTCACTTCTAGGCCTAAGAAGAATTTGAGGGGACCTAGATCCTTAATTTTGAACTGATCATCAAGTTGCTGTTTCACAGCATGTATCTCAGGTAGATCATTTCCTGTTAAGACAATATCATCAACATATACTAATAAAAGAGTGATGTGGTTGTTGGTAGATTTGAGAAAGAATGAGTAATCCGATTTGGGTTGTACATATCCCATGGCAAGGAGAGCAGTTGTTAGTTTGTGATTCCACTGTCTACTGGCTTGTTTAAGGCCATAAAGAGACTTCTTTAGTCTGCAGACTTGGTTAGGTGCAGGGGCTTGAAAACCTTGTGGCAAAGTCATATAAACTTCCTCATTCAAATCTCCATGTAAAAAAGCATTGTTTACATCTAATTGATGTAAATGCCAACCCTTTGAAGCTGCCAGTGCTAAAACTAGTCTAACAGTGGTCATTTTAACTACTAGAGAGAAAGTCTCAAAATAATCCACACCCTCTAACTGAGTATAGCCTTTGGCAACAAGCCTGGCTTTATACCTCTCAATTGAACCATCAACCTTAAGTTTCACCTTGTATACCCACTTGCATCCAATTTTTTGTTTCCTAGTTGGTAAGTCAGTGAGCACCCAAGTTTGATTATGTTCCAAGGCAGCAATTTCTTGATCCATGGCCAATCTCCAATGTTCATGTTGACAGGCTTGTTTGCATGTCTTAGGTTCTGTGTGGGATGTGAGTGAGACTAGAAAAGTTGTGTATGCATGTGATATTTTGTGATAAGATAAGAAATCAGAAAGTGGATAAGGATTACATGAAGGATGATTGGCATTGTGATGCTGCATGATGATATTACAGTGATATTCCCTCAAGTAGCTGGTTGGATTTCTGGTTCGGTTAGAGGTTCTGGATGTGATTGTTGATGATGGTTGAGATTGAATTGGATTTGGTGGTTTAGTGGGTAAGGCTGGTTGAGGCTTAGTTTGTTGAGGTAGGACTGGTTGGTGTAATATTGGTTGATCTGAGACAGAAGTGATAGATGAAAGGCAAGGAAAGAGGGTTAGATCTATGGAATTAGGATTGTCAGGTTTAGGGAAAGGAAAAATGGTTTCATAAAAAACAACATTTATGGAGAAAAATATCTCTCTATTAAGAAGATCATAGAGAAGATAGCCTTTGACACCATCTTTATGACCAAGCAAGATACACTTTCGGGCTCTTGGTTGAAATTTGGTTCTATGTTCTGTGAGAGTGGAAGCAAAGCATAATGAACCAAAGACTCTGAGGTGTGAAAGGTCGGGTGGCTTGCCAAATAAAAGGGAATGTGGAGAATAGTTTTGGAGCTTGGTAGAGGGCAAGATGTTTATCAAGTGAACAACATGAATAACATCATAAGACCATAAATGGATAGGTAAATTGGATTGGAAAATCAGTGCTCTGGCAATGTTTAGGATATGTTGATGTTTCCTTTCAACAATGCCATTTTGTTGAGGAGACTCAACACATGAGAGTTGGTGAATTATGCCTTTTGACTTGTAAAAGTCTGTCATGAGGAATTCTTGGCCATTATCAGACCTTAGTGTTTTAACCTTTTTATTGAACTGAGTTTCAATGTAAGAAAGAAAGTGTATAATGTGAGTTCGAGTTTCACTCTTGGATGTTAGATATTAATTAGAAAATTAATAATAGCAAGTTTCTAGGTTGATAGTTATGAGTCTTATAATTGTGAAACTTTCTAAGTTAAAAGTTGTGATTTACTAAGTCAGAGTTGTAAGTTACTAAGTCAATGTTATGAGTTACTAAGTCTTGTAGTTTTCCATTTGAATTTAGTATCTTGGAATAAGGCATTAAGCATTTATGTGATTAGTCAAATGGTCACTCTATTCTAGTTTAAATAGGGGACCATACTCTTGTATTTTGTGTGGCAAAGTAATAAAAATCCTCTTCTTCCAACAAAGTGGCATCAAAGCTTGAGTTCTAGAGAGTTGAGAGAAACACTTTGTGAGTTGAGAGATGGCAAGCAATGGCTTGAGTATGTTTCAATTCCCTCGTCTTACCAAAGGGAATTACGATAATTGGTGTCGTCGCATGAAAGCCTTGCTAGGTTCTCAAGATGCTTGAGAGATTGTAGAGAAAGGCTATACCTTACCTCAAAATGAGGCTAGTTTGTCAGCAAATGAGAAGGTGACTTTGTTGAAGTCGAAGAAGAAGGATCAACAAGCACTTGCCTTCATTCATCAAGGTTTGGATGAAGTCATGTTCGAGTTGGTGTCAAATATAACCACATCCAAAGAAGCATGGGAGATTTTGGAAACCTCCCTTGAAGGTGTTGATAAGGTGAAGAAGGTGCGCCTACAAACTCTACGTAGAGAGTTTGAATCATTGCATATGAAGGAATACGAATCTATTTCCGATTTTGGCAATAAGGTGTTGGCTATTGTGAACCAAATGAATCGTTATGGAGAAAAGATGGAAGATGTTCGTGTGGTGGAAAAAATCCTTCGCTCCTTAACCGCAAAATTTGATTATGTGGTTTGTGCTATTGAAGAGTCAAAGGATTTAGACTCAATGAACGTAGACCAATTAATGGGTTCTCTTCAAGCCTATGAAGAAAGGTTCAAGAGAAGACATGATGAGCCGTTGGAGCAAGTCCTCAAAGCCAAAGCCTCTTTGAAAGAAAATGGAGGAGAAAGTAGTCAAAGAGTACGTGGACGTGGAAGAGGATGTGGTCGTGCCCAAGGAAGAGGAGGAAGAGGAGATCGTGATAATTTTGACAATAATGAATGGAGGAGCCATCAATCCACTAGAGGTCGTGGAAGAGGAAGAGGAAGAGCTAGAGGCAATTATGAAAGAGCATATGAAAGGAGGTATGACAAATCTAATGTTGAATGTTTTAATTGCCATAAATATGGCCATTATTCTTGGGAGTGTAGAACTAATGTTGAAGAGAAGGCCAATCTTGTTGATGACAAAGAAGTTGAAGAGCCAACATTAGTTCTATCACTTAATAATGATGAGAAGGATGACAAATTCTTATGGTATCTTGACAATGGAGTAAGCAATCACATGTGTGGATGCAAAGAGAAATTTGTGGAGCTTGATAAGAAGGTAAAAGGAAATGTTTCCTTTGGAGATTGTTCCAAGGTACAAATCCAAGGGAAAGGTACCATTTTAATTTCTCTAAAAGATGGTGCTCACAAATTAGTCACGGATGTTTACTATGTTCCTAAACTAAAAAGCAACATTTTGAGTTTGGGACAACTTGTTGAAAAATGGTATGAAATTCATATGAAAGATTGTTGTTTATGGCTTCGAGATCAAAATTCTAATTTGATTGCCAAGGTGTTTATGTCAAGAAATAGAATGTTCACTTTGAACATCAATACCAATGAAGCAAAATGTTTGAAGGCTAGCATAAAAGATGAATCATGGTGTTGGCATATGAGATTTGGGCACTTGAATTTTGGAGCACTAAAATCCTTGGGAGACGAGAAGATGGTGAAAGGGATGCCTCTCATCAACCATCCTAATCAATTGTGTGAAGCATGTCTCCTTGGAAAGCATGCAAGAATGAGTTTTCCAAAAGAATCCAATTCAAGAGCAAAGGAGCCTCTCCAACTTGTTCACATCGATGTGTGTGGCCCAATCAATCCTCCTTCATGTGGTAACAATAAATTCTTCTTGCTCTTTATTGATGATTATAGTAGAAAGACTTGGGTTTATTTTCTAAAGCAAAAATCCGAGGCATTTGTAGCTTTTAAAAATTTTAAAGATCTTGTGGAAAAAGAGAGTGGTTATGTAATCAAAGCTCTAAGATCTGATAGAGGTGGCGAATTCACATCAAAAGAATTTAATGAGTTTTGTGAAAAACATGGGATTCGTAATGCCCTTTAACGGTTCCTAGATCTCCACAACAAAATGGGGCAGCGGAGAGGAAAAATAGAACTATTCTTAATATGGCTAGATGTATGTTGAAGGCAAAAAAAATATGCCCGAGGAATTTTGGGACGAAGCTGTTGCATGTGCAGTTTATTTGTCTAATCGCTCCCCAACAAAGAATGTCAAAGATCCAACACCACAAGAAGCATGGAGTGGAGTGAAGCCAAGAGTTCATCACTTGAGGGTATTTGGAAGCATTGCGTATGCTCATGTACCCGACCAAGGAAGATCCAAGCTTGATGATCGGAATGTGAAACATGTGTTCAATGGCTATGATGCAAGCTCAAAAGGCTACAAATTGTACAACCCAAGAAATGGAAAAACAATTGTGAGCCTAGATGTTGAGTTCGATGAAGAAGACACATGGAATTGGGAGGAGAAAGAAGACACTTATGATTTTTTCCCATACTTTGAAGAAAGAGATGAAGAAGCCTTGACTCCAAATGATTCAACTCCACCTCCTTCACCAACTCCTTCAACCGATGAAGCCTCGTCACCTTCCGAAGGAAGTTCAAGTGAAAGGCCAAGAAAAATGAGAAGCATTCAAGAATTATATGATGAAACAGAAGTTATAAATGATTTGTTTTGTCTTTTTGTTGACAGTGAGCCCTTAAATTTTTATGAAGCCATGAAAGACTAAAGGTGGAGACAAGCCATGGAAGAAGAAAT
Organism: Sophora flavescens; assembly: GCA_030762895.1. Classification (NCBI taxonomy): domain Eukaryota; kingdom Viridiplantae; phylum Streptophyta; class Magnoliopsida; order Fabales; family Fabaceae; genus Sophora; species Sophora flavescens. The sequence goes on from CM061065.1 coordinate 214,602,005, forward strand.
CAAAGCCATTGAGAAGAACAACACTTGGGAGTTAGCAAGCCTTCCCGGAGGTTACGAAGCAATTGGAGTCAAATGGGCATTCAAAACTAAGAAGAATGCCAAAGGAGAGGTGGAGAGACACAAAGCAAGACTCGTTGCTAAAGGCTACAAACAACAAAATGGAGTTTATTATGATGAAGTGTTTGCACCGGTTGCCCGCATGGAGACAATTTGTCTTCTTATTTCCTTGGTAGCTCAAATGAAGTGGAGAGTTTTTCATCTTGATTTGAAATCGGCATTTCTAAATGGCTATCTTGAAGAAGATGTCTATTTTGAACAACCAATGGGTTTTGTCATTGAAGGTCAAGAAGGAAAAGTCTTGAAATTGAACAAGGCTTTGTATGGTCTAAAGCAAGCACCGAGGGCATGGAATAGTCGCATTGACAAGTACTTCCAAGACAATGGGTTTGTCCGTTGCCAAAATGAGTATGCTATTTATGTTAAAGCTTTTGATAATGGTGATGTTTTATTTATTTGTCTTTATGAGGATGACCTTATCTTTATTGGTAATAACCCAAATTCGTTTGAAGACTTTAAGAAGGTCATGTCTCGTGAATTTGAGATGACTGATATGGGACTCATGTCATACTACTTGGGAATGGAAGTGAAGCAAATGGAGAATGGCATCTTTGTCTCACAAGAAAGCTATACAGAAGAAGTGTTGAATAAATTTAATATGCTTGATTGCAATCCCGTAAACACACATATGGAAGGTGGCTTGAAGTTGTCAAAGTTTGATGAAGGAGAGAAGGTAGATCCCACGGTCTTCAAGAGTTTTGTGGGGAGTTTGAGGTACCTAACCAATACAAGGCCCGATATTCTATATGCGGTTGGAGTTGTGTGGCTTTATGGAGGCTCCTACCTCTACTCATCTAAAAGTCGCAAAAAGAATTCTTCGTTACTTGAAAGGGACAATTGATTTCGGATTGTTTTATTCTCCTTCTAATAACTTCAAGCTTTTGGGGTTTTGTGATAGTGATTTTGCGAGAGATGTTGATGATAGAAAAAGTACTACAGGATTTGTGTTTTTCATGGGTGATTGTGCTTTTACATGGAGTTCTAAGAAGCAAGCCATCGTGACACTTTCTACTTGTGAAGCCGAATATGTGGCTGCAACTTCTTGCACATGTCGTGCCATTTGGCTTAGAAAATTGTTGAAGGAACTTCACTTGTTGCAAAAGGAGATCACGGAGATCTATGTTGATAATAGATATGCACAAGAACTTGCCAAGAACCCGGTGTTCCATGAGCGAAGTAAGCATATAGATACAAGGTATCATTTCATCACATAATGCATTGCCAAGAAAGAAGTGGAATTGACTTATGTGAAGACTCAAGATCAAGTTGCAAATATTTTCATCAAGCCTCTCAAATTTGAAGATTTTCGAAGATTGCGAGCAAGACTTGAAGTGCAGAAGAATTTTCAAATTAAGGGAGGATATTAGATATTAATTAGAAAATTAATAATAGCAAGTTTCTAAGTTGATAGTTATGAGTCTTATAATTGTGCAACTTTCTAAGTTAAAAGTTGTGATTTACTAAGTCAAAGTTGTAAGTTATTAAGTCAAGGTTATGAGTTATCAAGTCTTGTAGTTTTCCGTTTGAATTTAGTATCTTGGAATAAGGCATTAAGCATTTATGTGATTAGTCAAATGGTCACTCTATTCTAGTTTAAATAGGGGACCATACTCTTGTATTTTGTGTGACAAAGTAATAAAAATCCTCTTCTTCCAACATTGGATTGCATAAGTCTAACCCATGTGAACCTAGACTTATCATCCACAGTGGTGAGAAAGTATTTGTGTCCATGTAAAGAAGGATGTGAAAGAGGACCCCAAATGTCAAGATGCAACAAATCAAACACAGAATTTGAAATAGAAGAACTTAAAGGATAAGGCAATCTTTTTTGTTTAGAGAAATGGCAGATGTCACATTGAAGAGAAGGTTTATTCATTACATTAGTACTTTGCTGTTGTACATGTGTATAACAAAAACAAGAGGGGTGGCCTAGCCTAAAATGCCATACATCAGTAAAAGGGATTGAATTGCTGTATTCTGTGTTTGTGTTGATATGATTGATAAGTGTGTAGTGAGGAGAGTCCACTTGAGGGAGCTTTATGACATATAATCCATCATAAGCTTCAGCAGTGCCAATCTTCCTCAAAGTTGTAGTCTCCTATATGTCACAATGATCAGAAAAGAAAGAAATATGATAAGAAAGGGACTTAGTCAGTTTTGTGACAGATATGAGGTTGAAAGAAAATTTTGGAATGTAAAGAACATTATAAAGAACAAGTGAGTTTGTGAGATGGACAGTGCCACAAAATTGTGCAGTAATGTGAGCACCATTTGGGAGACAAACAGAACTAGGGGAAATTGACTTATAAGAAGTGAAATGAGATAGGGAAGAGGAAATATGATCTGTAGCACCCGAGTCCAAGATCCAAATGCTACAAGATTTACCTGAATCAGGTTGTGAAGTAGTCACATTATGAGTGCTAACTAAGTTGGATGCACTAAAGGTAGCTGTAGGGTTTGCTTGTGAGAGAAGAGCCAATAGACCTTGAACTTGATCCTTGGTTAAACCTTGCAAGGGTGCGTCATCATTGGAAGATGCAGAAGAAACTGCATTAACTGACTTCTTGGACTTGTATCCAGGGGGAAATCCATGCTTAAAGAAGCATGTATCAACAGTATGATTGTTTCTACCACAGTGTGATCAATGCTTGTTACCACCTTGTTTGCCATTAAAGTTCTTTTGCCGTGCAGGAAAGGTTCTTGACTGATTTTGAAAGCCATTACAAGTTGGTTTGGACTGAACATTCAGGGCAATCGAAGGATTAGGTAGTAAACCAATATGCAAATGCCTTTCTTGCTGGATAATCAATGAGAAGGCCTTGCTCAAAGGTGGTAAAGGATCCATCATTAAAATGTTGGAGCTTGCAGCACTAAAATTTTCATATAATCCTCTCAAGAAGTAAATGACCCGATCATTATCCCTATATTGTTGAAAGATCTTGGCAGTATCACAACAAGAAATGTTTGGTATAGGTTGAAAATTTTGAAGTTCATCCCACAAAGATTGTAATTTTGTATAGTAAGTGGTAACCGTAGAATCACCTTGCTTCAAGGTAAGCAGATCATACTACAACTGAGAGATTCGAACATGATCTCCTTGAGAAAATCGGTCCTTGAGAGCCTTCCAAACCTTATGTGCATTCCCGATAGAGATGATACTTTTGGCAATTTCTGGTGTTAAATATTGAAGCAACCAAGAAAATACCAAAGTATTGAATCTTTTCCAAGCTGCAAACATGAGATCAGTAGCTGGAGCTTCAGTTATGGAGCCATCAACAAATTCATATTTGTTCTTCATTTAAAGTGACATGATCATTGCAAGAGACCATGAGTGATAATTGGTGCCATCAAGAGGAGGAGAAACAAGCACAAGTGAGGGGTTTTCATTAGGATGAATATAGTCTGAACTCAGTGGATCTTGAAGAGGATTCACTGGTTCTTGAACTGGTGGGATAATGTCAGCCATTGAAGACTATGATTTGAAGAAATTTCAAGGAAAGAGGAAGAAGAAGAGGATTCAGAGAAGGGAGAATTTCAGCGGACGAGAAAGATTTGCGAATGATACCATATTATGAATTAGCAAAGCTAAATTCTGAATTGATTCAATGAAATTTACAAGTATATACACATGTGTAGCTGCAAGCTTGAACTGTAGCTTATGATGCAAGAAAGTTGACATAACTTTTTTAACTACTAAGTAACTTGTAGTAACTAATAACAGAATCATAACTACTTTTGACTAACTTGAAATTAATCTATATTCTTCACATATCTCCAGCTGCACACAATATAAATCACATGTGCACAATATAAAAGAATGAATCTACCAATCAATTGCATTAACTTGTAGAAACCAATAATTTAATACAATTGATTTGATTATATGAAATCAATTTCCATTAACTCACATATAATGCATTTAAACAATTTGAATTTGAAACTAGTAACGTAATATCATTAAAATTGAATTAAGGCACTTTAATGTATTTAAATAATAAAATAAAAGGCTATTAAGAAAAATAAAATTGATTATTTTATTATTAGATTTCAAAATTAATTTTTGAAATATCATTAAATATACAACAATCCCCACATATTTCAAAAATTTGAAGATAGATAAAGATTCTGAGTTAAAAAGCAACATAGTGTAAATGCTTCGAATCTGGTGTCTCTTAGACTATGAATCAGACCTAAACTGATAGGCCGATTACCTACAATGTGTTGGTGAAGTTTTAAACTTACATGAACCAATACACTTTATGTAAGTAGGAATCCTACCAATCACTTTACACCACCACAGATCTTGTTGTTACGCTGTTTGGCGCCTTTCGGTCATACGCATGCCTGGTTATTCATGAGTGCTCTAGAAATTATGCCACAATTTCATAGGAGCGGCCCCACTCCACACTCATATAGGTGATTTCATCAAGTGGATACTGCACTTTATACACCACCCATAAGGGATATGAAATTCATTAAAAGCTTTTAGCATAGCCTTCCAAAAATGCAGTCTAGCACTTCTTACACCATAGGAAGAGATAAAATTAAGGGTGTTACCAGAACTAACAAGTGACTTGTTATTACCCATATGAACCTCCTTAATGGGATCTCCAATCACAAAGATTGGGTTACCATCACCGTTAATTTAATATTGGCTTAAATCTCATTCCCCTTGATGTGTTATTAATCAGTAGATTGGCCAAATTCACTTTTGACTTCACATAATCCATGCATGGATATAAGCTCATCTTTGCTTAAGCATAAAATGTTTTACAATTTTTGTCATTGAAAGCATTATTCTTTGCAATGACTATTGCCGCTTGGCAAACACAATACATAAACACAAAAGGAGTTAATTTATTTAACTCATAAAATATTTGCTAAAATGCTTTTCAACCATTTAGCCTCATTATCAGCCAATTTGAGAGTATAAACTCTGACCCCATTGTATATTTTACAATAAATTTTTGTTTGGCCGATCTCCAAGTAATCACTCCAGCTCTATATAGTGGAAAATCTAGTTCATCCCCTACAAAAATTTAGGAGGCAGAAAAAATGAAATCTAGTTCATCCCCCACAAAAATGTAGGAGGCAGAAAACATCTTTATTTGCACAAATACACTTGGTAGCCCCAAAGTCTACCATCCATTTTTTAACAATATTTGTCACAAGAATAATCTGAGAATTATTCCAACAATCATATCGTCTTCGTGACCAAGTTTGCCTTTGACCTTAGGAGGATTAACATTCCTCTTCAGACATATGCAATGGAATGCATGATCACATGACTTTACAAGTTACAACCCCCACAGGTCATAATATCACACATTATTTTCAATGTCGGCCTCAAAAATCATTTACGAATATGATATCAATTTATTGAGAACACCTCTTATCAAAACATGTCGGAATAAGACTCTAGCGGCACAACAAAATTGAGAGTTTGAAAAATCTCACCTTTACCATCATAGTAAGAATTCCACTTTGTCAATGTAATTAGAAAAAAAAATGTTCAAAAGGAGAATGTAAGACTCCAAGTCTTTTCAATTCTCAATTGGAAAAGATATATCTACTACATCATCATTGTTGCCCCAAAAACATATTTTAATATGCAAATATACAACTCTTCCAATTCTAATTAAAACTGGTGCGTCTTGAGATAGGATGTTATAAAAACCACATGACCTTCTTATCGAAGAATTTATGGAATCAAAAACAATATATATTTTTAACAATAGAGCATCATATCATCTCATTAACACAACTGAAATTGCATATTATCACAATCCTTCATTTAAGGATGAGTCAATTATGTATACAGTATTAATCATTGATAATTTCACAATAAGGTGTCATGTACACATTTTCGTCATATCAAATAAATAAACAACTCTATATCAAATTAAGTACTCTTTTCATCCACGACTATACTCACAATTCAAAGAGAGCTAAATTCAGATATAAAGGAGTACAAAGAGATATAATGATATTTAACCAAATCATCATATGATCTAAAATATATGGCTGCTGAATTTTCAAAATAATAATAATAATCAAAACTTAAAAAGAGATCAACTCAAGGTCAACATTTAAAATCACCAAGACTCGGTCAAATATTTATCTCTTTAACTTACAATTTCTTATTTGCTCAAGAGATGGTTACCCCCGTCTTTTACTCTAAAGAACAACCAAAAGGAAATCTTTCATTTTATTTTCCACATATAAACAAATGATCAACATTCATCATTTACTAATTTGGTATAAACCTTCAATCTACTTCAGATGAGAAATCAATCAATAATCAAAACATGAGATTCTCTCTCACATGCTTCTATTTTGATACTATCTTTAAAACCATACAGAGATTTATTTTTCATTTAGAAAATTCAGGTCTCATGCTTAAGAGAAAAACAATATTGAACAACAAATTGGCTAGGCTTATGTAAATATATTACTCATGAAACAAGAAAACACCCCTGAAATAAAAGTATATGCAAGTGATAACTGACCAGATAATTAACATCTTTATCTTGTAAGTTGTAACAAATATCCCCATAGAGATTATACTCCAGATAGAACCACCCATGTATCAATTCATCACTAATTGGGTTTTCTTTCAAGCATTTCTCATGGTATCTTTGAAAACATCAAAGGTACCCCTACCATTTACTAGCATAACAGAATATATTTCGCATACCTGCATCACTTACAAGATACCTTTAACACAACATAAATACTTAAATATTTAAAACTTCTTACCAAGATATGTTGTCCTCCAGGAACTGATCTTTGGTGGCGTTGGTGCAGTGCGAATTGCCACTCATTTTGTTTGCAGGCTTAATTAGCCCCCTTTTTTTCCGCAATCATCATAATCAAAATATATGAATTCTCTTTATTTGGACTCCTCCAATTCATGGCAAGTAGCCTCAAAACATTTTCAGAAAAAACCCTTTCCTTGGACATCAATTATCTATTTGAATGTGTCATCTCCTTAGAAATCTGGATGTATTATAGTTTCTATTAACCATAGAAGTTCATTTGCATCTTCACCTGATTCAACACTGATTGGTGTCTTGGTGACCCTGCAAGATCATGATTATCTCATAACGAACTTTCCTCGCCAAATCATATCATAATTCCTATCAATATTAGAAAAGAAAAAAAAACATAATGAGAATTAGAAGTGAAGTTGTCTTTTTCTTTCTCTCACAATGCAGTGAAAGAAGGTTGACAAAAAGAAAAAGTGCAATATTGCATAAATTCAGGAGTAGGGGGAATAGACCAGGCCAGGTTAGGCTTTGCTTAAATAGGCCTAGCCTATTTGAAAAAAAGAAAGTCTAAGTCTGGCATGTTACCTATCAAAGACTTTTTTTGAAGCCTAGCCTGGCCTTTTTATAAGTTTGGCCTGGCCTGTTAGCCTTTTTAAAAGCCTATTTAAGGAACCCAATGATTCTTCTTAATTGCTCATCCAATAATGCTAATTTTATTTGCTCTCAGTTTATAGAATGATGATCTGTTGCACATGTATACTTGTAGCAATGTGCGACTAACTACTATTATCTAACAAGGCAACTGAATGACATCTATGCAACTATGGGGGCCAAGCAAGCGAAGGAACCAAAGCACAATCGGAAATTTCAATCCCCCAAGAGTCAGATGCTGGTTTCATGAGCGTAAATTATGTCAAGAAACAAGGCGTTGGTCACCTGATTTACACAAATCACCGATTGTCATATCCATGAGATAGCAATGTGCATTGGTATGTGCTACTTAAAAAACAAGGTTCATATATATCTATAGCGATGCTTCATTGAGAGTTAGTCCCATATCTCTCAAAGTATACATGTGAAGCAAAACAACATTCTATAAATAAATAACAAATTGCATCATCTATATAAATAATAATCTCATCTCATTTTGCTCAAAATTCATATTATTTTGTTAATAAAACAATATCATATATATATATATATATATATAAAATAGTTTATATTTATATTTTATTAAAAAATAATAATATATTTATTATTTATAAGTAGGCGACCTATCAGGCTTAAAATGTTTTTTTATAAGCCTAAGCTTGACCTATTTAATTAAAAAGGCTTTTTAAAAAACTCAGGCCTAGCCTTTTTATTAAACGAGCCAGGCCAGGACTTAAATAGGCCATGCCATAGACCCCTGACGAGCGGCCTGGCCTATTCCCACCCTATTCAGAGTCACTCTTCAATCCAAAAAGGTTTGATTTTTAATTGAATCAAATACAAAACCTGGAGTTAAAAATCTATTTGTAAAACCTGTTAATAAATCAAAATAAAAAATGATCAAATAATGCTACCACATTGTTGAACAAAAAAAAATTCCACCACGTTAAAACCACCAAATCATCAAAATCAATTAGCAGCAATTCCTAAAATAAAAGGAAATACTTCTGATGAAAAATAAAAGTAAAACTTGAAATCAGATAAGGAAGAATTTTGGATTGGAAATAATCCTTTGGATTGTTGTAAAAATAATAAATAAAATAAATATAAAAAAGATAGAAAAATATGTCAATAAAATAACAATGTTGATTACAAGAAAAAGCCTGAGACGTGTCAAAGGACACTGTCCTTAAGGATTATTCCTCCCACAAATAATGATAACAAAATGCGAAGCACCTCCCAGGATATAACATGCTCTTCTGGCACAAAGACCAAGACCAGAACAACAAAGATCGGATATCACTCAGAATATTTGGAACCACTCAGAATTCTTCTATCTTCTATGCCACACTAATAAGTTGGTCATACTGAAAACTTTCCTTTCAAAATATATTTATCCTTTCCAGCAAACGAATGTGACAATGAAAGGCATTGAAAGGAGTTAAAATTGTTTAATGCCATTAGAGACGTTGAAACAAAATTGCATATATCCAGCTGCACACAATATAAATCATATGTGCACAGTATAAAATAATGATTCTGTCAATTAATTGCATTAACTTGTAGAAACCAACAATTTAATACAATTGATTTGATTATATGAAATCAATTTCCATTAACTCGCATAGAATGCATTTAAACAATTTGAATTTGAAACTAGTAATGAAATGTCATTAAAATTGAAATATGGCACTTTAATGTATTTAAATAATAAAATAAAAGTCTATTAAGAAAAATAAAATTGATTATTTTATTATCCGATTTCAAAATTAATTTTTGAAATATCATTAAATATACAACAATGCCCCGCATATTTCAAAAATTTGAAGATAGATAAAGATTTTGAGTTAGAAAGCAACATAGTGTAAATGCTTCGAATCTGGTGTCTTAGACTATGAACCAGACCTAGACTGATAGGCCGATTACCTATAATGTATTGGTGAAGTTTTAAACTTCTGTGAACCAATACACTTTATGTAAATAGGAATCCAGCCAATCACTTTACACCCCACAAATCTTGTTGTTACGTTGTTTGGCACCTTTCGACCATGCGCATGCCTGATTATTCATGATTGCTCTAGAAATTATGCCACAATTTCATAGGAACGACCCCACTCCACACTCATATAGGTGATTTCATCAAGTGTATACTGTACTTTATACACCATCCATAAGGGATATGAAATTCATTAAAAGCTTTTACCATAACCTCCCAAAAATGCAGTCTAACACTTCTCACACTATAGGAAGAGATAAAATTAAGGGTGCTACCAGAACTAACAAGTGACTTGTTATTACTCATATGAACCTTCTTCATGGGATCTCCAATCACAAAGGTTGGATTACCATCAACGTTAATTTAATATTGGCTTAAATCTCATTCCCCTCGATGTGTTATTAATCAGCAGATTGGCCAAATCCACCTTTGACTTCACATAATCCATGCACGGATATAAGCTCATCTTTGCTTAAGCATAAAATGTTTTACAATTCTTGTCATTGAAAGCATTATTCTTTTCAATGACTATTGTCGCTTGACAAACACAATACATAAACACAAAAGGAGTTAATTTATATAACTCATAAAATATTTGCTAAAATGCTTTTCAACCATTTAGCCTCATTATCAGCCAATTTGAGAGTATAAACTCTGATCCCGTTGTATATTTTACAATAAATTTTTGTTTGGCTGATCTCCAAGTAATCACAACACCTCTATTTGGATGTATTATAGTTTCTATTAACCATAAAAGTTCATTTGAATCTTCACCTGATTCAACAGTGATTGGTGTCTTGGTGACCCTACAAGAATATGATTATCTCGTAACGAACTTTCCTTGCCAAATCATATCATAATTCCCATCCATATTAGAAAATAAAAAATAAAAAAACGTAATGAGAATTAGAAGTGAAGTTGTCTTTTTCTTTCTCTCACAATGCAGTGAAAGAAAGTTGACAAAAAGAAAAAGGGCAATATTGCATAAATTCAGGAGTCACCCTTCAATTCAAAAAGGTTTGATTTTCAATTGAATCAAATACAAAACCTGGAGTTAAAAATCTATTTGTAAAACCTTTTAATAAATCAAAATACAAAATGATCAAATAATGCTACCATATTGCTTAACAAAAATAAAAAAAAATCCACCACGTTAAAACCACCAAATCATCAAAATCAATTAGCAGCAATTCCTAAAATAAAAGGAAATACTTCTGATGAAAAATAAAAGTAAAACTTGAAATCAGATAAGAAAGAATTTTCTATTGGAAATAATCCTTAAGGTTGTTGTAAAACTAATAAATAAAATAAATATAGAAAAAGATAGAAAAATATATCAATAAAATAACAATGTTGATTACAAGAAAAAGCTTAAGACGTGTCAAAGGATACTCTCCTTAAGGATTATTCCACCACAAATAATGATAACAAAATGCAAAACTCATCCCAGGATATAACAGGCTCTTCTGGCACAAAGACCAAGATCAGAACAGCAATATCAGATAAGCTCAGAATATTTGGTGTTGGGAAAAAAACCAGAGATAACAATCTCTAATGAAGCAATTATTTTTTCCCTTCACCTGTGCAAATAAATAGGCACAACAAAAATATTCTTCCACAGTATAATATCAATGGCAGAAAATAAATAACAATGACACCACAATTTTTAATGTGGAAAACTCCCCAGTGTAGGGATAAAAACCACGGGACCAAGTCCAGCAAAAACTTCCACTATAAATAATAATGGGTACACCAAGTCTTCCTAGAAATACTAGGGAACACCAAATCAGCAATACATCACCCAAAAGGTGGATACAAGCAAGCAGCAGGAGAGAAACCCCACAACAATGGGTATAACAACTCAGCTCAAAGAGAAGGCAAAACAACAAATAGAATATATCAAACTAACGAGCTCATTGGTAGGAATAACATACTGAAATTTCAGCAAAAATAGAGCAAGTTTGCTGTACCACCTTCCACCACCTGAACCCCCTTTCTTCTTCTCTTTTCTTCTCGCCGTCGCTGTGCAGCCTCTGTTTCTCGATTTCTTCCTTTCACATCAGGCTCCTCTATGAAACCCTTTCTTTCCTTTTTATTTGAACTTTCAAGTTTTTTTTTTAATACCACATGAGCTTGGCCCATTAACAACCTTTTATTATTATTTTCTTTTAAAGTTGAAGTGGGACCCACATGGGAGTGACCCACCCAACAAATCTCCCCTTCACGACTCAAGTGGGAAGATACTGCTCGACCAATCCCGCCTTCTTTCTACAGCAAATCAAATTTGTCATAGGCAAAGTCTTTGTCATCATATCTGAACCATTTTCATCAGTATGGATCTTTTCAAGTGAAAATGTCTTCATCTCTAGCGCATCTCGTATCCAATGATACTGCACCTCAATGTGCTTTGACCTGGAATGAAAAGTTGGATTCTTGCTGAGATGGATAGCACTCTGACTGTCACAAAATAACATAAACTTCTCTTGCTTGAGGCCCAACTCTTGTAGGAATTTCTGCATCCACAAAAGTTCTTTAGAAGCTTGATGAATGGCAATATACTCAGCCTCGGTGGTAGACAAAGCAACACATTTTTGTAATCTTGATTGCCAAGACACCGCTCCCCCGCAAAAGTCATCAAATATCCGAAGTAGATTTTCTAGAATCAACATCACCGGCCATATCTGAATCTGTGTAGCCATCTAACACAGGTTGACCACCCCCAAAGCATAAACATACTCTGGAAGTGCCTGAGATACCTGAAAATCCACTTCACTGCTTGCCAGTGGTCTCTACCAGGATTAGAGAGAAAACGACTAACAACTCCAACAGCATGGGCAATATCCGGCCTTGTGCATACCATAGCATACATCAAACTATCAATCGCGGATGCATAAGGAACCTTCTTCATCTCTTCTTTGTCTTTCTCACTTGTAGGGCATTGTTGAGAGCTCAACTTGAAATGACTTGCAAGTGGAGTACTAACAGGTTTGGAATTGCTCATGTTAAACCTCTCTAATACCTTCTCAATATACTTATGTTTAGACAACCACAATTTACCATTCTTCCTATCACGAGTAATTCTCATGCCAAGGATTTGCTTTGTAGGTCCCAAATCCTTCATAGCAAAGGCCTTGATCAAATCTTTCTTCAGACAATCAATCTTCTTTGTGTCATGACCAACAATCAACATGTCATCCACATATAGCAAGAGGATAATAAAATCATCATCAGGGAATTTATTCACAAACACACAATGATCTGAAGTGGTTTTACTATAACCATGTTTCTCCATGAAAGAATCAAATTTCTTATACCATTGCCTTGATGCTTGCTTGAGTCCATACAGACTTTTCTTCAACTTGCACACAAGCTGTTCTTTTCCTTTGACCTTGAAGCCTTCAGGTTGCTCCATATAAATTTCCTCCTCCAAATCACCATGAAGGAAGGCTGTCTTCTCATCAAGTTGTTCAACCTCTAGGTTCAAGATAGCTGCTAGTCCAAGCACAACTCGAATAGAGGACATCTTCACCACAGGTGAGAAAATTTCTTCAAAGTCAATACCTTTCCTCTGATTGAAGCCTTTCACAACCAATCTTGCTTTGTACCTTGGTTGGGAGCTATTCTCTTCTGATTTCAGCTTGAACACCCACTTGTTCTTGAGTGCTTTCCTACCCTTAGGCAACTTCACCAATTCAAATGTGTGATTCTCATGCAAGGAATTCATTTCTTCTTGCATGGACTTCAACCACTCTTCCTTGTGCACATTTACAATAACCTCTTCATAACTTTCTGGCTCTCCACCATCAGTGATCATCACATACTCATGTGGAGTGTATCTTTGGGAAGCATGACGCTCTCTAGTAGATCTTCTCAACTGAGGCTCAACTGGTGGCTCAAATGGAACCTCTTCAACTGGTTCACCATGGTGAGGTGTAGGGTCGTCATTTGCATTCTCATCATCTACCTGTGTATCTCCCCCTTCAACAAGAGTTCTAGTAGGAGGTTTAGGCACAACATCAATATAACTTCTGGCAACCGGTTTCTGTTTCTCAGCTTTCTCAAAATCTTCAATGGTTTGGTCTTCAAGAAATATCACATCCCGGCTTCTGATAAATTTTTTATCAGCTGGATCCCAGAGTCTGTAACCAAACTCTTCATGACCATAACCCAAGAAGACACATTGTTTGGATTTTCCATCAAGCTTGGACCTCTCATCTCTTGGAATGTGAACAAAAGCCCTGCAGCCAAACACTCTCAAATGACTATAAGAGACATCTTTCCCAGTCCATACTCTGTTTGGAACATCACCATCTAGTGGAACAGAAGGAGAAAGGTTGATCAAATCCACTGTAGTTCTCATTGCTTCACCCCAAAAGGATTTGGGTAATTTTGCATGAGAGAGCATACACCTGATTGTGTCATTAATGGTACGGTTCGTTCTCTCTGCAACTCCATTATGTTGAGGCGTCTTTGGAACTGTCTTCTCAAGCCTGATTCCATGTTCTTTGCAATATTCTTCAAACGGACCCCTGTATTCACCACCATTATCTGCTCGGACACATTTCAACTTGCTTCCTTTTTCTCTTTCAACACTTGCATGAAAGTTCTTGAAGATACCAAGTACCTGGTCTTTAGATTTCAAAGCAAAAGCCCACACTTTTCTAGAGTGATCATCAATAAAAGTAACAAAGTATGAAGCACCACCAAGAGACTTACAATCCATAGTGCAAACATCAGTATGAACTAAATCAAGAACATTTGGCCTCCTATGAGGACCAGAACTATGAAATGAAATTCTATGTTGTTTTCCAACAAAACAATGAGAGCAAGTATTTAAAGGTGTACCTTTCATAGGAAGAGAATTTTTCCTGGCAAGGATGTTGAGTCCTTTCTCACTCAAGTGACCAAGGCGCATATGCCACAAATCAGAAGAAGCATCTTCAACTGCATTCACTTCCTCCTTGCTTAACTTTCCAGGCATCCTGTAGAGAGTAGTGAGGCTTTCTTCTTTTGCCACCACTAGTGACCCTTTGGTGAGCTTGCATATGCCACCACCAAAGTAAGTATGATAACCCTCAATGTCCAAGGCTTTAACAAAAATCAAGTTGAGACGGATATCTGGAACATGTCTGACATTCTTCAATTGCAGCTTGCACCCAATGCTAGTTTCAATCCAAACATCTCCCATACCAACAATTTTACATACCCCTTCATTTCCCATTTTAACTGTGCCAAAATCACCAGCAGTATAGGATGAGAAGAAATCATGCCTAGGAGTGACATGGTATGAGGCTCCAGAATCAACAATCCAACTAGAATCATGGCATGCTAGATTTATAGAATTATCATCACAGACAATGTAAACATCACTATCAGATGCAACTGCAGTTGTGTCTTTATCATTTTTCTTCTCTTTGTCTGCATCTCTTTCTCTTGACTTCTCTCTCTTTAGGAACCTGCATTGTCTTTTGATGTGTCCCACCTTGCCACAATGATAACATTTCACTTCTTTACTAGTCCTGGACTTGCTTCTTGACTTGCTACGACTGTCAGATTTTTCATGCTTATGGAAATGTCTGGTCTGACTTCTCCCCCGTGACTCTGCAACTAGTGCTTCTCACTGAGTGGAGGTACCATTCAAACCACGCTCCTTTCTTCTAGCTTCTTCATTCAACATGCTCTCTTTTACCATTGACATTGTCAACTTCCCATTAGGAGCTGAGTTAGTCAATGTCACAACCAGAACTTCCCAAGTGTCAGGCAAGGAACTAAGCAACAACAAGGCTTGCAACTCACCGTCTAATTTAATATCTGCTGCTGTCAACTGATTCACAGTATTCTGAAAAATACTCATATGCTTTGCCATTGAATTCCCTTCTTTGTATTTCATATTCACCAGCTTCCGGATCATAAATGCTTTATTTTGCACATTCTTCCGCTCATACAGCTCGGCCAACTTCTTCCACATTTTCTGGGCATTTGTTTGTGTCTACATGAGGATATACACTTAAATCCAGCCACTGCCTAATCAAAGCAACTACCTTTCTATTCATCTTCTTCCAATCACTTTCATTTTTATCCTTGGGCCGGGCAGTATCCCCCTCAATAGGATCATACAAGTCTTTGTTGTATAACATATCTTCCATGAGGGTCTTCCAAAGTGTATAATTTGTAGAGTTCAGCTTAATCATATTTGGCCCTTGATTTTCCTCCATTTAAATGCACAGTACAGAACAACCTAAGTTCTAGATACCACTTTGTTGGGAAAAAAACCAGAGATAACAATCTCTAATGAAGCAACTATTTTTTCCTTTCACCTGTGCAAATAAATAGGCACAACAAAAATATTCTTCCACAGGATAATATCAATGGCAGAAAATAAATAACAATGACACCACAATTTTTAACATGGAAAACTCCCCAGTGTAGGGATAAAAACCACGGGACCAAGTCCAGTAAAAACTTCCACTATAAATGATAATGGGTACACCAAGTCTTCCTAGAAATACTAGGGAACACCAAATCAGCAATACATCACCCAAAAGGTGGATACAAGCAAGCAGCAGGAGAGAAACCCCACAACAATGGGTATAACAACTCAGCTCAAAGAGAAGGCAAAACAACAAATAGAATATATCAAACTAACGAGCTCATTGGTAGGAATAACATACTGAAATTTCAGCAAAAACGGAGCAAGTTTGCTGTACCACCTTCCACCACCTGAACCCCATTTCTTCTTCTCTTTTCTTCTCGCCGGCGCTGTGCAGCCTCTGTTTCTCGATTTCTTTCTTTCACATCAGGCTCCTCTATGAAACCCTTTCTTTCCTTTTTATTTGAACTTTCAAGTTTTTTTTTAATACCACATGGGCTTGGCCCATTAACAACCTTTTATTATTATTTTTCTTTTAAAGTTGAAGTGGGACCCACTTGGGAGTGACCCACCCAACATTTGGAACCACTCAGAATTCTTCTATCTTATGTGCCAAACTAATAAGTTGGTCATACTGAAAACTTTCCTTTCAAAATATATTTATCCTTTCCAGCAAATGAATGTGGCATTGAAAGGCATTGAAAGGAATTAAAATTGTTTAATGCCATTAGAGACGTTGAAACAAAACTGTGTATCTCTCAATATAAATCACATGTGCACAATATAAAAGAATGAATCTGCCAATTAATTGCATTTGCATTAACTTATAGAAACCAACAATTTAATACAATTGATTTGATTATATGAAATCAATTTCCATTAACTCACATAGAATACATTTAAACAATTTGAATTTTAAACTAGTAATGAAATGTCATTAAAATTGAAATATGGCACTTTAATGTATTTAAATAATAAAATAAAAGTCTATTAAGAAAAATAAAATTGATTATTTTATTATCAGATTTCAAAATTCATTTTTGAAATATCATTAAATATACAACAATGCCCCACATATTTCAAAAATTTGAAGATAGATAAAGATTTTGAGTTAGAAAGCAACATAGTGTAAATGCTTCGAATCTGGTGTCTTAGACTATGAACCAGACCTAGACTGATAGGTCGATTACCTATAATGTATTGGTGAAGTTTTAAACTTCTGTGAACCAATACACTTTATGTAAGTAGGAATCCAGCCAATCACTTTACACCCCCACAAATCTTGTTGTTACGTTGTTTGGCGCCTTTCGACCATGCGCATGCCTGATTATTCATGATTGCTCTAGAAATTATGCCACAATTTCATAGGAGCGGCCCCACTCCACACTCATATAGGTGATTTCATCAAGTGTATATTGCACTTTATACACTACCCATAAGGGATATGAAATTCATTAAAAGCTTTTAGCATAACCTCCCAAAAATGCAGTCTAGTACTTCTCACACCATAGGAAGAGACAAAATTAAGGGTGCTACCAAAACTAACAAGTGATTTGTTATTACCCATATGAACCCTCTTCATGGGATCTCCAATTACAAAGGTTTGATTACCATCACCATTTATTTAATATTGGCTTAAATCTCATTCCCCTTGATGTGTTATTAGTCAGCAGATTTGCCAAATCCACTTTTGACTTCACATAATCCATGCAGGGATATAAGCTCATCTTTTCTTAAGCACAAAATGTTTTACAATTCTTGTCATTGAAATTATTATTCTTTGCAATGACTATTGCCGCTTGGCAAACACAATACATAAACACAAAAGGAGTTAATTTATTTAACTCAAATATTTACTAAAAAGCTTTTCAACCATTTAGCCTCATTATCAGTCAATTTGAGAGTATAAACTCTGACGCCATTGTATATTTTACAATAAATTTTTGTTTGACCGATCTCCAAGTAATCACACCACCTCTATACAGTGGAAAATCTAATTCATCCCCTACAAAAATGTAGGAGTCAGAAAACATGAAATCTAGTTCATCCCCTACTAAAACGTAGGAGGTGAAGTTGACACAGGCAAACACAAGAAGGGGGTTGAATTGTGTTAATAATTTTCACAAACAACCTTTTTCAAAACATATTTTCTCACACGAGGATATTTAAAACAGATGCACACACTGGAAAACAACTTTTGAAACTTAACAAAAGCAATATCAAATCTCCACAGTCAGTATAAAAAAATACAGTTGTAAGAGATAAGGGTTAGAAGATTCACTTCTAACTCTTTTCCAATCAAGAACTACGTCCTGTCCTTTCTACTTGAAGGTTTTTCTTCACTATTTTCCAAATAGATTACACCCAAGTATTAATCACCTCTCCAGGCTACAAGTTTTTCTTTCTTACCAAGCCTCTTTAGGCTCTAACTCTAACAAAGAGATTTAACTTATGATCTTCTTAACTCACTATGTGTGAGGATATAAAAGTTTAAGATCAGTTGAATATTACAACAATATTCAAACTAAAGAATACAGACTCTTGCTCTTGAAAGAATACTAGAATGAGGGATTATCGATTGACAAAAGTTATTCTTCAGAACTTGAGGTCTTCTATTTATAGTAACCTTCTTATTCACTTGTATTTCTTCAACGGTCATTTTGAATAGTCCCGTTTAGAGATAGCATTGAATGCATGATATCCGCTGTTACCGATAGCTTGATTGTGGCCGTTGTGAAATGTATTCTTGATTATCACATTTGTACAGAATAGAGGGTCATTTGTTTCTGAGCAATTTGTGCCTTGAAAACTTTATTTCCTCCTTTGTGTACAATCCAACTTTTTCCAGCAGTAAAGAAGAATTCGTACAAGTCATTTCTCATTTCCTCATTGTACTATTTTGATTTTTTGTATTTCCTCGATGGTACTATGATTTTCTCATAAGGAAACAAAGCATTAACTGGATAAAACAAATGGAAAGAACGAATATTCTATTGAATTAAATATCAATCATTTGAAATAAATGGGTCAGGTTGCATTTATTCATTTTTAGAACAACATATTCATAAGAGATAGAAGCTCGTCTATTCAAAAATCTCCATCCACACAGTTATGTGTAAGAACGAAGTCTATTCACTCTTACATTTCACTCGTCCACTGACGTGACATATTCTCTCATCTACAAAGACTTGCTATATCTCAGTGAGTTATCTTGATCTCCGTCTAGTGATGTGGCAATTAAAGTTCGTCTACTCGATCAATGAACTCGTCTACTGACGTGGCAAGTTAAAACTGGTTTATTTGATTTAAAACTTAAAATTCCGTCTAGTAAACATTTAGTGCCTCGTCTACTTAAAGAAACCAGTCTACTCAATTAAATAAATAAATAACTTTACCAAAACATTGAGTAGCCCGTTTATACGGGTGGACGTGCATTTCTCTTTGTGAGTCCAAGCAGATACATATGAAAACTTATTTTAAGTTTCCACGTCTTATAATTTTAAGTGTTCCTGCATAACTAAATAGCACATGTTGGATTTCAACTAACACTTTGCCAAGCAAATTTAATCATTTTGTTAACATCAAAACATAGAGATTATTTAATCCAAAATCACTTTTTTTAACAATATTTGTCAGAAGAATAATCTGAGAATTATTCCAACAATTATATCATCTCCATGACCAAGTTTGCCTTTGGCCTTAGGAGGATTAACATTCCTCTTCAGACATATGCATTGGAATGCATGATCACATGACTTTACATGTTACAACCCCCACGGGTCGTAATATCACACATTATTTTCAATGTCGGCCTCAAAAATCATTTACGAATATGATGTCAATTCATCGACAACACCTCTTATCAAAACATGTCGGAATAAGACCCTAGCGGCACAACAAAATTGAGAGTTTGAAAAATCTCACCTTTACCATCATACTAAGAATTCCACTTTGTCAATGTAATTAGAAAAAAAAATGTTCAAAAGGAGAATGCTAGACTCCAAGTCTTTTCAATTCTCGATTGGAATAGATATACCTACTACATCATCATTGGTGCCCCAAAATCATATTTTAATATTCAAATATACAACTCTTCCAATTCCAATTAAAACGGAGCTTCTTGAGATAGTATGTTATAAAAACCACATGGCCTTCTTATCGAAGAATTTATGGAATCAAAAACAATATATATTTTTAACAATAAAGCATCACATCATCTCATTAGCACAATTGAAATTACATATTATCACAATCCTTCATTTGAGGATGAGTCAATTATGTATACAGTATTAATCATTGATAATTTCACAATAAGGTGTCATGTACACATTTTCTTCAGATCAAATAAATAAGCAACTCTATCTCAAATTAAGTACTCTTTTCATCCACGACTATAATCACAATTCAAAGAGAGCTAAATTCACATATAAAGGAGCACATAGAGATATAATGATATTTAACCAAATCATCATATGATCTAAAATATATGGCTGCTGGATTTTCAAAATAATAATAATAATCAAAACTTAAAAAGAGATCAACTCAAGGTCAACATTTAAAATCACCAAGACTCGGTCAAATATTTTTCTCTTTAACTTACAATTTCTTATTTGCTCCAGAGATGGTTAACCTCGTCTTTTACTCTAAAGAACAACCAAAAGGAAATCTTTCATTTTATTTTCCACATCTAAACAAATGATTCTATCTACTTCAGATGAGAAATCAATCATCATTTACTATGTTGGTATAAACCTTCTATCTACTTCAGATGAGAAATCAATCAATAATCAAAACATGAGATTCTATCTCACATGCTTCTATTTTGATACCATCTTTAAAATCATACAAAGATTTACTTTTCATTTAGAAAATTCAGGTCTCATGCTTAAGAGAAAAACAATATTGAACAACAAATTGGCTAGGCTTATGTAAATATATTACTCATAAAACAAGAAAACACCCCTGAAATAAAAGTATATGCAAGTGATAACTGACCAGATAATTAACATCTTTATCTTGTAAGTTGTAACAAATATCCCCATAGAGATTATACTCCAGATTGAACCACTCATGTATCAATTCATCGCTAATTGAGTTTTCTTTCAAGCATGTTGCTCATGGTATCTTTGAAAACATCAAAAGCACCCCCACCATTTACTAGCTTAATAGAATATATTCCGCATACCTGCATCACTTACAAGATACCTTTAACACAACATAAATCCTTAAGTATTTAAAACTTCTTACCAAGATATGTTGTCCTCCAGGAACTGATCTTTGGTGGCGTTGGTGCAATGCGAATTGCCACTCATTTTGTTTGCAGACTTTATTAGCCCCCTTTTTTTCTGCAATCATCATAATCAAAATATATGAATTCTTTTTATTTGGACTCCTCCAGTTCATTGCAAGTAGCCTCAAAACATTTTCAGAAAAAGCCCTTTCCTTAGACATCAATTATCTATTTGTATGTGTCATCTCCTTAGAAATCTGGATGTATTATAGTTTCTATTAACCATAGAAGTTCATTTGCATCTTCACCTGATTCAACAGTGATTGGTGTCTTGGTGACCCTGCAAGATCATGATTATCTCATAACGAACTTTCGTTGCCAAATCATATCATAATTCCCATCCATATTAGAAAAGAAAAAAAAAACGTAATGAGAATTAGAAGTGAAGTTGTCTTTTTGTTTCTCTCACAATGCAGTGAAAGAAAGTTGACAAAAAGAAAAAGGGCAATATTGCATAAATTCAGGAGTCACTCTTCAATCCACCACGTTAAAACCACCAAATCATCAAAAATAAAAGTAAAACTTGAAATTAGATAAGAAAGATTTTTTGATTGGAAATAATCCTTAAGATTGTTGTAAAAATAATAAATAAAATAAATATAGAAAAAGATAGAAAAATATATCAATAAAATAACAATGTTGATTACAAGAAAAAACCTGACCAGGTTCTTCTGGCACAAAGACCAGACCAGGACCAGAACCAGAACCGCAAGATCGGATATCACTCAGAATATTTGGAACCACTTAGAATTCTTCTATCTTCTGTGCCACACTAACTTCCCTTTCAAAATATATTTATCCTTTCCAGCAAATGAATGTGGCATTGAAAGGAATTAAAATTGTTTAATGTCAGTAGAGACGTTGAAACAAAACTGCATATCTCCAGTTGCACACAATATAAATCACATGTGCATAATATAAAAGAATGAATCTCCAATTAATTGCATTAACTTGTAGAAACCAATAATTTAATACAATTGATTTGATTATATAAAATCAATTTCCATTCACTCAGCATTTAAACAATTTGAATTTGAAACTAGTAACTAATGTCATTAAAATTGAATTAAGGTACTTTAATGTACTTAAATAATAAAAATAAAAGGCTATTTATAAAAATAAAATTGATAATCTAATTTGGGGGGGGGGGGGGGGGGGTTAAAATAATAACACTTCATGTTTTCCACATCACTTATAACATTCTGTTTCTTTTCTTTTCCTTTTAAGATCTAAATAAAAACTCACTGCGTGTAAATTTTATGCAAATTTCAATCTCTTGATAAAAAAATAAAAATGCAAACGTAAATTAAGAAGAAGAAAAAAATTCAAAAATACATAAAAGGAAAAAAAAACGAAGGCTTCTTATTGATTGTGATTGATTTTGAGACGCATACGTTGTGGCTTTAACAATTGTCCTCCAGGCCCCAGCCTGGACATCCAGTCTCGTTTTGGGCCGACAGAACAGGTAGCACCAGAAGTAGGCCCACTTGGACGTTGCCTGTTCTCTCTTCTGTAACAGAAGTTGCAACAATAACAAACCTCAACCATGTGCATGCTTGCTTCATTCGCCCACCTTCACCTCTTTGCTCCATAAATTTAGCTTTTGACTTTGTGCCCTCGATCATGTCCCCCTTTCATGTGTGGCTTCCGTAAAACTACCATGCAGATTCCATTAAGTTTTCCATATGCGATATTGAGATATTGATTTTTTTTTCCTTGCAATTATATACGTCTTTTTGTCTTCCACTCATTTCAATTTTCAGAAATTCAGATGATCTACTGTTTCACTTGGCATGGGTTAAAAAAGAATTTAGATGGAAAAAGTGTTAAGAAATTATGCTGAATTTCCCATCATCAAGTATATGAAAGCGAAATAAATGTGGAACACAAAATTGATAACGGAGTTCAGACAATTATGCCTACCTCTCCGGACTGTTGCAGAAAAAAGGAAATATACAAAGTGTTTACAAACACTCACAACCTCTCACTACCTATAACCCAATTACACCCAAAACCTTTTCTCACATAGATCCTCTCACTAAAGCTTCTCCCTATGCTTATATTTTGTCTCTCCGCCTTAGAATGCTCACTTGGTTTTGGGATGATTTTGCTATTTTTTTCTCTCTCCCTTGGAATGCTCACTTGGTTCTGGGTTGATTTTGCCTTCATCCATCGACTTGTATTTATAGTGGTATTCTCCAACCACTTCACTATTGGCTATTAAATTTTCTTTCAAAAATTTCTGCACCTGCTTTGCACGTAACTTTGTTTTCAAAGTTTACTGCATGGTGCATTTATTTTGTGGTTTAGGGCCCATAATATTGACTAACAATCTCCCACTTGAAGACTGATTTCCATCTGTCTTCACACCATGATCAATACAACAACCTTCTCCGGTCTGTTATTCTAGCAGGCCAACTGAAGTTGAGCACATCTTCAGTTTGTCAATAGTCACCATTTATGTTAATATATTTGTTGGATTCTTAGTTCCTTGAATCTTCTTCAATGTTAGCACCTCATTCTCATGTAGAGACCTGATGAAGTGGTAATGGAGACCAATGTGCTTTGTTCTGGAATGGAATGCCGAATTCTTTGCCAGATGTATTGCACTCTGACTATCGCTATTCAAAACACTCTTCTGCTGAATGAATCCCAACTATGTTAACAATCCTTGAAGCCATATCAATTATTTAATGACTTCTGATACTGTTACATACTCAGCTTCTGTAGTGGATAAGGTAACAATCTTTTGTACCCGCGACATCTAACTAACGGCTGTAGTTCCAACAGTGAATATGTAACCAGTGGTACTTCTTCGGTGATCAACTTCACCTCCAAAGTCAGCATCTACGTAGCCTTGTACTTTTAATTCCCCTTTACCAAAGTACAGACACTTCTTTGTAGTGCCTTATAGATACCTCAAAATCCATTTGACTGCTTCTCGATGAGCTTTCCCTGGATTTGACGTAAACCTGATGACAACTCCCATTGCATGGCCAATGTCTGGCCTCGTACAGACCATCGCGTACGTCAAACTTCCAATGACTAAAGCATACGAAACTTTAGCCATGAATTCTCTTTCTTCGTCTGTCTGAGGGGACCGATCCTTGGATAGGCGAAAATGGCTGGCCAAGGGTGTGCTGACTGGCTTGGCGTCGCCCATGTTGAATCTTTGCAAAACACGGTTGATGTACTCTTCTTTGGATAATTGCAAAAAACCTCTTCGCTTCTCTCTCGTGATTTGCATTCCAAGGATCTTCTTTCTTGGGCCTAAGTCCTTCATGTCAAATTCTCTTGACAACTGCATTTTCAAGCTTCTGATCTCGTCCATATCTGAACCTGCTACTAACATATCATCGACGTAAAGTAGCAAAATGATATAACTGGACTTATATCTCTTGAAAAAGCAACAGTGGTCGGCATTGCACTTCTGGAAACCTTCCTTGTGCATGAAGCTATCAAACTTCATGTACCGCTGTCTTGGAGCTTGTTTCAAGCAATATAAGCTCTTATTTAATCCACCCACCATATTCTCCTTGCCTTTCTCTGAGAAGCCTTCGGGCTGGTGCGTGTATATCACCTCATCTAAGTCTCCGTGAAGAAACGCAGTCTTCACGTCCAACTGCTCAAGGTAGAGCTCTTCACTGGCAACAATACTTAAGATGGACCTGATAGTATTGAGCTTCACAACTAGAGCAAAGATTTTTGTTGAAATCCTTTGACAACTAGTCAGGCTTTGTATCTCTCGGAGAAATCATGCTCCTCCTTCATTCGATACACCCACTTGTTGTGAAGTGCCTTCTTTCCTATATGTAACTCAGCTAGTTCCCATGTCTGATTGGAGATCAAAGACTTCATCTCGTCTTTCATGGAAAGCTCCCACTTGCTGGCATCTGCAGTTTAACATGCTTCCTTATAGTCTTCAGGCTCCCCTCCATCAGTTAACAACATGTAGTCCATGTATCTCCTGTTTGGCACATGAGGCCGAGAAGACCTTCTCAATACAAGAGCCGGAGTAGGAGGCTCTGGTGTGTCAGACTGATGCTCACTGTTTTGTTCAATTGATTCCTTTGGCTGAGGACTCTTAACTATAGGACTTTCTGGGACATCGTCCACCTCTGCATACACTGGCCCACTCTGTTCTGAGTCACCGGTGTTTGTGTTATGCATGTCCTTGTACATCACTCTTTCATCAAAGATCACATCTCTACTGAGAATCATCTTTTTGTTTTCATCATCCCATAGTCGGTAGCCAAACTCATCCTCACCATAACCAATGAAAGTGCACTTATTAGATTTGGGATCAAGTTTATTTCTACCTTGATCACTGATGTGCACATATGCTACACAACCGAAAACTCTAAGATGTGAGAGTTTTGTCTCTTTTCTGCTCCATACTTCTTCTGGTATTTTGTGCTCCAATGGTACCGACGGACCTCGGTTGATCAAGTAAGTTGCTGTGTTGATTGCTTCTGCCCAGAAATGCTTCGGTAGACCTGACTGTACATGCAAGCTTCTGGCTCTTTCAGTCAGCATTCGGTTCATACGCTCAGCTACACCATTGTGTTGAGGCGTACCTGGCACGGTTCTCTCCATTCTGATCCCATGCTCATAGCAAAACTTCTTGAGTCTGTGTCTTCATATTCACCACTATTGTCGGTTCTGAGCTTTTTATCTTCAACCCTGTCTCATTTTCTACCTTGGCTTTCCATATCTTAAAAGCCTCAAATACTTCAGACTTGTGTTTTAGAAAGTATACCCATACTTTCCTAGAGTGATCATCAATAAAAGTCACAAAGTATCGTTTGCCACCAATGGACGAGACGGTAGTTGGACCCCAAACATCAGAGTGAACAAGATCGAGTCTCTCCTTCTTTGGGATTCTTCCACTTGTCTGAAAGCTGACTCGTTTCTGATTTTCAAGTATACAGTCTTCACACATGTCAATTTCTACTAACCGAAGACCTGGTAGTTTGCCCTTTGAGTGCATGATCTTCATCCCTTTCTCACTCATATGGCCTATTCTCTGGTGCCTTAGATTGGGATTTTTATTTACTGCAACTGCAATCAAATGACATGCTCCCGCTTTATTGTAAAGAGTACCACTCTTTTTACCGCGAGCAATCGTCATTGCACCCTTTGAAATCTTCCATTGATAGCCGTGGAAGATTGTTGTGTAGCCATCATTGGCCTACTGAGATTAAGTTCTTCGTCAAGTTAGGAATATGTCTGACATTTTTCAATTCCCATACAGACCCGTTCAAATCAATCTTCACTACACCTTTACCCACAATCTCACAAGATGGCTCGTTACCTAGGTAAACTTTACCGAGGTTCCCGGGGACATAATTCTCGAAGAATTCTTTCTGCGAAGTAGCATGAAAGGATGCTCCAGAGTCTAACACCCAAGACTCTTCCTTGCTCTCCAAAGAGCATATTAATGCATCATCACCTCCGGAGGTGGAAGCAACATTTGCTTCCATCTTCGCCTTCTGATTCTTCGGTGCACTCTTGCACTGATTTTTATAGTGCCCGAACTTTCCGCAATTCCAACATTTAATAGTCTTCGAGCTATTGGAATTGCGACGATTCTTGGATTTGAACCTCCTGTCCTTTGATTTACCGCATCCATTTCCTCTGGTTGAATTACTCCCTCTTGACTCTGTATGCAAACTGAAGAGGTTGACGTTTCACCCGACTCTCTCCGTCGGATCTCTTCACTGAGAACCAGATCACGAACATCATTGAATTTCAACTTATTGCTTCCCGTTGAGCTACTCACAGCCGTGACAGTAACATTCCAACTTTCTGGTAGAGAAGACAAAAGTATCAATTAATGCTCGTACTTCTCCATCAAACTCAATTCCAACCGAACTCAACTGGGTTATGACTGTATTGAGTTCATTGAGATGTTGAGCCACCGATCTGCCTTCCCTCATCCGTAAATTAAACAACCACCTCATTAAATGAAATTTGTTTGAAGTTGACGGCTTTTCGTACATACTGGAAAGAGCCGTTATAAGACTCGTCGTAGTCTTTTCTTTTGCAATGTTGAAAGCAACATTACAGGATAACGACAATCGGATAACTCCGAGAGCTTGTCTGTCGAGAAGGGTCCATTCATCATCCTTCATGCCCTCTGGTTTCTTTTCTTGGAGAGGTTGATACAACTTTTTCTGATACAGATAATCTTCGATCTGCAACTTTCAAAAGTCAAAGTCCGCACCATCGAACTTTTCAGTTTTCACCTTTCCTTCGTCTGCAGCCATTGCTCCCACTCAAATCTGACATCCTCTGGATCGTCTCTGACAATTTTGGTGAACCACTGTGTATTAGAACACTGCTGTGGATAAATTGGTACCGCCAACCAAATTTTACTATTCAATTTACTATTCACATGAATAGTAACCTTATCAAGAAATTGACATAAATGAGCACCTATGACAGTTGTTAAGAAATTACGCTAAATTTCCCTTCATCAAATCTGTGAAAGCGAAATAAATGTGGAATAATGACATACAAAATTGATAACAGAGTTCGACCAATTATGCCTACGTCTTCGGGCTGCTGCAAATATTTTACTGAAAAAGGGAAATATACAAAGTGTTTACATACACTTACAACCTCTCACTACCCATAACCCAATTACACCCAAAACCTTTTCTCATAGAGATTATCTCACTAAAGCTTCTCTCTAAGCTTATATTTTTTCTCTCTGCCTTAGAATGCTCACTTGGTTTTGGGATGATTTTGCCTTCATCCATCGACTTGTATTTATAGTGGTTTTCTCCAACCACTTCACTATTGGCTATTAAATTTTCTTTCAAAAATTGCTGCACCTGCTTTGCACGTAACTTTGTTTTCAAAGTTTACTGCATGGTGCATTTATTTGGTGGTTGAGGGCCCATAATATTGACTAACATAAAGATGTAAGACTAGCTCTCGTATCTTTGGTGATGGTTAGATAAAGTCCTCCTCAAAGTGACGGTAACTCTTGAATTTAAACCCCTGGCTATCATAACTCAATTGTCAAGCAATATTGATGATGATTTTGGTGAAAGATGATATGCATACTGAGGCACATGACAACACTAGTGCAATAAGTGCTTTTTACGTCAGTTAAAATTGATTTTTTAAGTCAGAATACTGACTGACGTAAATACAGTTGACGTTAAAAGTTACACTTTTAACGTCAGTTGACAGCTGACGTTAAATATAACACTATTTACGTCGGTTCTTTAACACAACTAACGTTAATTTTGTCAAAATTAACGTCAGTTCTTTAAAAAAAACTGACGTTAATTTTGTTAAAACTAACGTCAATTGTTATTAAGAACTGACGTTAAATGTCTTAATGTTACGTCAGTTGTAATAAACAACTGACGTTGATAGTGTACTATATGTTTTATAAAATACTATTAACGTCAGTTGTATGATAAAACTGACGTTAATAGTATTTTTTTTAAAATTCAATTTTAAAATATCACTCACCTCAGCCATCCCTGCATTCAGTAAATATCCCAGTAACACAGAATATCACACACATTACAGAATTGCAAAGGAAAAATGGAACAATGATCCATATGTATTCAGAAACAATTAGTAATATTTATTAACATAGGTTATAACTCAAAATAAATACATAAATATAAATAAAAATAAATGTATACTAAGTTTAAACTACCTATATCAATATCCCTTCGTGATGATCATCACGAATGGCATGTACATCGTCCACCTGTGTCTCCTCGATTATAGTAGGCATGTTTGTTGAAAAAGAAGGAGTCTCAGGAATATCAAGATTTGAATCTTCATTTTCATCACTACCATTATACATGCTTTTTCCTTGGAGAACCACAGACAACCTTTTGTTAGAAGGATCAGTGATGTAGAACACTTGTTTTGCTTGGGAAGCCATTATGAAAGGCTCATTTATATGACCTAACTTGTAGAGGTCTACCAATGTGAACCCCAATTCTTCGGTTTGTACACCACCGTTACTATCAACCCACTTACATTTAAATACCGGCACCGTAAGCTTAGTGTAATCGAGCACCCAAATATCTTCAATATATCCAAAGTAAGGTCTCGGTCAGAATCTTGGGTTTTGTGTCCTTTGCACTAGAGAAGTGCATTGCTTCGGCCACGATCATAACCCCACTATTTTGCATGGTACTCTTGTTATCTTGTTCCTTTGTATAAAAGGAAAAGTTATTTATGTCGTATCCGCTCCAACATATGACGTTGAAGTTAGGCCCACGTGCTAGCCATTTTACGTCATCAGAAGCAGTACTACCATCCTTAAGCATTTCTTCCTTGAACCATGGTAAGAAAGTCTTGTTATGCTTGTTCAACAACCACCTTTCGCTCATTCGAGGGTTTTCTTGATTGACTTTTCTTTTATGTTCTAATAAGAAAGGCTGAACACATTCGATGTTGTTCAATACATACAAATGTGCTTGAAGCACTTCCTCCCGATCCTTCCTAATAATTCTTAAGCCAGGTGTACCCTTACCTTGACATCTGATCTCATCATGCCGAGGCTTAGGAACCCCTATAGGATCCGTGTTATGAAGGTAGTCCGAACAAAACTCAATAGCGTCTTCTGCAACATACCTTTGAACAATAGATGCTTCCGGACGATGAGGATTCTTCACGTACCCTTTCAAGATCTTCATGTAGCGCTCAACTGGGTACATCCATCTTAGAAAAACCGGCCCACATAATCTAATCTCCCTCACCAAATGAACAATTAAGTGAACCATTATGTCGAAAAAGGACGGAGGAAAATACATCTCCAATTGGCACAAGATTGTAGCAGCCTCAACTTCCAAGTCATCCAACATACGGGGGTCAACGACTTTGCTACATATAGAATTGAAGAATGAGCACAACCGAGTAATGGCATGTCTCACATTTTTTGTAGCAATACCACGAATAGCAACGGACAGAAGTTGTTGCATCAAGATCTGACAATCATGAGATTTCAAGCCAACCAATTTAAGATCACTAGAGACAAGCCTCTTCATATTTGAAGAGTAACCATGTGGAACTTTGATACCCTGAAGACACCCGCAGAAACTTTGTCTCTCTTTTTTTGACAAAGTATGACATCTTTGGCGGCAAATAAGTCCGCTTACCATCCTCAACAACTGGAGCTAACTGCTCTCGTATACCCATAGCAACGAGGTCGAGACGAGCATTCACACCATCCTTTGTCTTGCGCTGAATGTTGAGAAGCGTCCCGATCACACTATCACACACATTTTTCTCCACATGCATCACATCAATGCAGTGTCTGACATCAAGCTTGCGCCAGTATGGAAGATCAAAGAATATCGACCTCTTCTTCCATATGTTTTTCTCAGCAGCTTTACCTTTCTTTTTGGACTTGCCGAATATAACATCGATGTCCTTTACCCTCTGATAAACCTGCTCTCCAATTAAGGCCGCCGGCGCTTCTTCTGTCTCTTGGCATCCATTAAAAGCTTTTTTCATCTTACGATATGGGTGATCACGTCTAAGAAACCTTCGATGCCCAAGGTAAACCGTCTTCTTTCCATGA
Source organism: Sophora flavescens (assembly GCA_030762895.1). NCBI lineage: Eukaryota > Viridiplantae > Streptophyta > Magnoliopsida > Fabales > Fabaceae > Sophora > Sophora flavescens. The sequence continues at coordinate 214,632,764 of CM061065.1, forward strand.
TGCAACTGAGTGTAGCATGTGCCTTCTTCACATATAGGGCATGCTTTATGCCCCTTGACACTGTACCCGGACAAGTTACCGTATGCTAGAAAGTCGTTGATGGTGCAAAATAACATGGAACGAAGCTTGAAAGTCTCATGAGAATTCCCATCAACTACATCAACACCTTCCACCCACAACGTTTTCAAGTCTTCAATCAAGGGACCTAGATAAACATCTAAGTCATTTTCCGGTTGCTTTGGGCCCGAAATCATCATAGACAACATCATGTATTTGCGCTTCATGCACAACCAAGGTGGCATGTTGTAAATCACCAACAGAACAGGCCATGAACTATGAATACTACTCATGTTACCATAAGGATTCATTCCATCCGTAGCAAGTCCAAGCCTTAGGTTTCTTGGCTCATCAGCGAAATCCGGAAACATAGTATCGATATTCTTCCATTGAATAGAATCAGCAGGATGACGAACCTTTCCATCACGTTTCCTCTCATCATTATGCCATCTAAGATTCTTCGCATCTTTCGCATTGGCAAACAATCGCTTGAACCTTGGAATTATTGGAAGATACCACAACACCTTCGCAGGAGGACCCTTTTTTCTCACATCATCAACATCATCATCATCATCACCACCCTTCACTTTGTATCGTGATAACCCACATTTGGGGCAATCGTGTTTGTCTTCATGAACACCGGTGTACAATATGCAATCATTGGGGCATGCGTGTATCTTCTTATACTCCATACCCATAGGACACAATACCTTCTTGGCCTCATAGTTACAGTCAGGCAATGTGTTGTCCTCCGGAAGCAAGTCTTTCAACACTTCAAGCAATTCCGTGAAGCTTTTATCGCTCCAACCATTTCTTGCCTTCACACAAACCAATTTTAGCACCGCCGACAACCGTGTATGAGTAGTACACCCTGGATATAAAGGCTTATCCGCATCACCGCACAACCTATCATACACATGCGCTCGATGAAAAGATTCTTGTCCAATATCACGGATCATGTCCTCTACTCGATCATCCTCCATATCTACGTCAACGTCCTCACTTTGGGAGACACTCGCCGTATTACTACTCAACAACATATCACCATGCCATATCCATCTTGTATAACTCAAGCAAATCCCTTCACAAATCAAATGAGTACGTATATCCTTCACCGTACATTTCCTCGTATTCAAACACTTGACACAAGGACAACAGAACATTCCATTACTATTAGGAACATTCCTTTGAGCAAATTCTATAAATTCTCCCACCCCCTTCAAATACTCAGCACTAGTACGCTTACAAACCATCCAACTACGATCCATAACTAGATAGGTCCTGTAGATATACAAAACATATATATATCCAATATAAGGATAATACGGGAGATTGAAAACTATAGTTTTTAAAGATTAATTGCCAAGCACTGGTCACGGCCTGGCAGTGATGTCCATCACGGCCGTAACGTGCCAACTGAACAGACCATGCCATCACAGGCAGAACTGATTAAGGCCTAGCCGTGATTGGCATCACGACCGTGACAGATCAACCAGCAGAGCAACATGCACTCAAAACCAAAAACAGAGACGTACATTCCAAACAACTCAAACTCACGGTTTCAAGTTTCAACTACTGAGACTACAGTTTCAACATACACTCAAAACCAAAAATACAAAAATGTGCCCTAAATACTCACCAGAAATAGGTGCTCGCGTGGTGGTGGGGAGGGGAGCTCGAGTGGTGGCCAACGTTCGATGTGGTTACTGAAAGCAGAGGGACAAGGAGAGTTATTGCGCGGGAAGGGGAAAGAGATATGTACGTCAAGTTATTGCAAAGAATGAATGGAAAGACAGAGTTAGGGTTAATAGTGCGCGGGAAGGGGAAAGAGAGATGCTCGCGATTAGGGTTCTGTGCCGGGTGAGAGTGAGAGTGAGGGTTGAGAGTGATTTAGGGTTGAGTGTGATGAAAAGAGAAAAGAGACGTACATACAGAGCGAAGTGCAGAAGGCGCGCGGGTGTAAACGTTATATAAAACAACATTTAACGTCAGTTGTATTAAACAACTGACGTTACAATTAATTTTTTAACGTCAGTTTTATTAACAAACTGACGTTAAATATTAATATTTTTTAAAAAAAACACTTTTAACGTCCGTTGTTGAATACAACTGACGTTAAAAGTGTTGTGTCTCTGTATAAAGTAACATTCTTCTGTATCAGCCTGTAATATTGCCTCTTCTTTTCCTCTATATTTCTATTCCTTCACAAAATGGCTCTGAGACCTGTGTTAATTGAGTGACAACAGGGCATTTCAGATAGCTGGGGATATAGGATTATTTACGTCAACTATTTATTTAACTGAAGTAAAAATCACACTTTTAACGTCAATTGTATAAACAACAGACGTTAAAAATAAATATTTTTTATTTTAAAAACACTTTTAACTTCAGTTTTATTCAACAACTGACGACAACAGGGCATTTCAGATAGGGATATAGGATTATTTACGTCAGCTGTTTATTTAACTGAAGTAAAAATCATATTTTTAACGTCAGTTGTATAAACAACTGACGTTAAAAATAAATATAAACACTTTTAACGTCAGTTTTATTCAACAACTGACGTTAAAAGTGTATAAGTTTCTGCAAAAAAGCAGTCATTCCTTTGACTACTCTGCTACTAAATTACCCATTACTGTTGTGCTACTTACCCATGCACATTGTAACCTATAATCCTCTTTATGAGCACTAAGTTTATACCTAGACTTAAAGGTCTATTTCTTCCTAATCCTTCGGGCATTTTCTTTTCTGCACGTTTATAATATATGACTGCCAACTCCCAATGCGCCTTGGAACCTAATGCTCTTAATGATCAATTTAATTTTTTAGCAACTTACGACGCCTAGTAACTTCATCCCCTACTCCTATAAATAGCTTCCTTCCTTCCTTAAATTTTTCTGCTTCACAATATGGCTGTTCCAAGAATATTGCTGAAACAGATCGAGTGCACCCTTCACTCTGCCACGGCTCCAAAGTGACTGTGGATTCAGATGGAGCATCAAGGACTTCAAATGAGGGAGGGGATGCATTCAATGTTGGAGTTTCTGAGGACAAGACTGAGAAGAAAATGATGTTGAAGCAGAAACTTTTTTATATTTTAGTCCTAACTTGCAGAAATTTTTTATCTTTTAAACATGTAATTGTAACTTATGAATCGCTTCAATGAGATACGATTTGATTATACATATATAACTTGTTTTATGTTAAGTGTTTATTTATTTTAATTTGCACAAGAATTTGTTAATTTACTAATTCAAGCTAATTAATTAAGATTAAAAATAAACTTTTTTTAAAAAAAAGATTAGAAATAAACTGCACTATATGGAGTGATGATCTGCGTTAAGAGTGACAACAGGGAGATGACAACGAAAGAAAGATAGGAATGAGTTGATTATTTACGTCAGTTATTTGTTTAACTGAAGTAAAAATCATACTTCTAACGTTAGTTTTATAAACAATTGACGTTAAAAGTGTTAATAATTTCTTGCAAAACACTTTTAACGTCAGTTCATTAAACAACTGACGCAAATAGTGATTTCATATTTACAAAACTGCCACCGCCTCACTTTTAACGTCAGTCCTTAAAACAACTGACGTTAACAGTGAATTAATGAAGTCTGATATTTACAAAACTGCCACCGCCCCCTTTTTAACGTCTAGTTTTTGGTTAACTGACGTAAACCTTTACCGTCTAATGTATATTTTCCACTAGTGCAAGGAGAACAATACTGGACAAATGTTTGAAGCACAACACAACTCTTTGTCCAGTATATTGTTTGGTGGACAACGGACAACACAACTTAAACAATTTGACATTTACTTAAATACCCTTTATAATATATAATAATATACAATATTATATTAAAATATTATGTTAAATAAGTATTATAGATAACATATAATATTATGTTATATAATAATAATAATAATAATAATAATAATAATAGATAATATTATGTTATAATATTATATATATATATATATATATATATATATATATTTACAAGAGAGAAAAGAATTACGTAGAGAGAGATATAAGTGGGCATTTTTTCCTTTTATTTTGTGTTGTCTCATAACCATTTTTCGATTCAAACGCAGAACAAGTACTCGTGTGTTGTCCTGTCTCATATTTGTATGCAAATCAAACACACCCAATATGTTAAGGTACTCGAAACAATGGTAAAGATTATACAAATGTAGTTGCAACAGATTATAAGTGATATTGCTAAGTTTCAACTTTCAATTTGAATAGTATTTTTTTTTTGTGAATCCGAGTATCCTCCGGTCGAGAGCTAGAAACTAATCCCTCGAGGTACTGAGATTCATTTAAGGGGTTGACATCTCCCAACATATGTTTTTCCATATACATGAGCCAGGAATCGAACCTCTGACCACATGCTTATGGCATAATATATCAACCCACTAAATATAGTTGCACAGATTATACAAATTCTCTCACACATAAAAGAAAGGGTGATTTGTTGTTGTTGTTTTTAGTATGTATTGCACGGGTTGTATAAAATTTTGTTTCACTTATTCATTTCAATGTGTGTCGTGTTTTTTTATGGAAATATGTGTAGTTTTATAGCAAAACTATTTTAAAAACCTCTGCTAGGGTTTGCATGAAAGCTTAGGTTTTCACGTGCCGCCATGGAGGCAAAGCCATGACAATGCTTGTTCCCGGAATTGCTTCCTCTTTCTTCCCCCCCTCCTCTTCCTTCTCACCTCCCCTCTCAGACCCTGCCACCACCACAAAAAAAGTCCTTCGTTCAAGCACTAAACAATGCCTGTGACATTCCTTTTAGCCAATTGCCGACTCCATGTCTCAAAGGAGATGAATTGGCCATCACGATCCCAGAAGATGAGTATATCGCGGGCATTGAATCATCCAAGAACAATCTGCACGGGCGTATATTGCTGTCCAAGGGAGATCAACCAGTCAAGGTTAATGACTTGCGGGTCAAGTTATCGGATCTTTGGAGACCTATTGCTCAATGGAAGGTGACTCCAATTGGTAGAGGCTTTTTTGAGTTCTCTTTTTCCTCCGTGGAGGACATGAGAAGGGTTTTGGCGGCTGGATCATGGAATTTGAAGCCTGGATTGTTGAGGCTATTTTCATGGACAATGGATTTTAATCCTTTTATGGTAAAGCAAACAAATGTGCAGACTTGGATTCGTATCACTAGTCTTCCTCTTGAATATTGGAGGCCAAAAATTTTATACGCTATTGCAAGAGGAATTGGTACCCCTTTATCCATTGATGATCCTACAAAAGAGAGAAGTTTGGGTCACTTTGCCAGAATTCTGGTCGATATAGATTTGAACAATAAGCTACGGGATAAGCTTTTGGTTGAAAGGAAAGATTTTGCATTCTTTGTAGGGATTGAATATGAGCCTCTACCACATTTTTGTTCGGCTTGCAAGATCATTGGCCACTCTCTAGCAAATTGTCGGAAAAGGCAAGATCATCAGGGGAAGGATCAACAAAAACGGCCCTCGAATCAGAAAGACAGGACAGCAAACTTTGTGGCTTCAAAGTATGTCGACAAAAGTAAAGATCCATTACAAATTGCAAATGCATCTGGTAATGACAAACTGGCAGACATTAAAGGTAAGTCAGTGGTTAATGGTCCGGATGAGGACCTCTGGTTGACAGAGAAGGTCCCTTATGTATTGGAACAAACAAATATGTGTGATCATGATAGGCTGGCTTCGAGGATGAGTCAGCAGCAACAAGAAGAAGACTCAAAATCAGTGGATACTGTCTTTGATGAATCACTGCACTTTGGCAATTGTCCACAGCAGGTTGTGCCAACTGAACCTCTTGACAGTCATGTTGATTCATCCTTTGTGCCAAATACAGTTTCCAAGACTGTTTCTGTTGGGGCATCTTCCCAAGGTAATGTTGCCTTGACTCCCCATTCAGCTGCAAATTTGAGCACAGGCACTGCAGGTTCAAGCCTGCACACCCCCTCTCTGAGGGAACTCTTGGATAGTGACAATTTTGTCCCAAACTCAGTGTCGATCTGACAAAGAGCAGGATATTTCTGATGATGTTAATCATACAGTAGCCAAAGACCTTAGAATTGTTGGGAGGCTTTGGAGTGAGGAAGTGGAGGATGTTTCCTCATCTCAAATGCCCTGTGGGGATCAAGAGGAACCATTTGTGGAAGTGAAGTCCAAGTCCCAAAAGAAGAAGCAGAAGAGAGAGAGAGAAGGCTTGCTCAAAGGTTCTCCAGGTATAGTCTCAGTATGAGACAGAGTCTGGCTCTTTGGAATTCTGATGAAAATCTTTTATTGGAATGCAAGAGGGATTGGCAATCCCTTAACTAAATCAGTTCTGGTGAAATTTTGCTTACAGCATAAACCAGATCTTGTTTTTATTTCAGAACCGAAAATTCCTTTGGATTGTCTGCATAACAGTCTTTGGAAGAGACTAAATCTTAAGGTTTTTGCTGTTAATAATAGGGGTAATCTTATCCCTAATTTGTGGGGTGTATGTGCTGAACACATTACTCTTTCTATATTGGCTAGTTCTCAACAACATATCTCTTTATCTTTGTCTCTGAATTCTCAAAATCTGTTCATCTCAGCAGTGTATGCATCAACTTCCCACATAGACAGAAGGACTCTCTGGTTAGAGTTAGCCAATTTACAACAAAATTATCAAGGTCCTTGGTGTTGCATAGGAGATTTTAATGCCATTCTTGGTGCTCATGAAAAGAGGGGTGGAAGGCTGCCTTCTACAATTTCCTGTGAAGAATTTAGAGCTTGGTCAGACTCCTGTCAGCTTACCCACATCACCACTCAAGGAGCCTCTTTCACTTGGTCAAACATGAGGGGTCAGGGAAATCACACAGAACTGAGGTTGGATAGAGCTTTATGCAATGATGATTGGTTCTCAGTCTGGGACAATGTAGCTTGTTGTACTTTACCAAGGAATCATTCAGACCACTTTCCCCTTCTACTCATTTTGAAAAAAGGTGCCAAGTCAAGCCTGCTCCTTTCAAGTTTCACAAAGCATGTGGGTGACCATAAAGACCGTAGAAGATTGGTTCTTGAGGTTTGGAAAAGGCAGTTTTGGGGCTGTCCAATATATGTCTTATCTCAGAAGCTAAAGAGTTTGAAATTAGAGCTGAAAGTTTGGAATAAACAGGTATTTGGAAATGTCCATTGCAAGGTTGAAGAGGCTATGGCTAACTTAGAATCCATCCAATTAAAAATTGATGCTCGAGGGTTATTCGATCAGATTGCACTCACAAGAACTAGCAGCCCAATCTGAATTGAATCTGGCTCTATCTTTTCAAGAATCCTTTTGGAGAGAAAAGGCTAGATTGAGCTGGTTTGCTGATGGTGACAGAAATTCTGCCTTTTTCCACAAGGTAACAAGAATTAGAAGTGCTTCGAATCCAATGTCCATTCTTAAAGTTGGAAATTCTGTCTTGGATAATCAAAGGGCAATTGAGGATCATGTCCTTGGCTTCTATCAGAATTTATATGCCTCAGATAATTCTTGTGTGCACAATGACATTATTGAAACAGTCATCCCTTCCTTGGTCTCAGATCAAGATAATGTGATGCTCACTAATATTCCAACTTTTGAGGAGGTTAAGAATGCTGTTTTCAATTTAGACAGGAATAGTGCCCCGGGCCCGGATGGTTTTGGAGGAAGCTTTTATCATTCATTCTGGGACATTATTGGAAACGATGTCCACAACTCAGTTGTGCAATTCTTTAGAGAGGGCTGGATCCTTCCAAATCTTAATTCAAACCGGGTTGTCCTCATTCCCAAGTTTGTTGGTGCTGACAGAATTGAGAATTACAGGCCTATTGCTCTTGCAAATTTTCAGTTTAAGGTGATCACAAAAGTGTTGGCTGATAGGCTTGCTGGAATCATGCCAAAAATCATCTCCCCCGAGCAAAGAGGTTTCATTAGAGGAAGGCATATCTCAGAATGCATTTGTATTGCCTCAGAAGCAGTAAACATGTTGAACAAAAAGGTGTTTGGAGGCAATATTGCCTTGAAGTTTGATATCAAAAAGGCTTTTGACACCTTGGACTGGAAATTTCTTTTGAAAGTTTTGTACTCTTTTGGATTCAATCAACAATTCTGCTCTTGGATTCATACTATATTGAAATCTGCTCATCTATCTATTTCAGTTAATGGCATCTCAGTTGGTTTTTTCACTTGTAAAAGAGGAGTAAGGCAAGGAGATCCTCTTTCTCCTCTCCTCTTTTGTTTGGCTGAAGAAGTTCTAAGTAGAGGGATCTCTAGATTGATTGAGTTGGGCAAGTTATAGCACATGGCCAGTCCTAAGGATTTTCCTACTCCCAGCCACATCCTTTATGCTGATGACATTATGGTTTTCTGCAAAGGATCCAAAGCTAACCTTAGACACCTTATGCAACTGTTTGAGATTTATGGACATGCTTCTGGTCAAGTGCTTAGTCTTGAAAAGTGCAGGTTTTATGCAGGATCAATGTCCTCTAGAAGAGTGGATGATCTGAGTAATTTCTTGAGATTTCCAGCAGGTTCTCTCCCTTTTTACTACCTTGGTGTTCCTCTCTTCAAAGGGAAACCAAAAGCTATCTATCTGCAGCCTACCTTAGACAGAATTAAAGGAAAGCTGGCATCTTGGAAAGGTTCTCTCCTCTCTATCATGGGAAGAGTGCAGCTTGTCAAATCAGTGATTCAAGGTACTCTAGCTTACAGCTTTCACATCTACAAATGGCCTGCCTCATTGTTAAAGCAGCTGGATGGTTGGATCAGGAATTTTATTTGGTCTGGAGACATTCATAAAAGGAAACATATAACTGTGGCCTGGAAATCTGTCTGTTCTTCCGTTGAAGATGGTGGTCTTGGTCTTCGGTCTCTTAGAGCCATTAATGAGGTCTCTATGTTGAAGCTTTGCTGGGCAGTGATCTCTTCAAATGAGCAGTGGGCCAAGTTCCTAAAAGCAAGATTTTTCAGAAGTTCTTTGCCTGTTTCTCATCATGTTAGTTCTTCCTTGTGGCCTGCATTAAAGGTCTGGCTTCCTATGATTAAAGAACATTCTTCTTGGTTGATAGGAAATGGCAAATCTGTTAACTTTTGGATAGACAAGTGGTTGCCCGAGCCTCTTGCAAACCTGATGCATATTCCTTCTGCTTGGCAGCAGGATTTATCTGCCAAGTTTTCTGATTTCATTGTTGATAATTTATGGAACATTCCTCACTGCCTGCAACATCACTTCCCTAGCATAATGGAAAAGGTCTGTCACACTCACATTCCCATGGAGCCTTGTGAGGATAGATTGGTGTGGGACATTGCAGCAAATGGTCTTCTTACTTTCAAGGATGCATTCCTTTTCCTCAATCCTGTTAGAAACCTTGCTCCAGGATTCTCTCAATTCTGGTCCAAGGCAATTCCTCCCTCTAGATCATTTCTGGTTTGGAGGCTTTTCCATCACAAAATGCCAACCGATGAAAATATAAGAAGAAGGGGATACACCTTGGCCTCAATGTGCAGCTTGTGTGGCTCAGCAGAGGAATCTTCTTCCCATCTGTTCCTCTCCTGCAGCTTATGCAACAGCTTCTGTGGGGTTGGTTGAGCTCAAGACTGTTGCACACAATCGATCAATCATCTTTTGAGAACCTGTTCCTGGTGTGTAAAGGAAATAGCCCTCAGGTCAATGAAGTCTCACTAGCTGCTGTTATTCATGTAATCTGGGTGGTTTGGACAGCAAGAAATAAGTGCAGGTTTGACAATAAGTTTCTAGGAATAGAAGCTGCTCAAAATCTGGTTTCTTCAATTGTTTGGCTCTCGTGAAATCGCAAGTGGTGCAATGTTTAATTCGGTTAATGAGCTGGTCATTCTCAAACACTTTAGCATTGAGTGCCATTATAGAAAGTCTCCAAAGATTACAGAAGTTATTTGGCACCCTCCCCCATGCAATTGGACTAAATGTAACATTGATGGTGCAGCCCATGGTTCCCCCGGTCCATCTGCTTGTGGGGGTATATTTAGAGGACACAATTCGGCTGCACTTGGCTGCTTCTCCTGCAACTTAGGGAATTCATCATCACTTGAAGCTGAATTATCAGCTGCTATGCATGCTATAGAAATAGCTAACAATAGGGGTTGGTTAAATCTTTGGATTGAAACTGACTCAATTTTGGTATTAAAGGCTTTTAATAACCAGAGCATAGTTCCATAGCGTCTTCAAGCAAGGTGGAGAAACTGTATGGTAGTAGCTAGGGCTCTTTCTTGCCAAGTTACTCATATTTATAGGGAAGGGAACCCCTGTGCGGATAAGCTAGCCAATCATGGTTTACATAATCTGGGATTTATTTGGTGGGATACAATTCCTCCCTTTATCAGAGAAGACTTTGTTAGAGATAGACTTAGTTTACCCAGATACAGATTTTCTTGATGTATTTTCTTTTTGCATGGGTTTGGGTAACACGTCCCACCATGTTCTCCTTTTTTTGTATTCTTTCTTGATTATTTAATAAAGTGTAGTGTGAGGCTTTTGATGGATGGTTTTTGTAGTGCCAACCTAGTTGGGATGACAAAATTCATCCTGAGGCTTTTCACCCTACTTATATAAAAATAAAAAAAAAGTAGAAAGTTATTGGGTAACATTATTGTTTCATTTATATTAAATGAAATAATATTTTGTAAAATTAAATATGTCATTTGATTTTAACGGGCTCGATATTTTTACATGTTTTTTTTTTCATCATGTCTACTTCATAGACATATACTCAATGAGAAAAATTTAATTTGGGAGGAATAGAAAGTAAGAGAAAAATTAATTCACAAGCTAAGGTTATAATATTCCTGAGGTCAGGTGTGTGTGTGTGACATCCAAAAATAAATGTAGGGGTAGCGTACATGTCCAATTATATTGTCGGCAGCCATGTACAGTTTGTGTTAGTGATAACCAAAAGCCAGGTGTAGGAATATTTTATTCCAATATCATAATATGATATATATCGATAATTAATTATATTAGTTATCTATCAATTAGGAGCCTTAATTGATATGTGATCAAATTAAGAGATAAGACCAATCAGATTTTTAATTTGATAATTGATTATCATTAATTATCTGATATGGGCGAAATATGAGTGGATGTCATTGATAATCAATTTCGGAATAATGGGAACCCTAATTGGTCATCATCCTACATATATGCTATGGTCCCCCAATACACCGGACACAACGCACACCGCATCTTCTCCCTATCTGAAGAGTGACTAGGGCATAAGGAGTCTAGGACCATGAAGTCACTACTAACCATATATTTGTTATCATCATCTATGTTGATTGTCAAGATATTCTAAACATGCCAACCAACCCTTTGTTCGTGATTGATTGCCGCTCTCCGTACATGAAGATTGGTGATCAAGTTCATCCTTTGAAGAACGCTTAAGATCAGGAACCCCTACGGATACATGTATATTCATAACCTCAGAATCCTAGTAATTTGGCATGATATAAATCCTAGGTTGTGTGGTAAATGTGCTCTAGGATGTATGCTTATAGATTTATCGCTTTCGTATAAAGAATACTGAACCTAAAGAATTAAAGAAATATTTAATAAATGATATCAAAGTAGTGATCATTATTAGATTATTAGGATTTGTGTTTTTCTTCTCATTTGAATCCTAATTTTGAAAATTAGGAATTATAAAAGAATAAATTGAACTGGCTTTTCGGTTATGAAATAAAATTTTTTTTAAACCATAAAATAATTTTGAAACCAATTGCATGGATCCAGATTTGTTTCGGTTTTTACGAAAAGCAATTAAAGTATGTGTTTTGCTTTTGTTTATTATAATACAATATATACATGAATGAATATGATTTCCCGTACGTGAACGAAAGCAATGGATCCGGTGGCTTTTCTTTATTGTTTTTTTTTTTTTATGGGTTAAGCTGTTTTTTTTACCGATCCAGTGCCATTTGTGTTTTGTATAATATTGTGGAACTGCGTTTTGGGTTTCTTAGGTTGACCCAATCCGAGAAGTGCTAGGAAAGAATCAAGAACCGACATCTGAGAATCAGGGAAGAAAGGTAAACCGAGATCGTGCCAGATGAGAAAATGTGTGTCAGATGAGAAAACGTGGGATAAGGAGTGGACGACTAGGCAGAAGCGGTTAATGACAATAACTGTTCACGAGAGTTTGAGTTATTTTTGAATTTGAATTAATGTGTATATAGGGCGAGGAGGAAGAGAAAAAGTTCTTAAGCTATTTTCTGGTAACTGTTACTCTGCTATTCCAGAGAGAATTTGAATAGTACGAGCTCCTTTGGAGTAAGATTGTTTTTGAGAATAACGATATTGTTCTGTGTTGATTCTATTCCCTAGTGCTAGAATTTGCAAGAACAATTTGGCGCGCACCGTGGGGCCGAGGCAAATATTCCCCGGTCACACTGTAACTTTCACAAGACGATGGTAGGATCGAGAAGCCTGGATGGAAGAAGGAATGATACTGGTTCGAGGCGAGAGTCAAGAAGGTGGTCAAGAGATATAAATAGTGAGGCGTTGGAGAAAGATGTCAGTGACTTGAGATGTCAGGTGGAACAGTTGAGAAAGAGCCGAGATGGAGGACGGAGTCGGGGTAGGAGCCGGGAAATGAGTAATTTCTCTCGCTTGAGTGAAAGTAGTCGAACTCGGCGAGAAAGGAGTGATAGCCGAAAGGAGGAATCCATAACTGAGGTGTCAATTCGAGATAGGCACAGATCCAGGAATCGGAGAAGCCGAAGTCGAAGACGAAGTCCCTCTGAAGACAAAACTTATGTCTTGAGAAGTGAGATTGGAGATTCCAGTCAGGGGAGGAGTCATCGTCGTTCCGGAGAGCGAGAATCTAGTTACATAAGAGGTAGAGAATACCGAGAAAGACGTTCAAGGGTAAGGAGGGATCATCCTTTCACTGATGAGGTGATGTCCGAGCCGGTACCACGTAATTTCCGTTTCCCGAAGTTAAGACACTATGACTGTACCTCAGATCCACAAGAGCATCTCACGGCCTTCAGTGTCAAAGTGATGGTTTAACACATCTCGTCGAGGGTCAAGTGCCAAGTTTTTCCGACAACTCTCGAGGGTCCGGCTCTCATGTGGTTTTCTCAATTGCCACCGAGATCGGTTTATTCATGGAATGACTTGACCGAGAAGTTTCTCATACAATTTGCTACTAGTAGAATGTACAGGAAGACCTCGGCTTGCTTGGATAACTTTGAACAGGAGAAAAATGAGTCACTTTCTGAGTATCTGGTTCGATTTACCGCAGAGATAGTGAAAATCAGAGATTTGGAACCCGGAGTAGCTTTACATTCCATGAGGACCGGTTTGAGAGAAGGGCCTTTTCTAGATTCGTTGTCAAAAAGACCGGCTACTAATATAGATGATCTCAGGCAGCAAGCTTCCAAGTACATCAGCATGGAGGAGGCGAGAGAGGCAAAAAGGCAGGAGAGGGCGGATAATCAAGAAAGAAAAACAAGTCAGAATGTTGGGAGGAGATTGGCGTCCAGAATTGAAGTATTGCCTAGATTGTACGAGCCGAGAGTACCGAAGTATACCATATACACTCCTCTTAATACTACGAGAGCGCAAATCCTAGATGAGGTGTGCCATGTAGGCTTTGTGGAGTATCCTCCTCCTGCCACTACACTAGAGTCGGCCGATAGAAGAAGGTACTGCCGTTTCCACAACTTGTATGGTCATACTACTGAAGAGTGTGTTGAATGTAAGGATTAGATTGAGGAATTGGTTCAGATGGGGGAACTTACAGACTACGTGCAATGGGGAGGACCGAGAATGCAAGCATCATGGAGAGGGTATGGTGGCAGAGGTCGAGGAAGAGGAAGAGGCGCACGAGGAAGAGGAAATGTATTCAGGAGAGAAGACCAGGAGAGAGTGGGGAATGAGCAAAACAATGAAGATCATCGTGTGGAAAATAACCCTCAGGTGAGAGGCATTATAAATACCATCTCAAGAGGTTTTGCTGGAAGGGGCGTAACTAGTTTCGACGAGAAGGAGGCATCTCAGAGCAATGAGGTCAGTCTACTCGGTCATGCAGAAACCGCTGCAAAATCATCGTCCCACAACCTTCACTGATGATGATTTTGTTGGAGCTGATCCAAATCAGGACGACCCCATGGTTATCTCGGTGGAGCTAGCAAACTTTGTGGTGAGGAAAACTTTAGTAGATCAAGGGAGTTCAGCCGACATCTTGTACTATAGAACCTTCAAGAAGTTGGGAATACTGGAGAACGAGATCACGGAGTTTGGAAATTCCTTAGTGGGCTTCGCTGGGGAGCATGTTGAAACTCGGGGGTATGTTGAGTTACTGGCAAAGCTCGGCAACGGTGTAATTTCTCGAACCATTACGGTGAAGTTCATTATTGTAGATGCTCATAGGGCAGCATACAATCTAATTCTCAGTCGACCAAGCTTGAATGAATTAAGGGCTATAGTTTCTACACCCCACTTAACCATGAAGTTCCATTCAAATACTGGTGAGGTGGTCTCAGTGAGAACTGATCAGAAGGAGGCTCGATAGTGTTATGTAGATAGTTTGAAGGTGAATTTTAAAGAGGAGGAAATGTCAACAGAGAAGGGAAAGGAAACAGATCAAAAAAAGAAGGGTGAGATACATGTGACTTCAGTGGGAACAGTCGAGTTAGATCCTCGGGTAGACATGAAGGAGTTGCGCCCATAGCCAACAAATTATTTAAAGAAATTTCGAATAGGAAGAAATGAGGGGCAGGACACACATATTGGAACACAACTTGAAGCTGACGTACAAGAGGCAATAATCTAGGTAGTTATGGAGAATTCCGATCTCTTTGCATGGAGTACTGCTGATATGCCTGGTGTGGATCCGAGGGTCGTGTGTCATAAACTTTCCCTATGCACTAGAGCCAAACCTGTTTCGCAGAAGAAAAGAAATGTGGGGGAATAAAGAAGGAATGTAATAGAGGACGAAACCAGAAGATTGGTGGATGCAAACTTTATTCTGGAGGTGAACTATACCACTTGGCTCGCGAATGTGGTTTTGGTGAAGAAGTCAAATGGGAAGTGGCGTATGTGCACTGACTAGCGTTGATCAGCTGGTGGATGTAGCGTCGGGATATCAAATTCTCAGTCTCATCAACGCATACTCGGGTTACAACCAAATCCGAATGTGTGCACCTGATGAGGAGAAGACAGCCTTTATATCTAACAGAGCCAACTACTATTATAAGGTCATACCATTCGGCTTGAAGAACGCATGGGCCACTTATTAGAGGCTGATGGACAAGGTTTTTGAAGGTCAGATCAGAAGAAACATGGAGGTTTACATGGATGATGTCGTGGTAAAAACCGAGGAGCCGATAAAACATGCCGAAGACTTGAAAGAGATCTTTGGTCAAGTCCGAAAATACAATATGCGACTTAATCCCGAGAAGTGCAATTTCGGAATCAAGAGCGGGAAGTTTTTGGGATTCATGTTGATGAACCGAGGGATTGAAGCGAATCCTGACAAGTGCCAAGCTATCATTGAGATGAGAAGCCAAGTCAATGTCAAGGAGGTGCAGAGACTCGTAGGCATATTGGCATCTTTATCCAGATTTTTGCCGAGGTCAGCTGAGAAGGCTAGGCCCCTATTTAAGTTGCTTAGAAAGTCACAACAATTTGAATGGGGTCCCGAGTGTGAAGAAGCATTTCAATATTTCAAATCTTTCGTGAGTTCCTCACCCATCTTGATTAAACCGCAAGTTGGAAAGGAACGTCTTCTATATTTGTCGGTGACCGAGATGTCCGTGAGCGTGGTACTTGTTCGGGAGGTGGAGAAGAGGCAACTTCCTGTGTATTACATCAGTCGAGTATTACATGCCGCTGAGACAAGATATTAGGTAATCGAGAAGTTGGCATTTGCTTTGGTTATTGCAGCCAGGTGATTACAGTCACATTTCCAAAGCCATCAGATAGTAGTGAAGACAGATCATCCTATTAGGCAGATGTTGTGGAAGCCCAAGTTGGTCGGGAGGATGACTGCATGGTCTGTGGAGTTATCCGAGTTCAGGCTTGAGTAGGAACCTAGAGGGCCGATAAAGGTCCAATGTCTCTCAGATTTTGCTGCCGAGTTACTTCCAGAACCAGAACTGGAATCGGAGTGGTGGATCTTGTATGTGGATGGGGCATCTAATATCAGAGGTAGCGGAGCAGGAGTGATTCTCGAAGGACCAGGAGACCTAGTCTTGGAGCAGTCGTTGAGGTTTGATTTCAAAGTTTTGAACAATGAAGCCAAGTATAAAGCAATTATAGCAGGTTTAAAGCTGGCGATGGAAGTGGGAGTTAAAGCAGTCAGGTGCAGAAGCAATTCACAGCTAGTCATTGGACAAGTTAGAGGAGCTTTCCAAACCCGAGAGCCACATTTGACCAGGTACTTATGTATAGTTAATTCCTTGGTTTCTGAATTTGAAAAGTTCGAAATTGAACATATCTCGAGAGACAAAAATAGTCGAGCAGACCTGTTGTCCAAGTTAGCCAGTACTAAAACTCCTGGAGGACATAAGACTGTCATCCAAGAAACACTTTCAAAACCAAGCATTGAAGAGGAGGGGACTCTGTTGGTGATTGAAGAGGCGAGCAGAGAATGGATGGAGCCGATATGTAGTTTTTTGACGAAGAATGTTTTACCTGAAGATGCTCAAGAGGCAAGAAAGCTTCGGAGGCTGGCAAACCGGTATATTATTATAAAATGGGTGTTGTGTAGGCGGTCTTTCTCGGGCTCAATGATGAAGTGTATAACCAAGGAGAGAAGTGAGTATGTTATGGCTGAACTTCATGAGGGAATCTGTGGAATGCACAATGGAGGAAGAATATTCGGAATAAAGGTTATCCAAGTCGGGTATTATTGGTCGAAGCTGATGATAGATTACATCGAGTTTGTCCACAATTGTGATGAATGCCAAAGGCATGCGGTGATTCCATACAAAAAAACGGAAGAGCTACACAACATTCTTCCAACATGGCCTTTTGACATGTGGGGGATTGACATCCTCGGGCCTTTCCCGGTAGCAAAAGGGCAAGTGAAATTTTTATTGGTCGC
Source organism: Sophora flavescens (assembly GCA_030762895.1). Lineage (NCBI taxonomy): Eukaryota > Viridiplantae > Streptophyta > Magnoliopsida > Fabales > Fabaceae > Sophora > Sophora flavescens. The sequence goes on from CM061065.1 coordinate 214,649,906, forward strand.
TGTAGACTATTTTACAAAGTGGATAGAGGCGAAGCCGTTAGCCAAAATCACTGCTAACGAAGTGCAGAAGTTTGTGTAGAAGAGCATTGTGTGCAGATATGAGATTCCAACAATTGTTATTTCTGACAATGGGAAGCAATTCACTGACAAAGAGATCGCCAAGTTCTGCAGTAACCTCGGAATCAAACGAAGGTTCTCGTCAGTAGAGCATCCCCAGACTAATGGTCAAGCTGAGGCAGCTAACAAGGTAATGCTCGAGGAACTGAAGAAGCGGTTAGGAAGGGCGAAGGGAAGGTGGACTGAGGAGTTACTGAGCATCTCGTCGGGTTATCACTGCAATCCCAGTCAACAACAAAGGAGACACCTTTTCGGCTGGCTTATGGAGCTGATGCAATGATACCAGTTGAAGTCGGAGAGACATCTATCAGGAGGGAGCTCTTTCAGCCGGAAGTGAATGAAGAAATAAGGAAAGAAGAATTAGACTTGATAGAAGAAGCTAGGGAGGAAGTCCGAGTAAGAGAGACAGAATGCAAGAGGAGGATTGTTGAGAGGCACAATGTGCTGCTGAAATCGAGAAGGTTTGAGGTTGGAGACTTGGTATTACGGCTTCAGGGAAGTGCTCGGAAGGACCCATCTGAAGGGAAGATGGCAGGAAACTGGGCTGGACCTTTTCGGATAGTTGACAACCTGGAGAATGGAACTTATAGGCTAGAGGAGTTATCGGGGAAGACTATTCCGAGAACAGGGAATGCCTCTCACCTTAAGTTTTATTTCAGTTGATTTGTTGTATAGGTGGTACTCTTTTTCCTATCTCGGTCTTTTTCCCTCATAAAAAGAGGTTTTTGGCTGAGGAGGTTTTGATGAGGCCACCACCCTATGTTATTTTCTTATCAATGAATGAAGTTGTTGTTTGTTTCTCTGGATTACATGATCCTGTTTAGTTAAGTTTATTGATTTTACAACGTGAATGATTGCAGGATTTAAAATATATATATATATATATATATATATATATATATATATATATATATATATAAAGAAAAAAAAGGAAAAAAAATGGAGGAGGTACTATGAAATGTTGGTGTAAGCCCTAGAGGCCAATGTATTTTCTTAGACTTACATTTGTATCTTGCTATATATATGATATGAGGCATTCCAGTTTATTGTGTTACTTGTTTAAACATAATAAAGTCCTTAGAATGGAAATTTCAGTTTAATAGAATATCAAGTATATGACTTGATCGTGAGACACTATTGAACAATGAAATCCTATTCTTAAATATCCGTAGTCAAGTATTTTATTAATAAGGACAATAATAATACAATTGAGACTATTATGTGTGCAGACTGATGACCATATCTCACGAGTCATGCATATGAGATATTGAGTCGCCACATAGGTACACATTAAGGTAATGATGTACTGGATTGACCCACCATGAGAACACTACATGGAGCGTTATGTGAGTGTCATAAGCAGTTCTCATAGTGACAATGGTGTATGCAATCCTTCGACCTGAAATCACTACGATTCTTACATGAGGAGTCGTGTGCTTTAATATCGTCAAACGTCATCTGTAATAGGATGATTATAAAGACGGTCATTGGGCATACCACGAGCCATGCAGAGGGATGTGAGTGACCTAGATGAAATTTGTCCCTCCTACATAACAGGAGTAATATTTGTGGGCCCCCTGATAGAGTGAGACTGTAAAATGCATGGCCGTGCTGAAATGAGTCAATATGAGATATTGACCTCATTTGTTGTTAAGTCTACTTGGGTATCAGGGAACATGATATTGAACCATACAAGGGTGACACATTCTATGTCTTGTGTTCAATATAGATATATGGACAAAGGGATAATAATGCACATGAATATTTGTCACAGAAAGGTTTCGTCAAATCACTGACTTTCTCACTACTTAGGTAGCAGTGATGTATTGCTAGATACCGCTCACTGTTTGTAATATTAAATGGGATTTAATATTACTACTAACGTTTTGGGAACCTATAGGGTCACACACATAAGAGCGGATTAAAAGAAGCATTAAAAGGAGAGTTGGACTTTCCTATTGGGCCTAGTGCATAGTACATGGGCTTAGGTCAAATGCTGCTCACTAACTCACTTAAGGAGGCGCTACTATAAGTAGACCACTTAAGTTGTTGTGCCCACACGGTTGATACCCTAGCCGCACATAGAGAGTAAGAGTGAACAGTAGGTCTCGGTTTTGAAGCTAGCACTGTAAGACAGAGACGCTTCGGGTTCGTGACGTTGGACGTTCACGAAATCTGCTCGTGTGGATACCTTAGAGACACCGTTCGTGCGGTGTTCGTGATAGACGAATTTCAATCAACAACCATCGCTTCAAGAGGTAAACCTTCTAATCATGAATCATGACCATTCGCAAGGATCCTTCGATGGGAATTTTTTCCGCTGCGTTATTTTGTTTTATACGCAAATTCCCAACATGAAATTGGTTGATAAGAATGGAGGGAGGTTTGGTGTAAACTAGATAAAAAAAAGGAGGTAAGAAGGAAGGTTTGTAGGAAAAGAAGAAGGAAGAAAAGCAGAAGGCGAGGAAAGAAGAGATGAAGAAAAACAAGAAGCAGAAATAACATCAGAAGTAAGACAGAGAATATGAAGCGAGAAGACGAAAATGGATAAAAAGAAAAGGAAAGGTCCTAATATTTTTCGAACAAAGTTTAGCAGAGATTATATATCAAAGCAAGGTTTGGTAGAATGGAAGAAAGGTTAGAAGCAAGTTTGAAATACAATATGGAATGAAACATTGTAATTCTTGGAGGAAGGTTTTGGAAGGAGAAGAAGAAGAAGGAAGTTTGGTTTATTGAGAATAAGATGAAGAAGGAGAAAAGCTCGGGAAAGAAAGGTTTATAGAAGGAAGGTGAAAAAAAACCATGGAGGAAGGTTCGACAGAGAAGAAGGAGAGGAAGAAAGGAGAAGTTGCAGAGTCAAATGGAGGAATATTTGGTATGGAAGATAAGGTTGGAAGAAAAAAGAGGAGACAATTTTGAAGCAAAGTTTGGCAGACAAGGAAGAAGGAAAAGAACGGTTTGAAGTATAAAATGAGAAGAAAAATGTTAATAAGTCTCGAAAGAAGGTTTGGGAGAGAAGTAGGAATGGAAGAAGTAATTCGAAGCACAAATTGAGATGCATAGTTATTACGTCCTTGGGGAAAGGTTGGTAGAGAAGATCTTGGAGGAAAGTCTGGTAGAGAAAAAGGGAAAGTTAAACTCGGCCAGGTCAGCGACCATCTTCTCCATCTGCACATGGATCTGGATCCTCTCTATCTCGGCTATACGTATGAGCTTGGCTTGCCTTAAGGCACAGGTTTGGACTGCCTCATACGGGGCCACGGGCCCATACCTATTGACCACATCAACATCAGCGGGAAAGAGCATTTGAGAGTCAATTAGAGTGCGACGATTAAAGTCTTGGTGCCAGAAGGAGTTGGGCTCCAAACTCTGTGTTACATCGACCCATTTGCGCTTGCTCATCCTCTTCTCGGATGCTGGTCGAGTAGGTGGCTCTTTCTCGGGAGCAGCAGGCAGAGAAGATTGTGGTTTTGATGCAGTGTTTTTCTGTTTCTTGGCGGGGGAAGGTGAAGAGACAGCATTCGGCTTCTCGGCAGCATTTGAGATTACGTGAGTTGAGCGAGAAGGGATGCTGGAGTTGGTGGGTGTAGGATTCGTGGATCAGGACTTTTCCAACCTCATCCTTCTCATCTCGGCAAAAGAAATTTTGGCTTCCATAATTCCTGTAAAATTATAGAGCACAACACGACATTAGTCAACTTCAAAAGTCGGCATAAGCAAATAAAACTTAACTAGATCTTACTTTGCCAGCTCTCATCCTTATATTTCTCGGCTGGGGGGTTAACAAGACTCTGACTATGAAAAGGACCGATATCATTAAGAAAATCTACTTCTTCTCTCTCGGATGCAGATAGACAGTGATAGGGATCGGAAATACGATAAGGTGCTCGGGTCCAATATAGAGGAAATTTATTTTCCCCTTTAGAATTGAGAAAAAAGACATTTCATTTGGAGCAGACCTAACCTTGAAGAAGTCCTTTTTAAAATATTTATAAGAAGAGGTGTACAAAGTAAACAACTTGTTATTTTGATGGCCTTTTAAGGAAACCCATCGAGCCTTTTTGGTCAAACGAATACCATAGAAGTGGAAAATTTTTGAAGCATTCAAAGGGATATCAAGTTCAAAACAGAGGATTTCAAAAGCTTTTATGAAAGCCCAGCTCTTTTGGGTGAAGCTGAGTTGGAGCTACATTTAGGAAGGAAAGGATGGAACATTCGAAAGGAAAAAAGGGAGAGTAAGAGCAAGCTCCTTGAATATGGTTTTTTATAGAAAAACAAAAGCGAACTCATCTTTGGTTGTGCTTAAACAAACACGATCAAAGTCGGAACAAGGATAACATATGAATTTTTCTTCTTTATCAGGGGTTGATAACTTGATTTTCCTCCTCAGTTCTTGAATGGAAGCGTCAGACTGGTAATCAGAAAACATTTTGATTACATCTTTATAGACCCACTCATAGCCAGGGACAGGCAGGATAGGTGGTGGAGGAAGAACTACTTGGGGAGAAGCACGGTGGTCGGAGGTAGGAGATGAATCATCAGGTGATGGACTATCATGGCCTAAGATGTTTTGGCTACTGGTAGCAGAAGATTGTGAAAAGGAAGATTCATCGTCGATTAACAAGACCTCGGGAATAGGAGTTAAAGCTTGAGTATGAGGAGAAGTAGAAGACACCATTAAAGGAAGACAAGGAGTAGAGGGAGCGAAGCGTACCTAGGAGTGTTTGAAGAGAAGGCAAGATGGAAAAATGGGTAAACAAACTTGCAGAAGGACTTTTTCGAAATGTAGTAGAAGCAGAATGGACACAGTGTGAGGGTATTTAAATGAGGTAAATGAAGGGTCAAGGAGTGAACAAGGCAGGTGAAAAGACAAGTCACCTTAAGCACAAGACACGCGTGTAACACCCCGATTTTCACTGTTTCAAAATAATCGAAATGCGAACGATTATTTGTATATATTTATATGAGTATTAGAAAATTATTTTAAATAAACGGAGTTCATCACTCAATCCTACTTGAATGTAGGAAGCTACATTAAAATTTAGGTTGAAACGACGGGCGAATCCCGACCCGTTATTTTCACTGACAGTATATTTATACTGCTCAAAAGACCTAATTTTAATTCATGAATGAAAGACTTAAGGTTTTTATTTTATTTCCCGCAACTCTGTATTTTTATAATTATTTCAGAAAAAATAAAATAATTTACGTTTTTCGGGCGTAATACGTAATTGGGTGAGCGGCAGAATGAATTTCGGAGTTTCCAAGAGCAGATGAAGAGTTTATCTTAGGATTTTGAGATGATTCATGGGGATGAATCATACTTTTAAGCTTAGAAGGTTCTACAGGGTTAAAGTGTCAATTTTTGAATTTTACGCTTAAGTCCCTGAACTTTCTATTAATTACACTTTGGTCCCTAAGTTAGTTTCTAGGCTTTCTAAGTGAGTTGGGCCAGAATCTTTGTTCCAAATCCCTTTGGACCGTGGCCATGAAGCCCAAATTTCTTGTCCATGGATTGATTCCATAAAAGCCCATTTGAAACCCTACAAGTTTCCTATGTCATGCTTAAGCTTAAATCTTTTGGTGGGCCCCACAAAAATGAATCCAAGCCCAAATTTAGTAGGCCCATGCGCAAGCCCATGAGGGAGAAGGGGCTGCCCTCATAATTTTTGGATGATCCAAGATTGTTCTAGAAAGTTCTACATTCTTCTACATTATTCTACAACATTCTCAAATCTTCTCAAGTGTTCTAGGGTTTTCTTAAAATATCTCATGACAAAATCAGCCCAAAATAGTCAAGATAAGACCACATTTAATGTGGCAAATGGTCATCATTACAATTTATTGGTAATTTGCAAAGTAGTCCTTATACTTTTGGAATCTTTGCAAAATGGTCCTTAGGAATTAATTTCACTTTAATCCTTTGAGAAATCACCTCCTTTCTACTTGGTCCTCAAAAGTGGCGCACAACATGCCTATAAATACCTTGCTCTCACATTTCATTTAGTTTTTATTGCCTTTTGTTCCAAACACTCTTAAGTTATAAGTCTTTTAGCATCACTTTGTGAAGCAAGTCCTTGAATCTTCACTTGTTTTTGATCTTCAAGAGGTGAATCCTATTCTTCTTCCTTAATCATGTCTATGTTCTTCAGTAATTTTCATGATTCAAAGTCTATTTCATCTGTGTTCATCCCTTTTAAGTTTCTAGATCTAGAACTTTGAAAATTCATAACTAATTCTAGAAAAATCCTTTTGACATGAAAACAATTGCTATGATCTTATAATCATCTCTATTTTCATCATATAGAAGCATATGGTCATGAGAAATTTCCTTCCTTGATTTCTGGACTGGGCCGAATCTATTAGAATAGGTTTGGTAGAGTTTTGTTCATGTGTTGTCATGTATGATCATGTATTTCATATGACATGTATGCCTACACACTCTAATCCATGATTAGTTTATTAAAATGAAAATATTTACTCAAAAATCTCTATGTTGGACGAACCCTAGATGAGAGAGATTTGATGAGTTTTTTTCAGGGTTTTCATTAACGATCTTGGTTGATTAAGGACCATTAATCTATGACTTAATCATGATTAGAAATTTTAAGGATTTTGAACCCTAAAAGTCAACCCTTGACCGAAACCCTAACCCTAAAGGTTAGAGGATTTTGTTTCAAATTTTAGTCTTGTAATAAGTAATCTATGTTAGTTAAGACTCTAGTAACTAGGATCCAAAAGATGGCATTAAGAAGATAATCCTAAACCTATTTTCTAAGTCTTGGCCGAACCTAGACCTAAAGTGTCATAGATGGTTGTTAGTTGATTAATTATAGTTATGTTGTTTGGATGAAGGTGGTTGTGTTAACTCGTGGCGGGATAACGAGGATCGTCGTGTACGTGTTTCCGGTGATAACTCAGGTGGGGAAAAGAATCAACCTATCGTCGGAATCGATAAGTAGTAGATTATATGATAATTGTGTAGGGCGACCTAAACCCTACTAGTAGTCGAGTAATCGACAAGACCAAAATCACATTGGAAACCCTTTCTGTAAAACCAATGGATTCGGGGATTGTAGGTTTATCGACATTAAGTTGATTTTAAGATATTGAGGATGTTTGTTGTCTGTCACGGCCGTGATGGTTGTCATGGCCAGGCCGTGACAGGTTCTGTTTTTGTAGAATTCTTGCCTTTGATGTCTGTCACGGCCGTGATGGCTATCACGGTCAGACCGTGACAGAGTCTGACTTTGTTATTTATTTGATTGGACTATTATGAGTTGGTTGTGATAAATCGCCTTATAGGAGATTGAGATGTTTGAATATTCTGTTGATTAATGTGTTATGCATGATCTGCCTGGGTTTAATACTATGTTTAGATGAATTTAAGGAAAGATATATATTACTCGGAGGTATTTTGTTTGGGTGAGAGTTTTGAATATGAATTAGAGGTGCCTCGCTATTATTTTATAGAAGTGATGTGATATAAAATGTAAGTGGAAGTTATGAGGAAAAGCTTGAGGTACTAGGTTGCTATTGATAAAAGTCAGTGAGAATCATATGTTGCATTGTTGTTCATAACCGTGTATTTGAGATACACGAGGTCCGAAGTTCTCGTGGACCGTTCCAAATTAGAATTTAAGTTGTGCAACTATAGTGTCATTGCTATGCATGAGCACCCTTGACTGAGTTGAGAGAGAAAATCAGGGTGTGCACCGACGGTACTGTGCAGCTATAGTGTCATTGCTTTGCATGAGCATTCTCACCATGGATGAGAATGTGAACCTGCGTTGGGAACGTGTCACTTGGACGACTGACTGACATTCCTAACAAGGGATGTGTGACGGGATTAGCAGTGGCCACGTCAGCATAAAGGTTTAGTTGCATGAGTTGGAGGGTAGAGGATGATACATTATTTTGAGGATGATTTGTTAGTTATGTATGTTGATTGTCTGTGACATTTATTGTATGATATGCTATGAATCTTTTTCGCTTTTTGATGATAGAACTATTTCTTATTCCCTATATCTTTCTGTGTGTTGTATTTTATTTCTGATGTGATCGTACGAGAAGACCCGATGGAGGAACCAATTGCTGAGGAGTTAGATGGAACTCCGTATGAACCGGATGCTGGAGGTCGAGCTGTGATCCATGGCGATTAGAGTATAGACATTATGGCTAGTGTGTCTAAGGAGTATTTATATTTTTGCTAAGTATGTCTGTAGTGCAGTTTATACCTGTGAGGGATCCTACTGAGAGGGTACCCTTAACAGTGTTTTGGTATTGTCATAAATAAACAGGTGTGTATTTATATATATTAACGTTGGTGTGTTTTAAATCTGCAGAAGTTATATGATAATTAAATAAGTTTTAATTTTTACGTATTTTCAACGCTAAGCGCGTGATTAAGTAAGTAAATATTAAGGTTTTAATGTAATAATACAATGGGCCACAACGGGGTGTCTCAACGCGTACAGTGAATGTGGAGAGAGAATGTCTGAAGTGTGCAGAAAGATTGAAGAGACAGGAGCAGTTGGGGTCAAACTCGAGGTTGAATATGGGAAGACGTGTAACATCAATAATGGTCATTATGACGTTGATTAAGGATGAGTAATAATTATCCAGCATTTATGATGATAATTAAGAGCCAGTAACGATTACTAAACATTAAAGAAGCTACGAGAAGACAATAAGGGGCCAAAGGTAAGGACACATAACACCGACTTGAAAGAAGGGCTGATTACTTTCTCGGATTTGTACTCTTTTTCCTACCTCGGTCTTTTTCCGTCATTTAGAAAAGAAAGAGGTTTTTGGTCGAGTAGGTTTTAAAGAGGCATATCCTGAAAGCATCCCCAAGATTCAAGAAGCTTGGAGGACTAATGTGTCGCAAGCTGGGAGATACTGAGAGTTGCATGAGATTCGAAGGAAGAAAGTAAGGTGGACGATGAAGCTTTTCCACTTCTTATTTCAGAGCTGAGGGGCTAATGTGTTATCCGAGATGTTTGGGGTTGTTAGTCGAGCCAAACCACAACTGAAGCTCTTTCACTCGTGAGTTTAGAGCTTGGGGGACTAATATATTGTATAATATTATGGAGCTGCATTTTGGGCTTCTTAGGTAGGCCCAATCCGAGAAGTGCTAGGAAAGAACCAAGAACCGACATCCGATAATCAGGGGAGAAAGGTAAACCGAGATCGTGCCAGATGAGAAAACGTGGGATAAGGAGTGGACGACTAGGCAGAAGAGGTTAATGACAATAACTGCTCGTGAGTGTTTGAGTTATTTTTGAATTTGAATTAATGTGTATATCGGGCGAGGAGGAAGAGAAAAAGTTCTTAAGCTATTTTCTGGTAACTGTTACTCTGCTATTCCAGAGGGAATTTGAATAATACGAGTTCCTTTGGAGTAAGAATTTTTTTTAAAGAATAGCGATATTTTTTTGTGTTGATTCTATTCCCTAGTGCTAGAATTTGCAAGAACAATTTGATTTCATAAGAAAGGATGAGTGCAATTGTGCTATTGCCGTATGTGATGAATCCTGAATAAAGTTTTGTTTTAAATAAATATATGCATTATTCTGGAATCAAGTTTGTTTTTCGGCTTTATACCTAAATAGCATTTTAGAAATATTTTAACCCCTTACTGTTACTTTACGTTATGGTGCTTGCTTATAAATATATTGGGTTTATAATGGATCCAGCTTCATATGTGTAGAGGAACTACTTTTGCCTTTGTTTGCTTGATGGTGATTGCCTCTTTTTTGTCTTTTATGATAAATCAAGCACCTTTTCTCTTATTGGTTTGTATGTATGATTCTGGAGTAGATTATCATATGCTTGTGATTTTGATATAAAGCTTACAAACTTTTTTTTTGGTATTTGCTTCAGAAAATTAGGGTTTTCCTAATTTAAGGTTGCAAAGTCCAAAATATTTGCCCAATAAGCATTTAAAAAAAATTAAAATTAAGTTCATTCCACATTTGAACATTCAGGTTTTCATGTTTAAGCGTGGATTCTGCAGATTTTGGACCCCCCCCCCCCCCCCAATTTTACTTAATTGTCTGGTATTTTTGGTTGGATTGGTTGAAGTAACACGTTACCAAAGTAACCTCTATTGTGTAAATTGGTTTAATTGAATTTACTAAGATGTGCATGAAGTTATTTATGCGGACTAAACTTGGCCCAAAGGTAAAGGATAATTTGGCAGAATAATGGAGTGCCTGTGATGATAAAATGTGTGGTGATTATACAGTTTTTTTTCCATGTGGATAATGGAATGCCCGAAGGTGACCGTTATTTGACAGGACTTATCACAAATATTTGATCATTGCGTGAGAGGGCGACTTACAGTTAATCCTTACTAGTCCAAAGATTGGGGATTAATGTTGTGCTAGGAATCTTGTTGGGTCTTTAATTTGCCAATTTGGATTTCGAGTGAGCAAATTAAAGTATGAAGTCACCAAAGTGACCTCTCTTGTGGAAATTTCTCATAAGAGATATTGAATGTCGTGTGGGTGTATATCCATACGGGTATTAATCGGCCCAAAGGAAGGTTAATATTGGCCGGATAGCATTCACACATGTGATAGTAAACACTTGACGATTATAAGGTTAAAATGTCAATGATAAATCAATAAAAATAAAGGGGATTTATTATTTGACAAGATTAATTGTTAGTGGTTGATCATTACGACAAAATACCACTGGCAATTAATGTTACTGTCCGAAGAGTTGATATTAATGATGCACTGGGTATTTTAGTGGGTATCTATACGGTACTTTTGTTCTCATTAAAGTTAGTATTGCTTGTCTATTTGCTAATTTAATCCTCAAAAGTTCTGACTTTTAGGATTGAAAGAAAAACAATAAAGTTTTTTTTTATCTAGACCTGGCATAAAGATGGAGAAACCCACCTTCCCTCACTCATTCTAGTACCTCTGAAGAGAGAATTAAGTATAGGAAGTGGAACCGCTCCAATCGCTTGGGTCTTATGATCAAAAAGCATAATATTCCGGAAATCATTTGGGGTGTTATTACGGATGGCATAATTAATGTCAGATTTCATTGCTAAAGTTGAAAAGTGCTTTCTGAAAGCAATAAAGGTGAAACAACCACTCATTGGAGAGCTAGTTTTTTCATTAAGAATAAAAGCAAAGGAAATTTAAGGAGCTCTTTATGGGAATGTCCAATCTTACTCATAAACTTAAGGCGTTAAAGCTTGGGATGTCTAACGACTTGCCCATGCATTTAGCATTTGGTATTCCTTCATGCACAATTCAGTTAGTTTAAGTCAGCTTATAGCTGTTATAAAGATAAATGGTATATTAGTGGGTTCATTTTATAAGGTGTCCAAGAAAGGAAAGAATGAAGCAAGAGAAGGCAAATAGTGCTCATTTGGCAAATACCTCTAAAGATAAGGGCATACAAAAGAAAATTAAGGATTAAGCTGCTAAGGGCTCATCTTAAAAGAAATAAATAAGATCACAATTGTTTCTTTTATGTGGACACCAGACATCTAAAGAAGAAATGTCCCTGATAAGCCTCTGGCTCATCTAGTTTTATGGCTAGCATGACCAGGGTTTTGTGCAAATTATATCGTATTTTCACCCAAATTAGATTAGATTGTCCTCAAGCAAGGTTTTGAGTCCCTAGAGTAGTTTTAAGTTAATTTAGCTAGTTTTGAGTCAAAATAATACACTTATGGTTATTTCCTTGTTTTCAGGTTAAGTAAAAGTTGAGAAAATAAAGAGCAGGGGATTCGCCCCGCGAAGGACATGCTCGCCATGCGACCCAGAAGCCTGACTGTTCCAAGAAAATGCTAAGTCTCTGGTTCGCCCCGCGAAGAAGGTCTCGCCCCGCGAGTCTTGCAACCCTGAAAAAGTCAGAGACGATCACGGCTTGCCCGTGTTGAAGGTCATGGCCGTGGCAGTTTTGAAGTTGAAGAGTCTCGCCTCGCGAGCATCCATTCGCCTCGCGAGTCTGGAAGTCAGAGAGCATCACGGTTGGGGCCTGATGGCCATAACGGGCGTAAGGAGAAAACTCTTCATATCCTCGCCTCGCGAGCAACACTTCGCCTCGCGAGAATGCCAAAGGTTGCTGACTCTTCATGAAATTCGCCTCGCGAATGTGTGCTCGCCTCGCGAGCTAGCTAATTTCAGAATTTGTATAAAAGGCTGTTCTGAACATTTTGTAAACACTTTTTTTTCTCCATTTTTCTGTTTTTACGTTTTTCTCTGTGTGATTTCATTGTGTCATGGAGAACTAAGTTCCTAGGATTGATCTATTGTAATTGATTTCCATATACTTGAGGTTCTTGCATTTTCCTGTTTTGTATGCTTTTCCCTCTTCAATGCCATACTTTGTATTTCTGTTTGCTTAATTCAGGAGTATATTGTGTTGTGTTGGTTTATCTCGGTGATATCATGTTCCTATATATAATCGCGTTTGCTTAATTCGCGTGTGTACGTTTCGTGTTCGCTTAGTTCACGAAGGGCTTAACCCCGTTTGCTTAATTCGGGAATAGGGACATGTATCTGTAGTAGTAGTTTCGCTTGTAAATTGCTACTACAACCGGGAGGGGATAAGAATTTGCTTAGGGCTTGGAAATTGTATGAACCTATGATAGTGGGAAATCAAGAGCAATAGATTAATCCGTTTTTGGCCATTTGATAACCTCCTTGAACTACTTGTTTTCAATTGCTCTGTTTTTAATATTCTGTTTTCTTATTTGCACTCCAATCCAAACCCCCCCCCCCCCCCCCCTCCCCAAAAAACTGATTTTTGTGAAAGGTAACATTTTCAGAGTCCTTGAGAGATGACATCCGAGTTGTCGCACTAAACTACAGTTTTAAACCCGCTCGTCCTTTTTGGCGCGTGCGCGACAGCTAGAGGTGGGTAAACGGACTAGTCCAGTCCGTTTAAGTCCGGTCCGCATAAGTCCGCATTTAAACGGACCGGACTTTATAGTCCGCATTTAAAATGGACTCTGAAAAATAGAGTCCAAGTCCAGTCCGCATAGTCCGCGGACTAAACGGACTGTCCGCGGACTTTACACTTTTTTTTTATAAGGCAAAATAACCATAATTGTAACCAATAGTCATAAAATCAAGTTCCTCCAAGAAAGAAAATTGTACATGATAAGAAAGAAAATTGTACCAACGAAATTAAAATGCAAAATAAGGAACAAAAACAACAATATTACAAGTTTGAAATTAAAGCTACATGTTGACATCAAGCATCAATAATAACTTTAGTCTTTCCCTTTGATTTAGCAAGCTCCTCCTTTGCGTCAATCAAATCATCTTCATCTTCTTCTTTTCCTACAATTCACAAGTCATAATTCATAAGATTATGTTTAAAAAGTAAAACATAATTAAATGGAAGACATTCTATTTCTATACATAAATTCATTGTATATTTACCTTCCACTTCAAACCCTAACAACCAATTTCTAGTGCATATCAAGGCTTGCACATTTTTGGGAAGGAGAGAACTTCGAAATTTGTTGAGAACATGAGAACCAATACTTGAATGCCGATTCCGATGCCACAGTTGTTATTTGAATGCTTAAGATATCACTAGCCATCAAAGCAAGATTCGGAAACCTATACATGTTGTCCTTCCAATATTGCAAAATATCAAGATTTGGATGGTATGTTGAGGAAAGGTTTTGCTCGTCCAAATAAGTATCCAATTCAGACTTACCTACATCCTTCTTATTTTGATTCTCAAACGAGATATACTTCTACATTATTTTCATGTAACAACAAATAAAAAATGAGAAATTAAACATAAAAAATAATGAATAATGAATAAATAAAAGAAAGAAATATACTTACATTCAAAATAGCCAATTGTGATGGGTCCATATTAGCAAATCCACTACTACTAGTTGGAAGACATTGCTTATCTTGTAGTGAACTTTCATCGGGAGGTGTCTCTTTGAAGGACCTTTTGACATACTCATAAAACAGGGTATACAACTTATGCTTGACAACTTTCAACTTTGCTTGACAAGAAATTGAATCAACACCAAGTTGAGAATAGCAAAACTCCAAAAATGAGAACTTATAGCGAGGATCAAGAACGGTTCCATATGCAAGCACAACACTATAATCACTCCAATATTTGTCAAACTTCCCTTGCATCGAAGTTGTCATATCCCTAATCACCTCATCTTCACTTGTCTTGTTTTCAAGCAACAAACATTCAATCCTCCATACATGAAAGAAATACAAGTTAGATGTCGGATAAGAGGAACCGGACATCAAATTTGTGATCACATAGAATGGACGTAAAAATTCACAAAGTTTATCTCCTCTAGACCATTCTTCATTAGTAGGGTAATACTTATAGTTCCTATCCTCAAAAGCAAGATCTTCAAAAGCACGACGATATGCAAGAGCACTTTCAAGCATCATAAAGGTGGAGTTCCACCTAGTAGAGACATCCAAACGAAGACCCATCTTGGTATCAATCTTACCAAGTCTATTAACATAACTTTTAAATGCAATCATTCTTCTCTCCGACCCCTTTACATACTTGATGCTCTCTCTAATCTTATGTATAGCCTCACTAGCAACTTTCAACCCATCTTGAACTATAATGTTTAGGATATGAGCACAACATCGAATGTGAAAAAAATCACCACCACATAACAAGCCATCACTTTGCATAAGAAGTCTATCTTTCAACAACCCTTGCATGCTACCACAAGAAGATGAATTATCCAAAGTCAATGAAAATATTTTCTTCTCAATCCCCCACTCTTCCAAGAAACCATAAACAATTTTGACCAATTCACGGCCGGAATGTGGAGGGGGGAAATGAGAAAAATTTAGAATTTTGCTGTTAAGCTTCCAATTTTCATCCACAAAATGGGCAGTCAATGAAATGTAGCCCTCTGTGGTACAAGAAGTCCATACATCAGATGTCAAGTTTATTCTACTTGGAACTTTGGATAGCATATCTTTCGTTTTTTCCTTTTCAGCCTCATACATATTAATGACATCATTTGTGGCAGCACGTCTAGAGGGAACCTTAGCTTCAGGATTCAAATATTTAAATAGTTCTCTAACCCTCCTATATTCCACAAAAGAGAATGGAAGGTCATGTTCTATGAGAGCCATGGAAATCATGTCACGTACAACTTTAAAATCAACTTTTCTACTTTTAATTTTCCGTTATGATCAAGCATAAGTTTACCAACCTCGGTGTTAGCAAATCCTTTTGGAATCTTCTCACAAGTTAGTCTATGACGCTGTAAAGTTGAAGTTCCGTATTTATTACCACCACTAACCAAGGCTTTCTTACATGCCTTGCATTCACTCCTTTCCTTCCCATCACTTCCCAAAGGCAGTTTGTCAAAAAAATCCCAGACATCAGATCTATGCTTTCTAGCCCTCTTTTTTGGTATTTTAGGTTCATTTAATCCATCTCCATCTCCATCATCATCCTGATCACTAATTAGGTCTACTCTTTCAGGTTCAATTTCAGCCACATTATCAACTTCAGTTTCAATTATGGCAGAGGCAGAGAAATCCATTTCAATTACAATAACTTCAGCAAAAAAGTATCACTGAAAATGGCAAATTGAAACAAAATAAAGATTTAAAATCAAAGAACTGCAATAGGCAAGCAATTAATCCATGGGGCAATAGGCTGAATGACAAGATAGATGCAATGCAATACACACTATGGTTCCTAGACAAGAAACCAACTTTATCTGCAATAGGCAAGCAATCTACTCTTTATGGTTCCTAGATAAGAAACCAACTTTATCTGCTAATACACACTCAGCAATATCAGCATCATCTTGGTCATTAGCATAACTGAGATAGACAGAACATCAACTACTCTTTATGGTTCCTAGATTTGAATCGCTTGGTGATTGCCAAAACAAACATCACGGTGGAAAACAAACATCAAAAACAACAAGACATAGAAAAAACATGGTCAAGCAATCTACTCTTTATGGTTCCTAGAAAACATTCTATACCTGGTATCCAAGCGAAAACATTCTATACCTGGTATCCAACAGCATCAAAAACCTTACTACCCGAAATTAAAATAAATAAATAACAAATCAACCACCCTCTTCCTTTCTCACTTCCATTCAGTTAGGCGAATCTATATGCTGGTCCCCAGACAAAACATGGTCAAGCAACAGTCAGAGACCCGCGAAGGAAAAAAAACAGAGACATAGAAAAAACATGATCAGATCTAATATAATTACCGAAGGAAATAATGGCTAGAACAATCAGAGACCCGCGAGCTCACGAGTGAGCCATGACTATCTCGCTCTTTCTCTTCCTCTCGTTCCCGATCACGGTGGAATAATGGTGAAGTTTTAGGGTAGAAGTGGTCACGAACTCACGATCACGATCACGGTGGAATAATGGTGAAGTTTCAGGGTAGAAGTGGTCACGAACTCACGATCACTATCACGATCACGGTGACTATCTCGCTCTTTCTCTTCCCTCGTTCACCGAATCACCGGACAGTAGAAGTGGTTTTGGAGAGGAACGGCGCAGAGTACTGAGTGTATTATTATTATTTGGAGAGGAACGACGCGGAGTGTATTTTAGGGTTAGTTAGAGATGGGTGACGGTGAGTGACTGAGTGTATATGTGAGATGGGCTAGTTTTTTTGGCCCAACAGCCAGCAGGCCTTTTTTTTTTTTAAAACAGACCGGGTCCGCGGACGGGTCCGCGAATCCGCGGACCGAGTCCGTTAAGCCCGCGGGCTAAACGGATCGGGCTCAAAAAGCCCGCATTTTTTTGGACTCGCATTTTAGGGTGTCCAAGTCCGCGTGGACTGCGGGTTTAACGGACTGTCCGCGGACCCGAGTCCAAATACCCACCTCTAGCGACAGCGCGACCAAAAATTGGCGCCGTTGCCGGGGACTCTGAGTTGTTATTTTTCGCAACTTGTTTTATTTTATTTTTCTTTCTTTCTTTTATTTTCTGTTTTGTTTTGAATTGGTTTGGCTACTAGGTCTCATTGCCCTGAACTGTGTGATTTTGACCCGGAAATTGAAAGAACACTACACACACTCCGTAGGGAATTTCGGGCTAGCACTAGTAGTGATTCCAATTTTAAAACTGCTTTTGAAAACATGGAAGACCAAAGGACTTTGAGGCAGCTTGCTGCCCCTGATGTGAATTACAATGGTTTATGCATTGCTTATCCTGGTGCTGACACCCCTTTTGAGTTAAAATCTGGGCTAATCCATTTGTTGCCAAGATTTAATGGTCTTGCAGGTGAAGATCCACACAAGCACTTGAAGGAGTTCCAAGTCGTCTGCTCCACAACTTTGAGGCCAGAAGGAGTAACTGAGGATCATATCAAGTTGAAGGCTTTTCCGTTCTCACTCCAGGGAGCTTCAAAAGATTGGCTATTATACCTTGCGCCGAATTCCATTACCACATGGAACGACTTGAAGAAGCTCTTCCTAGAGAAATATTTTCCTGCCTCCAGAGCCGCTGCAATAAGGAAAGAAATCTGTGGAATAAGGCAAGGAAATGAGTCGCTAGTTGAGTATTGGGAGAGGTTCAAGCAGTTGACATCCGATTGCCCCAAAGATCAAATTTCCGAACAGCCTCCTCATCCAATATTTTTATGAAGGATTGCAGCCGATGGATAGGAATATTTTGGATGCTGCTAGTGGGGGAGCATTGGTTGACAAGACTCCATCTGCTGCCAAGCAACTCATTGAGAACATGTCATTAAATTCCCAGCAATTCACTACCAGAAGAAATTCTGTTGAGACTAGAGGTGTACATGAGGTCCGCACTTCCTCTTCCAGCCATGACCGTGATGATAGAATTGACAGGCTCACTTCCTTGGTAGAGAAATTGGCAATGGATAGGGTTCAGCCTGCGGTATTGTGTGGCATGTGCAGTTCTCCTGAGCACCCATATGAAGCATGCCCCATTTTGCAAGGAGGATCAATTACTGAATCACCTCAAGCCTTTGCAGTCCATCCGTATAATCAGGGAAATAACCAGAACAGATACAGCATTCCAGATCTTTCAACAAATAGGTACCATCCCAGCTGGAGTAATCATCCTAATCTGTGGTATGGGAACTCATCCCAACAATCGATGGCACCTCAGAATCCTCCAGTGACCACTTCTGCACCGTCCGGACCTTCAGTTGATGACATGTGCAAGCAAATAACTTCACAATTGAATGCACAAATGACTACACTTTTCCAAAGCAAATGGGGACGATTCCAGCACGATTCGATCCTCACAGGCACAGTTTCAGCAGTGAACGGATGCGAGTATTCAGGCATTGCATACACAGATTGGACAGATGGCCACAGACATAAATAACATAAAGCAAGGTCAAAGAACAACCCAGCTGCCAGCACAGCCAGTGATAAATCCTAATGCCTCCAACCCTAATGTGAGTGCCGTATCTCTGAGGTCTGGAAAAGTTGTTGAGGCCACCTCCGAAAAAGATGAAACAACTGTTGGGGTAACTCCTGAGCCTATTGAGGTTGAAGTTGAGAAGGTATACAGACCACCAATTCCGTTCCCACACAGATTACAGAAAAATTTGAAGAGTGGTGGTGAAGATAAGGAGAAGGAAATTCTTGATGTTTTAAGAAAGGTAGGTGTTAATATCCCTCTGTTGGATGTGATCAAGCAAGTGCCCAAGTACGCCAAATTTCTCAAGGACCTATGCACCAACAAGAGGAAGATGAAGAATAATGAGAGGGTTGATTTAGGAAGAAATGTCTCAGCGCTTATCCAGTCTAAGCCAGAAAGAGTTGTTGCTTTCACCCCTACTCAGGCACTGCCACAGAAGTGCAAGGATCCAGGCACCTTCACTATCCCATGCACTATTGGGGACAAGAAGTTTGAAAACTGCATCTTTGGACTTGGGAGCATCTATCAATGTCATGCCTACCTCCATCTTTAACAAACTTGATCTTGGTCCTTTGAAGTATCGGTATCACCATTGGTTGGCCAACAGGACCAAGTGCCCGCCCCATGGGAATGGTGGAAGATGTACTAGTGCAAGTTGATGATCCGATCTTCCCACTGATTTCTACATCTTGGACATGGCAAAGTAGACACATTCCAAGTAAATCACCAATCATCCTGGGCCGACCATTTATGAAGACAGCTAAGACTAACATTGATGTGGATGATGGGACCATGTCTATGAAGTTTGGGGATATAGTTGCAAAGTTTAACATATTTGATGCCATGAAACATCCAGTGGAAGAGCACTCTGTATTCCACATAGAGCTGATCTCTGAGACTATTGAGGACACCCGTGAGAACTTGTTTTCTAATTTTTCACTTAATTCTGGCTGTGATGATATTTTTTCTTGTCTTGATTGTACTAACGCTAACCATTTTGTGGTTTGTGCTGAGATTGCTGCATGTTTAGCAGGTGATAAAATTGTCAGTGCAGTGGATGAGAACCATGAAGAGGATGAAGCAGCACCGGAGGCCCTCTCTACCTCTTTGGCCTTAGACTGCAAGGAATGGGATCCAGGTGACAGCTCCCGCTTACACTGCACTTGATCAGGGAGTACTCTTTTCCTTTCCCTCACTATAATCTTATAGTTCTGTTGTTCATTGGGGACAATGCATGTTTTAAGTGTGGGGGAGGGAACTAGTTGTAGTTTTTCTTTTCTTTGAATAAAGTTTTCTTTTCTTTGAATAAAGCTCCTGAATAATTTGAGAAGCTCAGGAGCATTTGTGTGTTAAGTTTTTAGTTGGCAAGTTTGCTAGATTCTGATTGATGTTGCACAGATTTTGCATGATTGATATATGATGATTCCCCCTAGGCTGAAAATTTTTTTGTTTTTGAAAAGTGATTCCCATGTGAAATTGAAAACTGAACTTTGGGATTTTGTTATGATGGCATGATGAATGATAAGTTTGGGGTGATAGGAAGCACACACTAGGGATAGAATCTCTTTCAAACAATTTGCATGAATGTCCAGGTGAGGTTTTGAGCCTCCAACATGTTTTAAACTGTGTGAAAAATCACTTTCAAGTTGCACTTCCCTGGATTTGATTGAATCTCTTTTTGGTTTGCATGATTATATGTGTGTAGCAAATGATTTAGGCAGTTTCTTTGTAAATAGCTACTTGGCCTGAATAAAACAATTCCTAATGCATGTTCCCTAGTTAGCCCTTTTGAGCCTTTTAGCCTGTTAGTTCTTGATAACCTAATGTTATAAGCCCAAAAATCTGGAAAACCATGTTAACCCGATCTTAGGATTAGGAGAGCATGTAATCTTAGAATGGGTGCAAGAAACTAAGTTTGGGGTGGCTGCAAGGTGTAATATGTTGTTGGGATTGAGAAAAAGAAATATATAAGAAAAAAAAAGTTGGAGCCAAAGGCTCGTGAAAGAAAAAGTGTACAAATGTGTGAAAGAAAAAAAAAATACAAAAATGCCAAAAAGAAATAAAAAGGGTTGTAGCCACCCAGAAGTGTAAAGAAAAAATAAAGAAAGGAACTTGAGTGAATTGCAAGGTGTAAATTTAGTTCATGCTCTCTTAGTTCCTAGGGTCTTCAGCTTAGTTCCTTTTGTATATCCTACCCTTAGCCAGGCCCCATTACAACCCATAAAAGACCTTTTGATGTTGCTTGCATGTTTTCTGTGGGAACCATTTTGAGATGAAAAACAAATTTTTGGGAAGTGTACTTGAAAAGTGAAACTGAGTGCAAGTTGTTAGCCTGACATAAACTGAGTGTCTGAGTGAACAAATAATGCCCTTGTGAGGAAGGCAGTTGTTTGGATTTGGTGATCTCCCTCTTGTGTGTGACTTAGATCCCCTGCTTAGATTTCTGATTGTTTTCATGATGAAACTCTCAAATGTTTAGAATAAATGAATGTGGGGATTGCTCTATTTGAAAAGGGGGAAACAATGAAGAAAAACTGTTTTTGATGTATTGCTTGAATGTGTGCAATGTTGATTGAATCTTTAAGCTTGCCAGGTCTTGAGTATTTTTGTTTTTTGAGTCTTAGTTTGCTTGGGGACAAGCAAAGTTTAAGTTTGGGGTATTTTGATAAGCCTCTGGCTCATCTAGTTTTATGGCTAGCATGACCAGGGTTTTGTGCAAATTATATCGTATTTTCACCCCAAATTAGATTAGATTGTCCTCAAGCAAGGTTTTGAGTCCCTAGAGTAGTTTTAAGTTAATTTAGCTAGTTTTGAGTCAAAATAATACATTTATGGTTATTTCCTTGTTTTCAGGTTAAGTAAAAGTTGAGAAAATAAAGAGCAGGGGATTCGCCCCGCGAAGGACATGCTCGCCACGCGACCTTAAGCCCCGACTGTTCCAAGAAAATGCTAAGTCTCTGGTTCGCCCCGCGAAGAAGGTCTCGCCCCGCGAGTCTTGCAACCCTGAAAAAGTCAGAGACGATCACGGCTTGCCCGTGTTGAAGGTCATGGCCGTGGCAGTTTTGAAGTTGAAGAGTCTCGCCTCGCGAGCATCCATTCGCCTCGCGAGTCTGGAAGTCAGAGAGCATCACGGTTGGGGCCTGATGGCCATAACGGGCGTAAGGAGAAAACTCTTCATATCCTCGCCTCGCGAGCAACACTTCGCCTCGCGAGAATGCCAAAGGTTGCTGACTCTTCATGAAATTCGCCTCGCGAATGTGTGCTCGCCTCGCGAGCTAGCTAATTTCAGAATTTGTATAAAAGGCTGTTCTGAACATTTTGTAAACACTTTTTTTCTCCATTTTTCTGTTTTTACGTTTTTCTCTGTGTGATTTCATTGTGTCATGGAGAACTAAGTTCCTAGGATTGATCTATTGTAATTGATTTCCATATACTTGAGGTTCTTGCATTTTCCTGTTTTGTATGCTTTTCCTCTTCAATGCCATACTTTGTATTTCTGTTTGCTTAATTCAGAGTATATTGTGTTGTGTTGGTTTATCTCGGTGATATCATGTTCCTATATATAATCGCGTTTGCTTAATTCGCGTGTATGCGTTTCGTGTTCGCTTAGTTCACGAAGGGCTTAACCCCGTTTGCTTAATTCGGGAATAGGGACATGTATCTCGTAGTAGTAGTTTCGCTTGTAAATTGCTACTACAACCGGGGAGGGATAAGAATTTGCTTAGGGCTTGGAAATTGTATGAACCTATGATAGTGGGAAATCAAGAGCAATAGATTAATCCGTTTTTGGCCATTTGATAACCTCCTTGAACCGCTTGTTTTCAATTACTCTGTTTTTAATATTCGTTTTCTTATTTGCACTCCAATCCAACCCCCCAAAAACTGATTTTTGTGAAAGGTAACATTTTCAGAGTCCTTGAGAGACGACATCCGAGTTGTCGCACTAAACTACAGTTTTAAACCCGCTCGTCCTTTTTGGCGCGTGCGCGACAGCGCGACCAGTCCCAAATATCATGTTTGGCATGCCTATAAAGGATTGTCTGAACTGATGAAGGTTAAGTGGTGCTGAAAGATGCAACTATATTGGAGTTGACCAAGTCAATAAAGGATAAGGCTATTGACATTTCAGATTATTGTTACTGGCTATTATTTGGAATTTAAAGACATTTTGGTTTAGTCATCATTTAGATGAAATTTGGTTTTGTTTTCTTACTGAACAAATCAAGAATAATTTTGTTCATTTAGAAACGATGGATTCAATTTGTCTTTTAAATTCAAATATTATTGGAACCGATTAAGCTATGGACTGTGACGATCTATAATTGCTTGGTATTGAAACCTCTTGTGGTAAAACATTGAGTGAGGAGTCATATGGCAATAAGCATAAAGTTGACAATAAAAAATTAAGGAGCATTATGATACAAACATTCAGGGCACATCTCTATAAATAGAGTTGAGCAACTTGTATGAGGGAATCCCAGATTCCATTGGCCTTATACATTTTATTGTTTGTATTAAATGTATCAAAGTTAAATAGATCAGACCATGACTGTCAAGAAAACGAATTAAGTCCTAGTAATGACTCTTAAAGATATGGTGAGGAGTATGATTAGTCATTCTACCCTACCAGAGTCACTATGTTAGTAACACTAAAGATTGCAGTTTAAATGCTTGACAAAGAATCAACTAAAGTAACCGACCAATCACTTTTAAGTATAGGAATATCCAACTAAGGCAAGACCTTATAAGCCTCGCGAAGGAAATTTGAGTCCCAAACAGTGAGGGGCTACCTTATTGGTTAGTCTGAAAGGTTAAAGGGGTATGAATTTTTAAATCCCAAGTTAAAGATACCGTGAGACAGGAACTGACTAGTTCTTTGAGGATATTGAGTTTGGGGGGAGATAAGGTTAAAGACATTATCATTGAGGAAGAATAGGTTCTAATCCCTGAACCGATTCATATAGTTGCTATTTGTAACATCCTAAAATTCTAACATAATTAATTCGAAAAAAATAAATAATAATAATAATAATAAGTTGTTAAAAAGTGTAGTGCAAATAAAATATAAATGGGAGATTTAGTGTAAAGAAGTGACGGTATAAGGATTTATTTAAATTTATTAACTATTATAAATAATGCAAAATTATATATATATATATATATATATATATATATATATATGTAAAAAAAAGATACTTGGACGTTAAGCCCAAGCAGCCAAGCTTTTGGCTAAATAAAAAGAAAATAAAAGAAAATAAAAGGGACAAACCTACTGCGCTGACACTATATATATAGTGTATAAAGGAATAGTAACCAAAACGAAAAGGAGCGTGAAACAGGAGCGCCGCAGAGGGGTTTGGCATTTTCGTTAGTTCCGTTCTTCCTTGCCAGTGCAACCGTAACAACACAGATCCAAGAACGCCACCAAACAGGAGAAGAATTTTTAGGGAAGCGCAAATCCTTATCATAAATAAATTTTAGAGCACGTTGGAGGTCTTTGAGAGGTGAGCAACAGTACCTTTTAATAACCCTTTCCATGGTACATGTGTTTGTTGTGTTGAGCGATTTACCTGTGATTTTGAGAGATTTTAATCGAATGATGCATGTTATTAATAAACTAATTTTTTTAGGGGTTTTGAATTAAAATAAAAAGGATTATTAAATTGGGTATTTATTCTTGTTACTGATGACATGAAATACATGATTGGTATTTGAATTAGTTGAATGACGTGCTTATTGGTGTATGCTATGCCTTGTGAGTTTATTTGACATGCATGATAAGATCAAATATTTAATTTTTGGTAAATGAATTGTTACACGTATGAGACATGAAATTGTGCCTTATGATGAATTGTATGATGTTTGCCGTAATACCACCTATGATAGGGGTATCGAAAAGTAATACCACCGTAATGGGGTATCGAAAGTAACATCCCCATATAATTGGGATGTCGAAAATAAGTAATACTACCTAAAAAGGAGTATCGAAAGTAACACCGCCACAGGTTGGGGTGTCGAAAAAGGAGAAATACCACCATGTGCACATGGGAGGTATCGAAATGGAAATGTCCCCGACAGGAGGGTGACATCGAAACACTCCTCGTGAGTAGGGGTGGGCAATGGGATGCTATTGTCGTGTGATGTGTGAATTTATGGCATGCCGGCAAGAGGCCAATTTAATTAGGAGGTCTTTGGACCGCTTGGACTAAACTAGAATTTATCTGGTATATGGACTGTGATGTATTGAGATGAGATTATTATTGATATTAAAAGTATTTTCTTTTATATATATTATTTTTGAAAATTAGCGGTGTCATGGACAGTTTTTCCGGTTACCGCACCGGCTAAGAACAATGCTATTTGTGAAAATATTTTATATAATTGTATTGTTGATCACTGGGATTTTATATCTCATTATTAAGTATTGTTTTCAGAGCACGAGGAGGACGTCATTGAAGCTGAAGAGGCGTGAAGACTTAGTGGATTCTATTAGTTAATCTTTCTAGTTTGGTTAATATTTTCTTAAATAAGGAGCCGTAGGTGGCTAGACACATTTATTTATCGTTGGGATTGTAATTAGACGCCCGGTTTTGAGGCTTTTGATTTTTATTTATATTTATATTCACTATACGGATATTTTATTACTACGTTATTTATTATGAGGTATTTTCAGACTTTAAATATTTTTTTTTAATTTTTCTTTATGAGATGTATGTTTTAATTAAATGTTTAAAGGATTTTTTATTGATTTTACCTTGGGATTACTAATGTAATAAAGGGCGTTACATCTATGGTATCAGAGTATTTCGATTCTAAATCGGACTGTTGTAGTGGGGCTTTTCTAAAACAAAACATGTGTGCATAGGATGCTTGTTAGAGTTATAAATACTGTTTGTTATTCTTTGGGATATTGTTCATGATCAACCCAATATTTCATAGGTAGTGAGCAGATTTATAGGACTAATAGGCGAGGGACGAACATTGCACTTGCAGCAGCTTTGGTTTGTATGATCAGAGCTACGCAAGGGCAGACGGAGACTCTCCGTCAACTGTAGGGGAATAGAGGCCAGTCACTGATGAAGTGGTGGCTACCTAGGACCCATAGCACGTGGGACTTTTCGAATTCAAGAAGAATGATCCGCTATTATTCCGAGGCAGCTTAGAATCCGAAGGAGACTTGATTTCTTTAACTCGTATAGGGGAAGAAGTTACTATATTGTTTGATTCAGGAGCAGCACTTTCTTTTATATATCCTTCAAGTGTGAAATTTGAGTTGCCTATCTTTCGTTTGTCCTTTGAGTCATGTGTTTCTACTCATGAGGTTAGGCGGGAACAACTCTTAGACCAGGAGTTGCAGTCTCGGTTAGGACAAGAGGGTTATGAGTTGTCAGTTGATGGGCTAGTGAAGTTTAAGAATAGGATCGTTGTTCCTAAGGAGGGGAGCATTAGAGAGAAGATATTAGAGGAAGCCCATAAGGGGAAGTTTACCATACATCCTAGAATAACTAAGATGTACCAAGACCTTTAAGAGGATGTATTGGTGGCCAGGAATGAAAAAGGATGTGGCTAGCTTCGTAACTAGGTGTTTAGTGTGCCAAAAGGTTAAGATAGAATATCAGAAGCCTTCGGGGTTGTTGAAGTCCTTGGAGATTCCAGAATGGAAGTGAGAGAGAATTTCTATGGACTTTGTGATGGGGTTACCTAAGACACGTATGGGCTTAGACACCATTTGGGTGATAGTGGATAGGTTGACCAAGTCTGCCCACTTTTTGACAATTAAGCCAACCTCTAGCTTAGACAAGTTGACCTACCTCTATATCAAGGAAATAGTCAAGCTTCATGGGATACCCACCACATCCATAGTGTCAGATAGAGACCTGAGGTTTACCTCTAGATTTTGGAGAGCTTTTCAGCAAGCCTTTGGGACTAAGTTGAACCTTAGCACGGCCTATCATCCCCAAACGGATGGTCAGTCAGAGCGGACCATTCAGACCCTTGAGGACATGCTTAGGGCGTGTGTCTTGGATGAAGGAGGGATTTGGGATAGATTCCTACCTCTCATTGAGTTTGCGTATAACAATAGTTATCACGCTAGTATAGGCATGGCACCCTATGAGGCCATATATGGGAGAAAGTGTAGGTCCCCTTTATGTTGGTGTGAGGTAGGTGAGAAAACCTTGATAGGATCTGAATTGGTCCAGGAAACCTCTGAGAGAGTCAAAATGATTAGGGAGAGGATGCGCACGGCACAAAGTAGACAAAAGAGCTACACCGACAAAAGGAGAAAGCCTCTAGAATTCCAGGAAAGTGAGAATGTATTTTTGAGAGTCACTCCTAAGACGGGGGTAGGGAGGTCGATGAAAGTCCGCAAGCTAAATCCTCGTTTCATGGGACCTTTCCAAATCCTTAAAAGAGTCGGGCCTGTTGCTTATCAATTGGCTCTTCCGCCACAGTTGGCAAACCTTCATGATGCTTTCCATGTGTCGCAACTCAGAAAATATGTGCCTGATGCATCTCATGTGATAGCTCCTGAGTCTGTACAATTGAAGGATAATTTGATTTATAAGCCAAAGCCTAGTCAAATCTTGGACAAGATCACTAAGACTATAAGGAACAAGGTGATTCCATTGGTGAAAGTGTTATGGGACGGATTGACTCTTGAGGAAACCACTTGGGAGATGGAGGAGGACATCGTGCGTCAATACCCAGATTTTATTATCTAAGGTATGGTAACCTTTAAGTTTGAATATGCCATATGTTAAAATAAGTACGTGAGTATGAGACGAATTTCGGGGACGAAATTCTTTAAGGAGGGGAGAAAATGTAACATCCTAAAATTCTAACATAATTAACTCGAAAAAAATAAATAATAATAATAATAATAATAATAATAATAATAATAATAATAATAATAATAATAATAATATTAAGTTATTAAAAAGTGTAGTGCAAATAAAATATAAATGGGAGATTTAGTGTAAAGAAGTGATGGTATAAGGATTTATTGAAATTTATTAACTATTATAAAGAATGCAAAATTTATATATATATATATATATATATATATATATATATATATATATATATATATATATATATATGAAAAAAAAAGAAAGATACTTGGGCGTTAAGCCCAAGCAGCCAAGCTTTTGGCTAAATAAAAGGGACAAACCTACTGTGCTGACACTATATATATATATAGTGTATAAAGGAATAGTAACCAAAACGAAAAGGACCGTGAAACAGGAGCGCCGCAGAGGGGTTTGACATTTTCGTCAGTTCCGTTCTTCCTTGCCAGTGCAACTGTAACAACATAGATCCAAGAACGCCACCAAACGGGAGAAGAATTTTTAGGGAAGCACAAATCCTTATCGTAAATAAATTTTAGAGCACATTGGAGGTCTTTGAGAGGTGAGCAACAATACCTTTTAATAACCCTTTCCATGGTACATGTGTTTGTTGTGTTGAGCGATTTACCTGTGATTTTGAGAGATTTTAATCGAATGATGCATGTTATTAATAAACTAATTTTTTTAGGGGTTTTGAATTAAAATAAAAAGGATTATTAAATTGGGTATTTATTCTTGTTACTGATGGCATGAAATACATGATTGGTATTTGAATTAGTTGAATGACGTGCTTATTGGTGTATGCTATGCCTTGTGAGTTTATTTGACATGCATGATAAGATCAAATATTTAATTTTTGGTAAATGAATTGTTACACGTATGAGACATGAAATTGTGCCTTATGATGAATTGTATGATGTTTTCCGTAATACCACCTATGATAGGGGTATCGAAAAGTAATACCACCGTAATGGGGTATCGAAAGTAACATCCCCATATAATTGGGATGTCGAAAATAAGTAATACTACCTAAAAAGGAGTATCGAAAGTAACACCGCCACAGGTTGGGGTGTCGAAAAAGGAGAAATACCACCATGTGTACATGGGAGGTATCGAAATGGAAATGTCCCCGACAGGAGGGTGACATCGAAACACTCCTCGTGAGTAGGGGTGGGCAATGGGACGCCATTGTCGTGTGATGTGTGAATTTATGGCATGCCGGCAAGAGGCCAATTTAATTAGGAGGTCTTTGGACCGCTTGGACTAAATTAGAATTTATCTGGTATATGGAATGTGATGTTTTGAGATGAGATTATTATTGATATTAAAAGTATTTTCTTTTATATATATTATTTTGGAAAATTAGCGGGTGCCATGGACAGTTTTTCTGATTACCGCGCCGGCTGAGAACAATGCTATTTTCGAAAATATTTTATAAAACTGTATTGTTGATCACTGAGATTTTATATCTCATTATTAAGTATTGTTTTCATAGCACGAGGAGGACGTCATTGAAGCTGAAGAGGCGTGAAGACTTAGTGGATTCTATTAGTTAATCTTTCTAGTTTGGTTAGTATTTTCTTAAATAAGGAGCCGTAGGTGGCTAGACACATTTATTTATCGTTAGGATTGTAATTAGACGCCCAGTTTTTAGGTTTTTGATTTTTATTTATATTTATATTCACTACATGGATATTTTATTACTACGTTATTTATCATGAGGTATTTTCAGACTTTAAATATATTTTTTTAAAATTTTCTTTACGAGATGTATGTTTTAATTAAATGTTTAAAGGATTTTTTATTGATTTTACCTTGGGATTGCTAATGTAACAAAGGGCGTTACACTATTTGTGCAGAAAATTTGGATCCTTATGAGGATATTGTTGTTATTCTTCCTATTCAAGATAAGGAAATTATTCCTGAAGGTCCAACTCAACACCCTCAAGAACTAGAGCATAAAGAGTCATTGCATTTTGCCATGATCCACTAAAGAAAGGATGAATACTGTTTTGGATAATTATGTCTCCAGGAACACAAGGTAAATGGTGTAATGGAAGATGATTCTATCAACTCCCATCAAACAATATGAAGTTTCAATTCAGAAAAGTGGATTGAAAGAATGAGTACAAGCTTAAGCTAGACAATGAGGTTTGAAACTTTTCCATTTACCTGAAGGTTTCAAGGGGTAATATGGAAAGGTATAAGGATTGTCTAGTGACAAAAGGCTCTACTTAAAATAAATGATTGATTGTAAAGAGGCCTTCCCTTCAGTATCAATGAAGGACTTTTTTAGGACAATCATGGCTCTCGTTGCTCGTTATAATTTGGGGCTTCATAAGATGGATGTCAAGACAGTGTTTCTCAATGGCCACATTGATGAAACAAATGTATCTAGTACAACCAGAAAATCTTGTGTCGAAAGACCTAGAGAAGATGGTTTGCAAATTGACGGAATCTATCTATGGGTTAAAAAAGGTGTCTCATCAGTGATACCACATGTCCCATCAAGTGATTGTCTTATTTGATTTTGAGATAAATATTGTGGACAGTTGTGGGTATCACAATTTCAGTGGGAGCAAATTTATACTCTTGGTGTTATATGTTAACATTTTACTAGCCAGCATGGATATAGGCTCGTTGCGCGAAACCAAGAAATTTCTAATCAATTTATCAAGATGAAAGATCTTGGGGACACCTCTTTTGTCTTAGGAATTCAGGTACTTAGAGATCACTCTCGAGGTATCCGTGGATTATCACAAAAGAGCTATATCGATACAGTTTTGGATAGGTTCAACATGAAAGATAGTAAACCAGGGAATACCTCAATAACTAAGGGAGACTATTTTAGTCTCAATTAATGCCCAAAAGGAAATCTGGAAATTGAGGAAATATAGAAGATTCCCTATGCTTCAACTGTGGGAAGTCTGATGTATGTTCATGTTTGTATGCATCCAGACATAGCGTACGTAGATACAGTGTTAGACAGATACTGGAGCAATCCATAAAAGGATCATTGGAAAACAGTCCAAATGGTCGTAAGGTACTTGAAGAGAACAAAAGGATATAAACTCACGGATAGGAGATCTGATAGTTTAGAGATCATAAGGTATTCTGACTCCAATCTTGTTGGGTGCCAAGAAAGAAGGCATTCAACCTCAGGAAATGGCTGATAAATTTTGTCATTGGGCTACGTATAATAAAAGGAATTGAAAGACCGCTCAAGTTATATCATGACAATAAGTCAGCCGTGTTGTACTCCAATAACAATTGGAGTTCAATGAAGTCGAAGGTTACTGACATCAAGTTTTCAAATATCTACAGAACACATAGGAACAAACTTTATGCTAGCTAACCCACTAACCAAAGGCTTGACACATAAGGTCTTTCATGAGCATGTTGCTCATATGGGTGTTGGTTTTGAGATTACCTTAGATTAGTGAGTTTCTCTTTTGTTATTTTGTTCTATGTTCTATGTTTTGGATTTGGTACAGACTTTATGTTATAATTGATTTTCTGCATAAATAAAGTTTATGAGGTTATTATTATTATTATAACTGTCTATAAAGTTTTGGTTATGTGCAAATATTTAATTTGCACCTGAGGAACTTCATTTTGATATCACTAAAGAATTAAGTTGGACCAGTTGGAAATAGACATGATTTACAGATCACATTGCATGAAATTTCCATGCCACTCATCCATATCGATCTATGTCATCAAGTGCATGATATGGTGGTCGTTGGGGTTCAGTCACGATATACGTTAGTGACGACAGCTGCGGTGGTCCCATTATTGATGTATGAGGTGGGCCAGATTGTAAATGAGAAGTCTAAGGATAAATAGCATTTGGATGCATGCCTAAGGAATTATGATATAATTATTACGATATGTTATCCAAGTGGGAGATTGTTGGAATATTTTATTCCAATATCATAATGCGGGCAGATATCGGTAATTAATTATATTAGCTATCTATCAATTAAGAGCCTTAATTGATATGAGATCAAATTAAGAGATAACGCCACTCAGATTTCTAATTTAATAATTGATTATCATTAAATTTCTGACATGGGCGAAATATGAGTGGAAGTCGCTGATAACCAATTTCGGAATAATGGGAACCCTAATTGGTCATCACCCTACATATAGTCTATGGTCCCCAATACACCAGACGCAATGCACACCGCCTTTTTCCCCAATCTGAAGAACGACTAAGGCATAAGGAGTCTAGGTTGAGAAAGAACCATGAAGCCACTACTAACCAGATATTTGTTATCATCATCTATGTTGATTGTCAAGGTATTCTACACAAACCAACCAACCCCCTTGTTCATGATTGATTGCCGCTCTCTGTACATGAAGGTTGGTGATCAAGTTCATCCTTTGAAGAACGCTTAAGATGAGGAACCCATACGGATCCAGGTATATTCATATCCTTAGAATCCTAGTAATTTAGCATGATGTAGATCCTAGACTATGTGGTAAATGTGTTATAGAATGTATGTCTATAGATTTAAAGCTTCCACATAAAGAATAAAGAACCTAAAGAATTAAAGAAATATCTAACACCAAGCACACAAAACCGAAGCATGTCTATATATTTAACACGATGGAGTCATGTCACGATCTCACTATTAAAATTTCACTTATATATTTTGTAAGTCAGACTTGCCAATAAGATT
The DNA here is from genome assembly GCA_030762895.1 of Sophora flavescens. NCBI lineage: Eukaryota > Viridiplantae > Streptophyta > Magnoliopsida > Fabales > Fabaceae > Sophora > Sophora flavescens. Next base: position 214,681,931 of record CM061065.1, read on the forward strand.
CTTAAATTCTAACTTAACTCTCTCATGTTGAATCTCAATATAAAAGGATCCAAATCCTATGTTCACCTCTTTTTTCTCCTTATAAATTTTAGCAGTTTTTATTTTTGTTTTCATCATTTTTCTTCACATCTGTTAATGTGTTTTCCCCCACTCACTGCGACACTGCGTCTGCCTTTTCATCTCAATTCAAGGCTGCTTATCAAAAAAAAATATCTCAATTCAAGCCTTTAAACAATTTACTATTAACCATTTTTTTAACTTTACATTTTCAAATCTTACGCAGACAAAAAAAAAATCTTACGTAGACAATCACTAACAATAACCATTTTTAATAAATAAAGCCCACTTTTGCAACAAAACAAAAAAAGAAAAGAAAGAAAATAAGCATTTAGATGTGCGTTGCTGTACCCTGAACCGAACTGAGGTGCAGGGGTCATTCTCAAATTTCCATCCAAGTCTCAGTAGTGTCTCACTTATTGACTAGGGGAACATATCTAAAACTCATGCCAAACTATATAACTCTTAAGTGGATTATTTAAGAAATTTAAAACAATTTTTTACTAAAAATTGTGATTTTCAAATTTTACAATATTAAATACAATATTTTGTTAATAAGTTATTTATTTTCATTTTTTATTTATTACCATGTGCTAAGGACATAAGTTAACACGAGACTTAAAATTTATAATTGTATAAGATTTTAATATATTTGATTTATTGTAGTGTAAATATTATAGTTATAGCCAATGATATATTGCTATAATAATTAATGAGTTTGATATTTTAAATAACGAACATTATATAAAGCTTATTTTAAATTAATAATGAAATTCATACCATCCACACCATTAATAAAAGGAATCCCCTTTATCAGGCCTTTTATTTTAAATTTGTTATTAACATTACTTGTATTTATATTTTATATCTCGTATGTTAAATATATAAAAAAAACTTATTATTAATAAATAGTTATTAATTTATAATAATTTTTTTGGTATTATAATTTATAATAACTTATAAAATAGAGTAAGTTATAAAATTAATATATTTTCTTATATATTTTTGGTTACAAAAATCTATTAGAGCATCTCCATTGCTTGTTTTTGAAGGAACCCACTTTGGGTTCCTTATTCCTTGTTAAATATTATGAAGTGGTTTCTACAGTGTCACATCATATTTAAGTAACCTACCCATATTTTGGCTCCAATGGTTAAATTTTTAAGGAAGCCTTAAGGAACCCATGTTTTTATAATTTTTTATTTGCACTCAATTTTGTTTCAGATTAAAATATTTATTCATTTATTTTAATTAATACGTTTAAAAAATATTAAATAATTATAAAATATAATTTTTTAAAAAATAAAAATAAAAATAAAAATAATTTAATAACGATGAGAAATACATTACAATGAGAATGTTTGGATCCAAGTTGGTGTTTGGATCCATTATAAGAATGATATGAAAAATTGAGATAATGAGAGAAGCATGCAAAACGAGATAATGACAGAAGCTTGCACAATTGTTATGTATATATAGGCTAGTTTTACAATGGCTAGTTTTCCATAACGGGTAGTTTTCTATGACGATTAGTTTTACAACGACTAGTTTTCCGTAACGGCTAGTTTTACATAAGATACACTACTACATAGGGATTAATTATAAAAAACTACAACATCAAGCTACATAAATCCCAACTTAGCCCTAATAAAATTACAACAAAGTTCATGATTCGCATGTTGATTCTCATCCATCCCAGATGTGTCCTTCACGAGGATTTCATATAACTTAGATATGCTCTCTGCTTCCTTTGCCTTTCTCTCCGTGATCATTGCCTCATCAATACTCTTCAAGGCAATGTTTTTTTTCATTCACATCACTTTCAACGCCAATCAAATCGACGGCAACTGAAGGCTCGGGTACTTTTCCTTTGCCCTTTCTTTTTTCTGCCTTCTGTCCCATTGAGCGGACCATTTGTGATGCTGGATCGTAGTCCGGAAAATCGTTTGGTGTCCCTGGGGCTGAAGATGATGTGTACGCCCCGGAAAATCGTTTGGTGTTCCATTGGTTCTCTCTTCCATTTTGTTTCATCTCTCAATAGCCTCCATGCATGCTTAAATTGTTGGTGTAAGCCCTAGAGGCTAATGTTTTTCCTTTGGACTTACAATTATATCTTGCTATTATTTATTATATAAGGCATTTCAGTTTATTATGTTGTTTGTTTAAACGTAATAAAGTCCTTAGAATAGTAAGTTCTATTTAATAGAATATCAAGTATACGACTTGATAGTGAGATGCTATTAATCAAGAGAACTTTATTCTTAAATATCCATAGTCAAGTATTATTATTAATAAGGACAATAATAATACATCGAGACTATTATGTGTGTGGACTGATGACCATTTCTCAAGGGTCATGGGTATGAGATATCAAGTCACACACATAGGTACACATTAGAGTAATGATGTATTGGATTGACCCGCTGTGAGAACACTACATGGAACGTTATGTAAGTGTCATAAGTAGTTCTCACAGTGACAATGTTGTATACAATCCTTCGATCTGAAATCACTATGATCCCTACATGAGGAGTTACGTGCTTTAATACCATCAAACGTTACCTGTAACAGGATGACTATAAAGTCGATCATTAGGTACACCGCGAGTCATGCAGAGAGATATGAGTGGTTTAGATGGGATTTGTCCCTCCTACATAACAGGAGTAATATCCATGGGCCCCTTGATAGAGTAAGACTGTAAAATACATGGCCGTGCTGAAATGAGTCAATATGAGATATTGACCTCATTTAATATTAAGTCTACTCGGGTATCAAGAAACGTAATATTGAACTATACAAGGGTGACACATTCTATGCCTTGTGTTCAATATAGATATAAGGACAAAGGGATGATAATACACATGAACATTGGTCACGGAAAGGTTACGTCATGACTTTCTCATTACTTGGGTGGCAATGATGTGTTGCTAGACGCCGCTCATTGTTTATAATATTAAATATGATTTAATATTATTACCAACGTTATGGGAACCTATAGGGTCACACACTTAGAGCAGATTAATTGGAACTAAAAGAAATTGGGTTAGACCCAAATTTCTACTGGGTCATGCTCATAACAGATGAGAGCGCTATCTATATAAGGTAGAGACAGAGTGCTTGGTCGTACAACACATTCTCTAGCCGCACTCAGTACCCTATTTTGCATGACAATGAAAACACCGCCACGTCTCTTATCGCACCTAGCAGTGCTTAGAGGCGCACTCCCATTAAACACGTGAGACGTGTTTATCTGTTAGTGTGGACTACGTAGAGGCATTGCTGGTTTACGTAGTGCTCGTCAGAGGTAAATTTTTGAAACATGAACCATGACCATTCGCAAGGATTCATGGTGGGAATTATTCCATTGTGCTTGTTTGATGCACAAATTCCCTACAGTGGTATCAGAGACGCTTGCGAAACCATGGTTTTGTTTGTATGGTTTACCTGTTATATGTGATAACATGCTTATATGCAAATTTATTTTCTGAAAATTGTTTTCAAAAGATTCGTATGCTTCTGTTTTTGGAAAACAAGTTTATGCAATTTCGTTTTGGTATGTATACGATATATATGCGTCACATTGAGGTTCTTGGTATATATGTGATATATACATTGGTTCTGGAATTGTTGTATTATATGTGATATATACATGATTGGTTTCAGTTTTATCATGTCAATGTTAAGTATTTTATGAGACATGAAGAGTTCATGTTCTCGCGGCTATGAAGGTCCAAGTGTTGGTACCTGAAGCCGCCGTTGTCTGCGTAAACCCCATGCTGCCTCTGCGTAGTGTGATAATTAAATGCGGCATTAAAACGATATTAATGATAATAAAATGGTTTTATTATTATGATTTAAAAATATCCAAATATATTTGATTTTGAAATCTTTTATATCACCAATTAATAACAACATCAATTATAATAAATATGATTTATTATATATATATATATATGTTATGTTTTCAAAATTCAGATTTTGAAATCCTTAATTAATAACAACATCAATTATAATAAATGTGATTTATTATATATGTTATGTTTTCAAAATTCAGATTTTGAAATCCTTAATTAATAACAGAATTAATAGTAATAATAGTGTATTATTATTGGTTGTTATTATTTATTTGATGATGCATGGTGAATGGTTATGGCCTTAGTCCTTTTATCTTTTGGTTTATATTTTAAAATATGGCCTGCATGTCATGCCTTTCTATTATATTCCATTTGTACATTCTCTTCTCACCTCACTCCCCTCGTATGTAAAACGAGGTTTCTAATTTATTTGTAATGTAATGATGGAGACAAGAAGGCGATGTCATAAAAGGACTTGGTGGGAGATCATGCTTGGAGAAGCTTGGACGCTCCTAGGATTTAGTTAAGATTCTCTCATTGGCTTGGGAGAATCAATGCGTTAGGGGCCATAACCATATCACATTTATTTGCTTTTGATATATGTTTGAGATGCATGTATGTATGTATGGCATGTTAAAGAGTTTAACTAATGGCGAGATAACTTTAATTAAAAAAAAGTCACTTAAAAGGAAATATTAAGTTTAAAAGCCTTCCAAAACATAGCACTCGTCAAGGCTAATATCGAATGAGTGTAGTTCCACCAAAGTGGGGTATACTTTTCTATACTGGTAAGACGCGATGGGACAATTGTAATGTCTAATTGTTATCTATTGGGTCTAACTTAACTAAGTCATATTCAATAGGATTGAAAGGCTTAGAGGCATTGAGTTGGGCTTTAGTCCATGAGATGAATTAGAATAAGAGTTATTCACCCAACTATCCAAGAGTTGCATGAGATGCAATTGGAAAGTGTTTCCTACCTAAATAACCAAACTTTAAGCGATCGGCCAAAGCTGACTTGAAGCTAGGTGAAATATGGATCATGGCCCACTAGAAAATCTTCCAACGGTATTTTCCGAATCAACGTTGAGGGTCATTGGTTTAAGTAAAATAGTGGGAGGCATATTTAATTAAAGACCTAATTAAATATGTTTATGGCATGATACTTATATTTTTCATATTTCTTTATGTAGATTACCATGGCACCAAACACATCAAGTAACTTGTCATTGCGATCTGTCCTTGAGAAGGACAAACTATCCGGAACAAACTTTTTGGACTGGTACAGAAACTTGAGGATTGTCCTCAAGCAAGAGAAAAAGTTGTATGTTATTGAAGAGGCTATGTTAGAAGTGCCACCAACTGCAAATGCACCCAAGGCTGACAAGGATGCTTATAAGAAGCATCAGGATGATTCCTTGGATGTCGCCTGTCTTATGCTTGCTACCATGAACTCTGAGCTTCAGAAGCAACATGAGAAAATGGAAGCGTTTGATATGATCGAACACCTCAAGCAGCTCTACCAAGAGCAAGCAAGACATGAGTGGTACGAAGTTTCCAGAGCTCTTTTCCAAAGTAAGCTGGTAGAAGGAAGCCTAGTGGGTCCTCATGTGCTTCAAATGATTGGGTACATTGAGAATCTCGAGAGGCTGGGTTATGCTTTGGGCCAAGAGTTTGCCACTGACTTGATCCTGTAATCGTTGCCAGAGAGCTACAATCAATTTGTCATGAACTTCAATATGAATGATCTTGATAAATCACTGCCAGAGTTGTTAGGCATGTTAAGAACTGCTGAGACCAACATCAATAAGGGAAAAGGGAAGGCCATTATGATGGTCCAACCTGGATAAGGCAAGAAGCAACCCTGGAAGCCCAAGAGGCCTATGAACAAGCAGAAGGTCAAGGGCAAGGACCACAAGTTCAAACCCAGCACTTCTGGCTTGAAGCCTGTTGGCGGAGTGGCTAAGGAGGGCACATGCTTCCATTGTGGTAATACCGGACACTGGAAGAGGAACTGCCCAAAATACCTGGAAGAGTGCAAGAAGAATGGAAGTGTGACTTCCAACTCAGGTATGTTTGTTATAGAAGTCAATTTATCTACTTCTGCATCATGGGTATTAGATACTAGATGTGGTTCTCACATTTGTACAAATGTACAGGAGCTAAAAAGGAGTAGACCATTGGTGAAAGGTGAAGTTGATCTACGAGTTGGCAATGGAGCAAAAGTTGTTGCTTTAGCTGTAGGAACTTATGTATTGACTTTGCCCACTGGGCTTCTTATTCAGTTGGAGAACTGTTATTTTGTGCCTGCAATTAGCAGGAATATCATTTCCGTTTCTTGTTTGGACAAGATTGGTTTTTATTTTATAATAAAGACCAAATGTTGTTCTATTTATTTGGATGATATTTTCTATGCTAGTGCACATTTGAGTAATGGGCTTTATGTCATTGATCTCGAGATGCCCATCTATAACATTAATACTAAGAAGTTCAAACCAAATGAGGTGAACCCAACTTATCTTTGGCATTGTCGTTTGGGCCATATAAATGAGAAACGCATCTCTAAACTCCATAAAGAGGGAATCTTGGACTCATTTGATTATGAATCATATGAGACATGTGAGTCTTGTTTATTGGGAAAGATGACGAAAGCCGCATTCACAGGAAAAGGTGAAAGGGCTAGTGATCTTTTGGGCCTCATACATAGTGATGTATACAGACCACTAAACACAACTGCTAGAGGAGGTTTTTCAGTACTTCATTACATTTACTGATGATTTCAATAGATATGGATTTGTGTATCTTATGAAACACAAATCAGAATCTTTTGAAAAGTTAAAGGAATTCAAAAGTGAAGTAGAAAACCAACTAGGTAAGAATATTAAAATCCTTCGATTAGATCAAGGAGGTTAATATTTAAGCCTAGAATTTGATGATCATTTGAGAGAGTGTGGGATTTTATCTCAGCTCACTCCACCAGGGATGCCACAATGGAATGATGTTTCTGAAAGGAGGAACCGAACTTTATTGGATATGGTTCGGTCTATGATGAGTCATACAAATCTTCCAAACTCCTTCTGGGGACATGCTTTATTAACAACAGCTTTCAAAGTTGGTGTTTGGATCCATTACAAGAATGATATGAGAAACTGAGATAATGAGAGAAGCTTGCAGAATGAGAGAATGACAGAAGCTTGCACAATTGTTATGTATATATAGGCTAGTTTTACAACGGCTACTTTTACAACGACTAGTTTTCCATAACGGCTAGTTTTCTGTAACGACTAGTTTTATAACGGCTCGTTTTCCGTAACGGCTAGTTTTTCATAACGGCTAGTTTTACATAAGATACACTACTACATTGGGATTAATTATACAAAACTACAACATCAAGCTACATAAATCCCAACTTAGCCCTAATAAAATTACAACAAAGTTCATGATTCGCGTGTTGATTCTCATCCATCCCAGATGTGTCCTTCATGAGGATTTCATATAACTTAGGTATGCTCTCTGCTTCCTTTGCGTTGCTATCCCCGATCTTTGCCTCATCAATACTCTTCAAGGCAACATTTTTTTCGTTCACAACACTTTCAACTCCAGTCAAATCGACGACAACTGAAGGCTCGGGTACTTTTCCTTTGCCCTTTCTTTTTGTTGCCTTCTGTCCCATTGGGCGGACCATTTGTGATGCTGGGTCGTAGTCCGGAAAATCGTTTGGTGTCCTTGGGGCTGAAGATGATGTGTACGCCCCAGAAAATCGTTTGGTGTTCCATTAGTTCTCTCTTCCATTTTGGTTCATCTTTCAACAACTTCCATGCATGCTCAAATTATTGGTGTAAGCCCTAAAGGCCAATGTTTTTCCTTTGGACTTACATTTGTATCTTGCTATTATTTATTATATGAGGCATTTCAGTTTATTATGTTGTTTGTTTAAACGTAATAAAGTCCTTATAATAGGAAGTTCTATTTAATAGAATATCAAGTATACGACTTGATAGTGAGATGCTATTAATCAAGAGAACTTTGTTCTTAAATATCCATAGTCAAATATTATTATTAATAAGGAAAATAATAATACATCGAGACTATTATGTGTGTGGCTTGATGACCATTTCTCACGGGTCATGGGTATGAGATATCAAGTCACACACATAGGTACATATTAGAGTAATGATGTACTTGATTGACCCACTGTGAGAACACTACATGGAACGTTATGTAAGTGTCATAAGTAGTTCTCACAGTGACAATGGTGTATGCATTCCTTCGACCTGAAATCATAACGATCCCTACATGAGGAGTTATCTGCTTTAATACCGTCAAACGTTATCTGTAACAGAATGACAAGAGTTCACTTGTTCCCCCGAAGCACCGGATCCAGGAGCAACACCATGTGGGCACTCCATTATGTCATGTCCCTGCACTCCACAAATCTCACAAACAATATTAGTAGCACCTATTGAACTCACATTAGCCTTTTCAAGCTGATCAAAGCGTTTATTCAATGAGTCAAATTTAGACATAATTAGATCAGTGCTATTCATTTCAAACTTACCCCCGAAAGCTTTTTCGGGTTATTACCTCTTTTCGAATCCTACTGGTGGTAGTTGGTGGCTACGTTTTCAATGATATTGAATGCTTCGGTCAGAGGTCTATTCATAAAGGCTCCACCAGCTGCGGAGTCAGGTGACACCTTCGAAGAGTAATCCAATCTGTTGTAGAAGGTATGCACTAATAGCCACCTCTCTAGTCCATGATGTGGGCAAGACTCTAGCAATCCCTTGTAGCGATCCCAAGCCTCGGATAAGCATTCTCCGTCCTTTTGGAAGAAGCTGGTGATCTGGGTTCGTAGGTAAGCAGTCTTGGATGGAGGGAAGAATTTCTCCAAGAATGCCTGCTCCAGTTGGTCCCAAGTTGACAACGTATTAGCGGGAACTTGCTTCAACCAAGCTTTTGCCTTTCCATTCAGAGAGGAGGGGAATAACCTCAAGCGTATAGCATCAATCTGGACACCATGAATTATAATCGCATCGGTGAACTCCAAGAATGTCTCCACATGATCAGTCAGGTCCTCCGAGGGTAATCCTCCGAATTGATGTTGCCTAATCATGCTAATTAGCAGAGGCGGTATAGTGTAGTTCTCCGCCTCGATTTCTGGCCTAACAATCCCAGTTCGCAAACCCTTAGCATTTGGGGCTGCGTAGTCCTTCAGTGGTTTTGTATCCGGTAGATTCGCCATGAGTGGAATGAGAATCAACCTCTCCCTCTCTCTTTGTAGTCTCCTACGTCTATGAAAGGTCCTTTCGATTTCTGGGTCAACCTCAATAAGGCATCCAAGACTTAGGGATCTTTGCATAAAAGAGAAAAACACCTATAATAGAGAGATAGATACTAAAAAAAAAAAGAAAAAGCGATAAATGAAAATTTAATATATATTAAAAATAATAACAATAAAAAGGTCCAGAGAAATCAATTTAAAAATTAAATTGAGATTCAAGAAAGCACAGTCCCCAGAAATGGCGCCAAAAACATGATGTGTGAATTCCGGCAAGTGTACCGGATTCGTCGCCAAGTAATAAAAAGATCGATCCCTCAGAGACCGTGATCACAAATAACAATTAATTATTAAATCAATGTAACTGGACTATATAAAAAAAGGATTTGGAAAGGATTTGATTTTTGTAATAAGAATCAACAAGAAAATCAGATATTTAAGAATGCTATCAATTAAAATAGGAAAGAAAATCAATTAGGGGATTTTCAAATCTAAAGAGATTCCTAGGAATTGGGTTACCAACAAGATTGTTCATGTTACCAAATTGACTACCCCTTGTTAATTACAAAATTGCTTTGAAGGAAATTTATCCTAAATAAGTTAATGCTCCCTCTCGGGTTACAAAAACCGTGCCCAATTAAACCAACCCCTACTCTCGTGGTAATTGAATTTAGATTGAACCCTTTAAGCTTTGTGACAATTCGTGAACCCTCGAAGGACCGCTTTTAACTCTCGTGATTTAAGTCCTAAGTTTGATTCCTATAGATCCAATACCTAAGTTCACCGCTAGGTTCCTCCTTAGAGTATCTATGACATGCAAATAAGTGCACACCAGATTCACAAGTAATTCATGCTATAGAAACCAAATCGAAAGCGAAATCGAAATTAACAAAGGGAAAACATCAATTAATAACATAAAACATATCTTGGGCATAACCCCAGTCCCTAGAAATAAAGCTACTACTCAAGCATGGCCATGGTCATGACAAGCTTGATTAACAAAAATATGAATGAAACCTAAGAGAAGGGAAGAAGAAGAGGAAGAGAAAATCCTAATTTTGCCTAAGGTAGCAGCCCAAAAAAGTCCCCCAAAAGTCTCCCAAATTTTCGAGCCTAAGTGCTCTATTTATAGATTAGGGTAACTTGAATCCCAAGCAATCACCAATTCAGATCAAATCAGTTTCTAAGGATCCATATATTGCGCTTCACGGCCGTGATGGCCATAAGGCCAGACCGTGACGGATTCTGCCTTGGAGGTTGCTTCACTGGTGGGTCTGTCACGGCCGTGACCACCATCACGGCTAGGCCGTGATCAGTTCTGCCTGTGAGGGTCTGGTTCAATTGGCATGTCACGGCCGTGATGGACATCACGGCCTGGCCGTGACCAGCTCTGACTTTTCCATTCTTTTCTTTCAGCTCTACTCGATCACGGCCGTGATGGCCATCACGGCTAGGTCGTGATAAGTTCTGTTTGTCTCATTCTCTTGCTTTTCAAGCCCCATCTTCATGCAAGCTCCATCATAGTTAATCTTGAGCATTTTAATCCTCAATTTCTGCACAACAACACCACAAATCCGCCTTACCCGTTCCAAGGTAAAAACTAACCAAAAATCAAATTAGAAATGCCTAAACTATATGAAAATGCATACAAAATGTCAATGAAATATGAGGTGAAATCACACCCATCAAACTACCCCAAGCTTAATATTTTGCTTGTCCTCAAGCAATCACTAAGGCCAGACAAGATAAACAGTCAGAGCATGGACAGTGAACAAAGAACCCGAGTAACTAATCCAAGTGACAGGCATATTCAAATAAGTAACCAAGAGATAATCAGTTTCAAGTCCAAATAGAAGCTTAGGTTCCCTAAATTCATATCTCTCACTGATTCAGGAACTCTTCTCACCTCACTCAAGTGTTTAAGGGTATATGACAATTCGCTCAATTTCCTCAAGGAAGGTATTCTACCGTAAGCTTGACTATTAACCAAATCTCTACTTTATTAATGAAAACACATAAGATTCAAGAGGTCTTTTATTTTGGTTGTAAAGGGGCCATGGGATTAATTGTTAGGTGGGGAAATCAAGAAAAGGAAAATTCAAGAAGGTTAAACAAAATATCAAACATTGCAAAGCATGACAACCTTCTAAAATACCATTTTGGCCTTTAGTTCACTTTTCCACCTTTCTTTCTTTTTTCTTTTCTTTTTTTTTTTAAATTTTATTTCTCACTTTCTTTTTCTCATCCCCTTCTCCATTTTTTTTCTTTATTTATTTTATTTTATTTATTTGGAGAAGGGGAGATTTTCAACTTAAGAGAAATATTTTTCTAACTTTCTCATCCCACAATTTATTTTTCAAACTACCTTTTTACCCTTTTTGCAATACTTTAAAAGGTGCCATACCAAGCATCATTCATCAAAATATTTCAAGGTACCAAGAAAAGTATTTTATTCTTTTAGGCTCAAAACTGGGCAACTAAGGGGTAGCATTTAATCAATCAAAGCTCAGAAGGCCAGAAAAATACCTAGTGCCAAAATCATTTTCAAATATGTTTTCAAAAATTTTTAAGTTTCAAAACGGTTTCAAGTCAAGTTCTAGAGAATACAATCCTAGAGGAATAAAACACTCAATCACAAAGAATGGGGTAGATTTAGTGAGTACCCCCTTTAAGCTAAAAAATCTCACATTTAGTAGTTTAAAATCAATGAGAAACACAAATCTAAGGAACCACATGCTAATTATCAACTATCAAAAGATTATCTCAAGCATTATTATTTTAGCCTTATCACAAATATACAAAAATTGGGTTCCAAAAATCACTGTCTCAATTCATTTGGCACAAAGTTCTCACAATTGGATGCATACTCTAAGCAAAGGGCAATCTAATCATGTGATCATGCAAAACTATGCCTATATGAGTGCAACGTGAAAAAATGCAAAAATGCAAAAAATTGCAAAAAAACCACTGCCACTGGTTGGTCTGTCACGGCCGTGACCACCATCACGGCTAGGCCGTGATCAGTTCTGCCTGTGAGGGTCTGGTTTAGTTGGCATGTCACGACCCTGATGGACATCACGGCCTGGCCGTGACCAGCTCTGACTTTTCCATTCTTTCCTTTCAGCTCTACTCGATCACGGCCGTGATAAGTTCTGTTTGTCTCATTCTCTTGCTTTTCAAGCCCCATCTTCTTGCAAGCTCCATCATGGTTAATCTTGAGCATTTTAATCCTCAATTTCTGCACAACAACACCACAAAACCGCCTTACCCGTTCCAAGGTAAAAACTAACCAAAAATCAAGTTAGAAATGCCTAAACTATATGAAAATGCATACAAAATGTCAATGAAATATGAGGTGAAATCACACCCATCAAACTACCCCAAGCTTAAGATTTTGCTTGTCCTCAAGCAATCATTAAGACCAGACAAGATAAACAGTCAGAGCATGGACAGTGAACCAAGAACCCGAGTAACTAATCCAAGTGACAGGTATATTCAAATAAGTAACCAAGCGATAATCAATTTCAAGTCCAAATAGAAGCTTAGGTTCCCTAAATTCATATCTCTCACTGATTCAGGAACTCTTCTCACCTCACTCAAGTGTTTAAGGGTATATGACAATTCGCTCAATTTCCTCAAGGAAGGTATTCTACCATAAGCTTGACTATTAACCAAATCTCTACTTTATTAATGAAAACACATAAGAATCAAGAGGTCTTTTATTTTGGTTGTAAAGGTGACATGGGATTAATTGTTAGGTGGGGAAATCAAGAAAAGGAAAATTCAAGAAGGTTAAACAAAATATCAAACATTGCAAAGCATGACAACCTTCTAAAATACCTTTTTGGCCTTTAGTTCACTTTTCCACCTTTCTTTCTTTTTTCTTTTCTTTTTTTTTAAATTTTATTTCTCACTTTCTTTTTCTCATCCCTTTCTCCATTTTTTTTTGTTTATTTATTTTATTTTATTTATTTGGAGAAGGGGAGATTTTCAACTTAAGAGAAATATTTTTCTAACTTTCTCATCCCACAATTTATTTTTCAAACTTCGTTTTACCCTTTTTACAATACTTTAAAAGGTGCCATACCAAGCATCATTCATCAAAATATTTCAAGGTACCAAGAAAAGTATTTTATTCTTTTAGGCTCAAAACTGGGCAACTAAGGGGTAGCATTTAATCAATCAAAGCTCAGAGGGCCAGAAAAATACCTAGTGCCTCAATCATTTTCAAATATGTTTTCAAAAATTTTTAAGTTTCAAAACGGTTTCAAGTCAAGTTCTAGAGAATACAATCCTAGAGGAATAAAACACTCAATCACAAAGAATGGGGTAGATTTAGTGAGTACCCCCTTTAGGCTCAAAAATCTCACATTTAGTAGTTTAAAATCAATGAGAAACACAAATCTAAGGAACCACATGCTAATTATCAACTATCAAAAGATTATCTCAAGCATTTTTATTTTTAGCCTTATCACAAAAATACAAAAATTGGGTTCAAAAATTCAGTGTCTCAATTCATTTGGTACAAAGTTCTCACAATTGGATGAATACTCTAAGCAAATGGCAATCTAATCATGTGATCATGCAAAACTATGCCTATATGAATGCAACATGAAAAATGCAAAAATGCAAAAAATTGCAAAAATACCCCTACCACTGGTTGGTCTGTCACGGCCGTGACCACCATTACGGCTAGGCCGTGATCAGTTCTGCCTGTGAGGGTCTTGTTCAGTTGGCATGTCACGACCGTGATGAACATCACGGCCTGGCCATGACCAGCTCTGACTTTTCCATTCTTTCTTTTCAGCTCTACTCGATCACGGCCGTGATGGCCATCACGGCTAGGCCGTGATAAGTTCTATTTGTCTCATTCTCTTGCTTTTCAAGCCCCATCTTCATTCAAGCTCCATCATGGTTAATCTTGAGCATTTTAATCCTCAATTCCTACACAACAACCCCACAAAACCGCCTTACCAGTTCCAAGGTAAAAACTAACCAAAAATCAAATTAGAAATGCCTAAACTATATGAAAATGCATGCAAAATGTCAATGAAATATGAGGTGAAATCACACTCATCAAACTACCCCAAACTTAAGATGTTGCTTGTCCTCAAGCAATCACTAAGGCCAGACAAGATAAACAGTCAGAGCATGGACAGTGAACCAAGAACCCGAGTAACTAATCCAAGTGACAGGCATATTCAAATAAGTAACCAAGAGATAATCAGTTTCAAGTCCAATTAGAAGCTTAGGTTCCCTAAATTCATATCTCTCACTGATTCAGGAACTCTTCTCACCTAACTCAAGTGTTTAAGGGTATATGATAATTCGCTCAATTTCCTCAAGGAAGGTATTCTACCATAAGCTTGACTATTAACCAAATCTCTACTTTATTAATGGAAACACATAAGAATCAAGAGGTCTTTTATTTTTGTTGTAATGGGGCCATGAGATTAATTGTTAGGTGAGGAAATCAATAAAAGGAAAATTCAAGAAGGCTAAACAAAATATCAAACATTACAAAGCATGACAATCTTCTAAAATACATTTTTGGGATTTAGTTCACTTTTCCACCTTTCTTTCTTTTTTCTTTTCTTTTTTTTAATTTTATTTCTCACTTTCTTTTTTTCATCCCCTTCTCCATTTTTTTTGTTTATCAATTTTATATTATTTATTTGGAGAAGGGGAGATTTTTAACTTAAGAGAAATATTTTTCTAACTTTCTCGTCCCACAATTTATTTTTCAAACTACCTTTTTATCCTTTTTGCAATACTTTAAAAGGTGCCATACCAAGCATCATTCATCAAAATATTTCAAGGTACCTAGAAAAGTATTTTATTCTTTTAGGCTCAAAACTGGGCAACTAAGGAGTAGCATTTAATCAATCAAAGCTCAGAAGGCTAGAAAAATACCTAGTGCCTCAATCATTTTCAAACATGGTTTCAAAAAATTTTAAGTTTCAAAATGGTTTCAAGTCAAGTTCTAGAGAATACAATCCTAGAGGAATAAAACACTCAATCACAAACAATGGGGTAGATTTAGTGAGTACCCCTTTTAGGCTCAGAAATCTCACATTTAGTAGTTTAAAATCAATGAGAAACACAAATCTAAGGAACCACATGCTAATTATCAACTATCAAAAGATTATCTCAAGCATTTTTATTTTTAGCCTTATCACAAGAATACAAAAATTGCGTTCAAAAATTCACTGTCTCAATTCATTTGTGATACGATTTCGGCAAGTATACCTAGTCGCAAACAAGTAATACGGTGGTGAGACCGGATATCGTTCTCAGGGATCGTGGACAAGTACCACTTCGCAAATTTGACTACTATCTAGGCGATCGTGTTCAGATGGAAGGTAGCTCTAACATGTAACGAAACAAACAAGAATAAAATGTTTTTGTTCTTTTGCGAATTTTAACAAACACTTAACAGGCAAACAGAGATGTGATAACAAATGGATAAAATTGCTAGGGTTAGACTATACTAATCCTCCCTTGATTGCAATGAAATGGTAAATAACACAATTCCTAATTCAATTATGACAATCAAATCTTCTCAAATACTCAAACCCTAATGTCTTAGGTGGAATGAGCCTAAAATCCCAAATTAAACCCTAATGTCTTAGGTGGATTAACATGAGAATTTGCATTAAGAGTCAAGATTCATAAGAATGCAAGCACCCCAAGACCTATGTCTAGGTTCATGAACTACTTGGCATTTGATTCATGAACATGCCTTAACATCAATCTTTCAATTGTCTATCAAAGCAACAAATCATTCCAAGGATGATCAAACTTAGGAAAGCATTAAGCATGGAATCAAATACTCATAAAGAAATAGGAATTTGTATTACAATCAAATCATATTACAACCAAGTTCAGAAAAGTCATCATCTAACCCCAACAAGAGGGGGTTTAGCTACACATAATCAAAGAGAAAAACAAAAGAAAAGATACAGAGATGAAGGAAGGAAGGAAGGAAAGAACTCCATGGGAGGATCCACAGTAGCCACAGCAGCCAGAGAGAATGATTTAGGGTTTCTGGATGGATTTTATGTTATGCCCAGATTCGTATTTTTAACTTAGGTGCGCGTCACGACCGTGATGGCCATCACGGCCAGGCCGTGACGTGTTCTGCCAAGGGCGCTCTTTCAAATTCTGGAGCATCACGGCCGTGATGCTCATCACGTCTAGGCCGTGATCGGTTCTGTCTGGTCCAACTAGCAGGTCACGACCGTGATGGGAATCATGGCTAGGTCGTGATCAGTTCTGACTTTTGGGGGTCTGGTATATCTGACAGGTCACGGCCGTGATAGCCATCACGGCTAGGCCGTGATAGCTTCCGACTTTTGGCTCTTTCTCTTCAGTTATTGCTCCATCACGACCGTGATGGTCATCACGGCTAGGCCGTGATGGACTCTGCTTGGCTCATTTTCTTCTCTTTTCAGGTTCTATCTTCATCCAAGCTTCATCACGGCCAAATCTTGGGCATTTAATCATAAATTCCTGCAAAACAACACACAAAATCGCCTCACATGTTCCAAGATAAAAACTAACTAATAATCAAATTAAATATGCCTAAACTATACGAAAATGCATGCAAAATGTACATGAAATATGAGGTGAAATCACACTCATCAAATCACCCCAAGCTTAAGACTTTGCTTGTCCTCAAGCAAAAACCAAGGCCAAAAGATATAAATAAACAGAGCACGGATAGTGAACTAAGAACCCGAGTAATAACTAATCCAAGTAACAGGAATTTTCAAATAATTCACCAAGAAACGATCAATTTCAAGTCCAATTAGACGCTTAGGTTCCTAGACTCACATTCTCACTGATTCGGGCACTCCTTCTCACCTTACTCAAGTGATTAGGGATATATGATAATTCGCTCAATTTCCTCAAGGAAGGAATTCTATCATAAGCTTGACTATCAACCAAATCTCTACTTTATTAATGAAAACAATTAAGAATCAAGAGGTCTTTTACTTTGGGTGTAGCGAGGCCATGGGATTAATCGTTAGGTGGGGAAATCAAGAAAAGGAGATTTCAAAAGGGCTAAACAAAATATCAAGCATTGCAAAGCATGACACCTTCTAAAATACCTTTTTGGGTTTCGATTCACTTTTCCACCTTTCTTTCTTCCCTTTCATTTTATTTCTCACTTTCTTTTTGTCATCCCCTTCTCTATATTCTCTCTTTTATTTTCTTTTCTCTTTTTTTATTTTGGAGAAGGGGAGATTTTTAATTCAAGAGAAATATTTTCTGATTTTTCTCATCCCATACTTTTTCAACTACCTTTTACCCTTTTTGTAATACTTTACAAGGTGCCATACCAATCATATTCATCAAAATAATTTAAGGTACCAAGAAACGTATTTATTCTTTCAGGCTCAAAGTTGGGCAACGAAGGGGTAGTATTTAGTCAATTGAAGCTCAGAAGACCGAAAAAATACCTAGTGCCTCAATCATTTTCAAAAATGCTTTCAAAAATTTTTAAGCTTCAAAACGGTTTCAAGTCAAGTTCTAGAGAAATACACTCCAAGAGGAATAACACTCTAACACAAAGAATGGGGTAGATTTAGTGAGTACCCCTTTCGGCTCAAAATCTCACATTTAGTAGTTCAGAAATCAATGAGAAACACAAATCTACAGAACCATATGCTAATTACCAACTATCAAAGATCATTTCAAGAATTTTTATTTGTAGCCTTATCACAAGAATAAAAAAAAAATTTGGGTTCAAAAATTCACTATCACAATTTATTTGGCACTAAGTTCTCACAATCGGATGCATAATCCAAGCAGGGGGGGTAATCGAATCATGTGATCATGCAAACTAGGCCTATATGAATGCAACATGCAACATGCAAAAATTCAAAAAAAAATTTACAAAGAAATACCCCTACCCCAAGCTTAAAACTTACATTGTCCCCAATGAAAATAATTAAGTCAGAGAGAGGAGAAAAATTGGAACAACTCACCGAGGCGGTAGTGGTGTCTCGCGCGTATGCACGCGCGCGTGCGAATCCGGCAAGTGTACCGGACTGCCGTCAAGTAATAAAAGATATCGAACCCACAGAGACTGTGTTCTCGAATCGCAATCGGTTTTCGAATCGATTAGATCTGGACTTTTTTAGAGGGTTTTGAAATTGGTTTTTGAATTTGAATTTAAGAGATAAAACAGAAAACAATTGTTTATGGGGTTTTGATCTAAACGGATTCCTAGGGATTTGGGTTACCTTTGAGGCTGTTTATGTTGCTAATCTGATTTACCTTTGTTGATTACCGAAATTGCCTTGAAGGCGAGTTTATCCTCTGATAGCTTAAGCTCCCTCTCGGGTTACAAAAGCCGTGCCCAATTGACCCGACCCCTACTCTCGTGGTAGTCGATCCCAGATTGGACCCTTTGCGTTCCGTGACAACTCGTTGCTCCTCGAGGGACGGCTTCTAACTCTCGTGATTTCAGTCCCAAGTCTGACTTCTATAGGTCCGACACCCAAGTTCACCGCTAGGTTCCTCCTTGAAATGTCTCAGTCATGCAAATAACCCAAGTTCACCGCTAGGTTCCTCCTTGGATCATTCACATCTCACAAACCCGTGGCTGCCGGGCTTTACGAGTGAAACACCCTAGAAATCCTAAGTTCACCGCTAGGTTCCTCCTTAGAACGTCTACGTCACGCAAATAAACGGTTGCCGAAATTTATGAGTGATTAACACACTAGAAATCAGATCTAAAACAATAACGAAATCAACAACGATTTTACATCAAATCAACTTCATTTACAAACCTCGGGCAGAGCCCTAGTCCCTAGAAACAAACTACTACTCCAGTCTTGCCATGGAGATGACAAGCTGGGTTGACATCATAATGAAAATCAGAAAAGAGAAGAGAGGAGAAGAGGAGAAGAGAGATCTATGCCTAAGTCCTTGTGTACAAGTCTAGATGATAGATCCTTCCCTTGATCTGATGCCTTGTTCCTTATTTATAGAAATTGGGAAGTTAGAGTCCCAAACCAACTCAAAATCTGATCTATTTCGGTTTCTTCAGGTCCAAGTAATGCGCGTCACGGCCGTGATGTCCATCACGGCCAGGCCGTGACGGTCTCTGCTTCTGGTTTCTCTGCGAAATTCAAGTCTCTCGCGAGGCGAGAAGGAGCTCGCGTCGCGAGCCCTCTGTTATGGCCCGTGATGAATTTCACGGCTGGGCCGTGATGTGCTCTGACTTGTGGTGGTTTTGGGTCACGGCCGTGATGGCTATCACGGCTAGGCCGTGACAGACTCTGACTTCAGCCTTTGTTCTTTTTCAGTTTTGCTCGATCATGGCCGTGATGGGCATCACGGCTAGGCCGTGATGGGCTCTGTTTGGCTCATTTTCTTCAGTTTTAAAGCTCCATCTTCATCCAAACTTCATCATGGTTGATCTTGAGCAATTTACCCTTGATATCTGCAAAACAACACACGAAAACCGCCTTACCCGTTCCAAAGGAAAATTAACCTAAAATTTAATAAAAATATGCCTAAACTACATGAAAATGCATGCAAAATGATGGACAAAGATGAGGTGGAATCACACTCATCAAATCACCCCAAGCTTAAAACTTTGCTTGTCCTCAAGCAATTACTCAGGCCATAAGATAAATCAATCAAAGCATGGATATTGAACCAAGAACCCTAGAAGCTAATCCAAGTAATAGGCATTTTTAATAAGCACTCAAGAGATAATCAAGTTCAAGTCCAATTAGAAGCTTAGGTTCTTCAAGTTCATATCCTCACTGATTTGGGCACTCATCTCACCTCACTCAAGTGTTTTAGGGTTTATTGACAATTCACTCCATTTCCTCAAGGAAAGTATTTTACCATAGGCTTGACTATTAACCAAATCTCTACTTTATTTATGAAAACACTTAAGAATCAAGAGGTCTTTTCCTTTGGTTGTAATGTAGCCATGGGATTTATTATTAGGTGGGAAAATCAAGGAAAGGGAATTTCAAGAAGGCTAGACAGATTATCAAACATTACAAAGTATGACACCTTCTAAAATACCTTTTGGGGGCTTTGATTTACTTTTTTCCACCTTTCTTTTTTTTTTTTTCCTTTTCATTTCTCACTTTCTTTGTCATCCCCTTCTCCAATTTTTTTCTGTTCATTTCATTTTTATTTGTTTGGAGAAGGGGATATTTATGGCTCAAGAGAAATATTTTCATCCCATTCTTTTTCCAACTACCATTTTGCCCTTTTTGTAATACTTTAAAAGGTGCCATACCAAGCATTATTTATCAAATTAATTCAAGGTACCAAGAAATGTATTTTATCTTTAGGCTCAAAATTGGGCAACTAAGGGGTAGCATTTATCATTCAAAGCTCGGGAGGCCGGAAAAATACCTAGTGCCTCAATCATTTCCAAAAATGTTTTCAAAAATTTTTAAGTTTTGAAATGGTTTCAAGTCAAGTTCTAGAAAATACAGTCCATGAGGAATTAAATCACTCTATCACAAGAAATGTGGTAGATTTAGTGGGTACCCCCTTTTTGGCTCAAAATCTTACATTTAGTAGTTCAAAAATCAGTGAGGTACACAAGTCTAAGGAACCACATGCTAATTATCAACTATCAAATGACTATCTCAAGAAATTTCATTTTTAGCCATATCACAAGAATAATGAAAAATTGGGTTCAAAATTCACTATCTCAATTCATTTGGCTCCAAGTTCTCAAAATCGGATGCATGTTCTAAGTGAGGGGCAATCTAGAGAATGTGATCATACCAAACTATGCCTATGTGAATGCAATATGAATGCAACAATGCAAATGCAAAAATAATGCACAAATACCCCTACCCCAAGCTTGATTACTTACATTGTCTCCAATGTAAATAATCAAGTCGGAGAGAGGAGAAAAATGGAACAACTTACCGAGTCGGTAGCGGGTGTTGGCTCACATTCCAGTCAAAACTTGGGTAGAAATTTTATCACGGCCGTGAGGCTCATCACGGGCAGGCCGTGATCAATTCTGTCCTCAGGAGTTGCCCGGTCACGGTTGTGATCTACATCACGGCTCTGACTTTGGCATCCTACTCATCACGCCCGTGATGGTTGTCACGGCTGGGCCGTGTTCCTTTCTGTGCTCTTGTTTAGTTCATCACGGCCGTGACCACTGTCACGGCCAGGGCGTGATGGCCTCTGACTTTATCATTTTTAGCTCTTCTTCTCTTTCTCAACCTGAAAACACTAGACAAACCTATTAATGATATTTTTGCCTCTTGATCTTCTCAAATTATTCAAGAGGTTAAATCAAAAACAAAAGGAAAAAGGGAAAGAAAACTTGGGTTGCCTCCCAAGAAGCGCTTATTTATGGTCTTAAGCTTGACCATACTTCCTCAAGTCAACCGGGGTCGGCTGGGCGTAGAAGTGCAGGCACACTTCTCTTCCAAGGAACTCCTTTAAAAAGTCGTTTCTGCTCATACGGCCAATAATGCTTCCGCTTCGCTATTTTCTCTCGGAGCTTCCTAGCCTTCCTTCCTTCCGGCGGAAGTTTTGTTTCTGCATGGACAGCAACTCCAATTCCATCACTGCTGGGTGCATCTTTAACCATGCATATCTTTGGGGTTGCTTCCATGCTAAGTTCTTTCTCTACCGCTGGAGACGTTGTATCAATTCTGCACACATGGCTCTCAAAAGGAGGGTTGTTATAAGAGTTAGTCAACTGAAAATTTACCCTACCTTCCTCTACATTTAGAGAGAGTTTGCCATTCCTTACGTCTATTAATGCTCCAGCGGTTGCCAAGAATGGCCTTCCTAAAATGATGGGGAATTTAGAATTCCCTTTCATGTCCAATACCAGGAAGTCGGTAGGGATGAAGAATTTCCCTACCTTTACAGGAACATTCTCTAGTATGCCTAGAGGAGTCCTAGTTGAGCCATCCGCAAATTGTAAGGGGAATTTGAATGGTCTCAACTTTTTGATTTCCAACCTTTCCATGATAGTGAGGGGCATCAAGCTTGCACTAGCCCCTAAGTCACACAAGGCTTGGTCTATTTCCACTTTTTCAATCGAGCAAGCGATAGAGAAACTACCTGGGTCTTTTAGTTTAGGAGGCATATTAGATTTTTCCATGATAATTGGCTCCTCAGTTAAGCTCTTAATTTCTTCTTCCACTTGCTTTCTCTTGACCAACCTTTGTGGGAAAGGTATCGGGGGTTGGTACGGTGGTGGAGGGACATATTTCGGTTCTGGCTCTTCCTTTTTGCTCGTGTCCTCCTCCGGTTCCACCTCCATTTCAGCTACCCCCACCCCAAGCTTATCATCCCTTAAGTGTATGGCATTGCAATGCTCATTGGGATTTGCTTCGGGTTGCCCCGGGAATGTACCCTTAGGTCTCGAGTACGTACTGGCTTGTTGGGCAATCTGGGTTTCTAGCATCTTGTTATGAGTTGCTAAGTTGTCTACCTTAGATGCTAGATCCTTTATTGCCTCACTCACTGCCCTTCCTTGTTGTCTAAACTCCTCATTCTGTTTTGTCTGAGTTTCAACAAAACTTTCAAATAAAGTCTCGAGTTTAGATCTTTGCACCTGAGGATACCCCGGTGCTGCTCTCTTATTACCTTGACCCTCTTGGAACTCATGGTTGAGCGTGTTGTTGTAGTTGCCGTAGGAGAGGTAAGGGTTGTTCCTTCTTTGGTTGTAGGGATTTAGGGGAGCATAGTTGGGCAGCTTCGGGTTCGTATCATAGTAGTTGTTACAAGAGTTCACTTGCTCACCCGAAGCGCCGGATCCATGTGGGCATCCTATCATGTCATGTCCCTGCATTCCACAAATCTCATAAATAGTGTTAGTAGCACCTATTGCACTCACATCAGCTCTTTCAATCTTATCTAATCGTTTATTTAGTGAGTCAAATTTAGAAATAATCAGATCAATGCTACTTACTTCAAACTTACCCCCCGAAATCTTGTTCGGGTTATTACCTCTTTCGGATCCCCATTGGTGGTAGTTGGTGGCGACATTCTCGATAATGTTGAATGCCTCAGTGAGAGGCCTATTCATAAACGCTCCACCGGCTGCAGAATCAAGTGACACCTTCGAAGAGTAATCCAATCCGTTATAGAAGGTGTGCACTATTAACCACCTCTCGAGTCCGTGATGTGGGCACGACTCCAGCAGTCCCTTGTAACGATCCCAGGCTTCCGATAATGATTCTCCGTCTTTTTGGAAGAAGCCGGTGATCTGGGTTCTTATGTAGGCCGTCTTGGATGGAGGGAAGAATTTCTCCAAGAACGCCTGCTCCAGTTGGTCCCAAGTAGTCAAAGTGTTAGCGGGGATTTGCTTAAGCCAGGCCTTCGCCTTTCCAGTGAGAGATTAGGGGAACAATCTCAAACGCACAACATCGACTGAGGCTCCATTAATCCTGATTGCATCGGTGAACTCTAAGAATGTTTCTATATGATCGGTCGGGTCCTCCGAAGGCAATCCTCCGAATTGATGTTGCCTAATCATGTTGATTAGCATGGGCGGTATGGTGTAGTTCTCCGCCTCAATCTCTGGCCTTGCAATCCCAGTTCGCAAGCCTCTCGCATTTGGGGCTGCGTAGTCCTTCAAAGGTTTTGTATCCGGTTGATTCGCCATGAGTGGAACGGGACTCAACCTTTCTCCCTCTCTTTGTAGTCTTCTACGTCTGTGGAAGGTCCTCTCGATCTCCGGATCAATCTCACTAAGGCTCCCAAGACTTAGGGATCTTTGCATATAACACACAGAGAGATGGATACAATAGAAGGAAAAGAAATTTTTTTTTTTGATTTTTTTTTATATTTCAGAAATAAAAATCAAATAAAAAGAAAAGGTCCAGAAAAATCAATTCAAAATTTGAATTGAGATTCGAAAAGGCACAGTCCCCGGCAACGGCGCCAAAAACTTGGTGTCTCGCGCGTATGCACGCGCGCGTGCGAATCCGGCAAGTGTACCAGACTGCCGTCAAGTAATAAAAGATATCAAACCCACAGAGACTGTGTTCTCGAATCGCAATCGGTTTTCGAATCGATTAGATCTGGACTTTTTTTAGAGGGTTTTGAAATTGGTTTTTGAATTTGAATTTAAGAGATAAAACAGAAAACAATTGTTTATGGGGGATCTAAACGGATTCCTAGGGATTTGGGTTACCTTTGAGGCTGTTTATGTTGCTAATCTGATTTACCTTTGTTGATTACCGAAATTGCCTTGAAGGCGAGTTTATCCTCTGATAGCTTAAGCTCCCTCTCGGGTTACAAAAGCCGTGCCCAATTGACCCGACCCCCTACTCGTGGTAGTCGATCCCAGATTGGACCCTTTGCGTTCCGTGACAACTCGTTGCTCCTCGAGGGACGGCTTCTAACTCTCGTGATTTCAGTCCCAAGTCTGACTTCTATAGGTCCGACACCCAAGTTCACCGCTAGGTTCCTCCTTGAAATGTCTCAGTCATGCAAATAACCCAAGTTCACCGCTAGGTTCCTCCTTGGATCATTCACATCTCACAAACCAGTGGCTGCCGGGCTTTACGAGTGAAACACCCTAGAAATCCTAAGTTCACCGCTAGGTTCCTCCTTAGAACGTCTACGTCACGCAAATAAACGGTTGCCGAAATTTATGAGTGATTAACACACTAGAAATCAGATCTAAAACAATAACGAAATCAACAACGATTTTACATCAAATCAACTTCATTTACAAACCTCGGGCAGAGCCCTAGTCCCTAGAAACAAACTACTACTCCAGTCTTGCCATGGAGATGACAAGCTGGGTTGACATCATAATGAAAATCAGAAAAGAGAAGAGAGGAGAAGAGGAGAAGAGAGATCTATGCCTAAGTCCTTGTGTACAAGTCTAGATGATAGATCCTTCCCTTGATCTGATGCCTTGGTCCTTATTTATAGAAATTGGGAAGTTAGAGTCCCAAACCAACTCAAAATCTGATCTATTTCGGTTTCTTCAGGTCCAAGTACCGTGACGGTCTCTGCTTCTGGTTGCTCTGCGAAATTCAAGTCTCTCGCGAGGCGAGAAGGAGCTTGCGTCGCGAGCCCTCTGTTATGGCCCGTGATGAATTTCACGGCTGGGCCGTGATGTGCTCTGACTTGTGGTGGTTTTGGGTCACGGCCGTGATGGCTATCACGGCTAGGCCGTGACAGACTCTGACTTCAGCCATTGTTCTTTTTCTGTTTTGCTCGATCATGGCCGTGATGGGCATCACGGCTAGGCCGTGATGGGCATCACGGCTAGGCCGTGATGGGCATCACGGCTAGGCCGTGATGGGCTCTGTTTGGCTCATTTTCTTCAGTTTTAAAGCTCCATCTTCATCCAAACTTCATCATGGTTGATCTTGAGCAATTTACCCTTGATATCTGCAAAACAACACACGAAAACCGCCTTACCCGTTCCAAAGGAAAATTAACCTAAAATTTAATAAAAATATGCCTAAACTACATGAAAATGCATGCAAAATGATGGACAAAGATGAGGTGGAATCACACTCATCAGGTAGCGGGTGTTGGCTCACAGGGCTAGTCAAAGATAGGTTGCAAATTATGTCACGGCCGTGACCACCGTCACGGCTAGGCCGTGATCCTTTCTGGTCTTCACATTAAGCTCATCACGGCCGTGACTAGTGTCACGGCCTGGGCGTGATGGTTGCCGACTTGTTTCTCCCTGCCCTTTTGCTCCTCCTTCCTTCTAAACCTGAAAGCACTTAACAAATCTATTAATTTATGATTTTTGTCCTCTTGATCTTCTCAAATTATTCAAGAGGTAAAATCAAAAACAAAGGGAAAAGAAAAGAAAACTTGGGTTGCCTCCCAATAAGTGCTTCTTTAACGTCACTAGCTTGACGGGCAGATGACCTCTAAGAGGGTGTTTTAAGAGGGATGGAGACTGCTTGACGATCAATGTCTCCTCCAAGGTAGTGCTTGAGCCTTTGCCCATTAACACTGAAAGTGTCTCCGGACGATGGATCTACCAATGCAACCGCACCAAATGGAGAAACTGACTTGACATAGAATGGACCCGACCATCTTGATCTCAACTTGCCTGGAAACAACTTGAGACATGAATTAAAGAGCAAAACTGATTGGCCTTCTTCAAAATGCTTGGGAAGAATGTACTTATCATGCCAAAATTTTGTTCTTTCCTTATAGATCCTTGCACTCTCATATGCCAAGAGTCGGAATTCATCCAACTCATTCAATTGCAGCAGTCTCTTGTCCATTGCCAGCTTCATATCAAAGTTCAAGGCCTTCACTGCCCAAAAAGCACGATGTTGGAGCTCTACCGGAAGATGACATGATTTTCCAAACACTAATTGGTAGGGTGACATACCAATAGGTGTTTTATATGCAGTCCGATAGGCCCAAAGTGCATCATCCAGCTTCTTTGCCCAATCCTTCCTAGCATTGTTCACTGTTTTCTCCAAGATTCTCTTTAATTCCCGATTGGACAACTCCACTTGCCCACTGGTTTGCGGGTGGTATGGTGTGGCAACATTATGATTGACCCCAAACTTGGCAAGCACTGCATTGAACTCTTTGTTGCAAAAATGAGTACCCCCATCACTAATAATGGCTCTAGGGGTTCCAAATCGAGTAAAGATGTTTTTCCTCACAAAACTAATCACTGTTTTTGCATCATCTTTCAGAGTTGGGACAGCTTCTACCTATTTGCTCACATAATCAACCGCAACCAGAATATACTTATTGTTGTAGGATGATGGGAAAGGACCCATGAAGTCGATCCCCCACACATCAAAGAGCTCCACCTCTAAAATACCCTTCAAAGGCATCTCATTCCGCTTGGATATACTTCCGGTTCTTTGACACTTGTCACAGTTCATCACCCAAGCTCTAGAGTCTTTAAAAATGGTGGGCCAAAATAACCCGCTTTGCAAGATCTTCATGGCGGTTCTCTCACCACCAAAGTGTCCTCCATAAGGTGAGTTGTGGCAGTGAGTCAGCACCTCATTAACCTCTTCTTATGGAATACATCTTCTCAGAATTCCATCCGAACCTTTTTTGAAAAGGTAAGGTTCATCCCATACATAGTATTTAGAATCATGGATGAGCTTCTTCCTTTGTTGTGCATTGAAGTCCTTTGGAATCTTGTTGGCGGCCCTGTAATTTGCAATGTCCGCAAACCAAGGTGCCACTTGCACCATAAACAATCTTTCATCCGGGAATTCTTCTTGAATTGGCAACTCAGCTTTTGCTTGAACATCTGCTTGTGGAAGCCTGGACAAATGGTTGGCTACCACATTCTCCACTCCTTTCTTGTCCTTTATATCCAAATCAAACTCTTGGAGCAATAGTACCCACCTAATGAGCCTTGGCTTGGCATCCTGTTTAGTCATGAGATACTTCAAAGCAGAATGATCAGTGTACACAGTAGTTTTAGAGCCAATCAAGTAAGATCTAAACTTATCAAATGCAAACACTACAACAAGAAATTCTTTTTCAATCGTGGTATAGTTCAATTGAGCATCATTCAGCACACGACTGGCATAGTAAATAACATGCAACACTTTATTTTTTCTTTGACCCAAAATGGCTCCCACCGCATAGTCGCTTGCATCACACATTAACTCAAATATAATGGCAAACTCCAATCTGGAGGTGCAATGACCGGTGCGGTGGTGAGTTTTTCTTTTAAAAGTTGGAAAGCATGCATGCAATCATCATCAAACACAAAAGGAGTATCAACTACCAAAAGCTTGCACAAGGGTTTCACAATCTTTGAAAAGTCCTTTATAAATCTCCTATAGAAACCCGCATGCTCTAGGAAGCTTCTAACACCCTTCACATTTATGGGAGGGAGGAGTTTTTCAATTACTTCAATTTTTGCCTTATCAACTTCTATCCCCCCTGACGAAATCTTATGACCAAGAACTATACCTTCCCTAACCATGAAATGACATTTTTCCCAATTCAAAACAAGGTTAGTTTCTTGGCATCTTTTCAAAACACAACCAAGATTTTTCAGACAATCATCAAAAGAATTACCGAACACAGAAAAATAATCCATAAATACCTCAATGACTTTTTCAGTCATATCAGAGAATATGGAAAGCATGCACCTTTGAAAAGTGGCGGGCACATTACACAACCCGAATGACATCCTCCGATATGCATAGACGCCATAGGGACAAGTAAAAGCAGTCTTCTCTTGGTCCTTTGGGTCTACCACAATTTGATTATACCCTGAGTATCCATCAAGGAAGCAATAAAAGGCATGGCCCGCCAACCTCACTAGCATTTGATCAATGAAAGGCAAGGGAAAGTGATCTTTTCTGGTGGCCTCATTTAATTTTCTATAGTCAATACACACTCTCCATCCATAAACGGTCCTTGAGGGGATGAGTTCATTTTTTTCATTTGCAACAACCGTCATCCCCCCTTTCTTTGGAACAACTTGGACTGGACTCACCCAAGGACTATCGGAGATTGGATAAATTATACCCGCATCCAAAAGCTTCACAACCTCCTTCCTTACAACTTCTTTCATGTTTGGGTTGAGTCTTCTTTGGGGTTTTCTGACCGGCTTGAAGTTTTCCTCCAAAAGAATTTTGTGCATACAAAATGAGGGACTTATCCCTTTCAAGTCGGACATAGACCACCCAATTGCAGATTTGTGCTCCCTAAGCACCCTTAACAGCTTCTCTTCCTCTAAAGAGTTCAACCCGCTACTAATGATCACCGGGAATGAAGAATTCACCCCAAGGAAAGCATAACGGAGATGAGATGGAAGTTCTTTCAACTCTAGCACAGGAGGTTCACCCTTGTCTTCAATCCGCACATCCTCCACAACTTTGCCTTCATCAGTATTCAAAACTAGACAAGCCTCAAGGGATTTAACCATGAACTCAAGTTCTTCCTCACATGCCTCTTCTTCTATATTCTCACCCATAAGAGCCGCTTCTAATGAATCTTCAAAGTTTGTTGCGCACTCTTGTCAGTCAATGATTCAACAAGGTCCACACTCATACATCTATCTTTGTCACTTGGATGTCTCATTGCTTCAAAAACATTGAAGGTGACCTTTTCATCTTGGACTCTGAGCACCAACTCCCCTTGATTTAAATCGATCAAAGCTCTACCCATGGCTAGGAATGGTCTTCCAAGAATCAATGGAGTCTCACTATCTTCCGCTATATCCAACACCACAAAATCTGCCGGAAAGATGAATTTGTCTACCTTAACCAATAAATCCTCCACTACACCATAAGGATACGTAATGGAGCGATCCGCCAATTGGAGAGAAATCCCGGTTGGCTTGACTTCACTAATTCCCAACTTCTTGAAAATGGAGAGAGGCATAAGGTTGATACTTGCACCAAGATCACACAAGGCTCTTCCAATGTTCAAATGACCAATAGTACATGGGATAGTAAAGCTACCCAGATCCTTCATCTTCACCGGTAACTTCCTTTGGAGTATAGCACTGCATTCTTCCGTGAGCATGACCGTCTCCTCCTTCCACTTCCTCTTGTTAGTAAGAATCTCCTTCATAAACTTGGCATAGGAAGGCATTTGTTGAAGAGCTTCGGCAATAATTTTCAACTTTTTGAACACATCCAAGAACTTAGAGAATTGTTGATCCTTTGCCTCCTTCTTCAACATTTGAGGATAGGGTATCTTGAAATACGGTGGCAACTCCTTAGGATTGTCAACTTCTTCAAGAATTTGCCTCTTAGTCTTCTTTCTTGCAAACTCTTCATCAACCAGTTTTTCCCTCTGTGGTTTTTCAGCTTCAACAACAATAGGGCTAGAGGTAGTGGCTTGGGAAGTCTCGGGTTCTTCATTGATTACATCTTCAACAGACACCTCATCAACTCCCTCACCAATCGTCTTTTCTTCTCTCTCTTTTTCATGTGGAACTAACACTTTCCCGCTTCTTGTAGTAATTGCCTTGCAATCCTCCCTTGGATTCTTCTCGGTATCTCCCGACAATTGTCCTTGAGGTCTCTCCGTCATTTGCTTTGCCGATTGGCCTATTTGGTGTTCCTGATTCTTGATGGAGGCATTTTGATTCCTCATATTATCTTGAGTTTCTTGCATGAATTGGGCTAGAATATTCTCCAATTTGCTTGAATTCTCTTGAGGAGGCTTTGCTTGAGAACTTGAGCCTTGCCCTTGTCTCCAACCAAAGTTAGGATGGCTACGCCACCCTGGATTATAGGTGTTAGAGAAAGGATCATGCTTAGGCCCTTGATTTCCCATGTAGTTCACTTCTTCTTGCCCAGAACTTCCAACCACATTAATTTCACAATTACCGTTGGCATAGTTACCTCCACAGAAGTCACACACTGAGGCAGCTTGAACTTGGACCGCTTGTAATTGAGAATTTTGTAGTTGAACGGACCCCAATTGCTTGGTAAGAATGGCCATTTGCGCCTTAAGAGCACCAATTTCATCAAGCTCCAAAACACCTCTCTTGACCAATGATCGAGAACTAGGCATTTGATAATCATTATTAGCCATAGTTTCAATCAAGTCCTTTGCTTCATCGGGTGTCTTTTGACTCAATGTTCCACCCGCAGCCGCTTCAATCATACTTCTGGAATTTTGGTTGAGCCCATTGACAAAGGTTGCAACTTGCTGCCATGTTTCCAACTCATGATTTGGGCAAGCGGTAAGGAAAGATTTGAACCTCTCCCATGGTTCATAAAGCGATTCACATCCCTCTGTGCAAAAGCATTAATCTCCGATCTCAACTTGATCATTCTTGACGGAGGGAAGAAACGAGATAAGAACTTGCTCACCAAATCATTCCAAGTGATGATGCTCCCATGAGGATGAGATTGAAGCCATGACTTAGCTCTATCCCTCAAAGAGAAAGGGAAAAGCCTTAAACGAATAGCCTCATCGGAAGCTCCATTCAGCTTGATGGTGTCACACAACTCAATAAATGTGCCAATGTGAGAATGAGGGTCTTCACTCTCTAAGCCTCCAAACTGATTTTGCTGCACAAGATTGAGAAGTGATGCCTTGATCTCAAAGTTGTTGCAAGCCACTGCAGGTCTAACAATTGGAGTTCCACATCTATCGACTTTAGGGGAAGTATAGTCCCCCATTGTCCTCCATTGTTCATTGTTGTCAGCCATGGTGACAATTGCTGCTTCAACTTGCAGTTCTTGCACACTTGGTAACTTAACTTGTGGTTCTTATACTCTACACGATGCTCCTTCTTTGTTCTGTCTTGCCTTGGCTTCCTTTCTAATCCTTCTACAAAGTCTCTCGATCTCAGGGTCGAATTGAAGTTCACCTAGGTCGATTGTACCTCGCATACAAGGAACAAACAGAGTAGAACAAAAACAGAAAAACAGCAGTAGAACAGCAACGAAACAACACGTACAAGCTAAGCAACAAATGGACAATTATGCAGCTTTACAGAAAAACAGAAAACAGAAAATAGCAAGAAAATGAAAAAAATGCCTAAATTAGGAGTCCCCTTTGGTACTTGTGATATTGGCACACCGATCCCCGGCAACGGCGCCAAAAACTTGATATGATTTCGGCAAGTATACCTAGTCGCAAACAAGTAATACGGTGGTGAGACCAGATATCGTTCTCAGGGATCGTGGACAAGTACCACTTCGCAAATTTGACTACTATCTAGGCGATCGTGTTTGGATGGAAGGTAGCTCTAACATGTAACGAAACAAACAAGAATAAAATGTTTTTGTTCTTTTGGGAATTTTAACAAACACTTAACAGGCAAACAGAGATGTGATAACAAATGGATGAAATTACTAGGGTTAGACTATACTAATCCTCCCTTGATTGCAATGAAATGGTAAATAACACAATTCCTAATTCAATTATGACAATCAAATCTTCTGAAATACTCAAACTCTAATGTCTTAGGTGGAATGAGCCTAAAATCTCAAATTAAACCCTAATGTCTTAGGTGGATTAACATGACAATTTGCATTAAGAGTCAAGATTCATAAGATTGCAAGCACCCCAAGACCTATGTCTAGGTTCATGAACTACTTGGCATTTGATTCATGAGCATGCCTTAACATCAATCTTTCAATTGTCTATCAAAGCAACAAATCATTCCAAGGATGATCAAACCTAGGAAAGCATTAAGCATGGAATCAAATACTCATAAAGAAATAGGAATTTGTATTACAATCAAATCATATTACAACCAAGTTCAGAAAAGTCATCATCTAACCCCAACAAGAGGGGGTTTAGCTACACATAATCAAAGAGAAAAACAAAAGAAAAGATACAGATATGAAGGAAGGAAGGAAGGAATGAATTCCATGGGAGGATCCACAGTAGCCACAGCAGCCAGAGAGAATGATTTAGGGTTTATGGATGGATTTTCTGTTCTGCCCAGATTCGTATTTATAACTTAGGTGCGCGTCACGGCCGTGATGGCCATCACGGCCAGGCCGTGACGTGTTCTGCCAAGGGCGCTCTTTCAAATTCTGGAGCATCACGGCCGTGATGCTCATCACGGCTAGGCCGTGATCAGTTCTATCTGGTCCAACTAGCAGGTCACGGCCGTGATGGGAATCACGGCTAGGCCGTGATGGGAATCACGGCTAGGCCGTGATCAGTTCTGACTTTTGAGGGTCTGGTACAGCTGACAGGTCATGGCCGTGATAGCCATCACGGCTAGGCCGTGACAACTTCTGACTTTTGGCTCTTTCTCTTCAGTTATTGCTCCATCACGGCCGTGATGGTCATCACGGCTAGACCGTGTTGGACTCTGCAAGGCTCATTTTCTTCTCTTTTCAGGTTCTATCTTCATCCAAGCTTCATCATGGCCAAATCTTGGGCATTTAATCATAAATTCCTGCAAAACAATACACAAAATCGCCTCACCTGTTCCAAGATAAAAACTAACTAATAATCAAATTAAATATGCCTAAACTATACGAAAATGCATTCAAAATGTACATGAAATATGAGGAGAAATCACACTCATCAATTTGGCACAAAGTTCTCACAATTGGATGCATACTCTAAGCAAAGAGCAATCTAATCATGTGATCATGCAAAACTATACCTATATGATTGCAACATGAAAAATACAAAAATGCAAAAATACCCCTACCACTGGTTGGTTTGTCACGGTCGTGACCACCATCACGGCTAGGCCGTGATCAGTTCTACCTGTGAGGGTCTGGTTCAGTTGGCATGTCACGACCGTGATGGACATCACGGACTGGACGTGACCAGCTCTGACTTTTCCATTCTTTCTTTTCAGCTCTACTCGATCACATCCGTGATGGCCATCACGGCTAGGCCGTGATAAGTTCTGTTGGTCTCATTCTCTTGCTTTTCAAGCCCCATCTTCATGCAAGCTCCATCATGGTTAATCTTGAGCATTTTAATCCTCAATTCCTGCACAACAACACCACAAAACCGCCTTACCCGTTCCAAGGTAAAAACTAACCAAAATTCAAATTAGAAATGCCTAAACTATATGAAAATGAATGCAAAATGTCAATGAAATATGAGGTGAAATCACACTCATCAAACTACCCCAAGATTAAGATTTTACTTGTCCTCAAGAAATCACTAAGGCCAGACAAGATAAACAGTCAGAGCATGAACAGTAAACCAAGAACCCGGGTAACTAATCCAAGTGACAGGCATATTCAAATAAATAACCAAGAGGTAATCAATTTCAAGTCCAATTAGAAGCTTAGGTTCCCTAAATTCATATCTTTCACTAATTCAGGAACTCTTCTCACCTCACTCAAGTGTTTAAGGGTATATGACAATTTGCTCAATTTCCTCAAGGAAGGTATTCTACCATAAGCTTGACTATTAACCAAATCTCTACTTTATTAATGAAAACACATAAGAATCAAGAGGTCTTTTATTTTGGTTGTAATGGGGCCATGAGATTAATTGTTAGGTGGGGAAATCAAGAAAAGGAAAATTCAAGAAGGCTAAACAAAATATCAAACATTGCAAAGTATGACAACCTTCTAAAATATCTTTTTGGGCTTTAGTTCACTTTTTCACCTTTCTTTCTTTTTTCTTTTTTCTTTTTTTTAATTTTATTTCTCACTTTCTTTTTCTCATCACCTTCTCCATTTTTTTTGTTTATTTATTTTATTTTATTTATTTGGAGAAGGGGAGACTTTCAACTTAAGAGAAATATTTTTCTAACTTGCTCATCCCACAATTTATTTTTCAAACTACCTTTTTACCCTTTTTGCAATACTTGAAAAGATGTCATACCAAGCATCATTCATCAAAATATTTCAAGGTACCAAGAAAAGTATTTTATTATTTTAGGCTCAAAACTGGGCAACTAAGGAGTAGCATTTAATCAATTAAAGCTCAGAAGGCCAGAAAAATACCTAGTGCCTCAATCATTTTCAAACATGGTTTCAAAAAAGTTTAAGTTTCAAAACGGTTTCAAGTCAAGTTCTAGAGAATACAATCCTAGAGGAATAAAACACTCAATCACAAACAATGGGGTAGATTTAGTGAGTACCCCTTTTAGGCTCAGAAATCTCACATTTAGTAGTTTAAAATCAATGAGAAACACAAATCTAAGGAACCACATGCTAATTATCAACTATCAAAAGATTATCTCAAGCATTTTTATTTTTAGCCTTATCACAAGAATACAAAAATTGGGTTAAAAAATTCACCGTCTCAATTCATTTGCCGTGATACATTCTGATCTTCAGCGTCCTTCTCATCACGCCCGTTATGGATATCACGACTGGGTCGTGTTCCCTTATGATCTTCAGTGGTTAGCAAATCACGGCTGTGACCCCTGTCACGGCCTGGGTGTGATGACTTCTGACTTTATATTTTTTTCTTGCCTTTTTGCTCTTACTGCTTTCATAACCTGAAAATACTTGGCAAAACCATCAATTAGTGATCTTTTCTTCTCTTAATCTTCTCAAATTTTTCAAAAACAAAATTCAAAAACAAATAGAAAAGGGAAAGGGAACTTGGGTTGTCTCCCAAGAAGCGCTTATTTACTGTGTTAGGCTTGACCATACTTCTTTCAATCAACCGAGGTCAGCTGGGCTTGGAGGTGAAAGAACACCTCTCTTCCATGGAAGTCCTTCAAAGAGCCTATTTTGTTCATATGGCCAATTGTGCTTTCGCTTTGCTCTTTTCACTGAGTTTCATGGCCTTACTTCCTCCCAGCGGAAGTTTTATCTCCACATGAGGAGCAACTCCAACTTCATCACCATTTGGTGCATCATTTGTCATGCAAAGCTTCGGAGTTGCTTCCATGTTAAGCTCTTCCTTCACCTTTGAAGGCACTATCTCAATCCTGCACACATGACTCTCAAAAGGAGGGTTGTTATATGAGTTAGTCAAATCAAAATCTACCCTACCTTCCTCTACATTTAAAGAGAGCTTGCCATTTTTTACGTCTATTATAGCTCCAGCTATGGCCAAGAATGGCCTTCCAAGAATGATAGGGAATTTAGAATTCCCGTTCATATCCAACACCATGAAATCGGTAGGAATGAAAATTTTCCCTACCTTTATGGGAACATTCTCTAGTATGCCCAGAGGAGTTTTAGTTGAGCCATCCGCAAATTGTAAAGAGGATTCGGATGGACTCAATTTCTTGGTTCCTAACCTCTCAAAGATAGTAAGCGGCATCAAACTCGCACTAGCCCCTAAGTCACATAAGGCTTGGTCTATTTTCGCTTCTTCAATCAAGCAAGCAATAGAGAAACTTCCTGGATCTTTTAGTTTAGGAGGCATATTAGTTTTTATCATGGCATCATGCTCCTCAATTAAGCTATTAGTTTCTTTTTCTACTTGCTTTTTCTTGACCAACCTTTGTAGGAAAGGTATTGGGGGTTGGTATGATGGTGGAGGGACATACTTTGGCTCTATCTCTTTATGTTCAATGATGTCCTCCTCACATTCCACATCCTTTTCAACCACCCCAAGCTTATCATCCCTCAAGTATATAGCATTGCAGTGCTCATTGGGATTAACTTCAGGTTGTCCTGGGAACGTACCCTTAGTTCTGGTATATGTACTAGCTTGTTGGGCAATCTTAGTTTCTAACATCTTATCATGGATGGCTAAGTTATCTACCTTAGATGCTAACTCTTTTATTGCCTCATTGACCGCCCTACCTTGTTGCCTAAACTCTTCAATTTGTTTTGTTTGAGTTTCAACAAAATTTTCCAGAAGAGACTCAAGTCTAGACTTTTGTACCTGAGGATACCCCGATGCAGGTTTCCTATTACCTTGGCCTTCTTGGAATTCATGATTCAACATGTTGTTGTAGTTCCCATAGGAGAGATAAGGGCTATTCTTCCTTTCTTGGTTGTAAGAATTTGGGGGAACATAGTTTGGAAACTTCGGGTTCGTGTCATAGAAGTTGTGACAATAGTTCACTTGTTCCCCCGAAGCACCGGATCCAGGAGCAATACCATGTGGGCACTCCATTTTTTCATGTCCCTGCACTCCACAAATCTCACAAACAATATTAGTAGCACCTATTGAACTCACATTAGCCTTTTCAAGCTGATCAAAGCGTTTATTCAATGAGTCAAATTTAGACATAATTAGATCAGTGCTATTCGTTTCAAACTTACCCCCCGAAAGCTTTTTCGGGTTATTACCTCTTTCCGAACCCCACTGGTGGTAGTTGGTGGCTACGTTTTCAATGATATTGAATGCTTCGGTTAGAGGTCTATTCATAAAGGCTCCACCAGCTGCGGAGTCAAATAACACCTTTGAAGAGTAATCCAATCCGTTGTAGAAGGTATGAACTAATAGCCACCTCTCGAGTCCATGATGTGGGCAAGACTCTAGCAATCCCTTGTAGCTATCTCAAGCCTCGGATAAGCATTCTCCGTCCTTTTGGAAGAAGCCGGTGATCTGGGTTCGTAGGTAAGCAGTCTTGGATGGAGGGAAGAATTTCTCCAAGAATGCCTGCTCTAGTTGGTCCCAAGTTGACAACGTATTAGCGGGCACTTGCTTCAACCAAGCTTTTGCCTTTCCAGTCAGAGAGGAGGGGAATAACCTCAAGCGTATAGCATCAATCGGGGCACCATGAATTCTAATCGCATCGGTGAACTCCAAGAATGTCTCCACATGATCAGTCGGGTCCTCCGAGGGTAATCCTCTGAAATGATGTTGCCTAATCATGCTAATTAGCATAGGCGGTATAGTGTAGTTCTCCGCCTCGATTTCTGGCCTAGCAATCCCAGTTCGTAAACCCTTAGCATTTGGGGTTGCATAGTCCTTCAGTGGTTTTGTATCCGGTAGATTCGTCATGAGTGGAATGAGAATCAACCTCTCCCTCTCTCTTTGTAGTCTCCTACATTTATGAAAGGTCCTTTCTATTTTGGGGTCAACCTCAATAAGGCTTCCAAGACTTAGGGATCTTTGCATAAAAGAGAAAAACACCTATAAGAGAGAGATAGATACTAAAAAAAAAAAAGAAAAAGAGATAAATGAAAATTTAATATATAAAAAAAATAAATAAGTAATAAAAAAAAGTCCAGAGAAATCAATTTAAAAATTAAATTGAGATTCAAGAAAGCACAGTCCCCGGCAACGATGCCAAAAACTTGATGTGTGAATTCCGGCAAGTGTACCGGATTCATCGCCAAGTAATAAAAAGATCGAACCCTCAGAGACCGTGATCTCAAATAACAATTAATTATTAAATCAATTTAACTGGACTATATAAAAAAGGGATTTGGAAAGGATTTGATTTTTGTAATAACAATCAACTAGAAAATCAGATATTTAAGAATGCAATCAATTAAAATAGGAAAGTAAATCAATTAGGGGTTTTTCAAATCTAAAGAGATTCCTAGGAATTGGGTTACCAACAAGATTGTTCATGTTACCAAATTGACTACCCCTTGTTAATTATCAAAATTGCTTTGAAGGCGAATTTATCCTAAATAAGTTAATGCTCCCTCTCGGGTTACAAACACCGTGCCCAATTAAACCAACCCCTACTCTCGTGGTAATTGAATTTAGATTGAACCATTTAAGCTTTGTGACAATTCGTGAACCCTCGAAGGACCGCTTCTAACTCTCGTGATTTAATTCCTAAGTTTGATTCCTATAGATCCAATACCTAAGTTCACCGCTAGGTTCCTCCTTAGAGTATATATGACATGCAAATAAGTACGTACCAGATTCACAAGTAATTCATGCGATAGAAACCAATTCAAAAGCGAAATCGAAATTAACAAAGGGAAAACATCAATTCATAACATAAAACAGATCTTGGGCATAGCCCCAGTCCCTAGAAATAAAGCTACTACTCAAGCATGGACATGGTCATTGCAAGCTTGATTAACAAAAACATGAATGAAAACCTAAGAGAAGGGAAGAAGAAGAGGAAGAGAAAATCCTAATTTTGCCTAAGGTAGCAGCCCAAAAAGTCCCCCAAAAGTCTCCCCAATTTTCGAGCCTAAGTGCTCTATTTATAGATTAGGGTAACTTGAATCCCAAGCAATCACAAATGCAGATCAAATCAGTTTCTAAAGATCCATATATTGTGCATCACGGCCATGATGGCCATCACGGCCAGGCCATGACGGATTCTGCCTTGGAGGTTGCTTCACTGGTTGGTCTGTCACGGCCGTGACCACCATCACGGCTAGGCCGTGATCAGTTCTGCCTGTGAGGGTCTGGTTCAGTTGGCATATCACGGCCGTGATGGACATCACGGCATGGTCGTGACCAGCTCTGACTTTTCCATTCTTTCTTTTCAGCTCTACTCGATCATGGCCGTGATGGCCATCACGGCTAGGCCGTGATAAGTTCTGTTTGTCTCATTCTCTTGCTTTTCAAGCCCCATCTTCATGCAAGCTCCATCATGGTTAATCTTGAGCATTTTAATCCTCAATTCCTGCACAACAACACCACAAAACTGCCTTACCCGTTCCAAGGTAAAAACTAACCAAAAATCAAATTAGAAATGCCTAAACTATATGAAAATGCATGCAAAATGTCAATGAAATATGAGGTGAAATCACACTCATCACCGTACACGTCTCTTATCGTACCTAGCAGTGCTTAGAGGCACACTCCTATTAAACACGTGAGATGTGTTTATCTGTTCGTGTGGACTATGTAGAGGCATTGCTGGTTTGCGCAGTGCTCATGATTTGCAGCGACTCAAATCAAAGGTCTACACTACAAGAGGTAAATTTTTGAAACATGAACAATGACCATTCGCAAGGATTCATGGTGGGAATTATTCCGCTGTGCTTGTTTGATGCACAAATTCCCTACACAAATTTGAAATTTTCACCTTCATCTTGAGAAAAAAATGTATATGCGTCGGTCATGATGTCCTTCTATGAGCTCCCGCTTTTCTGTTGAAGAATAGCTTGTTTGTAGCACCCGACAAACTTCTGAACCACACTATTCAACCGATGCCATTTTGATTTTAGTTGAGCTGCTTCCCTCTCCGGAAACTTCTCCCGGTTCTAGTTATAATTGTCTTTGATTCTTAACCAAAAACCATTGGCTTTTTGGTCGACTTCCACAATTGCATCCTTTGAAATGTTGAGCCATGACTGAATAAGAAGCGTGTCCTCTGTCACTGAGAACCTGACAAGATATTTTTTGAGTAGGACGCCCCTTTCTTCATCGAGCGTAATATTTTATAGACCGGCTTGAGTGGAGAATTGTGGTACTTGAGTCTCAGACATTGACCCGACTGGTGTTACAGGTTCATCGTTAAGGGACTCCACACCGCCGTGGGTATTCATCGGAGGCCTATACCACATGTTGGGATTAGTTGGTGGTGGTGGATACATAAAATATTGATGATTTTGAGAATTGTCACCGGTAGGGGGTGGTTGGTTTTGCAAAAAAATTATGTAAGATTGCAAATTGGGATCCATTTGGTAGAAAACAAGCAAGATAATGACTTGATAACAAAAAAAATTAGAAGATGGATTGACTAATTATGTGTAAAATGGTTTAAATTGAAGCAATATTTATAGTGAAACCCATAATATAGCCGTTGCAAATCCCACCAACGGTAGGCACCCACTTCCAACAGCTCTTTTTGTCCATATTTTTATTAAAAAAAAACTGTGGCCCAATAACCCAAACCCAACATCATTTGAAATCCCCTCCAGCTCTAGAATCTTCGGCCCCAACAAGATCAACCACACTCCTTTGTCATTTCCTGCTGACATCGTCCCTTACCTCTCAAAACCCTAGCCTCGCCTTTCTCTCATACCTTCCAATTTCATCATTTCTCTTCTTCGCCCTATACTCCAACAAATTCGTCCCAACCTTTCCCTTCCTGGTTCATCTGAGATCAACCTGAAAGCTTCATCCTTTACCTTCCATGGTTCGTCCCTTTCCCTTCCTGGACCAGAAAGCTTCTTCTTCGCCTTTTACTCCAACAAATCCATTCGTCCCTTTCCCTTCATAGAACCACAAATTCATCCAACCTTTCCCTTCCTGGACGACGATGTGCGCAAGGCAGAATGGTTCCTCTTCTTTCACTCACCCACATGGACGGCGATATGCGCAAGGCAGAAGCCGACGATCTGGGCAAGGCTGAAGATTGCTCTCCGATGACGACCTCCATCGGTGGTGCATGAATAGCGATCGACTGGCTGATAAGCCTCTGGCTTATCTAGTTTTATGACTAGATAAACTAGGGTTTATGTGCCAATTAGTCGAGTTCACTCTCGTTTTCGCCCAAATTTGCCTTGTTTTGTTCCTAAGTTGGACTTTGACTCGTTTTGCGTCTTTTGTGTAGTTTTTAGCTTCTTTTGGATAGAATTACGCTTGTGGTTGCTTGTGTTGTTTTCAGGTCCATAAGTGAAGCTCTAAGAATTAAGGAAGGTCAAGAAATAGTGGAGATTGCCATTCTGGAGATTCTCGCCCCGCGAGAGTTTGAAGACCCGGGAAGACAGAGACCATCACGGCCTAGCAGTGATTCACATCACGGGACGTGAAAGGAAGGTTCGCGTCGCGAGACGTCCTTCGCGTCGCGAGTGTGTGAACTCCAGAAAAGTACCAAAGTCAGAGACCATCACGACCTAGCCGTGATGTATATCACGGCCGTGACCTAAAAGCCACACAAGTCAGAGACCATCACGGCCTAGCCGTTATTTGTATCACGGCCATGACCCAAAATCCACACAAGGCAGAGAACATCACGGCTTGGCCGTGATTCACATCACGGGCCGTGACAAGAAGACTCGCGTCGCGAGACATCCTTCGCGTCGCGAGAGTTCAAATTCCAGAAGTGCGCCAGAAACAGAAGCCGTCACGGCCTGGCCGTGATGGCTATCGCGGCCGTGACGCGTGGCCTCCTTATAAATAGAGCAGATCAGAACAGAAAAAGAGGACTTTTTGGATCAGAACTGATTGGAGATCTTTTGTAATCCTTATTCTGGGGCTGCGTCTCCTTTTCTTTTCTCTTGATTCTTAGTCTTAGGATGATTTTCGATTGTACGTGTGTCGTTGTTACGGACATGAGGAACTAATCCTCTTGTCTAAGGGATCGATGAAGCCACCCATGGCGGCATAGTGTTCATGTAATGTAACTCTCTCTCC
Source organism: Sophora flavescens (assembly GCA_030762895.1). NCBI lineage: Eukaryota > Viridiplantae > Streptophyta > Magnoliopsida > Fabales > Fabaceae > Sophora > Sophora flavescens. Next base: position 214,723,664 of record CM061065.1, read on the forward strand.
TTTAATTCAATTATTGTTTTCCAATTATGTTTTCATTGTGTCGATTATATGCTAGCGTGATCGACTAGTTAAACGTGTTGAGGCCTAGCGGCGATTCGCGTTTTAGAACTTGAATTGGGATCATCGGTCGAGTATTGCACGAGAGTGAGTAGGAGATCGGTGCAACCTATAGGGAACAAGAATTAATAGAATTCGAGATTAGGATTATGAGACCTAGTAAGTAATTAATCCAATCGTCGAATACGTCCTAATGAGCACGGAAGTGGATTTAGGAGAATTTAGGGGTCCCGGTTGACATTAAAATTGAACTTAGGGAGGAGAATATCATCACTTGGGAACTTTGCATGATTGGGTAGGTGGATTCGAAACCTTAGATGCTTTTAATTCCAGATTTCATCACCATATCTTTGATTTTTTCGATTTGTTAATTTAAATTGTGATCCTAATTTCTTTCCAACCACTTTCTCTACTTAACCAACTTATCGGATTTCTCGCGAAAATAGTCGAATTGGTAACCCAATCCTTGTGTTCGACCTCGGTAGACTCTTTACGTGTTTTTATTACTTGCGACGACCCGGTACACTTGCCGGAGTCACAACACTGGCTCAAGGCAGATCTCGATCTGGAACTGGGTTTCCAAGTTCCACCTGAAAGTTTCTATTTTCAAAGGCTTGGAAGGTTCCATTTTTACAAGTTCATAGGCTGTTTTCAAAGGTTCCATTTTTACAGCTTTAGGGTATTTTGTTCTCGAATTAATGATTAAGGATTCTGGGTTCTGTACCGAGAACAATTGTGTTCTTGATCTTCTTCTTCTTCTTCCTTTGCTTGAATGTTAATCAGTTTTTTCCCCCTCTTCTTTTGGTTGAGTTGGTTGGTACTGTTTGATGCAAATATAATCATTTTTTAAGCCTAAGGAACGATTCCTTAGATAAGGAACCCTGTTTTGATTTAAGGAACCTCATCTGCCATGTAGGCATGCTCCAATGGTAAAAAAAGTTATGGAACGATTCTATAAGTTAAGGAACCTTGTTGGAACCCACCACCGGAGATGCACTTAGATTTTTTTATTTTCTATACTGATAAAAGACATTCTTGGAAACGGAACGGCAACGCGAGGTAGCACTTTGCCTTTAATTGCTTGATCCAATGCGGAGTGGTTACTCACTTGTCACCATTTTCTTACCCAAAATAAAAAGACATTCTATTAATTTAATTTTATATTAAATTAAAATTAAATAATAAAGAAGATAATAAGCCCTAATATAATAAATGGTGATTGAAAAAACGTTTTCTTGATCGTTGGAGTGGTAATTCTTTGCTATTATTATTCGGTGGTTGCAACTTGCAAATCATATAAAAACTTTTAAAAAATTGGCAGAAAATTTATTAATTATCTTTGTAATATTTTTTTATTATTTAAAGGAACAGAATAATAATAAAAAATTCATAGCATCGATATGAACTGCTAAGCTTGTCACGTCATGGAGGTATCGGCGAGACGGTGTCAAAACTGTAAATAAAGTTAAAAAGCAGTGGCGAAAAACATCACATAAATCCCCTGCAAGGAACCACCCCCAACGCATATATAATTACCGTCGCCATTGTTCACAACCATTTCCCGCGGCTTCGTTTTCATTTTTCCTCTCCTTCTCTCCGAAAACACCTTTATTTCTTTCTTTTTCCCCAAAAATTTAACTAAAAAAATTTTTATATTCAATATCTCGTATTTGTTTTCTTCGTGGAAATCGATTCCACTGTGTGAAGAAAAATTCGAAACCCGTGAACTCATTGTTCTACTAACGCAAGTTACACGATATACACTCTCTCCGAGTGTGTGTAAGGCAGTGCTAAACTAGTAAACCGGTGAAGCTTCAGATCCCTTCTGCTGATTAGATCGGAGACGAATGGAATTCACAATATGAAGTTATATGTATCTGCAACTAGGATAAAGAGAGTCGTTACCGGTGCCGGAAAAGGATCGGCCAAGACCACTTCCGCTGTTGACGCCGCCTCTATCGGTCACTGGTGAAGCTTCAGATCTCTTTTGCACTCTTGCATGTTGCATTCATTTAGGATTAGTTTGCATAAATCACATGATTGAACTTCCCCCTGCTTAGGATATGCCCCCAATAGTGAAAAACATTGTGCCAATCGAATTAGGACAGTCGATTGAATTATGACAGCGGATTTTTGAACCCAGTTTTTGATTTCTTGTGATAGGCTAAAAATGAAAAATGCTTGAGACAATCTTTTGAAAGTTAATAATTAGCAAATGGCTCCCTAGATTTAGGTTTCTCATCGATTCTAGACCACTAAAGGTAAGATTTTGAGCCGAAAGGGGTACCCATTAAATCTACCCCATTCCTTGTCATCGAGTGATTTATTTCCTCTTGGATTGTGCCCTCTAGAACTTGACTTGAAACCGTTTCGAAACTTAAAATTTTTTAAAACACATTTGAAAATGATTGAGGCACTAGGTATTTTTCAGGCCTCCTGAACTTTGACTGATAAATTGCCCTTTAGTTGCCCAATTTTGAGCCTAAAAGAATAAATACTTTTCTTGGTACCATTGATCTATTTTAATGAACAATGCTTAGCATGGCACCTCTTAAAGTGTTGCAAAGGGCAAGAAGGGTAGTCTAAAGGATAAAGTTGGGATAAAAAGTTAGAAAAATTTCTCGAAAAGTTGAAAATCTCCCCTTCTCCAAATAAAAATAAAAAAATAAAAAAAAAGCGAGAAATATATATATATATAAAAAAAAAGATAAGAAAAAGAAGGTGGAAAACTGAAGCCCGAAAAAAAAAATTAGGAGGTCTCATGCTTCGCACTAGTCGATTTTGTTAGCCTCTAGAATTTCCCTTTTTTTTATTTCCCCACCTAACAATAAATCCCAAGGCCCCGTTACAACCAAAATAAAAGACCTCTTGATTCTTGTGTGCTTTCATTAATAAAGTAGAGATTTGGTTAATAGTTAAGCTTATGGTAGGGCACCTTACTTAAGGAAACTGAGTGAATTGTCACATACCCTCTAACACATGAGTGAGGTGAGAAGAGTACCCGAATTGGTGAGAGATGTGAGTCTGGGAACCTAAGCTCCTAATTGGACTTAAAATCGATTGTCTCTTGGTTTCTTATGAAATATGCCTGATTGCTTGAATTCATGACTCGGGTTCTAGATTCACTGTCCATACTTCGATTGGTTAACTTTTCTGGCCTTAGTTATTGCTTGAGGACAAGCAAAATCTTAAGCTTGGGGTAGTTTGATGAGTGTGATTTCACCTCATATTTCCATAACATTTTGCATGCATTTTCATATAGATTAGGCTTATTTTGTTTGATTATTAGTTAATTTTGCCTTGGAACGAGTAAGGTGGTTCTGTGTGCTTGTGTGCAGGAAAAGTATATTAAAATGCTCAGGATCAGTCGCATTGGAGCTGGCACGAAGATGGGAGCTTGGAAGGCAAGAAAAGGGGAAAACAGAGCTGATCACGGCTAGGCCGTGATACCCATCACGGCCATGATCAAATGAAGCTGAAAAGGATGAAAAAAAGTTAGAAGCTGTCACGGTGCATCACGGCCGTGACATGCATATTGAGCCAGACACCCTCAGGGCAGAATCTGTCACGGCCAGGCCGTGATGGCCATCACGGTCGTGACAGACCATTTATTGAAGCAGAGCACGAGGTAGAAGCCATCACGGCCAGGCCGTGATTGCCATCACGGCCGTGATGCGTGTTACTTGGATCAGAAGCAATAGATTTGGATCTAATTTGAGTTAGATTGGGATTCTAACTTCCCAAATCTATAAATATGGGATCGAGTCAAAGGCTTAGACAGACTTGGCTGCTACCACTTAGGCTATAATTTAGGATCTCTCTTCTCCTTCCTCTTCTTCTCTGATTTTCTGCTTTCATGTTATTTGTAATCGAGCTTGTCGTCACCATGACAAGGCTTGAGTAGTAGCTTAATTTCTTGGGATTGGGGCTATGCCCAAGGTTTGTTTATGACAGTAAACTGATGTTTCAACTTTGTTAATTGCGATTTTGTTTTAAGATCTGATTTCTAGTGTTTTAATTACTTGTAAATCTGGTGCGCGCTTATTTACACATCGTAGACATTCTAAGGAGGAACCTAGCGGTGAACTTAGGTGTCAGATCTATAGAATCAGACTTAGGACTGAAATCACGAGAGTTAGAAGCCGTCCTTCTAGGATTAACGAATTGTCACAAAACATAAAAGGGTCCAATCTGAATTCGACTACCACGAGAGTAGGGGTTGGTTCAATTGGGCACGGTTTTTGTAACCCGAGAGGGAGCTTAAGCTACTTGAGGATAAATTCGCCTTCAAGGCAATTTCGATAATTAACAAGGTTTAATCAGTTTAGTAACATAAACGATCTTGTTGGTAACCCAAATCCCTAGGAATCCATTTAGATCTGAAAAACCATAAACTGTTTACTTTCTGTTTTATTTGATTCTGATTTTAAGTTATCTCTTAATTCAAATATCAAATCCTTTTCAAAATCTTTTTATACAGTCTAGCTTTATCATTTAACAATGAGTTGCAATTTGAGATAACAGTCTCTGTGGGATCGATATCTTTTATTACTTGCCGGAATCGCACGTGTGTTCGTACGACATCGAGTTTTTGGCACCGTTGCCGGGGACTGTGCCTTCTCGAATATTAATTTAATTTTTAAATTTATTTTTCTGGACATTTTCTTTTAATTTGTTTAATTTTTATATTTGAAAAAAAAATTCAGTCTCTTCTTTTTTGTATCTATCTCTCTCTGTGTTTTTCTCTTGTATGCAAAGATCCCTAAGTCTTGGAGACCTTACTGAGGTTGACCCCCGAAATCGAGAGGACCTTTCACAGACGTAGGAGACTACAAAGAGAGAGAGAAAGGTTGAGTCCTATTCCACTCATGGTGAATCAACCGGATACGAAACCATTGAAGGACTACGCAGCCCCAAATGCTAGGGGCTTGCGAACTGGGATTGCTAGGCCAGAGATCGAGGCGGAGAACTACACTATACCTCCTATGCTAATCAACATGATTAGGCAACATCAATTCGGAGGATTGCCCTCGGAGGACCCGACTGATCACGTAGAGACATTCTTGGAGTTCACCGATGCAATTAGAATTCATGGAGCCTCGGTCGATGCTGTACGCTTGAGACTGTTCCCCTCATCTCTGACTGGAAAAGCAAAAGCTTGGCTGAAACAAGTGCCCGCTAACACCTTGTCTACTTGGGACCAACTAGAGCAGGCGTTCTTGGAGAAATTCTTCCCTCCATCCAAGACGGCCTACATACGAACCCAGATCACCGGCTTCTTCCAAAAGGACGGAGAATCCTTATCAGAAGCTTGGGATCGCTACAAGGGACTGCTGGAGTCTTGCCCACACCATGGACTCGAGCGGTGGTTATTAGTGCACACCTTCTACAACGGATTGGATTACTCTTCGAATGTGTCACTTGATTCTGCAGCTGGTGGAGCATTTATGAATAGGCCTCTGACTGAGGCATTCAACATCATTGAAAACGTGGCCACCAACTACCACCAATGGGGTTCAGAAAGAGGTAATAACCCGAACAAGATTTCGGGGGGTAAGTTTAAAGTAAATAGCACTGATCTTATAATGTCAAAAATAGACTCACTTAATAAATGTTTTGATCAGCTTGAAAGGGCTAATGTGAGTGCAATAGGTGCTACTAACCTTGTTTGTGAGATTTGTGGGATTCAGGGACATGAAATAATGGGATGCCCACAAGGTATTGCTGCTGGATCCAGTGCTTCTAGGGAGCAAGTGAACGCTTGTCACAACTTCTACGACACGAACCCGAAGCTGTCAAACTACGCTCCCCCAAATCCCTACAACCAGAGGAAGAACAGCCCTTACCTCTCCTACGGGAACTATAGCAACACGCTGAACCACGAGTACCAAGAAGGCCAAGGTAATAGGAAACCCGCTCAGGGATATCCTCAGGTACAGAAATCTAAACTCGAGTCTCTATTGGAAAGTTTTGTTGAAACTCAGACAAAACAAAATGAAGATTTTAGACAACAAGGAAGGGCAGTGAACGAGGCAATCAAAGAGCTAGCGTCCAAGGTAGATAACTTAGCCATCCACAACAAGATGCTAGAAACACAAATTGCCCAACAAGCCAGCACATACTCTAGACCTAAGGGTACATTTCCGGGACAACCCGAAGTTAATCCCAATGAGCATTGTAATGCCATATACTTGAGGGATGATAAGCTTGGGGTGGTTGTAAAGGACGTGGAACCAGAGGAGGACATGAGCGAATATGAGGAGCCAGAACCAAAGTATGTCCCTCCACCGCCTTACCAACCCCCAATACCTTTCCCACAAAGGTTGGTCAAGAGAAAGCAAGTGGCAGTAGAAACTAAGAGCTTAACTGAGGAGCCAAATGTCATGAAAAAAATCTAATATGCCTCCTAAACTGAAAGACCCAGGTAGTTTCTCTATCGCTTGCTCGATTAGAGAAGTGCAAATAGACCAAGCCTCGTGTGACTTAGGGGCTAGTGCGAGCTTGATGTCGCTCGCTATCTTGGAAAGGTTGGGAACCAAAGAGTTGAGTCCATTCAAATTCTCATTACAATTTGCGGATGGCTCAACTAGGACTCCTCTAGGCCTACTAGAGAATGTCCCCGTAAAGGTACGGAAATTTTACATCCCTACCGATTTCCTGGTATTGGATATGAACTGGAATTCTGAATTCCCCATCATTTTAGGAAGGCCATTTTTGGCCACCGCTGGAGCAATAATAGACGTAAGGAATGGCAAACTCTCTCTGAATGTAGAGGAAGGTAGGGTCGATTTTGAATTTACTAACTCATATAACAACCCTCCTTTTGAGTGTCATGTGTGCAGGATCGATATAAAGACTCAAGAGGTAAAGGAAGAGCTCAACATGGAAGCAACTCCGAAGATTTGCATGGCAAATGATGCCCCCAGTAGTGATGAAGATGGAGTTGCTCATCATGTGGAACCAAAACCTCCGCCGGGAGGGAGTAAGGCTAGGAAACTCAGAGCAAAAAGGGCAAAGCGGAAGCGCAACTGGCCATATGAGCAGAATCGGCTCTTTGAAGGGCTCCCATGGAAGAGAAGTGTTCCTGCACTTCTAGGCCCAGCCGACCCCGGTTGATTGAAGGAAGTATGGTCAAGCTTAAGACCATAAATAAGCGCTTCTTGGGAGGCAACCCAAGTTTCCTTTCCCTTTTCCTTTTCCTTTTTCGTTTGTTTTGAATTTAGCTCTTGAATAATTTGAGAAGATCAAGAGTTAAAAAAAAATCATAAATTAATAAATTGGCCAGTGATTTCAGGACAGGAAGTGATGGGAAGTGAAGAGAAGATGGAAAAGAAAAGTCAGTATCTGTCACGGCCAGGCCGTGATTCCTATCACGGCCAGGCCGTGATTCCTATCACGGTCGTGATGGGCCAACAGTTGAAAGTCAGAAATCATCACGGGTAGGCCGTGATTCATATCACGGTCGTGACAGGTAGTTTCTCAACAGATAGAGTCCATCACGGCCAGGTCATGATGGCTATCACGGCTGTGATGAGGAGAACATGAAAGGACAATGACCATCACGGCCAGGCCGTGATACGTATCACAGCCGTGATGGACCTATTTACTAGACACAGAATGCATCACGGCCATCCCGTGATATGGGTCACGGCCGTGACGCGCGATTTTATCAGGATTTATAACCCAAACAGCCCCTTTCTCTGCCACAGACGCAATCCCTAACCCTCTCTCTCTGCATCTGCTTCTTCTTCCCTACCCACCTCCATAGCCGCGAACCTTGCCCCCGTTCTCCTTCTTCTTCCTTCTCACCTTCTCCTCCATAACCACTTCTCCATAATACTCGAAAATCTCACCTCTCCACTGCACCCACTCGCAACCAGCACCACACCTCACCTCCCTAACCCTGACCCATCAACACCCACAAGGAAAGCCTTCAATTTTGGGGAGATTCAAAATCACCAAAATTTGGAACCCTAACCAACCCAGCACAGAAGCAGAAAAGGGGACTGAGATTTCTGGTGCTCTCTGGGATCATGGCAACAAAAAGGCAAAGGGCAGCTCGGGCTTCACGTACTCGCAGTAGAGCAGGTAACCTCTCTGACTCTAACTCTTCAAATTCTGAAACTGATGGATATGGGTTTGGTATAGTTTTTAAGGATAGTGCTCAACAGGATACGTCCAATGTTTTAAAAAATAGAAAAATAATACAAACCAAATATCTTGATGACGCTTGTTTGGATACCTTAGGATTGACTGTGGACGTCAATTGGATGTTACATAACGTAGGGTGGAGCGAGTTCGCTCGCACCCAATACCCTGCATATGCTGGCCCTACACTGGAGTTCCTAAGCTCCCTAAACGCTGAAACCCTCCAAGGGCAGCATTGTATAGAAGGGCGGATCACATTCCGCCTCTTCAACCAAGACTTCATACTAACCCTGGCCGAATTTAATGAAATATTTGGATTTCCAGTAGGGGGTGACCGAAGATGCCCCCAAGGGTTTAGTGCGCATGATTTCTGGTCAGTGATAGACTACGAGGGCAGGAGATTTGACCCTCGGACATCCAAGTCCACGGCCTTTGCTAACCCTAGCATCAGGTACATGCACAGGGTTATAGCCAATACCCTGTTTGGCCGAGGCGAGAGTGATGGATCCGTCCGCCAGGACGAGGTCCTTATATTATGGGCCATGCTCCACCATGGGAGCAATGTGGACACAGGGTCCTATTTGGCTAGGCACCTCTTAAAGGTTACCAAGAGTACGAGTGGTACTATTGTCATTGGTGGCCTCATCACCACCGTATGCCTCCACTTCAATTTTAATCTGGATGGTTTTGAGGCCGCCCCTGGACGGACCCGTATCACCTCACAGGCTTGTGAGGCTATGGGGATGATCGTCCAGGAGGATGACGTATACTGCCTGAAACACCCCAAGATGAGGCACCCAATTCCTCTCCATAACCTCACACTGTTAGACGTATCAAACCCGGCTAACTGGAAAGTGCCGGTGGGAGAGGAGCCTCAGCCCATTAGAGTAGAGAGGTCGTTACGCCCGCCACCGCAGGCTAGGCCATCTGGGCACCCTTCTTCTTCCTCAGCGGGTTCGTCATCTGAGGACCCCTATGCGCGGTTCGCATCCAATTTCGACACCATTTTAGCGAACCAGGAGCGCATTATGGAGGAGCAGCGAGAGCATAGAGCTATGCTCCAGCAGCTCTACGACTGGCATTTGAGCCAGCACCCACCACCACCTCAGCGAGTTCCTTTTTCCTTTTTTTTATTTCATTTTCATTTTTATTTTGTTTTACCCTCCCTAGGGCTTAATTATTTACATTGGGGACAATGTAAGTTTTTAAGCTTGGGGTAGGGGTATCAATTTTGCACTCTTGCATGTTGCATTCATTTAGGATTAGTTTGCATAAATCACATGATTGAACTGCCCCCTGCTTAGGATATGCCCCCAATAGTGAAAAACTTTGTACCAATCGAATTAGGACAGTCGATTGAATTATGACAGTGGATTTTTTAACCGAGTTTTTGATTTCTTGTGATAGGCTAAAAATGAAAAATGCTTGAGACAATCTTTTGAAAGTTAATAATTAGAAAATGGCTCCCTAGATTTAGGTTTCTCATCGATTCTAGACCACTAAAGGTGAGATTTTGAGCCGAAAGGGGTACTCATTAAATCTACCCCATTCCTTGTCATCGAGTGATTTATTTCCTCTTGGATTGTGCCCTCTAGAACTTGACTTGAAACCGTTTCGAAACTTAAAATTTTTGAAAACACATTTGAAAATGATTGAGGCACTAGGTATTTTTCAGGCCTCCTGAACTTTGACGGATAAATTGCCCCTTAGTTGCCCAATTTTGAGCCTAAAAGAATAAATACTTTTCTTGGTACCATTGATCTATTTTAATGAATAATGCTTAGCATGGCACCTCTTAAAGTGTTGCAAAGGGCAAGAAGGGTAGTTTAAAGGATAAAGTTGGGATAAAAAGTTAGAAAAATCTCTCGAAAAGTTGAAAATCTCCCCTTCTCCAAATAAAAATAAAAAAATAAAAAAAAAAGCGAGAAATATATATATATATATATATATAAAAAGAAGATAAGAAAAAGAAGGTGGAAAACTGAAGCCCGAAAAAAAAAATTTAGGAGGTGTCATGCTTCGCACTGGTCGATTTTGTTAGCCTCTAGAATTTTCATTTTTTTATTTCCCCACCTAACAATAAATCCCAAGGCTCCATTATAACCAAAATAAAAGACCTCTTGATTCTTGTGTGCTTTCATTAATAAAGTAGAGATTTGGTTAATAGTCAAGCTTATGGTAGGGCACCTTACTTGAGAAAACTGAGCGAATTGTCACATACCCTCTAACACATGAGTGAGGTGAGAAGAGTACCCGAATTGGTGAGAGATGTGAGTCTGGGAACCTAAGCTCCTAATTGGACTTAAAATCGATTGTCTCTTGGTTTCTTATGAAATATGCCTGATTGCTTGAATTCATGACTCGGGTTCTAGATTCACTGTCCATACTTCGATTGGTTAACTTTTCTGGCCTTAGTTATTACTTGAGGACAAGCAAAATCTTAAGCTTGGGGTAGTTTGATGAGTGTGATTTCACCTCATATTTCCATAACATTTTGCATGCATTTTCATATAGATTAGGCTTATTTTGTTTGATTATTAGTTAATTTTGCCTTGGACCGAGTAAGGTGGTTCTGTGTGCTTGTGTGCAGGAAAAGTAGATTAAAATGCTCAGGATCAGTCGCATTGGAGCTGGCACGAAGATGGGAGCTTGGAAGGCAAGAAAAGGGGCAAACAGAGCTGATCACGGCAAGGCCGTGATACCCATCACGGTCATGATCAAATGAAGCTGAAAAGGATGAAAAAAAGTCAGAAGCTGTCACGGCCAGGCCGTGATGCACATCACGGCCGTGACATGCATATTGATCCAGACACCCTCAGGGCAAAATATGTCACAGCCGTGACAGACCATTTATTGAAGCAGAGCACGACGCAGAAGCCATCACGGCCAGGCCGTGATGGCCATCACGGCCGTGATGCGTGTTACTTGGATCAGAAGCAACAGATTTGGATCTAATTTGAGTTAGATTGGGATTCTAACTTCCCAAATCTATAAATATGGGATCGAGTCAAAGGCTTAGACAGACTTGGCTGCTACCACTTAGGCTATAATTTAGGATCTCTCTTCTCCTTCCTCTTCTTCTCTGATTTTCTACTTTCATGTTATTTGTAATCGAGCTTGTCGTCACCATGACAAGGCTTGAGTAGTAGCTTAGTTTCTAGGGATTGGGGCTATGTCCAAGATTTGTTTATGACAGTAAACTGATGTTTCAACTTTGTTAATTGCGATTTTGTTTTTAGATCTGATTTCTAGTGTTTTAATTACTTGTAAATCTGGTGCGCGCTTATTTACATGTCGTAGACATTCTAAGGAGGAACCTAGCGGTGAACTTAGGTGTCAGATCTATAGAATCAGACTTAGGACTGAAATCATGAGAGTTAGAAGCCGTCCTTCGAGGATTAACGAATTGTCACAAAACGTAAAGGGTCAAATCTGAATTCGACTACCACGAGAGTAGGGGTTGGTTCAATTGGGCACGGTTTTTGTAACCCGAGAGGGAGCTTAAGCTACTTGAGGATATATTCACCTTCAAGGAAATTTTGATAATTAACAAGGTTTAATCAGTTTAGTAACATAAACGATCTTGTTGGTAACCCAAATCCCTAGGAATCCATTTAGATCTGAAAAACCATAAACTGTTTACTTTCTGTTTTATTTGATTGTGATTTTAAGTTATCTCTTAATTCAAATATCAAATCCTTTTCAAAATCTTTTTATACAGTCCAGCTTTATCATTTAACAATTAGTTGCGATTTGAGATAACAGTCTCTGTGGGATCGATATCTTTTATTACTTGGCGACGAATCCGGTACACTTGCCGGAATCGCACGTGTGTTCGCACGACATCATTAGTGTTCCAACTCCAATTACAAAACTACCCTTTTTCGTTTATGCAATTATCTTGTGCATGCTATTTTCGTTTCCTTCTTTTCCTGGTTATGGATAATTGGATATCCAACCATCTATTACCTAAGGAGTGTAGTTCCAACTTCCATTGTATTATTTTCTTGTAGGGGTGGACAGCGGTTGGTTTTGGTCGGATTCAGGCCAAAAAACCCCAATCCGACCAAAACCGACTATGATAATATGCAATCTGTTCCCGTCCGTTAAAGGGTCGGTATTGGCGGGTGGCGGGTTCCGGACGGGTTCTGGGCGGGTTCGGCGGTTTTAAACAAACAGAATAAAATGTAAAAAGAAAAGGACGGAGAATAGAATACATAGTATCATAATCATAAATCTTCATGATTTTCAACATAATCAGAAACAGAAAATCAAAAATATATCAACCCAGATCTGGCCCCTTGTAACAGAGGAAGCTTGGTCGGAGATCTCCCATTTGATGCGGTGGGGATTGGCCGGAGAGTGGGGTCGGGAGAGGTGATGGCTCCCATTGATGGAGTCAAGGAGGAAATCGCCATCGTCGGAGCCGTCGGGCTTGCTCTTGGTCTGGACGAGTTGGAGCACGAGCAGTCGCCTTGAACGAAGAGGGATTCATGAAGTCGTTGCTCTGGCTTCCGACCACCGCCACGCGGGAGAAAGAAGCATGCATACAATTAGACGAAAGCGGGAGGAAGCAGATCTGGACGACGGTCGTCACGGTGAGGGCTGTGCTGGCCGGAGACGGGCTTGGGCAGATCTGGAGCTGCAAGAAGCAGAAGAGATTCAGTGAGGGTGAGAGAGAAATGGAGAAAGAGAAAAAATTGAAGGAAGAGAGAAAGGTGTAACCGAAAAAGAGAAAGAGAAAACAAATGAAGAGAGAGAAATGGTCAATGAATAAAGAAAATTCGAGAATCAAGGGCTGCTATGCTTGTCTAGTTGTCTTCCCAATACACTGATTTGTCTCTTCCCAATGCAGTGAGTGACAATGTGACTGAATGGACGGTGGAGTGGATATCTGGGTGGGTCACACCCACTATTTTGAAAAAATAAAATCATTTTAATTAATTACCTAGTACTACTAGCCTAGTAACATTCAACGCAGGACGGTGCAAACAGCTTTAGGCATTAGGGTCCCAATATATTATTAATTAATATGGATAGAAAAATGTGCAATCCTTAGCTGGAGAAGCATTCCCTAGGTGCTTACAGTGTCACACAAAGGTTTTAAATTTTGAATAACGTAGAAAGCGGTCGGGTTCGGATTTCGACTAAATTTTTTTAACAGAACCGAGCCCGACCGCCCAAATCCATTTGAAACTGAGTTTTTTACCCGCTTGACCCGAATAAACCCACCCGAATGCTGTTTTTTTAATCGGATTCGTCGGGTTTCGGTCTGTTTGGGTTTTTTGTCCATCCCTATTTTCTTGTTCTTTTTTATCAAAAGAGTACATTGTCTTTCCCAAATTAATAAACATGTGTTACACCTTAATCCATTCTTATAGTTTGTGTTAAAATTTTCAGGTCAAAGACTCAAAGTCATAATATAAATACCTACCAGCCAGTAAGATGGAAGTTGGAGGTATTGACTGTTGGGCATAAAATGACGCTATTGGTGTAGTTCAGTTCAATTAAAATAAACATTGTAAAGAATATATCTTAAAAGATCCTGAAATATCTTTTAGGATTAATTTCAATTTTGGCATATGTAGTTTCACAAATAGGTGATTTTGATTTCTATAGTTTCAAATTTTCAAATTAAGTATCTTTAATTTCAAAATCAAATAAATCGGATATTGTCATCAACATACTATTCAATACTTAAAGGAAGTTGCTATCACCTGACAAACCTTTTGTGACATGACAATAGTGTAGGATTTTAATTAGTTAAAAAAAAACTTTAATATTTAGGGAGAAGTGATCTGCACTCATGTTTGTGCTTTTCTTAATAATTTTTATTTTTCAACTAATTAAAATCATATATTGATATCACATCGTCATAAAGGGTTGATCAGGCCAGCAACTTCCGTTAAGTATTGGATGGTACATTGACAGTGAACTAGATTTGTTCGATTTTGAAATTAAAATGACTTAATTTGAACAATTGAAATTACATGGACTAAAATCATTCATTTATGAAACTGCATGAACTAAAACGACAGTTAAGCCTAACTTTTAATTCTCCTAACTTGCACCCGCAGCACAATTATGTGCCTAACAGTTAACACCTGTGATTTTTAACTTAGTGGCTGCTGGTTGTAACTTGGAGTTTGAATAATACTAGAGAGTTCTAATAGAAAACATGGAAATGGACTATGGATTAAACTGTAATATATTTAATTTTTCAAAAAAGAGAAGTATAATTTTTTAAAGGTTAAAGTAATATATTGGTCTCTATACTTGACATACATTCTCCATTTAGTTCCTATATGTAAAAAATTATTAAAATAGTTCTCATACATACAATTGTTATCATATTAGCCCCCCCCTCCCCGTTAGTCGTTGTACTGTGTCGTATGTAGTGGACTGTTATCTCCCTATCCCACCCAGGTGTCTCCCCCTGCAACCCTAAATTGCCTTCTTCTCCAACATTGAATATTTTTCAGCAACCCAGGGGTTTTAAAACCAGAACGGAATAGAACTAGCAAAAGAATATGGATCGTCAGTATAATTTTTTAAAGGTTAAAGTAATATATTGGTCTCTATACTTGACATACATTCTCCATTTAGTCCCTATACGTAAAAAATTATTAAAATAGTCCTCATACATACAATTGTTATCATATTAGTCCCCCCCGTTAGTCGTTGTACTGTGTTGTATGTAGTGGACTGTTATCTCCCTATCCCACCCAGGTGTCTCCCCCTGCAACCCTAAATTGCCTTCTTCTCCAACATTGAATATTTTTCAGCAACCCAGGGGTTTTAAAACCAGAATGGAATAGAACTAGCAAAAGAATATGGATCGTCAATTACCATGACAAATTAACCAGCTTACCAGCAAAGATTCAGAAAATCATCAAAGAAATCAATCAAAAAAATTAACAATGAAATCCACTGTTCTTATCCACTGTTCTTAGAACCTATAAACCCCATAACCATGCCTCAATCTGTAATATCACGAAATCCATCGCAATACTACTAAGTACTAATATATAAACCTGATAATAGCATAATGAATAATAGTTGAAAATAGAAAATTTTGAAACCGAGTGAAACATTTTTACAAGAGATTTTTGTGGTATTGAACATACTATTGGGTTAATTTAATACAAATAAGCATTTCACCCCTAAATTATAATTCAATCTCATATAAACATTGACTCCTAGTAAGACTTCAACTTTGATCCGACTGTGAAAACTAACATATCTTGGGACATTATTGGGTGACTGTCAAGCAATCTCCGGAACTTGCTTATCAGTTTCCAATATGTACTTGTTATCTGAAACAAAGAGGAGCCTAGTGAGAAATAAATCTCAATGAATTCCTGCTCCAAGCAAAGCATATGAGTAAACAATATATTCTGTTTGATCGTCCTCATTGATTTACACATACTTACTTATATGCACACATATCAGAATTAACCTCGCGTAGTGGTAAAGTTTCTCATAGCCTATTTACCTCACTATTTTGCCAGGTGTGTACTCCCTGGACTAAAAAGTAGGCTAAAGTAGGACTACCCAAACTTTATACCACTACAGAATTATTCTCTTATAACCCACCCTTTCATCACCAGCTCTTTCTACTGGGTCCTTACTTGGATTGAGTTATTTACTGAATATGAATATAAGCATAGGCATTTTAAGTATAAAAACCTTTACTAGGTACCTCAAGTGTGAGCGGAAATAAGGCACGCGTAGTTTAAACTGGTTGATATGACAGTTAGAGCTCTATGACAACAATTAGGTGTCCCTTAATTGCTAGTACCATATCCTAGCCTCCAAAAAATGAAGGACTTACAAAAACGTCTCACCCGCAAGAATATTGTGGCCTTAAATAATGGCTTTTGAAACCTTAAGTTTCACTAAACATAGACCATTTTAAGTTTTTAATGCCATGTTATGATTCATTTTCTCATACTCTTCTCTAATGGAAGTCAAATGCATTAAATATTCATCAACCATACCAAGATGATAACTTCATTAAACATGCACAAAAATGCAAAGAGTGAAGACATAGCACAAATGGAAATGTCGCACCTTCATATTGCAATTCATACCAACCAAATCACCATGCAACAACTGCTAAGTTAGATCATACAGCCACAAAGAGCACCATACCAATTACACATATACATATTATTCATGGTTGGATATAATTAAAACACATAGGAATCTATTTCACACAATTCAAGCACTCATGCTCACAGTTATGAATTTACAGCAACTTGGAACTGGGTTTTCTCCCAAAAACTTCATCAAAATTAGAACTTCCAGAGCCTAAATTGTAACAAAATAAGTCTATTTTCTATTAAAACAGCAGTTAACTCAATCCAATATTTTTACAATTTACTACAATTTAAATACTACAACAGTATCAGTTCAGAGTTTTATGTACGAACAACAACTTGCATGTCATTTTTCTCCTTCGATACTCAATGAAATTGAATCGTTCCAAAGACCATTTTGAAGGAAAACAAGTCTATTTTCTAATGGTATAAAAAACACTTCGAAACAACCCTTGTAGAGGAAGTTATGGATGAAACACTAACATGAGTGCATACGGGCTTGAAGGATTTTGACAGCCCCTTGTCAATTTTTCATCCAAAACCATCCCTAATCAACATGCAATCAAAACCCAGTTGTTAAAAAGCATATATCAGTTTCAAACAAGCATTCTACAAAAGCAATTTAAACATTTAACAAGTAATTGGGATTTATGGTTACCCAATATTACAAACAACAAGAACTCACTAGTGGTGTAGAGGTTATCAAGCCTGTGTTTGAGTTGTCTCTCTTTTCTCTTGATGACTGGAATCTCCCCTCTTAGGACCACTATATCCTTCACTTTCCTCTAATATTTGCAGTGGTAGAAATGAATCTTCTTGGTTCCCTATGCAGCCCCTCCCTTGTTGAAGCTTGAAGGAAGGAAAATCATGTAGGTTTCATGATAGTTTTAGAAAGAAAGGAGAAAGGAAAGTGGTGGTGGTGATGGTGGGTGTTGGCTGAATTTTTTTTGAGGTAGAAGAGAGGAAGGGGAATGGTTTTCTGGTGGAGGTGAATAAGAAGGGTTAAAAAAATAAGTGGGTGTGTGTATATGTGTGTGTGTGGTCAGCATTTTTAAGTAGGGGATTGAGTGTGGGCTATAAGAGGAGATGGATATATTTTAATTTCTTATCTAATAGAAGTTAATCTAAGTTAAGGTAGTGTGTGACTCTATATGCCAAATTCTAGATTAATACAACTAATCTACTAAAGTTACATAGAAATTATTTCCTCATTAAACCCACAAATAACTAGCTCAACAATTCATAATTCATATATCCATAATTTTGAGATGTAAGGAATTAAATCACACCCATGATCACAATCATAATGAAATGACTAAAATACTCTTCGAGAATGATATTACACAATCCTTGCTTATACTGACCCTTTAGCAACTCCCCTCGTTAAGTTCTCAATCCCATACCCATCATAATTTCCATCCACCCAATCACCCCTCATATCTCCCACTCACAAAGTAGCGATAAACCCCACTCCCATTACACTTCCCTCTATGAAACTCTCCCTCGTAAAAATCACCATTGCTATAAAACTCTACCCTTTCTCTTTCAATTCTCTTCTCTAATAACTTTCGTTCCCCCCCCCCCCTGCTCGTTTCACTCGAATCTCCAATGAAACACTTCACTGGTTTTGGGTTACCCTTTGAATAAAAACTGTGCCTTTTAAGGTTTATGCCCCACAAAGAAGAAGGCAAGACACCAGGTGGTAGGGAGATAACGGTCCACATAACACTTTCACATACGACACAATAACGATGGCTAATGGGAGAGATTGTATGGGTAACGGTTGCATGTGTGGGAACTATTTTAATAAATTTTCACGTATAAGGACTAAATGGAGAATGTGTGTCAAGTATAGGGACCAATATATTATTTTAATATTTTTTAAAATAGAGGGAGACAGTGTAATTTAAGCATTAAAGGATTGAAATATTTAGGTTTAATTATTATACTGGTCTCTGAATATTTATTTATTTTTTGATAAATTCAAATAGTTTTTTATATGAAAAAAGTTTTTAATTAAATTCTTAAATTTATTAAAATTTGTAATTGATTTCTTCATATACATTTCTATATGTTTTATTAAGTTTTCATTAGGCTTCTCTTAAGTAATCAATCCGCTTGTACATTTGTGAGTTTCTTAACTTTATGGGGAAATTAAAAAACATCCTTATATTTTTGGAAAAATTTAAATAAGCCCTCTTAAACTTGATATGGAACTATAATGGTAGCAGAGATGTATACGTGTGACTTAATTTTTTCATAAAGTTACGGAGTCAATTAGAAACTTTTAAAATTAGTACAAGAACTTATTTAAATTTTTTCAAAACTTTCAAATACCAAAAGAGTGCTTAATTACACCAAATATTTACTTGAAAAAGACGATTTTTTTTTAATAACATGGCTTGATTTTTATAAAGTACTTGACATGCTTTAAGATAGGAAATTTAAATTTAATTTGTACTATTTTTTTTTGGTGTAAAATTTAATTTGTACTATAAACTTTGTTATACTTAATTTATATATCAATATAGTAGCTAGTTTGTGGCTACAACCCGATCTGATTGAAACAAATGAGGTATCCGTTTTCTTATTTTAAGATTTAGCCGCTCCAAAATGTTTTTTTTTTTTTTGTTTTTGATAAACCGCTCCAAAATGTTGATTAATTACTATTCATAGCATTTGCAATGAAGAATTTAATTTTGATATGTTGTTATTGTGATTTTTTTTATATTTTCAATCAATTATATTATATATATATATATAATTATTTTAAAAGTCAAATATTTTTATTGATATGATAATGTATGATTGGTTAATAGTATAAAAAAAATTTAATATTGCATCACAATGAATCCTTACAATATCCATTTATACATAATTCAAGTAATAATCATAGGTAAATCAAGATAAATGTGCCATATACTAATTATTAAAACTTTAAAAGGAAATTTTATTTAAAGGATTAAAGTAATATGCGTTGTCATTGTATAAAATTTTTTATACTGACATCTAATAATATTTGATATGTTGACTTTTATCGGATGTTTGTATGATTATTGAATGTCTGTGTAAAAATCTTTTATACTAGCAGTGCATAGAAATTAATCTCTTATTTTAAATGCGAATGCTTAGAAGGGATTTTTTATATATATATATTTTTTTTGCTTTTGTACACACTAGGAACGTGATAGAATATGACGCATATTAAAAGTCGCATTAGCAATTTTTTTTAACCATGACATAGGTACGAAGTATCCATCACCATTAGCAGTGACTAATCTCTGTCGGGGAACCTGTTGGGCATACAAGGTGGGTTCTCTCCTCTCAACCAGGTTTTCTTCATACACAAGAATCAGGATTCGAACCTCTGACTATTTGCTTAGTCCCTTATCACTTGGAACAACCACATGTTGGTAGCCACATTAGCAGTTTAACATCTTTAGTTTTGGTTTGAAGATTTAAAAAATTGCTGTCTTTTTTAATATGAGACTAAATGTTAGACATTAAAATTTGGATTTCTGTAAACAAAAACAAAAAAATTTCTTGCAAAAAAGATTAATTGAAAATTGAGTTTGTTCTTAAGAGATAACGATTTTTTTTTTTTTTTTGATAAGCCTTAAGAGATAACGAATGATGCTTTATAATGACTATATATTTAACGAATGCATACGAAAGTTTGTTTGACCAATGAAATGAGATATGAGGTGGAAATTACGGTGAATAACAAATAGAAATGAGAAAGAAAAAAAAATGGTTCCCTTATAATGATATTCGTTCTAAAAGTAGAATTCAATTTCGTACTAAATATCATTTTCCAAACTGAACAGTAATATTTGAGTTATCACGAGATTACCTATTACTAAAAATATATAGTCTGAGACATGACAGTACAGTGTTTTAAATAAAGTTGTAATAGATATTGTAAGATTTTTTTTTTTTTTTTGACTTATATTGTAAGATACTTAAACTGGCCTTTTATAGTAAAAAGAAAGATACAGAGATCTATGGGGAAAAAAAAAAGAAGATAGAAAATTAATGTAGTTTTTATCATGTTTTATATTCACGTGATGTCATTCTGTTTTCTTACTGTGGTAATGCATGTGTATGCATGAAGAAACTCAGAAATGAGCTTATCAGAACGTTAATAGAGGCAGATGATGGTAATGTTAATGAAGGAGGGGCAGAGACATTCAATGAGCTCGTCAAAGCGACGACGTCAAAACAAGACCTTAAGGCTTGCTTTCACGATTTATTTTTATTTTTATTTTACCAATTAATCGTGTTTTGTTTGGTTGGTTACTCTTATATCTGATGATAAAGATAAGGTTAATCTTTGGTCTTTATACGTGATACTGATTTTCAATTTGGTCTCTATACGTAAAAAGTTATCAATTTGGTCCTCTTATATAGGGACCAATTAGCGGTAAGGACCAAATTAAAAACAAGTGTCACGTATATGGACCAAATTGATAACTTTTTACGTATATGGACCAAATTGAAAATCAGTGTCACGTATAGGGACCAAAAGATTACTTTAACCTAAAGATAGTGATGCTTTGTTATTGTTAGGTAAGTGACCCCTTTTTTGTTTCCTTCTATTGTTAGGTAATGTACGGGTCGAGGATTAAAAACCGGCCATCGAGTTTAGATATCCAATCCAATAAAGATGTGAATGATAAGATATTGATATTATCTTTAATAATCATGATATTATCTCAAATAACCTTATCCGGTTAGAAGAGATAAAATCCCTCAAATTAAGGAAATCATATCTCAAAGAAGATTTAAAAGATAAAAGGAGATAAATCCAGATCTCTTAAAGATATGAGGATCCTATTATAAAAGGAAGAGAACCTAAAAGAGAGACTCACTTTTTACCAACCTAGGTGAATCTCCCTTAAGCGTATTAGAGGAATCAGCTTGACCAAGAGACTATTGAAGAGTCCTTGCTCGCTAGTATTCATCAAATACAATATTAAGGGATTGAGATCACTATATGACCAAGGATTGAACTAAGAACTACGTTTGGCTATGATTCCCAGTGGGATACGTAGGACCATAGTACAATATTCTGTCAAACCATAATCTAAAACAACCCCATTGTTCACTTTTGGTTTGACGTTCTACGGCGAGATTCCAGCAAGTCGGATCTCGGCAGGAACATTTGGCGCCCACCGTGGGGCCTGTAACATCCTACTTTTTATTTTCCGATTTTTATTTTTTCAGTAAAAAAATATTTTCGCTGTATTAACCAGTATAAATGTATTTATTTATATTTTTATCCGAGTTCATGGAGATTGATTTTATGAAATAAAAATCATATTCATACTCTATTTTAGGGTAGAAGCTTACAATAAAAAGTTGGGTTGAAAATTCAGACGGAACCCGGTCTGCGTTTTCACTGACAGTATAATTTTCCTGAGCATAAAACCTAATTTTGACTCGTGAACGAAATGGTTTATATTTAAATCATATTTCCAACGAGTTTGGTTGGTTTGAAAATTTTCAGTAGAAAACAAAATATTACGCTTTTACGCAGGCGTAAAACCCTAATAAGGAAACTGACAGAGTCGAAAACGGAACTACAGAGACCCGTCAAGAGATCGGGATAACGAGTCATACATTAGATTCATGGGGATGAGTCACACTTTTGAGTCTAGAAGATTCTTCAAGTCAAAGTGGCAATTTATGAATTTTACGCTTAAGTCCCTGAACTTTCTACTTTGGTCCCTAAGTTAGTTTCTATGTTTTCTAAGTGAATTGGGACAAAATCTTTGTTCCAAGACCATGAGTGGACGTGGCCATGAAGCCCAAATTCCTTGTTCATGGATTAATTCCATAAAGCCCATTAGAAATCATATAAGTTTCCTATGTCATGTTAAGCCTTAAGCATTTTAGTGGGCCCCACATAAATGAATCCAAGCCCAAAATTTTGAGGCCCATGCGCAAGCCCAAGAAGGAGTCGGGGCTGCCTTAGTTTGGAAGAGTCAAGTGGATTCTTGAAGTTTCCACACAATTCCACAATGTTTTACAATGTTCTATCATGTTCCACCATGTTCTACACTTTTCCAACATGTTCCAAAATGTTCTAGGTTCTTCTCAAAATATCTCATGAAAAATCAGCCAAGATAAGTCAAGATGAGGCCACATTTAATGTGGCACATGGTCATCATTTCAATTTATTGGAAATTTGCAAAATAGTCCTTATACTTTTGGAATCTTTGCAAAATGGTCCATAGGAATTATTTGCACTTTAATCCTTTGAACAAGCCAACTCATTCCTACTAGATCCTTCTAAAGTGGCACAACCAACCCCTATAACTACCCTCCAAACCGTGGCCTCCCTCACCATTTCACTCATCTTCTTCATTATCTTCATCTTCCTCACCAACTAAGTTACAAAACCCTAAGAACACCGAAGCCCCACCAAACATATGGCCCTCTTCATTTCTGAAACTCGAAAAACACTCAACATAAAAGTTGTTCCTCTTTCTCTCTTCTTTCCAACAAGCTAAAGATCATCAAAAATGGATAAGTGTATTGGGAGATAGGATCAAAATACCGAAACATCAGAAAGAAGTCCCTTTTCACCTCTGTTATGATCCAAACCAAATGAAACCTTCAACACCAAAGTTGTTCATTTTCTTCTTATCTTTCTATCAAGCCAAAGTTAGTAATTTTTGGATGAGTATGTTGTGAGATACACTCACAATACCATCACACCCTCAAGCTGTCCAGTTTTCAACTTAGTGAAGGTTGATCATTTTCTTCATTTCTTCAATCTTCAAGAGGTAAAAGATCTCCTCATTAATCATATAAGTCTTCTCCTTCATTTATTTTGTAAGATCAAGCCATGATCATCAAGTTTTCATAAATTTCCATTCCTAGATCTAGAACTTCAAATAATTCTAGAAAATTGTAGAAAAATCCTTTTAATGTGAAACCAATTTCTATGATCTTGTGATGTCTTTCACTTTCATTATCCAAGAGCATGTAATCAAAAACATTTTCCTTCCCTATTTTCTTTAAGTGGCAGAATCTCACTCAAAGGAGGGTTTGATGATTTTGTTTTCATTTTTGAAATCTAATGCTTGATTTGAGCTCTCTAATACTTATATGATCTAAATCCAAGAGCTTGAATCCAACTAAATTTCCTAGTCTATTTTCCTAATATGGGCCGAAACCCTAACCCTAAAGGTTAGAGGATTTTGTTTCAAATTTTAGTCTTGTAATAAGTAATCTATGTTAGTTAAGACTCTAGTAACTAGGATCCAAAAGATGGCATTAAGAAGATAACCCTAAACCTATTTTCTAAGTTTTGGCCGAACCTAGCCCTAAAGTGTCATAGATGGTTGTCATTTGATTAATTATAGTTATGTTGTTTGGTTCAAGGTGAAACCATTAAGCTGTGGTGTGATAGCGAGGAATGTCGAGTTCGAGATTTCGGTGCTAGCTCAGGTGGGGAAAAGAATCAACCTATCGTCGGAATCGATAAGTAGTAGATTATATGATAATTGTGTAGGGCGTCCTAAACCCTACTAGTAGTCGAGTAATAGACAAGACCAAAATCACATTGGAAACCCTTTCTGTAAAACCAATGGATTCGGGGATTGTAGGTTTATCGACATTAAGTTGATTTTAAGTATTTGAGGATGTTTGATTTATTGTTATCAAATTTACTGTGATACACTGGTTGAGGTATTCCATCTGCATGTGACGTATTATTTCGGTGTTTGAATATTTATGATATTGAGGATGTTTGTTGTCTGTCACGGTCGTGATGGCTATCATGGCCAGGCCGTGACAGAGTCTGACTTTGTTATTTATTTGGTTGGACTATTATGAGATGGTTGTGATAAATTGCCTTATATGATATTGAGATGTTGGAATATTCTGTTGATTAATGTGTTATGCATGATCTGCCTGGGTTTAATACTATGCTTAGATGATTTTAATGAAAGATATATACATTGCTCGGAGGTATTTTGTTTGGGTGAGAGTTTTGAATATGAATTAGAAGTGCCTCGCTATTATTTTATAGAAGTAATGAGATATAGAATGTAAGTGGAGGTTATGCGGAAAAGCTTGAGATACTAGGTTGTTATTGATAAAAGTCAATGAGAATCATATGTTGCATTGTTGTTCATAACCATGTATTTGAGATACACGAGGTCCGAAGTTCTCATGGACCGTTCCAAATTAGAATTTAAGTTGTGCAACTATAGTGTCATTGCTATGCATGAGCACCCTTGACTGAGTTGAGAGAGAAAATAAGGGTGTGCACCGACGGTACTGTGCAGCTATAGTGTCATTGCTTTGCATGAGCATTTTCACCACGGATGAGAATGTGCACCGGCGATGGGAACGTGTCTCTTGGTCGACTGACTGACATTCCTAACGAGGGATGTGTGACAGGATTAGCAGTGGCCACGCCAGCATAAAGGTTTAGTTGCATGAGTTGGAGGGTAGAGGATGATACATTATTTTGAGGATGATTTGTTAGTTATGTATGTTGATTGTATGTGACATTTATTGTATGATATGCTATGAATCTTTTCCGCTTTTTGATGATAGAACTGTTTCTTATTCCCTATATCTTTCTGCGTGTTGTATTTTATTTCTGATGTGATCGTACGAGAAGACCCGATGGAGGAACCAATTGCTGAGGAGTTAGATGGAACTCCTTATGAACCAGATGCTGGAGGTCTAAAGAGTATTTATAATTCCGCTAAGTATGTCTGTAGTGAAGTTTATGCCTGTGAGGGATCCTACTAAGAGGATACCATCAACAGTGTTTTGGTAATGTAATAAATAAACATGTGTGTATATTTATATATATTAACGTTGATGTGTTTTAAATTTGAATAAGTTATATGATAATTAAATAAGTTTTAATTTTTACATACTTTTCAACAATAAGCGCGATTAAGTAAATAAATAATAAGGTTCTAATTTAATAATACAATGGGGCACAACGGGGTGTCTCAGGGCCGAGGAAAAACTTTCCCCAGTTCCATAAGAAAGCTTGATGGTGACTACACGGAATGGACCGAGGGGAGGGGCGAACAGCATGAACCATGTGGATCACGAGGCTTCGAACACGAGCCAGAACCGTGACAATCCCCCACCCCCGCCCATCAATGAAGATAACCCTCAGCCGGGAGAGGTTATGGCACAGTTAAGGCAGCTGCATGAGGAAAACGAGGAGATGTGTGCTCAGAATCAAAGGTTGTTAAGAGCTCGGAAAAGAGAAAGATTAGTGATGCCTTTCGAGGAAGAGCAATCCTCACCCGAGGGTAGCCAAAAGGATCCATCGTACGTACCTTCTCATCATGATACGAGCCGACCGTTCAAGACCAAACCTCGCCCAGAGGGTTCAGGAGTTAAATCGGGTGCAGAAAGGACTGTCCAGAATGAAAGGGTAACAGACCGACGACCGAGGTTACCGTTCAAGGATGACATCGGTGAGGTAATCATGCCTAGACATTTTAAGCCTCTTAACATTGATAAATTCAATGGCACCACTGACTCAACCGAGCACGCAGAATCCTTTATTTCTTCTGTTTACTTGGTGACCCATTCAGAAGCCGTCATGTGCAAAATTTTTCCAACTACTTTGCAAGGCCCTGCCTTAACCTGGCTTACGAATCTTCCACCTCGGTCAATTGATTCATTTAATGTGCTTGTAACTAAGTTCACTGCACAATTCGCAGCGAGCCGAAAGCATAAAAGGCACTCGGTCTCGCTGGTGAATTTTAAACAAGAAAAGAATGAATCACTTAGAGATTATATGGCTCGTTTTAGTGCCAAACAAATTTTAATTCCCAATATGAGCTCGGAACTCTGTCTCCATACCGTCATGGTCGGTTTGAAGTTGGGACCTTTCTTTGAGTACTTATCTCGGAAACCACCGAGAGACTTTGAAGAATTGCAGGAAAAAGCCACAGGTTTCATGAACTCGGAAGAGATGGTAGAATCCAAAAAGAGGGAAAGAAACTTTGAGGACAAAATCTCGATCCCTAACAAAGAAAGAGATAAATGAGCCAATTCACAAAGGGTCCAAAAGAGCAATGAAAAGGGGTTCTTAGAGAGGCAACCCAGGTACCAGTCCTATACACCGCTAAACTGATCCCGTGCAACCATTCTCCAGGAGGTGTGCAATGCCAAGTTACTCACCTCACCTCAGTCGTCTAAGACTCTGGTCCATGCTGATAGAAGTAAATAGTGTAACTGGCATCAAAGCTACGGTCACTCCACTGAAGACTGTAAAACAGCCCAGGAAAAAATTGAGGACTTGGTACAAGCAGGCCGTCTTGACCGGTTCGTTCGCCGAGATGATAATGGAAGCGGACGAGCTGGTCAATGACAAGGGAGACGCGGTTATGACAATCGTAACCGAGATGCAAATCAGCAAGGGAACAATCAGAACGATGGTCGGGTGAACAATCAGAGGGCTCCTAATGAAGAAACAGAAGGAGGAGTTATAGGGGTCATCAATACAATCTCTGGAGGATTTGCACGTGGAGGAACAACGAGTTCAGCTCGGAAGCATTATGTAAAAGCCATCTGATCTGTAAACACGGTGTCTGGAAAACCTACAAGGACGAGACCTCCCATAACTTTCTCAGATGTTGACTTCCAAGGGCTGGATCCAAATCAAGATGACCCAATGGTGATAACAGTCGAATTAGCCAACTTCTCGGTCAAACGAACACTTGTTGATCAGGGAAGCTCGACTAATATTTTATACCTGACGACCTTCAAAAAACTAAGAATTCCAGAAAAGCTGATAAAAGAGTAGGAAGACAAGCTAGTAGGGTTCGCCGAAGAGCAAGTAAAAACCCGAGGTTATATAGACCTCTTAACAACGTTTGGAGAGGGAAAACTATCCCGGACCGTATCAGTCAGATATGTTATTGTGGATGCTAGCACGTCGTACAACATCCTTATTGGAAGACCGACGTTGAATGAACTCGGAGCGATTGTCTCTACCCCACACCTCACAATGAAGTTCCCAGTCGAGTCTGGAGAAATAGTCATTGTCCGAGCTGACCAAATGATGGCCAGGCAATTCCATATGGATAGTCTGAAGGTTACCAAAAACCAGAACATTGCAAAGAATGTCGAAGATGATAAAGCGGAAGTGGTGAGCTCAGTCAGTTCGGTTACCTCAGCGAGCTCGGCCAGCATGTTTGAACTAGATCCAAGGATGGAGGTGTACGAGTCCTGAGCCGAACCTACGGAGTCTTTAGAGAAGTTCCAACTGGGAGCCCAAGCTAAATAGTGCACCAAGGTCGGCAGTCAGCTCGACCCCTCACTCAAACAACAGATTCAATCGGTTTTAAAAAAGAATGTCTATTTGTTTGCTTGGAAGACATTGGATATGCCTGGCTAGCCAACGTGGTGTTAGTTAGAAAGGCCAATGGTAAGTGGAGAATGTGCACCGACTTCACCGATCTCAACAAAGCGTGTCCAAAGGATTCTTACCCTCTTCCCAACATTGACAGATTGGTTGACGGAGCTTCAGGGTACAGAGTTTTGTGCTTCTAGGATGCATATTCAGGTTATAACCAGATAAGGATGTATCCACCCGATGAAGAAAAAATGACATTTATGACCGATGGGGCAAACTACTGCTACCGAGTAATGCCTTTCGGTTTAAAAAATGCTGGTTCAACATATCAAAGGCTTATGGACAAAGCATTTTTCAACCAGATCGGAAAGAACCTAGTAGTATATGTTGATGATATGGTGGTAAAGTCCGATGGCCCAAAGCAACACTCAGCCGGCCTCGAAGAAATTTTTAGCCAACTTAGAAAGTACAACATGAGGTTAAATCCAGAAAATGCTCCTTTGGTGTACAAGGAGGAAAGTTCTTAGGATATATGCTAACACATAGAGGAATTGAAGCTAATCCTGATAAGTGCAAAGCTGTCATTGAAATGCAGAGCCCTCAGAATGTGAAAGAAATTCATCTGGCTTCTATATGTTGATGGTTCATCTAGCTTAAAGGGAAGCGGAGCTGGAATAATTCTTGAAGGTCCTGATGATCTAATCCTGGAACAATCTTTAAAGTTTGGGTTTACTGATTCAAACAACCAAGCAGAATATGAAGCCCTTATTGAAGGACTGATGCTAGCTAAAGAGGTTGGAGTCAAAGAATTAAAATGCCGAAGTGACTCACAACTTATAACAGGACAAGTCTCGGGTGATTATCAAACAAAGGATCCCCAACCAACCAGGTATCTCTGCAAAGTTAGTAGTCAAATTTCTGAATTTGATAATTTTACTATTGAGCATATAGCTCGGGAGGAAAATTCCAAGGCAGATCTGTTGTCCAAGTTGGCTAGCACCAAAAAAGCTGGCCAGCTAAGAACTTTAATTCAGGAGAATCTCCTCGAACCGAGCATAAAAAGTACTTAGGTGATAATGACCGAGCACTATGATCGTGGCTGGATGACACCAATTTGGGAATATTTAGCCTCTGACAAATTGCCCAATGATCCTAAGGAGACGAGGAGAGTTCATCTAAAATCTTGCCATTACACCATCCGAGATGGAGAGCTGTACAAAAGAGGATTCTCCATGCCGTTACTAAAGTGCATAGCAAAGGAGCAGTCCGAGTACGTAATGGTCTAGATGCACTGAGGAATCTGTGGAATGCATTCAGACGGCAGATCTCTAGCAGCTCGGGTCCTGCGAGCGGGGTTTTACTGGCCGACCATGAGATTGGATTGTGCTACCTGGACTAATAGGTGTGACCCTTGTCAGAAGTTCGTCAAAGTAGCACGAGTTCCAAGTGAAGAGCTCCATTCCATGTTCTGACTGTGGCCCTTTACTATGCGGGAGATGGATATAGTCGGTCCTTTCCCAGTTGCTAAAGGTCAAGTCAAGTTCTTGCTGGTAGGAGTAGACTACTTCACTAAGTGTATTGAAGCAGAACCACTAGCTACATAACAACTAAAAAGGTTCAGAGTTTTGTATGGAAAAACATCATATGCAGGCATGGCCTCCCTTATGCAATTGTCACAGATAATGGAAAGCAATTCACCGATAAAGGGCTTAGAGATTTCTACTCCAACCTCAGAATCAAACATAAAGTGACCTTGGTTGAGCATCCACAAACAAATGGCCAAGCAGAAGCAGCCAACAAAGTCATTTTAAACGAGCTCAAGGGAAGGTTAAGTCAATCAAAAGGGGCATGGGTTGAAGAATTACCAAGCATCCTCTGGGCTTACCATTGCTCACCGCAGTCTTCAACTGGTGAAACGCCATTCAAGCTAACCTATGGAACCGATGCAATGATTCCAGTTGAGCTCGGCGAACTCTCTTTCCGAAGGCAGCATCATGACCAAAGTAAGAACGAAGAAGAAGTCCGAGTTGAGCTTGACATGGTTGAAGAAGTCCGAGATGAAGCAAGAATCAAGGAAGAACTATGTAAGCAGAAATCAACTCGAAAATAAAACTCAAGGCTGCACCCAAGAGAGTATGTACAAGGCGACTTAGTATTGAAACTACAAAATGATGCAAGAAAAGACTCCAAAGAGGGTAAACTCGCAGCAAACTAAGCAGGACCATTCAGAATAGTTGAAAACCTATGAAATGGTGCTTATAGGCTAGAAGAGTTGTCAGGGAAGGCCGTTCCAAAAACTTGGAACACTTCCCACCTTAATTTTTATTTTTGTTAAAGTTATGTAAGTAGGTGATGTACTCTTTTTCCTACCCCGATCTTTTACCCACGAGGTTTTGCCGGGAAGGTTTTAATGAGACACACGCGAAAAAAAAAATAAATAGAATCAATTTCAGTTGCATTCGGCAAGAATACTGTTATATGGTTGATGAGTGTGATTACACATCATTTTTCATGTACATTTTTTCATGCATTTTCATATAGTTTAGGCAATTTTAATTTTATTTTTGTTAGTTTTTACCTTGGAACGGGTAAGGTGGTGTTGTGGTGTTGTTTTGTAGAAATTTAGGGATTAAATGCTCAAGATCAACCATGGTGGAGCTTAGATGAAGATGGAGCTTGAAAAGTGAAGAAAATGAGTCAAGCAGAACCCATCATGACCATGATCAAGCAGAGCTGAAGAGAAAAGAAGGCAAAAGTCAAAATCGGTCACAGCCTTGCCGTGATGCCCACCACGGCCGTGACATGTTAGCTGATCCAGACAGAACCGATCACGGCCTAGCCGTGATGAGTGTCACGGCCGTGACAAACCAAAATTTGAAGACGCGTGATGAATGTGTAAAATATGTTAGTTTGGAAGTGTAATTAGGAAAGAATTCATAAATAATCTTAGAAATCATAGGAAAAGTGATAAGAAAATGTACACATTCATTTGAATAGAGTTTGATACTTAGATTTCAATTTATATTGAAAATATACTTAAAAGAGGTTGAAAATGTGCAGGAATAGTAGCTCAGCGCTCAGCACGGACAGAAACGGAAGAAAACTGCATCCTGCAATGCATGGGCCAGCGCCCAGCGCTGGCATGTGAAAGGGCCAGCGCCCAGCGCTAGAATGATGAAGGGAATAGCGCCCAGCGCCAGGCAGCATGGGCTAGCGCCCAGCGAAGGCAGACGAGCAGAACCAGTATAAATACGGTTTGAACAGATTCGAAGGGGACTTTTGGTCATTTTTACTCTGATTCTAATCTGTGTTCTCTGAGAGGGTGTTGAAACCAGGGAGTTCAAGAGCTTTCGGAAGAGAGGATTGAAGAATCCATGGCTTCTCTACCTCAGATTTCTTCTATTTCTTCTAGATTTCATCTTGTAGATATGAGTTTCTAAATTCCATAGGTTAGGATAGGATGAGTTCAATCAGACCTTGATGTAAGTTCGTTCCAACTCTGATCTCAATTCAGATTCGTTCAAATTGAGTAATCTTTTCAATGCTTAATGCTTTTCCTGAATTAGCCATTCATGAAATTGATCATATGAATGAATGCATAATTGGAAAATGTGTGTTCATGCTAGAACTGAAATAGATTACCACTGTGAGGTCGATTCTAGGAATAGAACTTCATTGCAGTGCATTCCTTGTAAGTCTTGTGCTTACTGCTTGTGCTAATTTTGATTCACCTAAGGAATTAGGGTTCATAATTTGTAACAAAGGATTATCACCTAAGGAATTAGGGATAGATCTAAATCAGTGGCTTGAATGTCAATTAAATGAATTGAATTGAATATTAGGGTTCTGTGAGTTACATCAAGTGAAGATTGAGTGATTCCGATTCCTAACCGTCTTAAATACTTGATTCCTCTTAATTGTTCATTTGTTTTCTATTGTATTGATTGTGTGATAACAGAAAACCTATTTCGATTACCTTTGTAACAACACTTAATTCAACATCTCAGTTAAATGCAGGAACTATGAGTTTTATCCGTTCAAATATCGATTGCTTAGTTGTCATTGTTACTTGAATCTCAATCCTCGAGGGACGATACTCTACTCTCATTATCATTACTTGTACGATTTGGTGCACTTGCCAAACCTTCAACAAGTTTTTGGCGCCGTTGCCGGGGATTGTTGATCAATAGCAACAAAAACAAAAGCATTTGTTAATTTGAACATTATTTTTCTGTTGATTAATTTTCTGTTTCTCTGCGAAAATTTTGAATTAGTGCATGCTCTGAAATTCTCTTGAGAATCTTGTGCAGTGTATGCGAGGTAAAGCAACAAGCGAGCTGTTATTTGATCCAGAAATTGAGAAAACAGCAAAGAAGAATCGCAAGAAAACAAGAGAGCAAAAACAGAGAAATAAAAATTTGGCAAAAGAAAATCCTTCTTCATCTCAAGTCCAACAAGAGGTGATCATGGCTGGAAATGTGGAAAGGAACCGGAGAACATTGGGAGAGTATTCCAGTGGTCCAACCAACCGGAATCACTCAAGCATTGTTAGACCACCGGTAGCTGCGAACAACTTTGAGATCAAACCGGCTTTACTCAATATTATGCAGCAAAATCAGTTTGGAGGAAGTGAAGCCGAAGATCCGAATAGTCATATCTCGAATTTCATAGAGATATGTGAGACTCTCAAGATCAACGGGGCCACCGATGATGCGATACGACTGCGGTTGTTTCCTTTTTCACTAAGAGATAGAGTTAAAGCATGGCTCCAATCTCAACCTCAAGGAAGCATCACAACTTGGGACGATTTGGAAGAGAAGTTCTTAGCAAGGTATTTCCCACCGTCCAAGTTTGTGAAGATGAGGGGTGAAATCTCAAGCTTTATGCAACGTGATGGTGAAACCTTATATGATGCTTGGGAAAGATTCAAGGAGTTTCTAAGAAAGTGTCCCAATCACGGCTTTGATGATCTTCAACAAATGCAGATTTTTTGTAATGGATTGAGGCCATCAACAAAGCTTATGTTGGATGCTTCGGCCGGAGGATCTATGAATTCCAAAACAGCGGAAGAGGCCTTAAGGTTGATTGAAGCTATGGCATCCAATGATTATCTGATGAACCATGACAGAGGGAACACATCAAAGAGAGGGATATGGGAGCTTGAGTCTCAAAATGCAATATTAGCTCAAAACAAAATCATCACAAATCAATTGGATGCAATCACACAGCAACTAAAGGCTATGAGTCTAGGACCAACACAAGGACAACAAGTCATGAGCTGTGATTTTTGTGGAGGAGGGCATGATAATGGTAAGTGTGAAGCATCTCTAAGTTCTCAAAAGGAAGCAAAGTACATGGGGAATTTTCCAAGACAAGGGCAGAATTTGCACTCCAACTCTTATAATCAAAATTGGAAGAAGCACCCTAACTTTCCTTGGTCACAAGAAGCTCCACAAGACAATACACCCTTACAACAACCACTACTTCAAAATCAACCACATCGTGATACCGATGAGAGGATGAACAAGTGGGAGAGCACTCTTGCACAATTCATTCAAGTCACCCAATCTAACTTCAAGAATACCGATGCATCAATAAAGAACCTTGAAGTGCAGATTGGACAGCTTTCTAGTGCATTAAGTGCAGGAGTTTGTGGAAAAAACACTAATAATCCAAAGGAGGAGTGCAAAACTATCATGTTGCTAAGTGGAGAGCTAGTAGAGCCGGGTGTTAAGCATTTCTCAAGTCAAAATGCTGAAAATTCTACATTGAGAAAGGAGATAGTTGATACTGAAGAGAAAGAAGAAAGTTCAAAAAGGAAAGAAAAGGAGGAACCTCAAGATGACAGGAAGGAAAAGAAACTGAAATTAGTTGATGAAAATTCTATCTTGAGAAAGACAAAGAGTCAGCTTTTGAAAGAAGGGGGCAAGCCGCAAGAGATTCCTTCTTATGTGAAATTGCCATATCCAATCGAGAAGAAGAGGAAAAAGAAAGAAGAGCAATCTAATAGGTTCTTGGATACCTTCAAACAATTGCATATAAATATTCCCTTTGCTGAAGAATTAGAGAGTATGCCATCAAATGCCAAGTTCATGAGAGAATGGCTTGAAAAGAAGAGAAAGATTGAATCAAGTGAGGTAGTGGCTTTGACTGAAAGCTGTAGCTCAATTCTCCAACACAAGCTTCCACCTAAGTTGAGGGATTCCGGATCCTTTACCATTCCTTGCGTCATTGGAGATGTAATAAAGGCTAGAGCCCTATGCGACCTTGGGGCAAGTATTAATCTAATGCCATTATCCATGATGAAGAAGCTTGGAATTCATGATGTGGAACCAACCATGATCTCATTGCAACTTGCAGATAGATCAATTAGGAGACCATATGGTTTGGTGGAGGATTTACTTGTGAAAGTAGGAAAGTTCATATTTCCCATGGATTTCTTTGTGATGGACATTGAGGAAGATGTGAGCATTCCATTGATTTTTGGAAGACCCTTCTTGGCGACCGCCGGAGCTTTGATAGATGTATCAAAAGGCGAGATTATACTAAAGGTGAATGAAGAACAAATGGTTGTGAACATGTTTGCTAAGGAGCCTATGGGAACTTCACCAGCTACTCATGCTCAAGTTCAATTTGTGCAAAGCCAGGAAATCCAAGAAGTTCACAAGGATGGACATGAGAAGAAAAAGAAGAGCAATGGGAACAGAAAGAAAAAGAAGAAGAGGAAGTCTCAATGGTCATCTCAATTCCAACCACTTTGGCCAAAAGAAGATGATTCATCAAAGAAGGGCAATACACCATTGGTTAATGGTGGGAATAATGTGACCAGTGGTGGCAAGAAAAGCAACAAAAATGCTCCATTTTTCTGTTCATTCAAGCCACCTTGAGCATTAAATAATCGGCGTCAAGCTAGTGACGTTAAAGAAGCGCTTCTTGGGAGGCAACCCAAGACTAGATTAGATTAGATTTTATTTGAATTTTTTTTCCTTATCTTTCATCACACATTATGATGCATCTTACTGTGTAAAGTTCATTCTGACATTTGGTACAGATTTGAGTAGGCCAAAGAATTAGCAGCAGAGGAAGTGGGAGAATTTGAAGGTAAATCGCTAACGCTAGGCGCTCGGCTTGACGCCCAGCGTAGGAAAAGTCGAGACTACCAGGATGAGTGGCGCTGGCGCTCCGCAGAAGGACGAGCGCTGCACATTTCTGCAGCTTACGGACGAGCTAGCGCTGGGCGCTAGACAGCCAGTAGCCGGGCGCTAGACAACAGAGCTGGCGCCAGGGGAGGGAGGCTGAGCGCTGTTTCGTACTAAAAAAAAAAAAAAAATTTCACATTTGTGCAGAAGAAAGGGGGTGCTCTAAACTCTGTCTTAATTTTTCTTTACCCTCTTTCATTTGTTAGTTAGTTGTAGGAATAAATTGCCCAAACTTGCATATATTGCACAACCTGTGTTGAATGGATTTTTGTGTAGATTCTCTTGTGAGCATGACTCTTTTGTTTGGCTGGAATTCTTAACATGATGCATTTAGACTTGCTAAGCATAGGATTTCATTAAAACCATTGATTCTTGTGAATTGTTTATGACAATTTTTCATGCTATGATTGATGCAATGTTGGATGCATGGATTTTCTCTTGCACATAACCATTAACTGTGAGCTTTTGAGCCTAAATGCTCTGGCACATTATCCAGATGATTTGATTTCTCTCATGTGTGATTGTCCATCACTTGCATGTTCTCACCTTTTCTTGTCTTGCATGCTTGTCATTGTTGCAATGTTTTTGCATATGCATAAATGAGTGAGGCAATAATTCTTTGTTTAAGCTTAGTGCCATAATTGCCAACCTATCACTTACCATTGTTCAGCCCAATTGAGCCTTGGCCTACTTTCCTTGGAATGATAGCACATTACAAGCCAAAAAGTGATAAAACCATTTTGTCCCACTACTTTGGCTTAGAGGAATGTTTGGATTTAAGTTTGGGGTTGTTCTCTTGCTTAGGGACAAGCAAGCAAATAAAGTTTGGGGTGGTAAGTAGGCCACTAAAGATGCCTACCACTAAAGATGCCTACTAAAAAAAAAAATATAAAAAAAAATGAAAAATAAAAA
Source organism: Sophora flavescens (assembly GCA_030762895.1). Classification (NCBI taxonomy): domain Eukaryota; kingdom Viridiplantae; phylum Streptophyta; class Magnoliopsida; order Fabales; family Fabaceae; genus Sophora; species Sophora flavescens. The sequence goes on from CM061065.1 coordinate 214,759,435, forward strand.
CTGAAAAAGAAAAGAAAAAAATGAAAAATAGAAAAAGCCAAAAAGAGGAAAAGGAAAGAGAAAGTATACAAAAGTGAGAAAAAGGCAAAATATAAAGAAAAGAAAATTAAAACAAGAAGTAACAAGAGAAAAAGAGAAAAAGAAATAGTTGGAAATGAATAAAAAGGAAATAGCACAAATTGTGTGCTCATGTGCTTGTAGCTAGACTAGGCAAGTGAAAATTCCAAAAGAGTCCAAATAGTCCTTGAAGCCAAAGTAGCATAGCATATATATCCTTATTCTCATCCACCCGTACCTAAGCCCCATTACATCCAAATAAAAGACCTCATGATATGTGTTGCATTGGCATTTATGATGTATGTTCCAAGCATCTTATCAAGATTAGGATTGGGGAATGCATGATGATTGGAATTGAGAGCAAACATGACCAAGTGAGGATGTGTGAAACACTGAAACAGAGAGGTTGCAAGGGATAATTTTGTGCATTCAATGGAGCTAATTTTGTACTATGTTTGATTGTTCTAAAGCTTGAAACTTGTGATCAATTGGAATTTATGAATGATTGTGTGATGCTTGTCCATTTTGCAAAAGTGTCAAGGAATTGAAGTCTTGCATGAGTAATTTGCTTCACAAGAGAATTGACTCTGAAAATCTATCTCATTCACCTCTGTTTTGAATTTAATTGTTTGCTTGAGGACAAGCAAAATTTCTAAGTTTGGGGTTGTGATGAATGTGTAAAATATGTTAGTTTGGAAGTGTAATTAGGAAAGAATTCATAAATAATCTTAGAAATCATAGGAAAAGTGATAAGAAAATGTACACATTCATTTGAATAGAGTTTGATACTTAGATTTCAATTTATATTGAAAATATACTTAAAAGAGGTTGAAAATGTGCAGGAATAGTAGCTCAGCGCTCAGCCTTGGAATTGGACGCTCAGCACGGACAGAAACGGAAGAAAACTGCATCCTGCAATGCATGGGCCAGCGCCCAGCGCTGGCATGTGAAAGGGCCAGCGCCCAGCGCTAGAATGATGAAGGGAATAGCGCCCAGCGCCAGGCAGCATGGGCTAGCGCCCAGCTCTAGGAAATAGCGCCCAGCGCTCACGCTTCAGAGCGAGAAGATGTTTGGCGCCCAGCGCGAGCTAAGGCGCCAAAGCGAAAGGCAGCGAGCGAAACCAGTATAAATACGGTTTGAACAGATTCGAAGGGGACTTTTGGTCATTTTTACTCTGATTCTAATCTGTGTTCTCTGAGAGGGTGTTGAAACCAGGGAGTTCAAGAGCTTTCGGAAGAGAGGATTGAAGAATCCATGGCTTCTCTACCTCAGATTTCTTCTATTTCTTCTAGATTTCATCTTGTAGATATGAGTTTCTAAATTCCATAGGTTAGGATAGGATGAGTTCAATCAGACCTTGATGTAAGTTCGTTCCAACTCTGATCTCAATTCAGATTCGTTCAAATTGAGTAATCTTTTCAATGCTTAATGCTTTTCCTGAATTAGCCATTCATGAAATTGATCATATGAATGAATGCATAATTGGAAAATGTGTGTTCATGCTAGAACTGAAATAGATTACCACTGTGAGGTCGATTCTAGGAATAGAACTTCATTGCAAAGTGCATTCCTTGTAAGTCTTGTGCTTCTTGCTTGTGCTAATTTTGATTCACCTAAGGAATTAGGGTTCATAATTTGTAACAAAGGATTATCACCTAAGGAATTAGGGATAGATCTAAATCAGTGGCTTGAATGTCAATTAAATGAATTGAATTGAATATTAGGGTTCTGTGAGTTACATCAAGTGAAGATTGAGTGATTCCGATTCCTAACCGTCTTAAATACTTGATTCCTCTTAATTGTTCATTTGTTTTCTATTGTATTGATTGTGTGATAACAGAAAACCTATTTCGATTACCTTTGTAACAACACTTAATTCAACATCTCAGTTAAATGCAGGAACTATGAGTTTTATCCGTTCAAATATCGATTGCTTAGTTGTCATTGTTACTTGAATCTCAATCCTCGAGGGACGATACTCTACTCTCATTATCATTACTTGTACGATTTGGTGCACTTGCCAAACCTTCGCCCAAGGCAGAACCCGTCACGGCCTGGCCGTGATGGCCATCACGGTCGTGACGCGCATTATTCCTGATCTATAAATACGAATCTGGGTAGAACAAAATACCTCTTCTCTGGAGCAAACCCTTAACCTAGAGGCAACTTTTGACCTAAAACGTTTTCTCTGCACCAAGGGGCTGCTGTGGCTGCTGTGGAAAACCTCCATGGAGTTCCTTCTCTCCTTTGTCTCTATTCCTTTTATTTTGGCTTTCTCTGTCACTATGAGTAGCTAAATCCCTTTTTGTTGGGATTAGATGTAACAAAACTGAACCTCATGTATTTGCCTTTATTGATTAATCTGTGTTTATGCTTTCGTATTAGTGTTTGATTTCTATACTTAATGCTTTTTGTGGTTTGATCACCCATGAATTGTTCTGAGAATTGATTTGCAATTGGGAAATTCTTATCAGTTCTTGATCTGAAATCAATCACCTAGTAAACCCTGTATCTAGGAATGGATTTTGGTTTATTAGTAATCGTGTAATCCCTACTCTTAATGCAAATTCACTAATTAGGCCACCTAAGGAATTAGGGTTTAATTAGGAGGTTTAGGCTCTTGGCATCTAAGGAATTAGGGCTTGAGTAATCTTGTGGGCTGATTTTGATATTTGAAGCCTAAACTGGATTGGTGGTCTTGGTATTGCATGAGGCTAAGGTTTGGTGAAATTTAATCCCAACATCTTTTATCTATTTGAAGAAACCATTTTTCTGCATTCCAAGTGTTTGACAAAAATCCATAAAGAACTTTTTCTTTTATTTTGTTTATTTTAACTCTTGTTGAGCTTGGTATTTAATATTGAGCTCCCTTCCATCCAAACGATCGTCTAGATAATAGTCCAATTTGCGAAGTGGTACTTGTTCGCGATCCCTGAGAACGATATCCGGTCTCACTACCGTATTACTTGTACGACTAGGTATACTTGCCTAGTTCCGTCTCAACAAGTTTTTGGCGCCGTTGCCGGGGATCGGTGTGCCAATATCACGAGTACCAAAGGGGACTCCTAATTTAGGCACTTTTTCTTTACTTTCCTACTGTTGTTTTCTGTTTTTTTTTTCTGTTTAGGCACTTTTTCTGTTTTTTTTCCTTGTAGTTGCAGAATTGTCCACTTGAAGCTTGACTTGTACTTGCTATATTTGTTGTTGTTCTGCTCTATTTGTTTCCTTGTATGCGAGGTACAATTGACCCAGGTGAACTTCAATTCAACCCTGAAATCGAGAAGCTTTGTAGAAAGAATAGAAAGGAAGCCAAGGCAAGAAAGAATAGAGGTGAAGCATCTTCTAGAGTACAAGAACCACAAGTTGAGTTACCAAGTGTGCAAGAGTCGCAAGTTTAAGTATCAATTGTCACCATGGCTGACGACAATGCACAAAGGAGGACAATGGGGGACTATACTTCCCCTAAAGTCGATAGATGTGGAACTCCAATTGTTAGACCTGCAGTGGCTTGTAACAACTTTGAGATAAGGGCATAACTTCTCAATATTGTGCAACAAAATCAATTTGGAGGTTTAGAGAGTGAAGACCCTCATTCTCACATTGGCACATTTATTGAGTTATGTGATACTATCAAGCTGAATGGAGCTTTCGACGAGGCTATTCGTTTAAGGCTCTTCCCTTTCTCTCTGAGGGATAGGGCTAAGTCATGGCTTCAATCCCATCCTCATGGGAGCATTATTACTTGGAATGATTTGGTGAGCAAGTTCTTATCTCGTTTCTTCCCTCCATCAAGAATGATCAAGTTGCGATCGAAGATTAATGCTTTTGCACAAAAGGATGGTGAATCACTTTATGAAGCATGGGAGAGGTTCAAATCTTTGCTTACCGCTTGTCCAAATCATGAGTTAGAAACATGGCAACAAGTTGCAACCTTTGTCAATGGTCTCAATCAAAATTCTCGAAGTATGATTGAAGCGGCTGCAGGTGGAACATTGAGTCAAAAGACACCCGATGAAGCAAAGGCCTTGATTAAAACTATGGCTAATAATGATTATCAAATGCCTAGTTCTCGATCATTGGCCAAAAGAGGTGCTTTGGAGCTTGATGAATATAGTGCTCTTAAGGCGCAAATGGCCGCTCTTACCAAGCAATTGGGGTCCATTCAACTACAAAATTCTCAATTACAAGCGGTCCAAGTTCAAGCCGTCTTAGTGTGTGACTTCCGTGGAGGTAACCATGCCAACGGCAATTGTGAAATTAGTGTGGTTGGAGGTCCGGGGCAAGAAGAAGTGAACTACATGGGAAATCAAAGGCCTAAGCATGATCCTTTCTCTAACACCTATAATCTGGGGTGGCGTAGCCATCCTAACTTTGGTTGGAGACAAGGGCAAGGCTCAAGTTCTCAAGCAAAGCCTTCTCAAGAGAATTCAAGCAATTTGGAGAATATTCTAGCCCAATTCATGCAAGCAACTCAAGCTAATTTGAAGGGTCAAGAAGCAATGATGAAGAATCAAGATGCCTCCATCAAGAATCTAGAGCACCAAATAGGCCAATTGGCAAAGCAAATGATGGAGAGAGCTCAAGGAAAATTGCCGGGAGATACCGAGAAGAATCCAAAGGAGGATTGCAAGGCAATTACTACAAGAAGTGGGAAGGTGATAGTTCCACAAGAAAAAGAGAGAAGAAAAGAGAATTGGTGAGGGAGTTGATGAGGTGATCATTGAAGATGCAACCAATGAAGAACTAGAAACTTCCCAAGCCACTACCTCTAGTCCTATTGTTATTGAAGTTGAAGAACCAAAGAGAGAAAAATTGGTGGATGAAGAGTTTGCAAGGAAGAAGACTAAAAAGCAAATTCTTGAAGAAGTTGACAATCCTAAGGAGTTGCCACCGTATTTCAAGATACCTTATCCTCAAAGGTTGAAGAAAGAGGTAAAGGATCAACAATTCTCTAAGTTCTTGGATGTGTTCAAAAAGTTGCAAATTAACATCCATTTTGCCGAAGCTCTTCAACAAATGCCTTCCTATGCCAAGTTTATGAAGGAGATTCTTTCTAACAAGAGGAAGTGGAAGGAGGAGACGGTCATGCTCACGGAAGAATGTAGTGCCATACTCCAAAGGAAGTTACCGGTGAAGATGAAGGATCCAGGTAGCTTTACTATTCCATGTGCTATTGGTCATTTGAACATTGGAAGAGCCTTGTGTGATCTTGGTTCAAGTATCAATCTTATGCCTCTCTCCATCTTCAAGAAGTTGGGAATTAGTGAAGTCAAGCCAACCGGGATTTCTCTCCAATTGGCGGATCGTTCCATTACGTATCCTTATGGTGTAGTGGAGGATTTATTGGTAAAAGTAGACAAGTTCATCTTTCCGGTAGACTTTGTGGTGTTGGATATTGCGGAAGATAGTGAGACTCCATTGATTCTTGGAAAGCCATTCCTAGCCACGGGTAGGGCTTTAATCGATGTAAATCAAGGGAAGTTGGTGCTTAGAGTCCAAGATGAAAAGGTCACCTTCAATGTTTTTGAAGCAATGGGACATCCAAGTGACAAAGATACATGTATGAGTGTGGACCTTGTTGAGTCATTTACTAACAAGAGTGTTCAACAAACTTTTGAAGATTCATTGGAAGCGGCTCTTATGGTTGAGAATATAGAAGAAGAGATATGTGAGGAAGAAGTTGAGGTCATGGTTAAATCCCTTGAGGCTTGTCCAGTTTTGAATAATGATGAAGACAAAGTTGTGGAGGATGTGCGGATTGAAGACAAGGGTGAAACACCTAGTTGAAGGAACTTCCATCCCATCTCCGTTATGCTTTCCTTGGAGTGAATTCTTCATTCCCGATAATCATTAGCAGCGGATTGAACTCCTTAGAGGAAGAGAAGTTGTTGAGAGTGCTTAGAGAGCACAAATCCGTAATTGGGTGGTCTATGTCCGACTTGAAAGGAATAAGTCTTTCATTTTGTATGCACAAAATCCTTTTGGAGGAAAACTTCAAGCCGGTCAGACAACCCCAAAGAAGACTTAACCCAAACATGAAAGAAGTTGTAAGGAATGAGGTTGTGAAGCTTTTGGATGCGGTTATAATCTATCCAATCTCCGAAAGTCCATGGGTGAGTCTGGTCCAAGTTGTTCCTAAGAAAGGGGGGATGACGGTTGTTACAAATGATAAAAATGAACTCATTCCCTCAAGGACCATTCCCGGATGGAGGGTGTGTATTGACTATAGAAGATTGAATGAGGCTACAAGGAAAGATCATTTTCCCTTGCCTTTCATTGATCAAATGCTAGAGAGATTGGCGGGCCATGACTTTTATTGCTTCCTTGATGGATACTCAGGGTATAACCAAATTGTGGTTGACCCAAAGGACCAAGAGAAGACCTCTTTTACTTGTCCCTATGGCGTCTATGCATATCGGAGGATGTCATTCGGGTTGTGTAATGCACCCGCCACTTTTCAAAGGTGCATGCTTTCCATATTCTCTGATATGACTGAAAATTTTATTGAGGTATTTATGGATGATTTTTCCGTATTTGGTAATTCCTTTGATGATTGTCTGAAAAATCTTGCATGTGTTTTGAAAAGATGCCAAGAAACTAACCTTGTTCTAAATTGGGAAAAATGTCATTTCATGGTTAGGGAAGGTATAGTTCTTGGTCATAAGATTTCATCATGGGGGATAGAAGTTGATAAGGCAAAAATTGAAGTAATCGAAAAACTTCCCCCTCCCATTAATGTGAAAGGTGTTAGAAGCTTCTTAGGGCATGCGGGTTTCTATAGGAGGTTTATAAAAGACTTTTCAAAGATTGTAAAACCCTTGTGCAAACTTTTGGTAGTTGATACTCCTTTTGTGTTTAATGATGATTGCATGCATGCTTTCCAACTTTTAAAGGAAAAACTCACCACCTCACCGGTCATTGCACCTCCAGATTGGAGTTTGCCATTTGAGTTAATGTGTGATGCAAGCGACTATGCGGTGGGAGCCATTTTGGGTCAACGGAAAAATAAAGTGTTGCATGTTATTTACTATGCCAGTCGTGTGCTGAATGATGCTCAATTGAACTATACCACGACTGAAAAAGAATTGCTTGCTGTAGTTTTTGCATTTGATAAGTTTAGATCTTACTTGATTGGCTCTAAAACTATTGTGACACTGACCATTCCGCTTTGAAGTATCTCATGACTAAATAGGATGCCAAACCAAGGCTCATTAGGTGGGTACTATTGCTCCAAGAATTTGATTTAGATATAAAGTACAAGAAAGGAGTGGAGAATGTGGTAGTCGACCATTTGTCTAGGCTTCCACAAGCAGATATTCAAGCAAAAGATGAGTTGTCAATTCAAGAAGAATTCCCGGATGAGAGGTTGTTTAGGGTGCAAGTGGCACCTTGGTTTGCGGACATTGCAAATTACAAGGCCGCCAACAAGATTCCGAAGGACTTCAATGCACAACAAAGGAAGAAGCTCATCCATGATGCTAAATACTATGTATAGGATGAACCTTACCTTTTCAAAAGAAGAGATTAATGGGGTTTTGACTCATTGCCACAACTCACCTTATGGAGGACACTTTGGTGGTGAGAGAACCGCCATGAAAGTCTTGCAAAGTGGTTTATTTTGGCCTACCATTTTTAAAGACTCTAGAGCTTGGGTAATGAAGTGTGACAAGTGTCAAAGGATCGGAAGTATATCCAAGAGAAATGAGATGCCTTTGAAGGGTATTTTAGAGGTGGAGCTCTTTGATGTGGGGGGATCGACTTCATGGGTCCTTTCCCATCATCCTACAACAACAAGTATATTTTGGTTGAGGTTGACTATGTGATTAAATGGGTAGAAGCTGTCCCAACTATGAAAGATGATGCAAAAACGGTGGTTAGTTTTGTGAGGAAGAACATCTTTACCCGATTTGGAACCCCTAGAGCCATTATTAGTGATGGGGGTACTCATTTTTGCAACAAAGAGTTCAATGCGGTGCTTGCCAAGTTTGGAGTCAATCATAAAGTTGCCACACCATACCACCCACAAACTAGTGGGCAAGTGGAGTTGTCTAATCGGGAATTAAAGAGGATCTTGGAGAAAACAGTGAATAATGCAAGAAAAGATTGGGCAAAGAAGCTGGATGATGCACTTTGGGCCTATCGGACTGCATATAAAACACCTATTGGTATGTCACCCTACCAATTAGTGTTTGGAAAATCATGTCACCTTCTAGTTGAGCTCCAACATCATGCTTTTTGGGCAGTGAAAGCCTTGAACTTTGATATGAAGCTGGCTATGGACAAGAGACTGTTGCAATTGAATGAGTTGGATGAATTCCGACTCTTGGCATATGAGAGTGCAAGAATCTATAAGGAAAGAACAAAGTTTTGGCATGATAAGTACATTATTCCCAAGCATTTTGAAGAAGGCCAATCAGTTTTGCTCTTTAACTCACGTCTCAAGCTATTTCTGGGCAAGTTGAGATCAAGGTGGTCGGGTCCATTCCATGTCAAGTCAGTTTCTCCATTTGGTGCGGTTGAATTGGAAGATCCATCGTCCGGAAGAACTTTCACTGTTAATGGGCAAAGACTCAAGCACTATCTTGGAGGAGACATTGATCGTCAAACAGTCTCCATCCCTCTTAAAACACCTCCTTAGAGATCATCGGCCCGTCAAGCTAGTGAAGTTAAAGAAACGCGTATTGGGAGGCAACCCAAGTTTTCTTTTCCTTTTCCCTTTGTTTTTGAATTTAACTCTTGAATAATTTGAGAAGATCAAGAGGAAAAAGATCATAAATTAATAGGTTTGTTAAGTGTTTTCAGGGTAAGAAGGAAGGAGAAGCAAAAAGGGCAAGGACCAGCAAAGTCAGCAACCATCACGCCCAGGCCGTGACAGTGGTCACGGCCGTGATAAGATAACCAGAGAAGTCAGAAAGGATCACGGCCCAGCCGTGACACCCGTCACGGGCGTGATGAGAGGACCCTGAAGATCAAAGAGCATCACGACCTGGCCGTGATGGAGGTCACGGCCGTGACAGGCCAGCTCCTATGAACCAGAATTGATCACGGCCTGCCCGTGATGAGCCTCACGGCCGTGACACACTTTTCAGTCTCCCTTTGCCTATGCATGTGAGCCAACACCCGCTACCACCTCGGTAAGTTGTTCCATTTTTCTCCTCTCTCCAACTTGATTATTTACATTGGGGACAATGTAAGTTTTTAAGCTTGGGGTAGGGGTATTTTTGCAAAACCATTTTGAATTTTTGCATTTTTTCATGTTGCACTCATATAGGCATAGTTTTGCATGATCACATGATTAGATTGCCCCTTGCTTAGAATATGCATCGAATTGTGAGAACTTAGTGCCAAATAAATTGAGATAGTGAATTTTTTATCCCAATTTTTTTATTCTTGTGATAAGGCTACAAATAAAAATGCTTGAGATGATCTTTGATAGTTGATAATTAGCATATGGTGCCTTAGATTTCTATTTCTCACTGATTTTTGACCTACTAAAATATGAGATTTTGAGCCAAAAAGGGGTACTCGCTAAATCTACCCCATTCCTTGTGTTAGAGTGTTTTATTCCTCTTGGATTGTATTCTCTAGAACTTGACTTAAAACCGTTTTGAAGCTTAAAAAATTTTGAAAACATTTTTGAAAATGATTGAGGCACTAGGTATTTTTCCGGCCTTCTGAGCTTTAAATGACTAAATGCTACCCCTTAGTTGCCCAATTTTGAGCCTAAAAGAATAAAATACTTTTCTTGGTACCTTGAATTACTTTGATGAATAATGCTTGGTATGGCACCTTTTAAAGTATTACAAAAAGGGTAAAAAGGTAGTTGAAAAAGTATGGGATGAGAAAGTTAGAAAAATATTTCTCTTGAATTGAAAATCTCCCCTTCGTCAAAAAAAAAAAAAAAAGAAATAAAAAATATATATTTATATAGAGAAGGGGATGACAAAAGGAAGTGAGAAATAAAATAAAAAGAAAGAAAAGAGGTGGAAAAATGAATCAAAACCCAAAAAGGTATTTAAGAAGGTGTCATGCTTTGCAATGCTTGATATTTTGTTTAGCCTTTTTGAAATTTCCTTTTCTTGATTTCCCCACCTAACGATTAATCCCATGGCCCCGTTACAATCAAAGCAAAAGACCTCTTGTTTCTTATGTGTTTTCATTAATAAAGTAGAGATTTGGTTGATAGTCAAGCTTATGGTAGAATTCATTCCTTGAGGAAAGTGAGTGAATTGTCATATATCCTTAAATACTTGAGTGAGGTGAGAAAGAGTGCCCGAATCAGTGAGAATATGAGTCTAGGAAACCTAAGCTTCTAATTGGACTTGAAATTGATTGTCTCTTGCTGAATTATCTGAAAATGCCTGTTACTTGGATTAGTTACTCGGGTTCTTGGTTCACTATCTATGCTCTGTTATTTTATATCTTCTGGCCTTGGTGATTGCTTGAGGACAAGCAAAATCTTAAGCTTGGGGTGATTTGATGAGTGTGATTACACCTCATTTTTCATGTACATTTTTGCATGCATTTTCATATAGTTTAGGCAATTTTAATTTGATTTTTGTTAGTTTTTACCTTGGAACGGGTAAGGTGGTGTTGTGGTGTTGTTTTGCAGAAATTTAGGGATTAAATGCTCAAGATCAACCATGGTGGAGCTTGAATGAAGATAGAGCTTGAAAAGTGAAGTAAATGAGCCAAGCATAGCCCATCACGGCCTAGCCGTGATGACCATCACGACCATGATCAAGCAGAGCTGAAGAGAAAAGAAGGCAAAAGTCAGAATCGGTCACGGCCTAGTCGTGATGCCCATCACGGCCGTGACATGTTAGCTGATCCAGACAGAACCGATCACGGCCTAGCCGTGATGAGTGTCACGGCCGTGACAAACCAAAATTTGAAGACGCACCCAAGGCAGAACCCATCACGGCCGTGACGCGCATTATTCATGATCTATAAATACGAATCTGGGCAGAACAAAAGACATCTTCTCTGGAGAAAACCCTTAACCTAGAGGCAACTTTTGACCTAAAACGTTTTCTCTGCACCAAGGGGCTGTTGTGGCTGCTATGGAAAGCCTCCATGGAGTTCCTTCTCTCCTTTGTCTCTATTCCTTTTATTTTGGCTTTCTCTATCATTATGAGTAGCTAAATCCCTTTTTGTTGGGATTAGATGTAACTAAACTGAACCTCATGTATTTGCTTTGATTGATTAATCTGTGTTTATGCTTTCGTATTAGTGTTTGATTTATATACTTAATGCTTTTTGTGGTTTGATCACCCATGAATTGTTCTGAGAATTGATTTGTAATTGGGAAATTCTTAGCAGTTCTTGATCTGAAATCAATCACCTAGTAAACCCTGCATCTAGGAATGGATTTTGGTTTATTAGTAATCGTGTAATCCCTACTCTTAATGCAAATTCACTAATTAGGCCACCTAAGGAATTAGGGTTTAATTAGGGGGTTTAGGCTCTTGGCATCTAAGGAATTAGGGCTTGAGTAATCTTGTGGGTTGATTTTGATATTTGAAGTCTAAACTGGATTGGTGGTCTTGGTATTGCATGAGGTTAAGGTTTGATGAAATTTAATCCCAACATCTTTTATCTATTTGAAGAAACCATTTTTTTGCATTCCAAGTGTTTGACAAAAATCCATAAAGAACTTTTTCTTTTATTTTGTTTATTTTAACTCTTGTTGAGCTTGGTATTTAATATTGAGCTCCCTTCCATCCAAACGATCGTCTGGATAGTAGTCCAATTTGCGAAGTGGTACTTGTCCGCGATCCCTGAGAACGATATCCGGTCTCACTACCGTATTACTTGTACGACTAGGTATACTTGCCTAGTTCCATCTCAACAATGGTCAAAAATTTATTTATGAAAAATTAAAACCTAAAAAGGTTGACCGAGCTAAAATCGAACGAATTGAAGTCGAAATACCGAACCTAAAGAGGTAAAACTAAAGACCTAAAAAGATTGACCGAGCTAAAATCGACCGAGTTAAGGCCGATATGCCGAACCTAAAGAGGCAACAATTAAAGCCTAAAAAGGTTGACCGAGCTAAAATCGACCGAATTGAAGTCGAAATGCCGGTCCTAAAGAGGTAAAACTAAAGACCTAAAAAGGTTGACCGAGCTAAAATCGACCGAGTTAATGTCAAAATGCCGAGCATAAAAAGGTAAACAACGTCTAAAGGTAATTAAAAACCTAAAGAAGTAATCCGAACTAAGATTGACCAAACCAAGGTTGAATGGCTGAACCTAAAAAGGCAACCAATGCCTAAGAAGGTAAGTAAAAACCTACAGGTATTCCGAGTTCCAAAAACACGAGTAAGCCGAGTAACACGTAAAAATGTAAAAGTCGAGCACTAACTTAGAAAAAAGTTACAAGCTCGAGCTCCAAAAGTCGAAAGGAAAACGAGGCATGAACATAAAAAACTCAAAATTTTCTAAGTTTGAAAAGTCAAAAGCAACTCCTGAGCTAGAAACTAACATGTAATTCCATTAATTAAAGGGGCAAAGCCCAAGAGTACAAAAGGTTCATAACGAAAAAGGCATTACCCTAGGAACAAAATACAAGAATTATGTTTTCTAAGTTACTCATGGGCATCCCCATGAGCAATGATTCCAGCAGGAGTAGAGTTGAAGATATTCTCGGCACCCGAAGGAATAGTAGAAGATGGATTAGGTAAAATCATTCCCTCATTCCCCCTTCCTCAACCGTTTGCTCTTCAACTTCCTCTTCCTCCTGGCCTGCCTTTTCTTCATCCTCGAGCAAGGACAAAGGAACCATAATTCCATCCTTGTTGAACTCCTTGTCCACATCCACATGGGAGTAGTCAGCATCTGGGTTGAAGCGTTGAATCTGTTTCACAGCTCGAAAGAACCCACTGACGTGCTCCTTCGTGGCGAAGCTCGAGGTTGACCTCCTTCTCTTTCTGAAGTTCCTCGGCAGCCTTCACAAGGCTGAGCTTCTCGGCCCTCTCCTTGTCTAGCTCAGCTCGGAGGGAGGCGTTGATTTTCTCCAACTCGACCTTTTGTGTTTTCAGCTGACCAAGAAACCGAGCCTGTTCTTCACATTTAGTGACGGCTTGAGCCAGCTCGTCACGCACCAACAAAGCGCGAGCGGCGTCGGCCTTCATAGCCTCCATCGTTTTCATATTATTTGATAATTCATTACCCCAAAAGCGGGTAATGGATGAAATACAGAGAGCATAGGCGGCAGCGACCTCCATACTTGCCTCCGGTCCCTGCTCCAGCAACAGCCGAGCATCAGCGGGCTTGAGAACTTGCCCATCTATAAGTGGGCCAGGATTGAAATCATTACCCCTGAGTGAGCTGATCCTAGGGTTGCAGTGGCCGTTATACCACTTTTGCGTCCGAAGTTAGATCAGTCACGAAGGAAGTCCTTTCAACTCGCTCCTCGGTGATAGGCTCTTGGCAGGCCATAGGAAAGGGAGAAGTACTCTGCCTTGGAATCTCAATTTGAATATCAGCCCTAGCCCGCTTGGAAGGACGGGCGCCGAGATCAGCAGCTGCAGCTGTCTTCTTCTTTCCCTTCTTGTCTGGAGCCGGAGCTGAAGCACCAGCAGTCTCTTGATGCTCCGGCTTCTTTAGCAACGCCTTATAATTAAACTTTCCCATGATCACTGAAAAAGAAATCAACCAAGTTAAAAGGTAGAATTTTAAGTGCATCAACAGTATCTAAAGAAGAAATACTTACGATCAAAGTCGGCACACCGAGTGGAAGAGGTGGGTAATTTTAAAAGCCTCCCACAAGGCAATGGCTGAGGATAAAGTTTCAAAATCTCCACATCGGCTCGCTCATCATCGGTCATAGAAACCAAGTCATAACTGGAAAATTTGGAAGGATGAGGCTGCCAATAAAAGGGAAACCTCGGCTCCCCTTCATAATTAAAAAATATGGACTCAAGGCCTTCGGAAGGTCGGACCTTGAAAAAGTCCGACTTAGAAAACTTATAAGAACTCTTACAGAGGCCGATGATACCTCTACCCTCAACCCCACTGAGAGAAATCCATCCAATTCGATCCCCGAACCGAACTTTATAAAAATAAAGGAACTTGGGAGCGATAGCCGTCATCCCTGTTTGACTACATAGGATCTGGAAAGCCTTCAAGAAGGCCCAACTATTGGGATGCAACTGAGTAGGGGCGACGTTCATGATTCTCAAAACGTCGCACTCAAATTGGGTAAAAGGAAGGGTGACACTGATATGTTCAAAAAAAAGTTTTATAGACATAAGTAAAGTGTGGCTCGACGGGGAGAGCTCTCAGGAAGACATGCTCCTCATCTGAGCAAGGTAAACAGCGAACAGAAGCAGAGACCTGACAAATTTCGTTCTTAACACTCCTAAGGGATTCACGACTCCTAAAGTTAGAAAAGAAGACCCCTACTTCAGGTCTAACCCAGGAATACCCAGGAATGGTAATGTCTGGAATAGGCTCTTTAGGAACCCCAGGGGCGCGCTTGCGACGCTTAGGGGCAGTAATGGCTGCAGGAGTAGCAGAGCTACTCTCATTAGAAGATGAAGAAGAAGAGGATTTAGGGTTATCTCCATTACCCTTCGAAGGAGGTGAAGAATGGGGAGGTTCCCCGATAGGATCTATTTCAGGTTCTATGATTTGAAGTTCATTGGAGGCATTCTGAGATATCTCAAAGGAAGGCTCCATGACCAAATAAAGAAGCAACAGAGCCAAATAGAAAATGGATGAAATAGGAAGGACGTACGTGGAAGGAAAAAGAGAATGCAGAAAGCTTGGAGAGGAAGAGCTCGAAGAAGAAGGGTTTTAACAGAAAGGATGCGAGTGAACTCTTTAGCAAATTTGAACCAATTTATACCAGAAACTTTGTCGCTTCAAAGTTTAACGTTACTTTCCAAAAAGTAATAATGAAAGACGTCGTGCGAAGGAAGAGAAACATCTCTTCAGAGCTGCACAAATTCGACACACCAATAGCAGAGCAACACGTGTCGAGTACATCGGAAAATGTATTGCAGCAGTTAAAGACTTGAGCACGCAGCCGAAGAGTTGGTCTCGGAAATGAGGCCATAAAAGCCACGCGTCACAAGTAAGCCTTGCCTTAATGACAAAGGCAGCATCTCTTTTCATCTCGGGAACCGAGAAACTTTGGTCACGGTGCAAAACTAAGACGACTACCTCCGCCTCGGCTAGGCTCAGCTCCTTTAAAGAAGCTTCCGCGCATTCAAAAAAGCTCAAAGCTTGGGGGGCTTGTATATGAACCGAGGTGTAAAGCTAGCCAACTCGAAGTGTGAAGCTCGATCGCCCGAGATGTTCACCTAAGTAATATATATATATATATATATATATATATATATATATATATATATATATATATATATATATATATATATACCGAAGTGTGAAGCTTGGCCACTTACCTCACCAACTTAAAAGGCTAAAGAGACCAAATTTCTAAGCTCGGTCACCGAGGTTGATCGCTTGGCCGAGGTACAAGATCGGACATTAAGACTATGGTAAAAAGGGGAAGAGAACCTACACCATAAACCTTAGATTCTCCAAATAAGGTTTTTAAAGGCCAAGCTCGGCTACTGTCATGAAAACTTTTATGCTTCTACTCGCTCAAAGCTTGGGGGGACTTGTGTACTGGCCGGGGAGTAAAACCCGGTCACCGAGCTTGGATACCCGATCCAATAAAGGTGGGAAGGATAAGGTATTGATATTATCTTTAATAATCCTGATATTATCTCAAATAACCTTGTCCGATTAGAAGAGATAAAATCCCTCAAATTAAGGAAATCATATCTCAAAGAAGATTTAAGAGATAAAAGGAGATAAATCCAGATTTCTTAAAGATATGGGGATCCTATTATAAAAGGAGGAGAACCCAAAAGAGAGACTCACTTTTTACTAACCTAGGTGAATCTCCCTTAAGCGTATTAGAGGAACCAGCTTGACCAAGAGACTATTGAAGAGTCCTTGCTTGCTACTATTCATCAAATACAAGATTAAGGGATTGAGATCACTATATGTCCAAGGGTTGAACTAAGAAGTACGTCTGGCTTTGATTCCTACTGGAATACGTAGGACCAGAGTACAATAATATGTCAAGCCATAATCTAAAAAACCTCCATTGTTCACTCTTGGTTTGACGTTCTACGGCGAGATTCCGACAAGTCGGATCTCGACAGGAACAGGTAACATTAACAATCAAGCTTGACCCTAGATGTGAGCTTTCATCATTGAACCTTAAATCATTGTAACATTATTCCAGAAGTTAGCCGCATTGTTTGAAATAAATCAAATTCAAGTAACTCTAATTTGTGTAAAAAAAAAAAAGTTAAGGATAAAGTATGTAAAACAGGCAACTAACAAAAAAATCAGCGTCTAGAAAATGATTTGAACTCCCATCTGTATCGCACTAGCTAACAATTGTTGTCAGTTAAATTCTTCCAAATAAATTCTTGATTGGCAGCTTGTGCTGTTGAGAAGAGTGTCTGTAACAAGTAAAAATAGCACAAACCATTTGACCTATATTAGTACAGGCGTTTGGTTCAAGAGTTATGATTTTTCATTTTCAGGAATAAGATTTTTAAGAATGGCATTTTATGGGTGCTACTAGTAGACACTGTTTCTTTGTTGGCCAAGTTAAGTTGTGTGAGATCTATATTAGGGTCAAATCTAAGCTGAACCTTAATGACACTAGGTGCTTGGTTTGGCTTGCTAGCAACTTAATTAAGACACGGATGACATGGCTTTCTTTTCTTCTTTTGTTTGACAATTTAATTTTAAACCAATACCACTGATGTATGGTTTTAAACTTTAAAGAACTTGATTGGTCAAATTGAATCTGTAAGCAGTTTCAACAAAAATACTATTTTGATCAGATTTTTTCTCCTTTACTTCATCGAGACGGAATGTAGTAAAATTAGGAATTTGAAAATGTATATATACTATACAAAGGTAGGTTTACCAACAACTCTGCCAATCTTCATTCTATTTTTTTTATCTGTTCATTTTAATTTAATCTATGCATATTCTAATTTAATCTCTATAAAGTATATAGTTCATAGCTTTAGTCCCAATGCTATCATAATCCAAGATTAAAGGGATCATGGTATATCTGATTTATTTGATTTTGTTAATTCACAACATAAGCATTGCCAGTACAAATCTCTCTGTATGAGGGGCTCCTTCGTTGAATTGTATGATCATTGATGAAGCAGAGTTCTGAAGTTTTAGTCCTCTCACAAAATATGCTATTTCTTATGTTCATATGCAGCTTTTGCAGATGGAACGCAAGGTGCAATCAGCCAGAAAGCAGGAGTCAGTTTCTTGGCATCTAGCTTCACATGGTTTTCCCAAAGGACTACATTGTCTTTGGCTGAAGAATATGCAGTAAATGCCGTGGCCCCATCTCGCCTACCTCCTCCTGAATATGTCTCGCGCCTTGTTGACCCTACCTTTCACCACCTTGTCCTCCTTACTGACAATGTCCTTGCTGCATCTGTTGTTGTCAGCTCTACTGTTCAAAATTCAGCCAACCCTGAAAAATTAGTTTTTCACATAGTTACTGATAAGAAAACTTGTACTTCAATGCATGCTTGGTTTGCTACCAACACTGTTAAATCAGCAGTTGTTGAAATTAGGGGATTACACCACTATGAATTGTCTGAAGTAGCAAATGTTGGTGTTAATGGGATGCTGGAAACTAATCGTTTATTTGGAAGCACTACTACAACAATTATACAGAAAATTACCTTGACTGTTGTCAAGAGCTTAACAGATATTTAGAAGCTTTGAAGCCCAGCAGCCTTTCCTTGTTGAATCATCTTCGTTTCTATCTCCCTGAGGTAATTAATTAGTTGTTTATGGTATACCTTTGATTGGGTAACAAGTAATAATAGGACAAAACTTAGGTACAATTCCATAAGTACATTATGTGATGTTTTCCGATAGGATTATGACATATGTAACAACTTATCAATGAAAACATAACACGTATATGAGCTGTTACACATGTCGTAATTCTATTGGAAAACAACACCTAATTTACCTATGAGATTATACCTAAGTTTTCTCATAAGTAATAATTAATAACAAACAAGCTCATATGCTTTGTGATGGTTGTATCATAATCTGATTTTGGTGCCACCACAGCTGTTTCCAGATCTCAACAAGGTTGTGTTTCTGGATGATGATGTTGTAGTACAGCACGACATATCTTCTTTGTGGGAACTTGATCTTAATGGTAAAGTCAGTGGTTCTGTATTCAAGTCTTGGTGTGAGGACGGCTGCTGCCCTGGAAGTAAATACGCCAACTTTTTTTTTTTTTTGATAAGCAAATGAATTCATTAATAGGAGTACTAGGTGTACTCAACCCAGACAACAAAGAAAGAATATAAGATGAAAGAATACAGCATGTGGTTGCTTATAAAGCAGACCCACCCCAAGTAAGCAGGCAAAGTACATATAGTGTTTCAGTGTATTACATTCCAATCCACCCAACAAACAGAAAACCAAACTGACTCTTGCCAAGCATAACAGAGCGCCTGCACCATAGTGGAGATTGCTCCACCCAAGTCAAAGTCACATATCCTATACCACGCCTTCCTTCTGTCTAACGCCCAGCATCATAATTTCCAGTTCATCCCCATCAGCTTTCACCCATATTGCAAACAAATAACCGGGTTGGTACACCAATCCACAAAAGAGAATCTCGATGATTTTACTGAGTGCACACACCAGTTCCAGGCTCTTATCCTAACCAGTTCAAACACAGTATCAACATCCAGCAGTGTATCATTGAAAATGATATCGTTTCTATGTAACCATAGGGACCAACATATGGCGAACCAGACCTGCTTCCAATTTGATTTGCATCTATTCAATAGTCCCCCATGTTGTAGAAAATGTGATTTTATGTCTGCTGGAAGGACTACCACAACTCCTGTCCATTTATATATTTTCATCCAAAGATTGTAAGAAAAAGAACATGAAAGTAGCATATGAGAGGATTCCTCAACTGCAGAATTACAGAAGAAGCAGAGCATGCTATTGTTGTTGACATTTATCCCCCTCTTGAATAGGTTTGATGTCGTTCCAAATTAGCCCTCCAACAAAAAGCCACCACCTTAAGTGGAGTGTTTCTATCCCATAAAAGGTTATAGAACGTTTGATCCTCTGAAATGGGCCTTGTATTGATCAGCTTATAAGCAGAGCTAACCGAATAAGTTCCAGAGCTACCCCTCAACCATGACCATGAGTCCCTTCTCTGTTGATCCATCGAGCAAGTGGAAATCAGCTGCAGGAGGTTGTTCAGTAGCTGATCCTCCCAAAGAAACAAATTCCTACGCCACTGCAATTGCCATGACCAAGAACCATGCCTCTAAACACCCAAGTCAAGTCACCTACCTTAGCTTCCTTGTTTGTTGAAACATTATAGAAGTTCTTGAGACTTCCCTCTCCCACCCAAACATCATTCCAAAAAGATATCTCCCTCCCGTTCCCAATTTTCCTCACCAAACTCGTAGATAGCCATGACTCAGACAAAGAATCCCCCCCCTCTAGCTTCCCTAAATCTCTCCACCATTTTGACCTCACTCCACCCACCTCGTTGAAGCCCTCCCTTTTTGGAACCAAAATGGTTTTGGACTAAATAATCTCTATGTTTTGATGTTAACAAAAAGATTAAATTTATTTGGCAAAATATTAGTTGAGATCTAACATGTGCTTTCAGTCATGCAGGAATATTTAAATATAGGTAATAGAAACGTGGGATAAGTTTTCATTGAAAAATACGCGTCCATCCTTATAGACGGGCGGCTCAATGTTTTGGTAAGAGTTATTTTTTTGTTTATTTGAGTAGACTGGTTTACTTAAGTAGACGAGGCTCTAAATGCTTACTAGACGAAAATCAAAATAACTTCTTAGATACAACAAGTCCAAAGACTTGATAGTAAACGTGTCTAGATTGTCACGTAAGCAGACGAAAGTAATTGGTAAAATTGAATGAACTGAAAAATAAAGTAATCAGGTAGACGAGCTCTATCTGCCACGTCACTAGACGGAGATTTTTATAACTCATTGAGGAATAGCAAGTCCAAAGACTTGATAGACGAGAGGATATGCCACGTCATCGGACGAGCAAAATAATTTGTTGAAACATACTTGATCTCACATATAGCTAAGTAGATGGAGTTTTTTTTAAAGTAGACGAGCTCCATCTTTGAATAAATAAATGCAATCCGAATCACTTGAATTTATTTCACATGATTGATATTTATTTCGATAGAATATTTGTTCTTCACATTCACATTTATTTTATCTGCTTTAATGTTTTACCTGGTTGTAAAAGAAACATAGTACCATCAAAAAATGCAAAAAGCAGAGTTGTACAATGAGATACTGCAAAACAATCTGTACGATGACAACTTTATGGCTGAAAAGGCTGGATTGAACACAAAGGATGAACAACAAGTTCTCAAGCTGCAATACTCAGAGCAGCAAGCCTCCAACTTTATGCTATATCAATAACCAAGAGTACTATTCAGCATTGTCACAATCAAGCTATCAGTCACAACGGATATCATGTATTAAATGCTATCTCTAAATAGGATTATTCAAAATAACCGTTGAAGAAATACAAGTGAAGAAGGTCACTATAAATAGAAGACCTGAGATACTGAAGAACAACTATTGCCTGCACAACCTTGCTAGCTCAACTTTTGTCAATCGATAATCACTCATTCTAATATTCTTTCAAAAGCAAGAGTATGTATTCCTTAGTTTGAATATTGTGAAAATATTCATCTGATCTTAAACTTTCATATCCTCACACATAGTGCGTTAAAAAGATCAAACGTTAAATCTCTATGTTAGAGTTAGAGCCTGAAGAGGCTTGGTAAGAAAGAAATACTTGTAGCCTGAAGAGGTGTTGAATACTTGGTTGTAATCTATTTGGGAAATAGTGGAGAAAAACCTTCAAGTAGAAGGGACTGGACGTAGCTCTTGGTTGGAAGAGAGTGTACCAGGATAAAACATCTTGTGTGATTTTTTTCTCCTAAACTCTTATAGATTTATTTGTTTCTTTCTAACAGAGGGGTTTTGACATTGCTTTTGTTAAAGCTTTTTTAAAAGATCTATTTCTTTGTGCTTGCTTCTGATTCTAATCTCCTTGTGTGCAAAAAATGATTTAAAGGTTGTTTTCGAAAATTATTAACAAACACAATTCAATTTCCAGTTTGTCACAGCCGTGATGCCTATCACGGCTAGGCCGTGATTACTTCTAACTTTGGGTGCTTATCCGTCATGGCCGTGACCTTCATCACGGCTAGGCCGTGATGGTCTCTGTCCTCCAGGGTTTTCTCATTACGCCCGTGATGGGCATCATGGGATGAACGTGATGCTTTCTGACTTCCAAGCTCGCGAGGTGAGACATGGTTCGCGAGGCGAGGCAGAGAAGATGACATTTCTGGCACAGTCTGGTCTTCAGTCTCGCGGGGCGAGTACTTCCAAGATTACAATTTCCACAGTTTTCTTCATTCCCTTGACTCTAAGTTAACCTGAAAACATGAAATAGCTATAATTACTTTATTTGACTCAAAAATGGCTAAATTATCCTAAAACTACTTAAGAGACTCAAAACCTTGCTTGAGGACAATCAAGTCTTATTTGGGCGAAAACGAGATACAATTGGCACAAAACCACGGTCATACTAGTCATAAAACTAGATGAGCCAGAGGCTTATCAAAATGCGACAACTCGGGTATCGTATCACAAGGACTCTCGTAATGTTATTATCTCGTAATGTTATTAGTAGTGATTGTGGCATGTTTGGAGTGAATGATCATTCTAGCCAACAAAGTGGAGGACATAGCAGCTTGGATGAGATAGCTTCGATGGTGCAACGGATGAGAGAGAACAATCTTGAATCTCAGCGGAGGATAGAAGCTGGTTTTCAGAATTTGGCCTCTCAAATGGATCAAAGCCAACTGAGGATAGAAGCTGGTTTTCAGAAGTTGGCCATTCAAATTGATCACATTGTCTCCACCTCGGCTGCACTGCAAACTCAACATCTCCTTGAAGAACATACAAATTCGCAAATAGTTGTTCTTGACAATACTTCTTTTGAACATGATTTTGATAATAATGTCAAGAACACTATTACTGATGAACTGTGTGTTGAATTTCCAGACATTCAAGCCTTTTCTGATTCTGCCTCTTGTACTATATGTACTGACTGTACTAACACTAACCTTTGTGTGGTGTGTGCTGAGATTACTGCATGTATAGCAGGTGATGGATTGGATAATGCAGTGAATGAAGATTGTGCAGAAGTCGAAGCAGCACCAGTAACCCTCTCCACCTGTTTATCACCTCCCACCGTGGAGCAACCAGCGATGGAGTTCAAGCCTCTGCCTGAGAAGTTGGACTTTGAGTCTTTAACTAGGAAGGCACTATGGCCAAACCAGGAGGTTGAATCCTATTTTTATTGGGAGAACTTTGTTGACCAGGAGGTCAACTTTGACCCAAGAGGGAGTGAGAAGTCCGCCACACTTGGCGGAGTTACCATGATTATCAGGTGCTCACTCCCATACTTATGCTTCATGCCATGGGATCCGGGAGGATCATATCGCACTTTGAGCATTCCGTGGCTGCTGTATCACAAACAGTGGGATCCCAGTGGAACCACCTCCATGAGTTTTTCTAAACCCTCTTCTTTTTAATTGTCTTTTCCTTGCTTTGTTTTTGTTTTTTTTTTTCTAATCAATTTCAAACCAAACCCCCCCCCCCCCCCCAAAGAAAACTGATTTTCTGTGATAATAACATTACGAGAGTCCTTGTGATATGATACCCGAGTTGTCGCGTCCTAGCTACATATTTTACGAACCGCTCGCTTTTTGACGCGTGTGCGACAGCGCGTCAGTTCCAAAGCCTTAAGCCCAAAGATGGTGACTAGGTCACATTTGGAGGAAATCAGAAAGGGAAAATCATTGGTATAGGTAAATTTGGTAAACATCATTTTCCCTCCATTGATAATGTTCTTTTAGTAAATGGCTTGAAGCACAATCTACTGAGCATAAGTCAATTATGTGACAGTGGATATGCAGTTTCTTTTGATAAGAACATGTGTACTGTCAAGAAAGATGATGGATCACTTTTATTCACTGCTAAAAGGAAAAACAATCTCTATAAGATTGACTTGGAGGACCTCTCAAATCAAAGTGTCTCATGTCTAGTTTCCATTGAGGATGAGCGATGGATTTGGCACAAAAGGCTAGGTCATGCAAGCTTGAAATTAATTTCAAAGCTAAAGAAGCATAACCTCGTGGGAGGATTACCAAACCTTAAGTTCAAATCTGATGCTCTCTGTGATGCATGTCAAAAGGAAAACAAGTCAAAGAAAATTTCCAAAGTCAGAGGAAAGTGTGGTCTTTCTAACTTTCGGTACATGATCTATAAAGACCTTTGGGGACTTCCCATAACAAGCCGAGATGTGGAATTCTCGTACCCCATCATATGGGCAAAGGAAGTATCAGTGACCCCTTTACCCCCTCTAGTGATTAATCCTACTTCGTCTTCACCCCCTTCTGAGCTCCTAGAAGATGAAATTATAGTTGAAGGACCTGGCATGAATGCCACTATTTTTGGCTCAGGTGGTCATGAAGAAGAAACCGCTGAGTCCTTCTCCAAACAAAGCTCATCAGGAAAGCACTCTTCTCAATCACTAGCTTTGGCTGTGATGCACCCTTCAGATCACCCTGAACACTCCAGAGCCTTAAGCACTTTTCAAGAATCTGCTGAGAGTTCAAGACAACATGCTCTGCCATAGAACCTTGAACAGATACTTGGAAAAATAGTTGATGACAGAGTTGGCAAGATAGTTAATGAAAAGGTTGAGAAGATGACTGAGAAAATTAAGGAGGATGCCCAACAACAAGTTCAAACATCAATGGCTCCAACCTTAGAAGTTGTCAACAAAATGCTGGAATTCCTGATGGATTTCAAGAAAAGCCAGACTCAGAACCCTCCACCTCCACCACCTCCTCTTGCCTAACCTTAAACTTTTATCTTTCGTTTTATATACCTACAATGATGGTCCACTCCTTTTTACCTTTTTGGCTGATGACAAAAAGGGGGAGAAAGGAAAGAAAAGAGATTTTTTTATATATAAAAAAGTCAGTTTTTGAAAATATCATATTTGTCTGCATATGCATATTCTGTTCTCTACTTGATAACTGCTCTGATCCTTATGTTGGCCTATTTGCTCTAATATCTGCTGACTATGCTTATTTATTCCTTCATGTATACTCTAAATTTGATAAGGTGTTGCACTTATCTATTAGCTTATATGAAGTTTATCTCATATGCTTTTACTGATTATTTATCTGAATGCTTTGTCTTAGGGGAACCCCTACAGGCTCTCTTAGACTGTGCTTTTCAAATTTAATTAGTTTTTGTCATCATCAAAAAGGGGGAGATTGTTGGAACCAAAGTGGTTTTGGACTAAATAATCTCTACGTTTTGATGTTAACAAAAAGAATAAATTTGCTTGGCAAAATGTTAGTTGAGATCTAACATGTGCTTTCAGTTATGCAGGAATATTTAAATATACGTAATAGAAACTTGGGATAAGTTTTCATTGAAAAATACGCGTCCGCCCTTGTAGACGGGCTGCTCAATGTTTTGGTAAAAGTTATTTATTTGTTTATTTGAGTAGACTGGTTTACTTAACTACACGAGGCTCTAAATGCTTACTAGACAGAAATCAAAATAACTTCTTAGATACAACAAGTCCAAAGACTTGATAGTAAACGTGTCTAGATTGTCACGTAAGCAGACGAAAGTAATTGGTAAAATTGAATGAACTGAAAAACAAAGTAAATAGGTAGACGAGCTCTATCTGCCACGTCACTAGACGGAGATCTTTATAACTCATCGAGGAATAGCAAGTCCAAAGACTTGATAGACGAGAGGATATGCCACGTCATCGGACGAGCAAAATAATTTGTTGAAATAGACTTGGTCTCACATATAACTAGGTAGACAGAGTTTTTTTTTAAAGTAGACGAGCTCCATCTTTAAATAAATAAATGCAATCCGAATCTCTTGAATTTATTTCAAATGATTGATATTTATTTCAATAGAATATTTGTTCTTCACATTTATTTTATCAGCTTTAATGTTTTACCTGGTCGTAAAAGAAACATAGTACCATCAAGAAATATAAAACGCAGAATCGTACAATGAGATACTGCAAAACGATATGTACGATGACAACTTTATGGCTGAAAAAGCTGGATTTGACTCAAGATGCTATACTCAAAGCAGTGAGCCTCCAACTTTATGCTATATCGATAACCAAGAGTACTATTCATCATTGCCACAATCAAGCTATCAGTCACAACGGATATCATGCATTAAATGTTATCTCTAAACGGGATTATTCAAAATAACCGTTGAAGAAATACAAGTGAAGAAGAAGGTCACTATAAATAGAAGACCCGAGATACTGAAGAACAACTCTTGCCTGCACAACCTTGCTAGCTCAACTTTTGACAATCGATAATCACTCATTCTAATATTCTTTCAAAAGCAAGAGTCTGTATTCCTTAGTTTGAATATTGTGAAAATATTCATCTGATCTTAAACTTTCATATCCTCACACATAGTGAGTTAAAAAGATCAAACATTAAATCTCTTTGTTAGAGTTAGAGCCTGAAGAGGCTTGGTAAGAAAGAAATACTTGTAGCCTGAAGAGGTGTTGAATACTTGGTTGTAATCTATTTGGGAAATAGTGGAGAAAAACCTTCAAGTAGAAGGGACTGGACATAGCTCTTGGTTGGAAGATAGTGAACCAGGATAAAACATCTTGTGTGAATTTTCTCTCATAAACTCTTACAGCTTTATTTGTTTCTTTCTAATTGGGGGGTTTTAATATTGCTTTTGTTAAAGCTTTTTTAAAAGATCTATTTCTTTGTACTTGCTTCTGATTTTAATCTCCTTGTGTGCAAAAATTGGTTTAAATGTTGTTTTCGAAAATTATTAACAAACACAATTCAAGCACCCTTCTTGTGGTTGCTTGTGTCAACTTCATCCCCCAAACCATATCTAACCTTTAACAACTCATACCAAAGACCCTCCCCCTCCATAAGTACTCTCCACCGCCACTTTCCCAAATGAGCTAAATTGAAGCTATGTAGATTCTTTACACCTAACACCCCCCACCCACCCCCCCGCCCCCCTCCTCCTTTGATTTGAAAACCACATCCCAACTAACCCACTAGATTTTCCTACGCTCCTCACTCCCACCCCACAAAAACCTTCTTTGAATTTGAGTCAAAGATTTTATTACCTTTTTTGGTAATTTGTAGAAAGAGAAGTGGTATACCGGCAAGCATGATAGGACAGCATTCAACAAAACCAACCGGCCACCGAAGGACAAGCACTACTAGAAAATTGTTATTTTCGGACGGATTCATGGACGGAATTTGGACACTTTTCCCACGGATTTTGGACTGACAATTAATTTCAGACGGAACATCCCCCGTCCGAAAAAGCACCGTTGCAAATTGAAAATTCTGTTCGAAATTCCGTCCGAAATTAGTTCCAGACAGATTTCGGACAGCTTTCAGACAAACACAAAAAATCTGAATTTTGGTTATATTGGCTTAATTTCAGACGAATTTCAATATTGCTATGCATGCAAATTCTGAACGGATTTCGGACGAATGTTATGATATTATTTTGGACAGATTTCCCACGGATTAGATAATCATATTTAAATAATATTTTTTGATAAACAAATCATGTTTGTTAATAAAAAAGGGGTCAAACTTAAATAATTATACATACCAAATTAGGTACCTGGACTTGGAATCTAATATAATGTAATAAAAATAATTATTATTAAGATACCACTCTAGACAAGTATCAAACTTCAAATAAACAAAAACACAAAGTATCTTGAAATACAAGAATGATATATTAAGATTAAAAGCATTAAATATCATTACAAACATCAAAGACATAAATTTATTCCTCATTGTTATTTTGATCACTAAACTCTTCATCTTCATCTAGCACATCATCCATCATCTCCTCATCATCATATCATCGTCGTTGTCATCTAATCATCGTCATCATTGATTAATTCGTGGCCACCATCATAAACGAGAAGGATGTTACTATAATCAAATAAAAGATAGTGAGTCCTTCCGAGAAAGCATTCATCACACTGTAACAAGATAATAGACAAGATAATAATATTAATCTTTATAGACAAATTGTTGTTGAAGTTAAAGTTGTGTCTTCATGCAAGTTTCTCATATGAATCATGTAAAAGTTGTGTCTTTTCTAAGAAATCTATAGACTCGTGGATAATTTAAACAACAATTTAATATTTAGAAAAATAATCTTTTCCTCACTAATGAATAACAAATAAATAAAAGAAATAGATCAAACACAGGCTCCTTTTCTCGCTGATGAATAAAAAATAAAAAGTCATTCAAGAGAAGAATGAATAAATCACTTATTATAGACAAAATCAGTCGGTTAACTATGACATGACAATATCTCCAACAGTGTAATATCATTTGCATTATCAATCAATTAACGGAATAAGCATAACAAACTTCTACTGTCATCACCTGGATAACAAATGAACCAAGGCATTTCTCTACACCATCATAATCATATCTTCCCTCATATGAATATTCCATTCCTTCAATAGATGCTTGCTCATATACTCCGAGAGAGGGGACAAATGTATTCCACAATGGTCCCAATATAACTACAATGAAAAGCATGTTGTTAAACAAAACTTAAACTATAGAACTAATAATAAAAGCTTAGAAACTCAATAATGGGAACAAACATACCCTCAAATTCATTCTTGATAAGGTTTCAAAAATTCTGAACAAGCTGGTTCAAGCACTTCAAAACCTTAAAGATGAAAATTGCAATATAACGTTATTACATAGGAAACTAGAAAAAATTATGAGACTTTTAAAAAGAACAAGATTAACCTTCATTCTAATACTCCAATTATCAGGGTTCTCAGATTGAACTGGAACTCCTAGAACAGTAGAGGATTGGTCCATCCATGGTTTAAGCATAGGAACTATCAAGGAACACTATCAAAGGACTGAGTTCTCCATCTTTAATGTTAACACTTCTTGTTACCTTCAAATTAAACAAATGTAAGTATCCTCACAAGATTTGAGAAACATGCAAACACACAGGTAATTAAGTAGGAAACATGATATACCAGCCCATCTGCAATGATAACCAACACATGTAATTGGCAACGATTTTTCTCAACTATGTTTATTGCAGCCTCAACTACTATAGCATAAGATGTTGGTCCTTCAAATAAAATTCAATTTTTCCTTCAGCCATTGACTCTTAAACAAAATACTACTGGCATGCATACATAGATGTTTTTCAATTCAAATGCCGACTTTATCTTGCAATTAGAGACTATTGGACTAACTTATTGCAATAAGAAGAATACTAAATTAAAAATAAATATGACAATGACCTAAAAGTTTCAAGTTTTGAACTATTTTTTGGTAGCAAGCTAGAACTTCCTCAAAACCATGGCAAGGTGAATGATCGCTATGAAAACTAAACACTTCTTGTCATGGGTGGTAGTTGTATAATTATTAAAGTTGAACAACCTGTTAAATTAGGAAAGCTGTAACATACTATTATACATGTTCTGGTTTAAGGATTAGGCCTTACCATCACCAAAACCAACGCATGGAATCAAGTTGTCATCATCAAAGGGAGCCAATGTCTTGCCAAAACCAAAGCCTGGAATTTTGTTCATGTACTACCACTTACAAGTCCATTCATTGCTCTTTGTGAAATCAATTCCAAGGATTAGATTTGACGATTCTAAACCTTTTTTCCTGAAGGCTGTTGTTAGCACAAAATCTCACCTATTTATGCCAAATTGTATTATTAGCATTAATAAAAATAAAATAAGGAATAAACTTCAATATGCAGTCTTGTACATCCCTGCAGGTAATAATTTAAAAATAAAACTTGGAACAACATTGGATAAGAAGGATAACAGATTCAGTATGATTTGCCACATACCACAGCTCAGACAACCCCAAAAAACTCATTCCATGCTCTTATAATGTCATTGATTATTCAAGATACTAAACTAAACAACTCTAACATAGATGATTGGAAGGAATTTAACTTTATATAATTCTAATCCTCCAACTTTAACTACGTAGCTCCTAAACCCTTCATCATTTCAAGCAAAAAGCAACCAATGAAATCAAACTACCTGGTCTTTTATCATATCCTTTGAAGTGTTTTATCAAACACTTGGTGTGCATATTAAGAAATGTGCCATAAGAGAGAAGAAAGATATGAAGGAAAATAAGGCAGCAGAGTATAGAAGAAAGAAACAGGGGAGCAGACCTACCACCGTGCCGCCGCCCTCTCCGCCGCTTTCAGCAGCGAAACGCAGCGTGCTCTCTCTGCCACCATGCTTTCCTCCTTCTCCGCTGCTGTCAACTACAAAACACTACCGTGTTCCTTCATTTCTCTCTCCGCCATGCCACGGGTGGCTTCCCCATCGCTGTTAGCTGCGAGATGCGGTCATGCTCTTCCCCTACGCTGCGCGACGTGCGTTCTTACCAGACGTCGCTGCCACGCAAGACTCATCTCCTCCTTCTGCCACGAGAGAACTGGCGGATCTGTCGCCACCGCCATACGCACGTGGTGGAGCATTTGATGGATTTGGAAGAAGAAGAAGAAGAAGAATGAGAGAGATAAACAGAATGAGAGAAAATGAAGTACCTGAAGAAGCAACCGTAGTAGCAGAGAAGTAGAGAGAGAGAACGTGTTTTCTATTTAGAGATTTGGTAGAAGCTTCACGAGGGAGAGGGAGAGTCTGTGTTACAGAGAGAGAGAGAGAGAGAAATGATATAAATATAATGATTTTGGAAATTAAGTCTCAAATTTTCGGACAGATTTCAGACGGATGTAAGATAAATCGTGTGAAATCTGTCTCAAATTTTCGGACAGATTTCAGACGGATGTAAGATAAATCAAGAAAAATATAAAAATAACAAATCCGTGTGAAATTTGTCTCAAATTTTCGGACAGATTTCAGACGGATGTAAGATAAATCAAGAAAATATAAAAAATAACAAATCCGTGTGAAATCTGTCTTAAAATTTCGGACAGATTTCAGACGGATGTAAGATAAATCAAGAAAAATATAAAAAATAACAAATTCGTGTGAAATCTGTCTCAAATTTTCGGACAGATTTCAAACGAATGATTGAAAAGACCAAGATAAAAAAAATATGAAACCAATCCGTGCGAAATCTGTGGGAAATATTTTGGCGCGTTGATGGCACGAAAGTTTGAGACAAAGTAGAGATAGATTTGAGACGGAATCTGATTGAAAATTACATTCGTCTCAAATCTGTTAAAAATGTTCATAAAATTTCATATGGAAACATTTCCGTCCGAAAATTCCGTCTGAAAATTCAAGTTTTCTAGTAGTGAAGAACTTGTTCCGTCAACATAGCAACCTTGATCTCAATGATTGTATAACTGCATTCCAGGAGCTAACTTTCCTAGGGTCCGCTCCCACAAGAATCCCTAAGAACTTAAACGGGATATCACCCACCTTACAATTCATGGATTTGGCCACCCTTGGTATAATATCAACAGCATCCTTGATTCCCACCAAACAGCTTTTATGAAAATTAATCTTGAGCCCGGACACCAACTCAAAGCATCTTAGAATACCTTTCATAGATACCGCATTTCCATGTGATAATCTCCCCACCAGGATATTGTCGTCGGCATATTGTATATGTGATAATGCCACTTCCCTTTCATTCTTCCTGACTGTGTATTGCTCATAAATTCCCAACGAAACTGCATTTCTGATGAGACCACTAAGACCTTCGACAACTATAAGAAACAAGAATGGTGCCATCGGATCTCCCTGTCTGAGTCCCTTCGACACCGAGAACTCATTTGTTGGGCTCCCATTTACTAGCACTGAGACCAAGGGCGAAGACAAGCACTCCATTATCCATTTTCTCCACTTCACTGCGAATCCCATCCAACCAAGCAAGTACTCCAAGAACTCCCAACTCACAGAGTCATAGGATTTTGCAAAATCCAGTTTGAACAACATACAAGGATCTCCAATTGTCCTGGCATAATCGATTAACTCATTTACCACTACCACGGCATTAAGTATGTTGCTACCTTGCATGAATGCTGATTGACTACTCGAAATGACTGATTTCATCACCCTGCTCAACCGGCCAGCCAGCATCTTGGCCAATATCTTGTAGCTACAGCCGATTAAAGAAATGGGTCTATATTCATCCATCTTTGTAGGACAATCCACTTTCGGAATAAGAGTTAGAAAAGAAGCGTTTGAGCCCCTTGGTATTTTTCCATTAATTCCTGTGAAACTCGTTGAAGCATCTGCAGAAGTCAGGCCTAAGAATATTCCAGTATTTTTTTTAAGAATGCAAAATTAAATCCATCTGGACCCGATGATTTGTTTTCACAGTTGTGTATAGCAGCTTCGATTTCTTCAATTGAAAAAACTGCAGTTAGCATTTCATTCTCTGCCTCCGAAACCTGTTTGAAATCCATCCCTGCTAGGGTCGGCCTTTCCCAAATATGCTCATTAAAATTGTTCCTGAAGTAACCATGTATTTCCTCTTTAACCTGAGTCGTGTCTTCCAACCACACACACCCCACCCAAATGCCATGGATATTATTTCCTCTCTTGCTTTTGTTAATGCAAGCATGGAAGTACTTTGAATTTGAGTCCCCTTCCTTTATCGACCTCTCTTTTACCCTTTGGAAAGTGAAAACATCTCTCATCTTTGAGAATCTCCAAAAAGCTTCAAATGACTCTCTTCTGGCAAGAATGTTTATCTCTGTGAGTTCACTTGTCTCCCCCCTTGTATCAACAGTTTTAATGACCTCAATGGCCTTGGAAATATTCTCCTCAATGTTACCAAAAGTATTCAGGTTCCACTCCTTTAGGTCCTTTTTCAATAATATCAATTTTTGTTTTAGCACATATGTTCCCCAACCTTCTACCTTCAGCTGCTTCCAACTGTCTATAACAAAACTTTAAAAATCTTTATGCAACATCCAAGAATCATCACCCGAAAAGGTTTTGGCCCCCATTCTTGACCCTCAGATTTAAGTAGTACCACGCAGTGATCCGAGACCGATCTGTCCAAGCCCCACTGTGCTAGATTTTGCCATTGACCGAGTCAATCATCCGATAAAAGAAACCGGTCAAGCCTACTTATCGCACCCCCATCTGCTTTGTACCATGTGAATTTTCTTCCTGCCATGGGAATGTCATTCAATTCCCACTACAAAAAAAAGGTTATTTAGAGGCCGAAAATAGTGATCGAATTTGTTGGTTGCTGTTTGCGACCGAAATGGCGACCGATTGTAGGATCTAAATCAAACACTGATTAGAGTTGATATTGCGACCGAAATAGCGACCGAAATAGAGCGTAGCAGAGTTATCGATCTCTATTTTGGTCGCAATATAAAGGAAAATAAAAGTAAAAAATTTATGACTTTTTAGCGACCGAAATGGCGACCGAGTTAAAAGCAACGGTTAAATTTATTTATCGTTGCGACCGATATTAAATCGATCGCTAAACGACGCGTAAAAATTTAAAATAGAGCGTGTTAGCGATCGAATTTTAAATCGGTCGCTAAATTTATGAATTCAAATTTCAAATTAACCCATTTAACGACCAAAGTTGGAAACGAATTTAACATTTAAATTTTTTAGACGGATTGGCGATCGAAAATATCGGTCGCTAAAGCAGAAATCCCTAAATCGTGTAGAGCCCTCTTTAATTCCTTATTTTTGCGTTTTTATTCTTTGTTCCCTCAAGCCTCTCTATTCCCTCAACCCCTCCACGCCCACCTCTCTCTGTCGCAGTCTGACCGTCGTCGCCACCACTGCAACGCAACCACCACCACTCTGCACCTCCTCCCTTTCCATTCGCCTCTCCCCATTTGGCCTCCCTCTTTCCCTTTGCCCCATATCCGCCACCACCCCTCCTCCATCCTCTGGCCACTGTTTACATCGGCAAAGCCACCACCGCAACGCCACCACCAAGGTAAGTTAAACCCCCTTCTTCCTCTCCCCCTCTCCTTCTCTCTCTCCCCAACGTGCACAACCCCTTCCCCATCTCCCTGTTTTCTCCTCTTCTCTGACTTCTCTGGTTTGTGTTTTCAGCTCTCCCCCGCTCTTTGCATTAGCGACTGATTGTGGCTCCATTTCTCTTCAAAGCGTAAGCTTCCATTTCTCTTTATTTGCTAAACCCTAAACCCTAAATTCTCTATTGCTTCCACTGCCCTGCTATCATATTCTGTTATGTCAAATTACTCAATTGTTGTTGTGTGGATTTTGATCAGTACATTCATGCTTGCAACAACTTGTTTATATGTTGTGTCAGTATTTATCAGTTAGGCGTAATGTATATAAACATAAGTCGGTGTCAATGTGAATTTGGGCTGTTTACACATTTGAAAAATTGAGTTTTATACTTGAGGATTTAATTAGAAATGAGACTGTAGTAATTGATTTATGTTTTTAAATATTTTAATGTTAAAACAGTGTTCAAAAGAGTTAATGTGATTTTGATTGTGTCATTCGTATTGATTTAAGCGAATATGAGAAGGGATTAATTTTTAAGGCTACTGTGGTAAAAGTAAAGGAGTTGAAAAACTCAAACCGATTTTTGGCAAAACACATAAATAACAATTTTTTTGCTTCTATCCATAAGTGAGTTTAGGACTCAAAATGGGTTTGCAGTCATGTTTGAACATATAAACAAAGTTCATCAGTACATTGATGTTTACAACAACTTACTTTGTCTGAAAATTTGGTGCAATCCATTTTACTGAGATGAGAAGCTAAGAATACGCCAAAAAGATAGATAGATTTATATATTTTGAGTAGCTTCGACTTCTTCAAACTTCATGAACTCGATGTTAAAGGTCAGTAGTAATTCAACTTTTTGGTGCCTGATTATGTTTTTATATATATTATTGCTATTATTATTTTCAACGTGCTCTTCCTTGTCTCTTGGTTAGAGACTTAGGTAGGAGGATCAGTTAACCATGTGTGTCTTTTGTTGTTGTAAGTTGAGTATGCTTACTGCTTGGTGCTTTGGATTATGTGCTTTAGTTAGGTATATCTTTATTTGTGATTTTTTCCCCCATGTTTGTTAACGGAGGCACATGATTGTTTAATGTTAAGTGAGTGACTTAAGGTCATAATGATTTATCAATTAAACCATAAACAAAAAAACATTAGATTGGGCAACTATTCCTATGGAGGGGGATAGATGGGTATAGAGGTGTACTTTGGAAAAAGTTAAACTAACACGGTGAGGTGATATTTCTATATGTTACGTTTATTTTGGGAAGTAAGGGATTACTTAAGAAAAAAAGGAATCACTTGATTTTGATAGATAACACTTGTACCAAGTTGCAAGTTGTTCTAAATTTGTAACCGTATATTATTGATTCTATTTTATATTAATTTATGTGTTTCTAGTATTATAAATAGTTGTACTGGATTCTGTATATATAGAATAGTGATTTGATTTGAAAGGAATAATTTCATTTATGCATGATAGGTCCTTGTTGTCATATTCTTCCACTCTCTGTTGGCTCTGTCTCCTCCCCTTATCCTTACTCGGTTGTGTTTTCTCTCTCAGGTAAGTTCTCTGAACACTCAGTGTAATGTATTATGTGAATTATCGTGTTGTTTGGTAGTGGAGAGCTGAGCTCAATAGGATGTGATCTTGTCTGATTGTATGCTGATAATTTAATGTTTATGCATGTGTTTGTTAATATATGTTGTTTGTTAGTGGAGAGCGGAGCTCAATAGGATGTGATCCTGTCCGAAAGGCGGGATGCTAGTTGTGTGCTGATAATTTAGAAATTATGCATGTGTTTGACAATTAACTGCTACTTGTTAGTGGAGAGCGGAGCTCAATAGGATGTTTGCTACAATATTTTATCTAAGTTTGTATTGATTTACGCTGCAATTTATATAAGCTCAACAATGTTGCAATATTTATAGGTTAATGGTTATATTTTCTGTTAGAGTTAATAATTAATTTACAAAAGCCTTAGTTTCCTATTTGAGATTCAATATTAATGAGCATGCGTAACTTATCAAGGT
Source organism: Sophora flavescens (assembly GCA_030762895.1). NCBI lineage: Eukaryota > Viridiplantae > Streptophyta > Magnoliopsida > Fabales > Fabaceae > Sophora > Sophora flavescens. The sequence goes on from CM061065.1 coordinate 214,794,727, forward strand.
ATGCATGCTCATTGTATTGAATCTTGAATTGTCCAGTGGGACAGTTTGGGAAAAAACTTTTTCACACTCATACAATAGTCATTTCCATGTTCAAATGCCTTATATATATACTTGTTGAAATCTCGGTCTGATGCATTTCCTTTTGTTCTCCTGGTGCATACTTGATCGCGGTGATGCTCACCGTGCTCGAGTCGTGCACTTGGAGATCGATGGGAAATGCTGTCGAAATTTTGTTAAGCATAAGGTATTTGAATAAGGGAATAACTATTATTAGCCGAGTGTGGTAAAGGTTTCTTCTCGAATGGGATAGGTTCATACCTTGTCATAAGAACGAGATTGATGGAATTATTGGAATGCACCGTAATATATAAGTGTTAATTTTTTTTTGGTCAAGCTATTTAATTGCCAACAATGGATATTCCGGAGAATCGGAAATGGATGTATCGTAGGTTGGATCGGAATAAACGTCTTAGGGAAGAGTATAGAGTTGGAATGGGTGAGTTTATAGAGTTTGTTGTTAGTCAGGAGAGATTTATACGGCTGGGCGGTGATCATTTGAGGTGTCCTTGCAAAAGATGCAAGTGTCAATCTTTCAAAAGAGTGGATGGAGTTGTAGTCGATCTTTATGATAAGGGCTTCATTCCTGATTACTATTGGTGGAGTAACCATGGTGAGACGTTGCCTGATTTAAACCCGATTGTGTTTGAAGGTTCGTACTATGGAAGTGGTGACCGGAGGGAAGAATTGAATCCATACGAGCAGATGATAATGGATCATGCTGGACCATCGGTTGGTGTTGTACTAGAAGAAGATGGGGGAGAAGATGGTGGAATGGGTTCCCAATACATAGAGGAGAATCCGAATCCCGAAGCTCAAAGATTCTACGATATCTTTGAGTCTTGCCACGATCTCCATTGTGGGAAGGATGTCGGGAGTACACGGAGTTGTCGATGTGCATGGAATGGTTGAGTATCAAATCTGACTACAATATGCAAGAAGGTTGTTTTAATCGCCTCACCAGGTCAGTGTCCAAGGCATTGCCAAAAGACAATCGGATGCCTACTAGTTTTTATCATGCCAAGAAGTCTGTGGAAAATTTGGGTCTAGGGTGTTTGAAAATTGATTGTTGCCCGAATGGATGTATGTTGTACTATAAGGATGATTCAGCGGAAAGCATAACATGTTGTCGATTTTGTGGTGCGGATCGGTATAAGACAACCACTAGGATGGGCATTGAGAAGAAGAGGTCGCTAAAAAAGATGTGGTACTTTCCGCTCGTGCCAAGACTTACAAGATTGTACTCTTCGATGGCCACTGCAGCTCACATGAGGTGGCATAGTGAGCATGAGAGGGAGCAAGATGTCTTGTGTCATCCATCTGATGGAGAAGCTTGGAAGCATTTTGATAGGGTTCATATGGCATTTTCGCGGGACCCTCGGAATGTCCGATTGGGGTTATCTACTGATGGATTTAATCCTTTTGGGCAGTCTAGAAAAGCATACTCTTGTTGGTCGGTTATCCTGATTCCGTACAATCTTCCCCCGGGGATGTGCATGAAGCGGGAGTTTATGTTCCTAATGATCATAATTAAGGTCCGTCTAATCCAAAAGGTAAGATTGATGTGTACTTACAGTCGCTGATAGATGAGTTGATGATGCTGTGGAATGATGGCGTGTTGACATATGACGTATCTTTGAGGCAGAATTTCATCATGAAAGCAGCTTTGATGTGGACGATCAACGACTTTCCCGCCTATGGGATGATGTCGGGTTGGATGACCGCGGGGAAGCTTGGATGCCCAATATGTATGGAGCGATCAAAGGCATTCATGCTTAAAAACAGTCGAAAGATCTCATATTTTGATTGTCATCGTCAATTCCTTCCAGAAGATCATCCTTATAGGCGGAACAAGAATGCATTCAAGAAGCGTTGAACGGAGACAACACCGCCTCCACCACGTTTGAATGGTCCTAATGTATGGCGCAGAGTACAGTACTTACCGCTCGTCCATGAATCCCAAGGAGAACATATTCCTGATTATGGCGTCCACCATAATTGGACAAAACAAAGTATATTTTGGAGGTTGCCGTATTGGAGGACGTAACTACTCCGTCACAACATTGATGTCATGCATACTGAGAGGAATGTGTTTTTGAATGTGTTTGACACTGATGGACATCAAGGGGAGGACAAAGGATACAAATAAAGCCCAATTGGATCTGGATGAAATTTGTAATTGGAAGGAGCTTGAGTTGCAGGACGGTGGTCGTGGCAGACTTATCAAACCGAAGGCAAGTTATACATTAAGCAAAACACAGAAAGTGGCCGTCTGTAAGTGGGTTAAAGAACTAAAGTTACCAGATGGGTATGCTTCCAATCTGGGTAGATGTGTTGACATTAAGGAAGCAAAGTTACATGGAATGAAGAGTCATGATTGCCACGTGTTCATGCAACGTTTGCTTCCAATTGCGTTCGACGCATTACCGAAGCAAATTTGGAACCCACTTGTTGAGTTTAGCCACTTTTTCAGGGAGCTTACATCGACAACACTAAATGTGAATCAATTAAAGGATATGGAAGTCAAGATACTCGTTTTGTTATGTAAGCTGGAGAAAATATTCCCGCCGAGTTTCTTTGATTCTATGGAACACCTGCCAGTTCATCTACCTTACGAAGCACGAGTTGGTGGCCCAGTCCAATACCGCTGGATGTATCCATTTGAGAGGTAAACAACATCAACTATTTTACTTAATACATATGAAATTCACGAACACGAGATCGTAGTTTATCTTTCCCTAAAACTAGTAATTATTTGTATGTATCCCTCTTTAATAGGTTCCTGCACTCCCTTAAACACAAAGTCAAGAACAAGGCACGAGTGGAGGGCGTTCCATTTGTGAAGCATACTTAGTAGAGGAGACTTCCACTTTTGCCTCTTATTACTATCCGGACGAAGTTAACACGAGAAGGACAAGGATGCCTACAAACGTTGATTCGGGCGAAGGAAGTTCAACTAGTCCTCCTATATCAATATTCAACTATCCGGGCAGATTTAGTGGCAAATCAAAAGGATATTTCTTGGAGCAGTGTGACATTAATGCCGCTCATCTGTATATCCTTCAAAATTGTGAAGAGGTGGCGCCATATTTAGAGTAAGTTTCTACAATGTCTTTTATAAGTTCAATTGACATTTATGATTATTAATCGTCCTGCTGTTAATCTCCCATATGTAGGATGTACGACAATTTTCTAAGGGATCTCCAACCTGACATTTCAAACGATCAGGTTGATCAAGAAATTACTTTCACTTTGCTACGTGGTTCAGTAAATATGTAGGTTAAGCATCTTCATTTGTTGCAATACATTTTATCTCCTTAAATATATAGCATGTATAAGAATAATATAATATTTGATTTTTTAGGTACTGGATCCAGAAAACAATGTTCAAAATCCATTGTTGGTGGAGAGGACGAAGAAGTTGAAGTCGGGGACATGGGTCAACGACAAGGCCCGTAACTATGCTGTAAGCAAAAAAACAATTTATTGTTTACTTGTAATTTATTATAAATGATTTGTTAATATTGATTATAATTTTAACTAAATCTCTTCAACTATACTTTGTAGGTGGGCTTCAACGAGAGGAAGGACGATGCCATATCATGTGCCTCACAGTCACAAGATGAGGCCTTGACTGGTGATGAGCCCAGCTCTCCTATCTCCGTCGACGATAATGCCATTTATTTGGAGGTCGTCGGGGGCAGGAACAAGAAGGGGCACGTGTATGGCCTCGGACACCTGGGAGGCGAGTTTATCGCTTCATCATCCGGCACGCCTGCTCCTTCCTACGCCGATACCGCCCCTCAGGAGCAGTTCAACCAAATGCAGGACACCATCACGCTGAACGCGAAGCTTCGGGAGAAGAGCGAGAGAGAGCGGCGAGATGGCGAACCGCAGTTGCACGATTGGACTCAGGCACACCAGCAGCTGATGCAGACGAGCATCGAGCAGGGCCAGACACTGTGGCTGGTGTTGGAGCAGATGAGGATCCACACTCTAGTTGCTCAGGGTTATGCTCTGACGGTTGTGCCGCCTGCTGTCGCTCCTCCAGTTCCACCCGGCTACCATGATGCTACATCGCAGAGGACGATCAGATAGCAGACGTCGTTGGTACGGACGCTGAGGATGATTGGATTCCTCCACCTCCCCCTCCCCCTCATCATGACTGATTAATTTTTTTTTCATATTTTTTATTTTAAACGATTCTTGTACGACACTTTGGAATTTTTTTTATATATATTCATTATTTCTTATTATTGTATATTTCATTAGTAATTTGGTGTGTTTTATTAGTAATTTTGCTAAACTTTAAAGAAAAACAGAAAAAATTTATTATTTTAAAAATTAAATTTTAAAAAAATTTAATAAACACCAATTTAGCGACCGAATTAGAAACCAATAATTCGGTCGCTAAACTTTAATTAACATTAACAAATTGTGGTCTAGCGATCGAAAATCCGTCGCTAATATAGGTTAACGGTAACCAACATTGGTGACTGAACTAGCAACCGATTATCGGTCGCTAAAAATGGTTACCCAAACAATGCGACCAACCGTGTAGCGACCGTTTTTTATTATTTATTAGAGACCGAAATTACGGTCGCCATTTAACGACCGAATTATTATTTCGGTCTCTAAAAACTTAACGATCAGATTATCAGCCACCACCATAAATCGGTCACTAATTCGGTCGCTAACTTAAATAGCGATCGCATTAGAAAGTTTAGCAACCGAATATACCGGTCGCTAAACAGTTTTTTCTTTTTTTTTTTGTAGTGCCCATACTGTCAATAAACTCGTTAAATTCGGTTATCTCCCTGTTAAGCTGCTGCAGAGATCTTCCCTTTCGTTCTCTTGTGTGTTTTAGCGAGTTAAAATCGCCTGTTATGCACCAGCAGTCACAAGTTGAATTCTCCCTGATATTGAATTCTCCCTGATACTGCATAGACTCCCCCATAAGTTCCTCTTTCCTGGTAAATCGCATGGGCTATAAACATTGATGATTACACATGGAATTTCTGCTCCACCCCATTTACCTGTAACCCCCAAGAAGCCATCTCCTTCAAAAGAGTCTTGTTTGTAGAAGACGTCTTTGTTCCAGAGACAAAGTTGGCCGGCCCCCTGCACTCCCTACCGACTTCTTATACACCCGTTCCACATTGCTACTTTTTTATTCCTCCCCCATTCCCCTTATATTATAGGTTGCTATATATCCGCATAACAACTTTGCTTTCTCCTCCTCCTCCGGTTTCGATTGTCCCTTTTTCCTACGTTGTGCCCTATCCCTTTTTTCCATAACAACCGATTTTTCAATTATAGTTGTATCTTGCTGATTCGAATCCAGACCTAGATTTTTTCCCAAATTCCTTGTCTTCTTTGCCTCATCTTCAATATCAGCTCTTAGAATAACATTATTTCTGTTCAAAATCTGACTCTCAGTTGCTGAGGGACTAACCTTTTGAGAGGTTGACTCCTGCCCAAGCTCCACAGCCGCAAGCCTATCGTTCTCTGGATGGGCTAAGGAAACATTGTTGATTCCAGCTTCTTCTGTTGAACTTTTCTCATCCTTTTATATCATCCAACTTTGACAGTGATCAATGTGCATGGACCTTTGGCATGAATATATTTGATCTCGGAGCTTGGAGGAGAACAAATATTACTGAGATCTATCATGCATCACTGGTTGAAACTTGTAAGTATATGTCTATGTGCTTAATGAAGTTAGTCACTCATGCATTACCTAATAAAATCTGTTTTGACTAGTTTTCATATATGCATCAAGATGGAAAACAAGCAAGATATATATACTTTTTTCCCTTCATAAGGGTGTCTCATTCTTGCTGAAGAAAAGGACGAGTGATTTAAAGTGTTCATAAAATCTTTTATCATTTTTTACTATGAGAAGTATCAAGCAAGAATTACTTAGTCTCAACTCTCAAGCACTCGGTTACATTTTCCTTACCTAGAAATGCATTATGGTTTTTAAGCCATACAAATGAAAATTGTTTCAGATTGTATGATGCTATTAATTAACTGTATATTTATCTAATTTCACACAGATCGTCAAGTCTGGGTTGGCATTATGGTATCCTGGAGTGCTTCCACCTGCCTTGATTGCTTTTGAGGGTCAAGTGCATCCTATAGATTCATCATGGCTTGTGACTGATTTAGGCTATCGCCATCAATCAGCATAGAGAGATTGGAAGCTGCAGCTGTTGTTCATTTCACTGGCCCTGCAAAGCCATGGCTTGAAATTGGTTTACCAGAGGTTCCAAGTTTATGGATTAGATATGTCAATTTCTCTGATAAGTTTATTAGGAGATGTAGGATTACAGCTTGAAGAGAGATAAATTTCCACCTCCAATATTCATTGAGGGAACAAGATTTTGCCTTCAGTCTCTGACTCATTCAATTCCGCGCGCTGGTAATCGAATCATTGCTCCATTTCCATATGATTAAATAGCAAATGGATCAAGTTACCACACAATACCCTGTTACAAGCAGCAGTAGCTGCAGTAACAAAATATATAATCCAGTTGTATTATATCGATATGACCGATACTATTGGCACAGCCACTCCCAATTATCAACATACTTCATCAATCAATTGCTTTTCTAAATGGACATATTGTTGTATTTGTATTGCATGTATATTGATCTGTTAATTTTGTATTACCTCCTTGATTGATTTTAATTTCACAGTTAGAACGTTCTCAAATCTCGCCGTTACATATATATATATATATATATATACACTCTTTCTAATCATTCACCAATATTGCAGCTTACTTGATATGATTAATCTCTTTGGTCTTTCAAGAATGTTTTATTTGTTACAAGGGAAGTAGGTCTTGCCGGCAGATCGAATAACTATCATTTAAGTGATCAATCATTAAGCTATTTTTTTTTTTTTTTGGTTTCTCGGGATACCTTTCGCGCGTAACTGCTAAGATTAATCCCTCGAGTTGGGTAGCTCTTCCTCAAAAGTTTTAACGTTGTTGCATTCCCAAGGTCAAGATTCGAACCGGAGAGCTTCAATTAGTTTGGAAGAGATCCAGTAATAATCTCATCCAATCGCTCTCGGGTATTAATTAAGCAACTTTTAATCTTGACGATATTAGAAAGTTTATATTTTCTATTCAATATTGTGCTTCATATTTGATAATTATATTAACTATTTAATTTATTGGGCTAATTAATAAGTGGTCTAATTTGATTAGTCCGTAGACTTCATAATTTGATATGGATTTAACGAGTATATATCATATTGGTCCATTAGGGGATAATGAGAACCCAATATACTTTATACGTCAAAAACGGTTATGGTCCCATCACAACATAGTTTCGCTTCTCCCATCAGGAAAAGAAATGATAGTCCAATTGAGGAACTTAGGTGATTTGATTGAGGAAGAATCATAAGACTATATTTCCTTGTTATCGATTGAGTGCCGCAGAGACTCCACCAGAGTTGGCGATCAAATCCATATATTAGTAAAGAATGTTTAAGATCAAAAAATAATATGAATCCAGGTATTTGTAGTGTAATCCTTGATTATATATATATATTTTAATAAACGAACATATTTCATAACCAGGAGTATTAGGAGTCCTCCAACCCATGTTCAAAAATATAAAAGCCAACAACAACCGGTATAAATAAAAGACTTCCCTACAGTAAGGATAGTATTGCCTTTACAAAAGTTAGTGTTCCTAACCTAAAACTAACCATAGCCAAAGAAAACAAACAGCACCAACAATCTATATGTATCTAGATTTGTATCTTTAGATAAAGAAATCAAGAACTAAACTTTAATTCTAAAAGGCAATGATTCATACACGACTAATGCATGGTTAAGATTTATTGTTCCTACATTCTAAGAATGCAGGTGTTAAAAAAAAAAAAAAAGAATGCAAAATGTTCTCATTATACACGCCCTTTTTATAAACCAAATACAAGTGCTGATCTCAAGCACAGTAAAATTAGTTTAGTCGCAAGTTCAAAATCCTGTAAAATATCTGTACATCACTTGTTATTTTGTTGTTTGTTTGTATATAAGGCTATAAGCGGAGCTAGTGAAATAAATAAATAAATAAAAACAGGGATTGCGGTAGCCTTTTCTTTTGTACTGATACTATAAATCTATAATTGAAAAACAAGTTGTAAAATATTATATTTATTATTTATTAGTTGTTTAAATAAACAAAATAAATATTTGACACAAAAGTTACGTTTATTAAGCGAGCACCAATGATGTAAAAGAAAAATGAAGATCTTGTGTTCTATTCTGGTATATCACACCATGTCTCAATCAATAATATCTTATCATATATTATATTTTTTAATATTTAAATAAAATTTTAACTCACATGTTAAAATGTTATTAGTTGAGACATATATATCAAAATGGATCTCATGTCGTTGTCTCTCTTGTTATGGCCAAGGTAGCAACTTAATTAGCAAGCAGCCACTGTTATTTTTTTTATTTTTTTAATAAGCAAAAGAATTTTATCTACAAGAGTATTTCTAACCCTTATACAGATGACAACAAGTGTAAGAGTTAACAACACTTACTAATACAAGCAACAAGATCCATGCACAAAGCAGAAAACTGAAGAATGAATACTGAAATTGCAGATATTGAATACTGAAGAGGTTGTTGAATCTACAATATTTGCAATTATTATTGATGCCTTTGATCGATTTTTAACTTCTGAATTAGTTAGGGATGGTGAAATTTGTATAAGATGTACGCGGAAATATCATTTTTACTACTCTGAGTACATATATCTAAACATGCATATTTTACATTAGTAGGCTCAAGTCTTCAACCAAACACATACAAATATAGGAGCTAGGAGTGAATATAAACTAGTTTCTTATTGAAATATTAAACAATTGTATGAAGCATAGATGCAAAATGCTGGTTGTCCTAGTTCTCAGTTGGAGAAACTTTTGTAAATTAAGGAAATTCTAAAGGCGCTCATTCAGGAAACTCGGGGATGTATATTGGCTCTCCTTTATAAAACCGCTAACAAGTTGCAACTATAGATGAAACGATCTGTGGCAGAATTTCCAGCTTATCAGCTGCATCCAAAGGTGAAAAAGGAAGTGAGAAAATATCAAAATGTGGTTAAAACTTAATATTGCAATGGGAACTCATCAAGCAAAATCATCAACTATGAAAAAGGGCTCTCGATCAAAACTCGTAATAAACTTTGACTGTGACGTAAGAAGTATACTGTTATCGTATAGCCAAAAGGCAACAGAAAAGGTAACAGAGTTTACCCTTTCTTTAATTATTCAAAAGATTCTTTTAATGATTTAATTATAGGACAACTTCTAGACTATCTTATTTAAGCCTTTCAATTTTGATGTTTGTGGTACTCAATAGCATTGCTGTAAAATATTACTGAGCATGCACAAAGTTACCTTATGTTTATCCCTTCAAACACCTTAGTCCTTATACAATGGATGGTTGCATATAAAAGGTTAGTACAATCAAGATATTAATTTGCACATCGTTTTCATTAGAATGGCACTTGTTTTTAACTTTAATTACGTACCCTTATCACGATAATGTAAGAATAGGACCGAGTAGATAGGATTGCATTTGGTAAGATTAGGATCGTAGTTTGTTAGCTATAATTTGTTACATATATTATATGATCCTTAATTATCCTTAATTAATTAGTACTTACACAAGTTGGAGAGCAGTCTGGTCTTGACGTGAATATTGATGATGATCGGAATCAAGGAGATTTACGGGGAAAAAGTTCCGGTCAAATGGTTGTGAAGGTATGGTGGACTCGCACACATTTCCTGCCATCAAATTTGGTTGCTGTTGTTGTGCTCTCTCATGTTCAGCTATCTACATCATCCAAAAACATTTGATGTGATTTCACATTGATTCTTTGGGTGTTTTATTAAGGTATATATATAATTAATCAGAGAGACCTTAGCTCGCAGATAATTATTATGGTTTTGCAGCTCAACTTCCTGCACACACAACCGGTTAGTATACATGTGTTTGAAGAATTGAACAATTCGATTTTTGTAAAGCGGAAATTAATTATAACATCGAAGGAAATGATGGCCGGTACCCGTTTTTGCATGAACTCGACATCAGCAAACAGTGTTTCGTGCTGAAAGAATTTGAGTGCGTACGTTAGTCCAAAGGTATTCTAATTGCTTGGAAGGGAAAATATATAATGCATATTTTCAAAATTACTAAGCTATATATAATACCTTTCTAGATCTGACTCTGCTTAAACCTTTCTCCAATCTACTCTCGAGGTTCTTTAGTTCCTTAAGACTCAGAGAGCTAAGTGATTCACCAAGGATGTGCCTGGAAATTAAGGAAATTCATTGATGATTTCATTCAATGGACAAAGTTTGATGAAAATCCCTGATCACTAGAGAAGAAATTACCTGTTTAGATTCTGAATGTCTCGGATCTGTCTTTTTAATTTCGATGACTCCTGCTGATAAAACTGGTATTGATAAATACTGTAAATTAGTGACTGGGATATTGAAAGTATATAACAAATTGTTGGAAATTTAAACTTAATGCATGTATTCTATATTTCAATTAGTTAGTATTCATGTATTAATTACTATATTAATGCATTTTTAGGTTTATAACATTTTTTCTATGCATGTACGTATCTCTATATATTCAAGAACATATAATCTCTTCTTCTTCTTTTTTTTGAAGAGGAGAACACATAATTTCTAGGAGTTACAATTTCAAGGAATTGAAGTTTCAATGTATGTGCCAGTCCCTTGTATCACATGCAACATAAGGTTAAAATACCCAATAACTGGTGCATTTGCAAGCAAGAAAGAAAAGACAAGTGAGAGAAAAGTCAAGATTGAAGAGTACAGCCAAGGAACCAAATCAAACAAGTTTTTTAAGAGTTTGAGTGATTTCTCTTTTCCATCTCTCTATTGTCTCTTTCAAAATGGTATCAAGAGCTAATTTACTTTTTTTTAATTAGTTAAATCAATATAGAAGTAGTACCAAGGGCCTCTGAAAACATTGTTTTTGAAGGATAGCTTACAAACACAAATATATTTCAAGGATGTAGAACACCAATTAAAACACGAAGACATCAGAAATCAGCGGAAAACTGATTTTTTTTAAGATGTCTAACTTTATTTCAATTCTCGGAATCACAAAAGAGAACAATGGTTTAAATTTAATTTTGGTACATGTGTTTAAGTCCATCGTGGGGTCACACTGTCACGTGCAACCTAAGATGTCCGGTGCATCTATAAATACTCATGTACTCGAACATTTTGCAAACAAGGGGGAAAAAAAAAAGATAAGTGAGAAAAAAGTCAAGAGTAAAACCAACAAGTCAAGTGAATTCCTCATAAGTATTCAAGTGTTCTCGTACCTCTATCATCTTTTGTTAGATTTATTTTTTTATAAGTTAAAGTATATTAATGAAATAACAAGGGTACTCAAAACCAATATAAGTGTGAGAAGGAACAAGAGTCTAAATATATAACTAAAGATTCAACTCAGGAATGACAGAGTAATACCACAGGGTTGAAATTCTAACTACACGCTACCCACAAAAAACCAAACTGTATGAACCAAGACTTGACAATGGTTTTTTCATCTTGACAACTAAAACATATATACAGTCCCTATCTCATTACAGGCTTTAGTTCCATACTTCTACGTATTGGTATAATAGTCCCTTGAACTTGTTGTCACTTTTAGAGATGTTAGATAAATACTTTTTTTTTTTTAAGCCAAGGTATACTAAAGAAAGAGTATAAGAGGTACTTAAAACTCATTTACAAAGATGGCAATAGAAGAAAATATAGAAATTCATGAGGAGAGGGGTGAGTGAGTTTGAATGAAGTATCTCTTGCCGTTTATTTCTAGTGGTTTGTCTCTAAAAATGGGCTATGTGTGTTGGGTGGTAGGTGCTTGTTGAGGGTGCTATGTGGGCTCGAGGGTGGCTTATGTGGGAATCAAAGTTTCTTGGAGGAATTTGGGATTAGGTGATCATAACACTAACACTAGTTTAATTTGGAGTTGTTTTTCTTTTACAATTTTTCTGTCGTTTGTGGTTCTTCTGTATTTGGTTTAGAGTATCCATAATATTCTTATTCAATGAATTTTTTGCAAAAAAAAAAAGTAACAATACAAAGAAGAATACTTAATATATATATTTTTGAAAAAAAAAAGAAAAGAAAATTGATAATCTATATCATCTCAGTTGAATATTCATAAACTATCAAATTTAGTACATTACCCTAATACCCTCTAATCTTTTATCCCGTTACCCTACCCACTACCATTCAAATTATCCGTAAACTCGAAAGGGGAAGTATTGAATTTAGCTATTTCATCTTTACCCTAGTAATTAACTAAATGGGTCTAACAATTTTGTTTCCTATTTTATTTTACATAAAGGGTCAACACCGGTTAAGGAAAAATTAATAAATCTTGCTCTGTTTCACTTCAAAAATTAATGTAAGTTATTAATGGCTGCTCCTGTTGCAATTCACAACAATTTTAATGGCGGATAATGATGATACAGTATGGTGAAATATGTGAAGATGATATCATGATAGTTTAGGGGGTTAAAATGCAATTTTGATGATAAATCAAGGGTTTGATAAATGCAATTTGATCATCAGCAAGCAATATGACAGTGTTTTTTATTTTTTTAACTCCAAGCTTGGCTAAAAAGGGACTGTAAATTAAGCCACTTAGAGTGAGCTAATGATAAAGGATTTTAGTAGCTAGGTTTTAGAGCTTATAAAAAAAAAAGTATCTAGGTTTTAGAAGATTATAGCTTGAAAAGTCCATGCTCATGGTATAAGAAAAAAAAGACTGTAATTTCAAAACAATATGCATTTATTTAATTAACCCAACTAGAGCAATTTAACTGGTTATATTTGATATTATTATTTGAATAAATTTACCTGTGTATTAGCTTCAGATACAGATTCTGCGTTTGTGGAAGAAGCAGACGCTTTTTTGTACCTTTCGATAGTTCCTCTAACACTGCAAACAATACAAGCAAATGTGAAAGAGGGATATAAAATTTTGACAAAGTACGAATTAATTCTACTAACAGAAACACGTGAATCATTCTATTTATTTATTTACTTATTTTATAAATTCTTAATTATGAACTCATCCTTCTTTGACATTGAACTTGTAAGTCAACGAGCTGAGATTTGTAATTTTACAAAGGAACCGAATTTTATATGTAACAGTACTGCCACTAAATTAATCTATATTGAGTAGGAGTGTTAAGATGCCAGTGCTACTGGTTTGCTTTGCTCTCTCAAGTCTCAACCTTAATATATATTGTCCAGGCGCGATCCGACAATGTCATTGGCTCAAATATAACAGGTCTTCCTAGGTTCAGACAACGTGCGACTTAACTTAACCAATCAATCCCTACTTCTAAAGAAAATGAAGTTTGCATGTAAAAAAATATCACATCACATCTATATTTTAGATGTTTGGGGGGATCCATTGAAATGCATATTTTTCTTGTTCCGGAGAATAATGTGCAAATATTATTTGGTCTTGCTAATTAATGTCTTAAGAATATTAATCAAACATATCATCTTTCTTTCTTTTTTGACCAAAACATATCATCTTTCGAAAAATATATATACAGGACTTCCCATAAAAAAAATTGTCTTTCATGATTCTTTAGCTTTCTCAGTGTTATTTTCCTATTTTCTTATATCTCGATTACCACAAAACCCTTACAATATACTGCTATTGTTGTATTCTCGTTTATAAAGAAATAAAAGAGTTTGTGTCAGCACTCAGCAGAGCTGAAGCTGTGAAAGTGAGAAGTGCATGGCATCCCTATGCACTAAAATAGCTCACAACTTCCTATTGCTCCTGCTGATCTCTTTCTTTCTTTCCCTCTGCTTCATTACGTTTCTCTCCAAAAAAATTTAAGAACACAAACAAACAAACAAACAAGTTTCATTCTTTGAATCCTGAAGAATGTAACCTCCCAACCCCTCTGGTACACCCGTAGTTAGTACTTAGTACAGTATGAACGAAGAGGCTTACTAAGTATTAATCAATTGGTGTAACTGTAACTTTCCCTTTTGTTGAAATGACCAAAACACATAATTGAGAGTAGGTAGGGAATTGACGTCAAGGAATGAGAAGCTTTATTCCACAAATATGAAAGCAATAAAACTAGATGGAAAGAGAGAGTGACTTGCTTTTAGCTATTTTTAGAATATCTGATATCATGGTGTTACCTTTAGCTATTCCAGGTAGAGAAATCAGAAATTAAAGAGCCAGAAAAATAATATCTAAACATTATCACATATATAACTTCTTTTGAATTTTAGAAAATGAAGTTGATAATTGATAATCATATGTAAAAAGTGAATGGAAGTGGAAGACAAAACAATACAATACCTCCTGTCCTTAGTGAAAAACTAAGTTATCATATATGACGTGACTGAAAAATCTATTTTGTATCTTACTATAGAAAACCGTCATATATACTTTTTTATCAACATAAATGAAATTGACAATTTGGAAACAAAATCAAATTTTACGTTTGCTTTTTTAAACAATTGAAATTTGTTAATCGCGAAAACTTAAATTTATAACCTTTATTCATTTGTTTTTTTTTTATGTAACTATGATATATAGGTACGAAGTATCCATCACCGTTAACAGTGACTAATCTCCGTCGGGGAACCCGTTGGGCACACAAGTGGGTTCTCCCCTCCCAACCAGGTTTTCTCCATACACAAGAGCTAGGATTCGAACCCCTGACTATTTACTTAAGTTGCTCAAGTTACCACTTGGACCAATCGTATCTTGGTCTTATTCATTTGTTTTCGCCAATGAATTCAATATATTGAAAGGAAAAATAGCGAAATAATTGGAGAATGTTTCAAAATCATCCGCCAGAGACATTTCCTGTGGAGACAATGAGTTATGGACACTGATAAATGATAATACATATGGGCCGGGAAACCCTAACTGCAGGATGATTCCTCCTCTATGTAAAAGACAAAATTTATGAAAGTGGAGAACGAAATTTAGACACCCATGAACCTCTAGTCACAACTTAATTAAGAAACCGTTTCAATTAAAAAAAAAAAGAAAAAGGTATCCATATGAGCCCAGAAAACCCTAATATCTGATTTGATTGGTTCTTGTCCATTACCACCTTGTACGGAGATAAACCTAAAAAATATTCTTAAATTTTTTAATTTATTTCCTTTGAAAATAATCCGGATTGGCAGTTTTGCACTAATGTGACCAGTGAAGATTTGAAACCCTAACTCCCATTGGATGAGCTGCTTGTGTTATGTCAGCTGACAAGTAATATAATATTAAGGAAGAGTCAAGATGGAAGAGAAAGTCTTTATTGAATATTGAGTGTGTGGCATGCCCTTTTTAAGATTTGATTGTTGACATGTGGAGAGAAAATTGAGAGAGAGACTTGGCAAAGGTTAGCAGCATGTGTGATGTGAATATACATACGCAAGGGAAGCTAAGATCTCTGACCTGCAAATCTTTGTAACCCTAATTAAAGCTGTTACTCTTTCTTCGCCTGTTTCTTCTATATATGCTACTTTATATTCTTGCACCTTAACATCTATTTCTATTGCTTACAGAGATCTGCAACCTTCTAAACAAAACCACTGGGATGACACATAAAAGAGCAACAGGTATAGAATATAATACTACAAAGCTCATATAGGGAAAACAAACAAAAATGATCAAAAGAAAGGATGAAATTAAATATGAAAAACCATATTAGCCAAAAAAAGCAAAAATATTTTCAATCCAAATATGTTGATAGGTTATAGTCTTATAAAATCGACATTTCTAAAGTATAAATACATAAATAGACACACACACACACACACACACCAATAAAAAGAGAGACAACTTCAATACATTTGAAAACAAAGCACCAAAAATCAGAGAAATATATATATTGTACGAGAAATGTAAGAAGAGATGGTGTATATGTAAGAGATGACCTGCTGTTGGCATACTCATAAAGACGGCCACGGCTCGAGAAGACAACAAGGGCAACTTCAGCATCACACAAAACAGATAGTTCATACGCTTTTTTCAGCAACCCGTTGCGGCGCTTGCAGAAGGTAACTTGCCTATTTGTTGTGTTCTCGATCCGCTTGATTTCTATTTTCCCTCTTCCCGTTTTCTTCTGATGAGAAGACCCTTCTGCTGCTTCAATATTAGGAAGCTCCATAGCTGGAAACCCCCTCAAACTAATTAGAAAAACGTACCAAAAAAAAGGGGGGATGAGATTAAATATGCAAAACCATTAGCCAAATAAGCAAAAAGATTTTTTTTTTATATGAAAAGAAAAGTCATTAAGCAAAATCGGTTTCTCATGTGATCTTGTCTTTGATGTACTACAAACTATTAAGCTGGACAGTGGACACTACTAACCATGAATATAGATAATAATCAAAGAGAGAATTAAAGGGGAAGGAAAAAAATAAAAAGAAGAAAACAAGGGTCTCACTATCTTGGCTTGGTTTGTTATAGCTCTTGAATCAGCTAGCACTATTTCTGGTCCTTTGGTGTTATCTTGCAACTCAGGTGAAAATGTTGCAAAATATGGAAGTAGGAAGGTCTGGCAAGACAGGTATTTATGAGCTGAAAATAGACCCTCCTCCAACCATCACTCCATCACTATCAATAAAATTTAACTCATTATATTGGAGAATAAAAGGGAGAGTGGGATTCGGCTTTCAACTTTGATGCTCCAATACTAACCGTCCATTTCATCATGTATGGGAAAAAGGCGAAGGAGACATGAAAGGGTGTTTTGAAAGTGACTTTGCTAATGGTGGGGTTAGTTTGATTCAATTTCAATGAGATGGATGTGAATAAAAGTTTGCACGCAAACTCGGAAAGCTCTAAATTTTAATGCCATGAGACTGAGAGGCATACAATGCTGCAGGGTTCTTGGATTTTGAGTTTTGGCCTTTTACCTCACAGAACCTGGAATTGTTAACCCAGCGAGCTTCTCTTACTGTGGTATTTTATTTTGGGTCTAAGTAAGGAATACCCTAATTGCATTAGTTAACCTTTTAGAAAAAATGCTAACTAATGTTCATGGGACATTGTTTAAGCAACCCATAAAAGAAATTTTGTATGGGAAAATTGTAACATTCTTGACTGCTTTATGGATTGACGACTGTCCTCACAGACCAACACGGATCTTTTCAGCTTGTCCTCACTCACAAGCTTCCTGTGAAAACTTCTCAGAGGTCTCCCATCCCATAATTGCTCCAAGCCAAGCACGCTTAACTACAGAGTTCTTAAGTGATGGGCTCCCGAAAAGAAGATGCATCTTATTGATATGGGCAATACCAATCAATTCATTATTACAGTGAAATTTTAATTAAACTACTTTCGACCTTAAAATGTCATAGGAAATGTGGCACCCGAGAAGGGGTTACAAGAATAGTGTGTTTAATACATTGGAAAGTGGGATGAGGGTCTCCTGTCCCATTTAAGTATAGCACACCATGTCCCAACCAATAATATATTGTCATTTATTCTATTTTTTCAATATTAAACAAAGTTTTAACTTATATGGCAATATATTATTGGCTGTAACTTGATGTGGTATACCAAAATGGGAGAGGGGATCCTTATCCTGAAAAGAGTTACATTTCGTTTTCCAATACAAGCTTTCATTTTATTGATACCTTAACCAATGTCCTTGGGGCACTCGTTAGCAAAACATTTCAATAAAACGAAAGTTTATATTGAAAAACCAAGTATAACACTTTTCATTTCAATGTACTAAATACACCATTTATCCATGCAAAATTCCCTTTCTTAGTTCCTTAAACAATGCCCTAAGGCATTCATTAACATTTTCCTTTTATTTTTGGGTCTCGCTAACCCGTACCCTTGGAACATTGATTAAGATACCAATATAATGGATTTGGATCCTCTCCTTTTGATCTCTCCTTTTCCCTGTCATGTTAGGAGAGATAAAGACACAATAGCAAGTTTCAATGGACCCTACACATAAAAGTAATTATGTTACGGTGTCTTTAATTATCTCTCCTAACATGAGAGCGAAAAGGAGAGAAGGAAATAAGAGGATCTAAATCCCAATATATTATGCATCTTGCTAAAGAATGTTCTAAAGATATTGGTTAATGAATTCACAAAAAGAAGGTTTGTGTTGAGAAAATAAGTATAACACTTTTTAAAATGTTAAATACCTTCTCATACAAATTTTCCTTTATTGATTCCTTAAACAACGATCTAAAGGCACCATCGGCATTCTTCATATAATATTATAGAAAGTTCTTATAGTAGATCACCACTTTTCAATTTTTCATGTATTAAATACATATATTTCTAATAAAAAAATTATATCATTAATTCTTTAATCAATATCTTTAGGACACTTGTTAACATATGTCTTTAATTTTTTTTTTAGATGATTTTTTTCTCTAGTTGAAAATATTCAACTTGCAAGTCCCTTTTTTTTAAAAAAAAAGGGAGAAAAAAATATTTCATAAAAATTAAAATAGGAGACATAATATGATATATCTTTTTGCATTTTTAAATATATTTTTGGAACATGCATATAAAAAATTAAGAAAGAGATAAATATATATATATATATATATATATATTCAATATTAAATATCACGTTTACCAACATGTGATTGGTCCAAGTGATAAAACCTGGTTGGGAGAGGTCAACTCTTGAATACAGTGTAATACCTCGAGGGATTAGTATCACAATTACGTGCGGAGGATACATGAGAAACCAAACAAAAAATACCATGTTCAAATTTAATGTTTATACCGGGACTCTTTTAAAATTCTGAAGTAGGAGCTCTATATGTTATCTAGGTTGATAGGCACTTAATTAACGGATACAGATTTCTAGCAGCCACTCATCTCTATCTGTCTATGCTTGTATTTTTTTTTTGGGGGGGACAAAATAAATTAATCAATAGTTGAGAGGGCGAGTGAAGCAATTAATTCCAATGTTGATTGAGTGTCTACCAGGGAAATCACGGTCTCTCAAATTTTTTTTTTAATGAAATCACGATCTCTCAATTAACAGTTGATAATAGGCATGCTCTCGAAAAAAAAAAAAATGATAATCGGCATAAAGTCATAACTTTACGCGTTGATTAAAATATTAATATAAAAATTCCAACCTAATAACTTCTCTTCGCCCCTCTCTCTTGCATTATTTGAATTTTACCAGGTTTTGTGACGTACCTGCCTGCATATAGGCTTCCCACGTGAATGTCCTTATCATCATATTCTTCAATTCATTGGTTAGTTATGTATATATTTATTTAATTTGTCTTGCGGTAATGGAAAAGTCAGGCTGATATTTTCAGTTATTGACTTGGATGACTAAGGGTATCTCAACTCATACACATTACAAAATTAGAAGAGGAATCAATTCAAACAATGTCTTAATAGAATACATGGGACATGTTGGACCAATCTAAATAAGATAACACTACAAGCTTCTTCTCCCCACCTACAATTCATGACCAAGATCTCAATTTAACAAGATCCAAGATCAGAAAATTCATTACTAACACAATTTTATTCCTATACAACTAGACAAACCACAAATATTGAGTGTCACAACACCTGCCAAACTTACTTAGCCTTTTCCCTTTTACCGTAATTAGCATATGTTGTAGATAATACACTTTAACATCATATGGGACGGTGACCTCTGTTTAGAATCGCAAAGTGGACTGATAAGGTGGCAAGGCAGCACGTTTTTTCTGCTGATATGATTTACTTGCGGTTTGTAGCATAATTTTCTGTTGGTTTTTAATTGGGGTCATGCTTCACATAGACCATTTTGTAAGTGGTTTGTTGTATTGGGTTAGAGTATTCATTCCAGGCAAGAAGGAAGGGTGTGCTAGTAGTTGGAGTCTGGTTTCAAAAATCAGAAGACTGTTACAAAGTGATTGGGAAGTGAAGATTTACCGTGTGTACATAGAAGCCAACAAATGTGCTAGCTGACATGCTTGCCAATATGGGATGTGACCGATTCAAGTAGAACAGTAGTTAATTGCTGATAGTTTAGGGGTTTCTTCCCCTCCTTTAATTCATGTGTAATCTCCTCTTTGGCTTCGGCCCCATTTATCCAAAAATATTTAAAAACATTTATCCAGAACCAGAACAGAAGTTTGCAGCAAACAATTATAGTGGTAGATGATTTATTCTGTAAATTCAAATAAGGCGAAGCAATTGCAACGGTAGTGAAAATATCCCAACACCAAATTCACTTGTTTGCACATCCTTTATGTATAATGACACTTAACCCAACAGGTTTTCCAAAAGACCAAACTGCTCTTCCTCCCAAGAGAAAAAGATTCTTCTCCACTTTAGTTTCCATTTCCAACTGGTCTCCAACAACCCAAATCAGAGATAACCAAACGTTTTATCCGGTGAGACCATGATTCATGAATAATCTAGGGAATAAAACTTTTAAGCTTGATCTTCAATTCACACGTCAGTCTAGAATTTAATATCGTTGCTTTCACCCAGCCTTTTTTTTACCCCTTCTTGAAACCTGTTGATATATACTACAAACATTTCTTAGCTTCGGTGACTTGGTTAATCTTTAAAATACCCTTCTAAAACCTTGTTTGATTAATAGGTGATCAAAAAAGTTGATGTAAAACCATTGCCTTTAGAAATAAAAAATGAATTTTTTGGCCAAAAAATAGAATATGTTTTTTGAACATGGGACACCATGCGGTGTGTCCCTTTTGTTTTTTAGTACATTCATGATACATGTAGACAAAAATGATAAAAAATAAGTAAGAAATAGAAATAAATACATGTGCTATCACATACAATACCTAAAATTTGATTTTCAAACAACATAAATTAAAAAAAAATTGTCATCTAAAATAAACATTTAAATTGGTCATAAAAAGTGCTAAATTAACTATCGTACTTCCAGAATGTTGCAACAATTACTTGCCAGTTTTTAGCATAAAGCTTCACTAAAGTGAGTTTATGTGTAAAGTAAAAAAGTAAATTAAAGGTGTATCTACTATTAATTGATTAAGGTAGATTGATATCCAAAGGGACGAGCCATTTCTGAGTGATTGGAGGGCTAACTATGAAAATTAAAGTTTATACAAAAAATATAAACACGTCAAATTTCATTTAATTAAAATATTCAAAATTATATATTTTAAATATTATTTACATTACAATATATCAAAACATAAAACACCTCTCATATATGTCACGAAAATCATCTATAGTTGAATCTATACATAACTTTTCAAAAAATTTATTTTCATTGTATAATTGAATTTATATTAAACTTTTCAGTAATTTTTTTAGATCAAAAGAATTGTGAGACTTACAACTTAAAATTAAAGAGAATTGACAATAAGATGATAGTATAAGAATATTTACGACGGCTGTTTTTTTCCAGATAAATAATTCATTTATTAAAATATCTTGCTTTAGTATTATAAGGGATCACTCTCTCCACCTTCATTTATTAAAATATATAGCAACTGTTCATTACTAAATTTACTAGATGGTTCCTAAAACCTATTACTAATTATATAAATATATATATATATCATTACTTTTTTATAAAAAAAAAAAGTCAGGGAGGGCCGGTGCCCTCCCAAACATGAGAGCCTACATCGTCCTTGGATATCCAATATACTTTAACGAATCAAAGGATGATACATCTCACCTTCCATTCATGCTCACAAATCTAATCCAAGTTTTTGTGGCCCGTTTATAAGCTCCTATTTGATTCAAATAAATATCAATGCAACTCAAAATGTGCACGCTTAATTGGGGATCAAATAATAATATTTTTTAGTTTACATAAAAGTAAAACTTGTATCTTCTTAATCCGACCCTACCTTTTCACTGGAACTATGTTACATAAAGAATAACTTGATTTCTAAACCAATTATCATGTGTACTGGCGCCGATGACATCATTGATAAATCTAGAATTACCTAAAACTATAATCATCGGTAACACGACTTTTCAAATGGTTAAAAACACGTACGTTCAATGTTATCGATGGCTAACCTATCAATAATTTTGCATAAATAATAAAGCACTCGAGTGCGTTTTACCAGCGGGTACTAACGACCTTGGCCATCGACAACTTTAAAATAATTTTTTTTTTAAAAAATGGTTCTAGCGTAGGTGCAAGGTGGTACGACAGGTCCTCTAGCATAGGTGATATTATGATTGTATCGTTGGTTGTCTGGTTAACCTCGGAAGAGTGGGTTGAGTCGAACCTGGTTGGCCCACTAAATTGGGCTCATAGTATTAATCGTCTAATCCATAACAATTTTAATTTACTTTTTTTTTTCTCAAAATGAAGAGGTGAGGACGATAAGAAAAGATGGAGTGATTCATCAAATTTCCGATGGTAAATTTATTGAACGATAAGGACAATGAACAGAACCAAAGAAAATCTCTCTCGATTCCCAATTTATTCAGTTTGGGTTTGTTGGTTGTAATGGGGTTTTAGTTAGTTGTTCAACCAATTGGAGACGATATTTTTTGTTTCAACGATTACCTTTTACCTTAATTGGTTTTTGGTTCCTTTGTATATGGGTTCGGATATCCTAAATATTCGTCTTTAATAATAGTTTTGTTTATAAAAAAAAAATTTTACTTCACCAAATGCAGTGAGTTTCTTTTCTTTTACACAATCTTTATAGGTATTGTTAGAAAGCCCATACTTCGGTTCGGTTTGGATGACACTCTTAAAAAAAATCTAATCTGATCCTATGTGATTAAATGTAGTTTTGATCGGTTCGGTTGATTCGATTTTTACCAATATAATATTACATAATTATATTACGTCAAATATCAAGATTACAAGTTAAATTGAACAAAATCTGAAAAATGTATATACTTGTTTTATATATTTATGTAATAACATCTCATAAAATAAGTACAAAATAAATAAATATCATTATCAACTAGTTCCGGAACATATTTTTTTATGTTTGAAACTTAGAAATATGTGAAAAAATTATGTAAAATCAAACTAGAAAATATTATTAGGGAAAAAATTAACAAATAAAAAAACAATAATATAAAAATAGAATAAATATATATTAAATTTTATATATGCAGTTTGGTTTGGATTGATTCGGTTTAAGAAAACGAATCCAAAATCCGATCCGATCGGTTTTCACTAAATAAGATCCAAAAAAATACAATAGACATCGGTTTTGTTGGTTTTTCGATTTTTTTGGATCGGTTTTCTTTTGGATCGGTTTGGATATGAACATCCCTAGGAGTAGTCAATTTAATAGGCTCATTCATTGGTGAATTTAGCTGTGTCAATGGTCCCTTTTCACTAAACACTTTTCCTAATCCTTGTGCATTTCATACTTTAGCTATACAAATGTACTTCTTAATTTCCACCATTTCTGCTGGACTTTTGATGCAAATCTTGCCCATGCCATATGTTCTTAAGCAGTTTAATGCCATCATTAAGGCTACATTCTATGTCGTAGGTGACCTAACATCATAAAGGGAAATTTGAATCCTTAAAATTTATTCCCTGAAGGACCACATATTGTTCTAACAAGGAAAGGGGTTTGACAATAACTCATTGATAAGTGCATTTACTCTTTCATCCCTACCCGTAATCATGGTGTCTGAAATTTGGCCATAAAATCATATTCTCCGTGACAATTTCTCATCGATCACATGCGAGTTAAGTTGTTTTTGTACATGTATGTGAACCACACCACAGTTAAGCTATAAGATAACAAAGGCATTCCTCAGAGAAAAAAAAATTCTCAATATATACGTGGTAATATGAATCAAATGGTACATGAAAACAGAAACGGTAATTTTTTTTTATAAAGAAAACAGAAACGGTTGGTAATTAGAAAGTAGAACCATGCATGAAGTACTTGTGATTGAAAAAAAAAGATTGCGGCATATCTTACTTCATGTTAGGTGCAATTGTGCAAATAGTGACGGTGTACATATATACTGATATAAAAGGTAGAGAATTTTTTTTATTGTACATACACGTGTCGGTACCTCCTTTTTATTTTTTTTGTTTTTTTTATCAATCCTTTTCTTATAAACAACTTTTTTTATATAATTAAATTTTTTAAAAATTAATTTTTTTCCCGAATTATTTTTTTCCTATTTTTTTTAAATATTTATTTTTTTGATTAACTTTTTAAAATTTTTTAAATATAATTTTTAACACATTTTTTTCCTAACTTTTTTAAAAATATTTTTTCCTGCTTTTTTCTTTACTAAATTTTTTTCTTTTTTTTAAAATTTGTTTTCTAACTTATTTTTAAAATATTTATTTCCATCATTAATTTTAAAAAAAATTAAATATATTTTTTAAATTAGTTTTTTCCTAAATTTTTTCCCTAAATTATTTTTGAATATTTTATATTCCTAATTTTTTTTTTGAAACTGTTTTTTTCTAAGTATTATTTTTTCCCTAAATTATGATAAAAAAAATTATTCCCTAACTTTTTTTTCTATTTTTTCCCGAATTATTTTTTTCCTAATTTACTTTTTACTTTTTTTAATTCTTTTTTATAATTAATTTTATTTTCTAATTTTTTAAATATATTTTTATTTGTTTTTTTAAAATATATATTTTAAAAATATTTTTTTTTAATTTTTTTAAATCTATTTTTTTTTCCTGATTATTTTCTTTCCTAATTAATTTTTTTCCCAAATTTACTTTTTTCTTTTTCCTTTTTAAATATTTTATTATAATTACTTTTTTAAAAAATTATTATAAAAAATTATTAAAATATATATATTGTCAATTTTTTTTATAATTTTTTAAAATATATTTTTTCCTATTTTTTTCTAATTATTTTAAATATTTTTTTATAATTACTTTTTTTTCTAATATTTGTAAAAAAACTTTTTTCTAATTACTTTTTTCATAATTTTATAAAAAAAATTGCTAATGATTTTTTAAAAATATACTAATTAATATGGGGAAATTCGGATTTTAGTGCAGTACAATAGTGAAAGCCACATGTCAAGTTATCGAAAATTTTTACTATCTTTTTTGTATTTTCTAAAATTTATATATTTTTTGTTTTAAAATATTTACAATCCGGTAAAGGTACAATGTTTTGGGAGTCAACCACAACAATCTCTAAATTGACATAAATAGAGACAGAACTATTCATATTTTCTAATATATTTATTGGCTACATCATTGCCTTTGTTTTTCCTATTTTAAATAATAAATTTATATCTATACTAATTAATAAGGGCAATTATTGATTTTCTAATAAAGGGACACGTGTCAACACCACATGATTTAAGATGATTAGTTGATCATTAGTAATAATCAAAGAGGAACACTTAAAACATAGTGTTACATTACGTATTGTAATATCATTTTAAAATAAAATAATATATAATTTTTTGCACTCAAATTATAGATAAGATTGTTTCAAGGTTTTTGGTGATCACATCTGTCTGTAATAAAAAGCCTTGGAGATGAATGAGTACCACCATTATAGGTGGGAAGGAAAGATTGAAGGCGAAGTGTGAAATAAGTAAAGAAAAAGTTTGACATAATGGACTTAATTTGGGATAAAAGAAAGAAAAAGTTTGGTAGATATAGAGACACAATTCAAGTTATTAATGATAACAATTCAAGATATTTTTTTTTCTAATTATCTTTTTCCTTATTTTTTTATTTTTTTAGAATATATTTTTTCTAATTATTTTAAATATTTTTTCATAATTACTTTTCTAAAATATTTTTTTCTAATTACTTTTTTCCCTAATTTTTTTTAATTTTTTTTGCTAATAATTTCTTTAAAATATATTTTGTCTACTTTTTTTTTCTAATTTATTTATTGTTAATACTTTTTTTGGGTACATCCTTACCTTTGTTCTTTTTATTTTAAATAATAAATCTATATCTATACTAATTAATAAGAGCAAATTCTGATTTTAGTGTAGTACAATAGTGCAAGTCACATGTCAAGTTATGAAAAAAATTTATTATTATTTTATTTATTTTCTAAAATTTATATATTTTTTTGTTTTAAAATATTTACAATCCGGTAAAGGTACAATGTTTTGGGAGTCATACTTGGCAATCTCTAAATTGATATAAATAGATGCAGAGCTATTCATATTTTCTAATATATTTTTTGGCTACATCCTTGCCTTTTTTTTATTTTAATTAATAAACCTATATCGATACTAATTAATAAGGGCAATTGTTGATTTTCTAATAAAATGACACGTGTCAATACCACATGATTTAAGAGGATTAGTTGATCATTAGTAATAATCAAAGAGGAACACTTAACACATAGTGTTACATTACGTATTGTAATATCATTTTAAAATAAAAAAAATTATAGAGTTTTTTACACTCAAATTGTTGATAAGATTGTTTCAAGGTTTTTGTTGGTCACTTTTGTCTATAAATAAAAAGTCTTGAAGATGAATGAGTATCACCACTCAAATAATTTTTTTTAAATATCTTTTTTCTCCTTTTTTCTAATTTATTTTTTGTTAATACTTTTTTTTGCTACATCTTTGCCTTTGTTCTTTCTATTTTAAATAATAAATCTATATTTATACTAATTAACAAGGGGAAATTATGATTTTAGTGTAGTACAATAGTACAAGCCACGTGTCAAGTTATGAAAAAAAAATATTATTTCTTTATTTATTTTCTAAAATTTATATATTTTTTGTTTTAAAATATTTACAATCCGAAAAGATACAATGTTTTGGGAGTCAAACACATCAATCTCTAAATTAACATAAATAGAGGCAAAGTTATTCATATTTTCGAATATATTTTTTGGCTACATCATTGCCTTTGTTTTTCTAATTTAATTAATAAATCTATATCTATACTAATTAATAAGGGCAATTGTTGACTTTCTAATAAAGGGACACGTGTCAGCACCACATGATTTAAGAGGATTAGTTGATCATTAGTAATAATCAAAGAGGAATATTTAACACATAGTATTACATTACATATTGTAATATCATTTTAAAATTAAAAAAATATAGAATTTTTTACACTCAAATTATATATAAAGGTTTTTGCTGATCACTTCTGTCTATAAATAAAAAGCCTTGGAGATTAATGAGTACCACCATTATGGGTGGGAATGAAAGATTGAAGGAATGTGTGAAATAAGTAAAGAAAATGTTTGACATAGTGGACTTAATTTGGGATAAAGGAAAGAAAAAGTTTGATAGATATAGAAGTACAATTCAAGTTATTAATGATAACAGTGCTATCAATAATAATAGTAATTGATAATCCGTGCATCGTACGGATACAAAAATACCAGGATTATGTACTCGGATTAATTTGGCGGGAGCCTCAGAACGAACAAAAATTATAGAAAATACTATATATCCAGATTTTGTTTATCAAAATTTTTCTAATAATTACAAGACATTATTTTTTAATCTTTGGGCATGCTGGTGTTAGAATTAATTCTAAATATTCTTGTGGGTTATAATCATTGTGGTTTTTGATTTGTGAAAAACGGGTTAATGTTATAATCCATTTGATGATGCTGAAGCCGGCTAATATGGTGATCTATTTGTAATGGGCTATTGACACCTAATTCTAATATGTGTGGGTTATAATGTAGGCCTTAACCTATAGGCCCATAATAGGAGGTGCATAGGGTTATTGTTACTATTATATATACTTGGCTAGGTCCCTTCTGCCGTCATGGATATTATAATCAGCTGCTCCACGACTTGCTCCATTGACGGTTGTGAATTGGGAGTGCGTGAACAGACAGGAGAAGACTTGGTCTTTTATAAATTTCAGGGACCTAGAGTTGATGAGGAACCTACCGTGTTGATGAGAATTCTACAGTTGTTTTTGTGACATATCTTCAACAAGTAAGTACCAAATCAGTGTTCTAATTTCATATAATGTGATTCATGAGGTTTCAATCTTATCTTACATTTGGTATCAGAGTCATCATTATGTGATTTAGGACCTGATTGTTTAGCATGATCATGCTTTTTTATTTTGTTGAATTTCTGGTTCCTATTTTTTAAATTATTTTCGAATTATTATGAGATTTATTGTGAAAATCGTGTTTTCCGAAAAATTGGGACCAAATATCATGGGGCTTTTGTAGAGGATGATTTTATGAATTCATTGAAACAAGAATCAGGAATTTTCATTCACTGTGGAGAGAGAATTTCGAAAAATAACTAGCGCTAGGGTTCATACTCCATGCGGATTCTTGAAGCTTTGAAATTGCATGAAATTGTTCATAAAAATTGTGGCTTTTGCTCCAAAATGATTAGAAACTCGATTCTGATAAGAACCCATGGAAAATTGCACAAAAATAACGGAGAAAAGTGCCCTGTTTCCATCGACCCATTCGAAGTTGCGTGCGACCCGTTTTTGGCCCATTCCTGGTCGCGGGTTGACCCATACAGAGGAAGAAGATGAACAGTGCAGGCACGTCATGCCCACTCGCGGCCCAGGGAGAGTGAGAGAGAGTGTGGGCCCTATGTAACAGCCTGATTTTCATTATACTATTTAATCAATTAAAATATAAGTAATTATATTTTAATATGAAAGTAGAAAATATTTTGTTTAATAAAATAAAATCATATTCCTAACCCACCTTATCATATGAAGTCACAGTAAAATTTTCGGTTGAAAATTCAGACGAAAGTCGGTCTGTATTTTCACTACCAGTATAAGTTTACTGACGAGAAAACCTAATTTTGACCCGTGAACGAGCCGGTTAATGTTTTTATCATGTTTCCTTAAACTTTGGTTATTTTGAAAATTTTCGTTCAAAAATAAAATAAAATAAAATATTTTATTCTGGTGAAACCTTCAGAAAATACGATCGGATGTGCAACCGGTTACGTATTTAAGCAGTTAAAGGAACCCTAAAGAATGAGAGAAGTCTTGATGGGATGCCTAATTAAATGCTTATGACACGCTTTAAAGTGATCATGATTACTTTTTCAAATTATAATCTATTTTATTCCAAAAACTCATTAAACCTTCCATAAATGATCCAAACAATGCCCTAAACCAAAACTTCCTCTCCAAGCCTTGCTCCCTCTCCTCTAGGCCGTGCACCCCTCCCCCTTCCTCTATAAATACCACTCTTCATCCTCACTTCATCACTTTCCTTCCTTCTACTCCATTAAAACTCTTAAACTTTCATATTTTTCTTAACTTCAAGCTTCCAAAGCTCTAGTTTTTCTTCTTCTTTTCACTAAGTGTTCTTCACCAAAGTTGTTCCTCTTGCTTAGGGTAATACTCTCATGTATTCTTTTCTTTAAAAACTTCATCTTTTTCTAAAGTTTCTTCTTTATGTCATATATGAGCTTTTATCTTCAAAAATCTCTCAAAAATGGTAGAAAACTCCTTTTGAGTTGAAACCAATTTCTATGGTCTTGTATTTACTTGTAGTTTAACATACTAAGAGGTTGTATAAATCAAAATCTCCATCCTCTATTTCTTGAGGAGGCCGAATCTACTCACGATGGCCTAGGGAGTGTTTTGTTTCAACTTCTTTTACATGATCATGTGTTAGTTTTTTTTTAAGTGTTACTTATCATTGAATCCATAAATCTTGGATGGTTTTGATAGCTTGTTTTCCCATGATGGCCAAAACTATGTATTAGTGGCCTAGGATACTATGTTTCAACTTATCCAAGTGTGATCATGAACTTAGAACCCTAATACATTGTGATGCTTTACTTTATTCTTGCTTCATTTATTTATTGTGCTTTATTTATGGCTTTCCTTACTTGTGCTTATTTATTTTTATGTCATTATGTTTATGTTCATGTCATTTACTTCCATGTTCTTTATATTCATGTCTTTTATTTTATGTCATTTATATTTATGCCATTTACTTTATGTCATTTACTTTTATGTCATTTATTTTTATGTCATTTACTTTATGTCATTTACATTATGTCATTTACTTTTATGTCATTTATGTTTATGTCATTTATGATTCATTTACTTATGTCATTATGCTTTAATTACCTATAGGCTTATGTTGTTCTTACTTTATGTGCTTATGAGCTTTGTTATTTAAAGTCCTATGTTGCTTCCAATATGATCATAGACTTGACCACCATAAGTTATTGGATGCTAAAAGGTCTAAGAGATTGGAAAATTTAAAGATTTATATCATGAAAACCCAAGGATGGCCGAATCTTAAAGGTTATGGATCTAGGGTGTTTCCTTTTTCATTTTCCAAAGTGATCATGGTTTTGATCTCCTTACTATTAATGGATGCTAAACCAAAGAGACTGGAAAGTTTAAATGTTCCTAGCCTATCTTATTGGTCAAGGCCGAATCTCCATCAAGTGTAACTTGGTGGGAGTTTTGTTCAACATTGTTTAAAGTAATCTGGTTTTAAACTCCTAACACTTAAGGATCATAAATCCCTAAGTTGCATGTGTTTTGGAAACTTCTAGCACTTAAGGATCATAAATCCAAGAGTCGCATAAATTTCGGAAACCCCTAATCCTAGTTTATTCTATGAACCGAACCTATACCTTGTGGTTAGTGTTCTTTGATTGAGTTTTAACTCATGATTTCATGTTTTGTAACCTTAGACTTCCATCTCGGAGGAAACGAGGACGTTCGCGGTATACCTCTTCGAGTATCTAATCTCCTTACCTTCACAGAAGGTGGAGTTAATACTTTGTGGTGTGACGACGAGGAGCTTCGAGTTCGGGAGTTCGGTGATAACCCAGGTGGGAGAAAGAATCAACCTATCATCGGAATCGATAAGTTGTAAATTATGTAGTAATTATGTAGGGCGACCTAAACCCTACTAGAAGTCGAATAATCGACAAGACCAGAATCGCTTTAAATTGCTTTTATAAAACATCCATGGTGATTCGGGGATTGTAGGTTTATCGATATTAGGTTGATGTTTATACTGTTGATGGTTGATTTGAGTTTTATTACCTTTATTAAACTGATTTTGTGCTATGTTGATGTTCTGAAATATCTTTGATTGACTTGATGTTATGCATGATTTGTGTGGTATTTACTTTATGCTTAGTGGATTAAGCGAAGATATATATATGTGGTCTAAGAGATGAGTTGTTTTGGGCGTGAGGATCATGATGATTTTTAGAGGTGCCTAACCTACATGAAATATTTTAAAAAGGTGTTGTGACATAGAGCACGTGTTGAGGTCTTGATGAGAGGTTAAGGCATTAGGTTATGACCATAGGAGTCTGTGAGGTTCATAAGTTGTGTCGTTTCTATAACCGTATGTGGGACACATACAAGACCCGAAGTCCTTGTGGGACCGTCCAAAGGGTAAACTTAACTTGTGCAGCTACGAGTGTCATTGCTTTGCATGAGCACCTCTGGGAGTGGACGAGGTGTGCACCGGGATCATCGTGCAGCTGTAGCGTCACGCTTTGCGTGAGCGTTCTTACCATGGTGAAGGTGTGCACCGGGATAATCGTGCAGCTATAGTGTCATTGCTTTGCATGAGCACCCACGGTCCGGGGTGTGCATCGGGTTTAATGTGCAGCTATAGTGTCATTGCTTTGCATGAGCATTCTCACCATGACTAAGGCTGTGCACCGGGAATGGGATGTGTCGCTTGGACGACTGACCGATAACCATAACTATGATAGGGAAACCATAGCCATTTTCAGTATCAAGTTTTAGTTGCAGGAGTGAGGGTAGGATGGATATAAGAATTTTATGGAAGATGGATGACTTGACTGATGTTGTGTCTGTGATAATTACTGTATAGTTTACTGTGACTCTTTTCCGTTTTTGATGATAGAACTATTTCTTATCCCATGTATATTTCTGTATGTTGTATTTTGTCTCCTTGTGGAACCATACGAGAAGACCCTGTGGATGAACGTAATCAGGAGGAGTTGGATGGAGCTCCCTACGAACCAGATGCCGGAGGACGAGCTGTGACCCATGGTGATTAGGGTCGAGTTAGTTATGGCCAGTGCATCTCGTGAGACGTATTTTTATTATGTTTTCCGCTGTTTAACTTTTTGTCTAAGTATATGCCTGTGAGGGATCCTACTGATGGGATATCCTCAACAGTGTTTTGTAATATGCATAATATACTTATATTGTGATATGCCATTCTATATGAAGTTGTATACTTTATAAGTTAAGTTTTAATTTTTACGTATTTTCACGTTAAGCGTGCGATTAAGTAATTAAATAAAGAGGTTTTAATCTAATGATACAAAGAGGCACAGCAGGGCGTCTCACCCTACATGAGGAGTTTTTTGACACCATCTTTTGTGTTGTACTCTTCTATCTGTGTTTGATTTTACTATATATTTTTCATAATTTTTTCCATTGTGATAAATATTTTTTATAAAAAATAATGCATTATATTGCTTATTTAATTATTTTTTGGGTGAAATTTAAATAAAAAATATGTTGGAAAAATAATTGACCATATTTTGGATTTTATGGTGATGGTCACTCTCCCTAAATGATATTGTGTGATTACGTGCTCTTAACTTTTGATATATGCTTTAATATGTTTACTTATTGAGTTGTATCTTGTCATTAAGACTATTTAAGTGCAAAACATTTAAGGAATGTTGTTAATATTGATATGTGACCAGTATGGGTGCTTTTTTGATAAAGTGACTTCTTGTGTACCATGTCATGATTTGGGCAAGAGAAAAGTAATTCATGTGTGAGAGTTTTCGTTAGTTATTATGTGTCAACATCGTCAAAGTGGGGCCACCTATTTCAATTGACGGAAATTTCTTTGTAATTTGAGGAATACTTTATAAGTTAAGTTTTAATTTTTACGTATTTTCACGTTAAGCGTGCGATTAAGTAATTAAATAATGAGGTTTTAATCTAATGATACAAAGAGGCACAGCAGGGCGTCTCACCCTACATGAGGAGTTTTTTGACACCATCTTTTGTGTTGTACTCTCCTATCTGTGTTTGATTTTACTATATATTTTTCATAATTTTTTCCATTGTGATAAATATTTTTTATAAAAAATAATGCATTATATTGCTTATTTAATTATTTTTTGGGTGAAATTTAAATAAAAAATATGTTGGAAAAATAATTGACCATATTTTGGATTTTATGGTGATGGTCACTCTCCCTAAATGATATTGTGTGATTACGTGCTCTTAACTTTTGATATATGCTTTAATATGTTTACTTATTGGGTTGTATCTTGTCATTAAGACTATTTAAGTGCAAAACATTTAAGGAATGCTGTTAATATTGATATGTGACCAGTATGGGTGCTTTTTTGATAAAGTGACTTCTTGTGTACCATGTCATGATTTGGGCAAGAGAAAAGTAATTCATGTGTGAGAGTTTTCGTTAGTTATTATGTGTCATCATCGTCAAAGTGGGGCCACCTATTTCAATTGACGGAAATTTCTTTGTAATTTGAGGAATGCTTTTAATCATTACATGCAGTTACCTGCCCAAAGGGGTTATTGTGTGTTATGATTGAAAGTTCACTGTGGATGGAGTTAATGGAGAATGCATTGGGCTAAGGGATTCGTCTGCCCAAAATGGACAATTTCCTGAACTCAGTGTATGCTCACTGATTAACCCATCTGAGGTTTTGACCTTGATTCTGACCTTGGTTTGTGCATTCTGCCCAAAGGGGAATATACTATTATATTGGCCTCATTGTGATAGCATCTTTTATTTGGGCTATATCTTGCCGGAGTATTTGTTCTAATGCATTCATGTTTTATCTCAACAATGACTTTTTCGGTGAACAATTGTTTTGCTTCAATTGAATTTTTTATTGGCTCAAACTATAACAAATGAAAGCAAGACTTGATTTTCTCTTTAGGAATTATTGATATTTGATATGAGTTGTGTCATTGTTATCTAACATTTGATTTTATGAGCCATTTGAAAAGTTATGTTGGCTCTATTTACAAGGCTAGGCGACACGGTCTCGGAGGTTAGTTATAAAATAATTTTTCCTTACCATTAATGTATTATATATGTATTTATATACAAGAGTGTGACATTCTTTTAGAATGCTGTGACGTGGAAATTATTAAGCTCTTTTATTGGCATGATTTTGGAAAATTATTTCTAGTACACAATCATATTATATTTTCATTAATGGTGATTATTGTCACTCAATTATTTCAAGGATTTGGAAATATAATATTTGATATATATGGATTTGTGTTATCTATGAGTGATATAAATTTGTAAATATCACTACAAAAAATCAATTGTTTAGCGACCGGCATATTCGGTCGCTAAACTTTCTAATTTGGTCGCTATTTAATTTAGCGACCGAATTAGCGATCGATTAATGGTGGTGGCTGATAACCTGGTCGCTAAGATTTTAGAGACCGAAATATTAATTCGGTTGCTAAATGGAGACCGTAATTCCGGTCGCTAAATAATAAAAAACGGTCGCTACAAGGTTGGTCGCACGGTTTGGGTAACCATTTTTAGCGATCGATAATCGATTGCTAGTTCGGTCGCTAATGTTGGTTACTGTTAACCTATATCAGCGACCGATTTTCGGTCGCGAGACCACATTCTTTTAATGTTAACTAAAGTTTAGCGACCGAATTATTGGTTTCTAATTCGATCACTAAACGGGATTTTATTAATTTTTTTAAAATTTAATTTTTAAAATAATAATATTTTTTTTGTTTTTCTTTAAAGTTTAGCAAAATTACTAATAAAACACACCAAATTACTAATGAAATATACAATCATAAGAAATAATGAATATATATAAAAATAATAATCCAAAGTGTCGTACAAGAATCGTTTAAAGTCAAAAAAATGAAGAAAAAAAAATCAGTCATGATGAGGGGGAGGTGGAGGAACCCGATCATCCTCAGCGTCCATACCACCGGCGTCTGCTATCTGATCGTCCTCTGTAGTAGCAGCATCAGTAGCAGGCGGCAGAACTGGAGGAGCGGCAACAGGCGGCACAACCGTTAGAGCATCACCTTGAGCAACTGGAGTCTGGATCCTCATCTGCTCCAACACCAGTCGCAGTGTCTGGCCCTTCTCGATGCTCGTCTGCATCAGCTACCGGTGTGCCTGAGTCAACCGTGCAATCTGGTTCGCCATCTGATGCTCTCTCTCGCTCTTCTCCCGAAGCTCCACATTCAGCTGCGTGATGGTGTCCTGCATTTGGTTGAACTGCTCCTGAGGGACGGTATCGGCGTAGGAAGGAGCAGGCGTGTCGGATGATGAAACGATAAACTCTCCTCCCAGGTGTCCGAGGCCATACACGTGCCCCTTCTTGTTCCTGCCCCCGACGACCTCCAAATAAATGGCATTATCGTCGACGAAGATAGGAGAGCTGGGCCCATCACCAATCAAGGCCTCATCTTGTGGCTGTGAGGCACGTGATATGGCATCGTCCTTCTTCTCCTTGAAGCCCACCTACAAAGTATAGTTGAAGATATTTAGTTAAAATTATAATCAATATTAACAAATCATTTATAATAAATTACAAGTAAACACTAAATTGTTTTTTTTGCTTACAGCATAGTTACGGGCCTTGTCGTTGACCCATGTCCCCGACTTCAACTTCTTCATCCTCTCCACCAACTCCATAGCAGTGGGGTCCCGCTGTTTCTATGGTTTCTGCACTGAAAAATATAATCTTAAATTCATAAGAATATTTAAAAATGAAAACTCATTAAATAGTATACTAAGTCAAAAGTTTAATGTATTACCAGCTCGTCGTAGTGGGCGGCGGCTGATTTAGACCCGCTATTCCAAGCACATGCGCCACCATCAGAAGCTCGATTACGCTGAGCTGTGGCCTGGATCTCCTAGAACTTCTCAATAGCCCAGTACTGGTCCAGCTGCCTCCTGATCTCAGGATCCACCCACTTCCCCTTATTCTTACCCTTCCTCAGCTTGGTCGTCAGATTCTTCATGACCAGTGAGCCTTTATGCTCAAATATGTCCCTGACGAGACCCTCTGAAGCTACGTCCCACCTATACTCTTTCTGCAACTTACAGTTGTTAGGAAATTCGTGTGTGTGTGTATATATATATATAATGTAAATTTAATTTAAATAACTTAATAAATTGTTACCTTAAACTCTTTAAACAACTGATCCCTATGGCCCCCTAGGATGGCCTTCCATGTAGGCCATGGACCATCAAACTTGCGTCGTAGGATCTTCGATATTGAAATAGAAGGGCCCTTTGTCGGCAGAAAGTTGCAGCAAAATTAGAGCATTAATAAATGTTATAAATAAATAAATAAAACAAGTAAATAGAAATTAACGATACTTTATATATATATTAAAAAATTAATTTAGCTTACTCGTTATCCCCCATGGGGATAAAAAGAATCATCCTGTTGGATGGACCACGGCTCTCCTGTCCCGATGATGATGATGGTCCTGTCATAGGTGTGGATGATGACGGTGCAGCCTGTGTCCCGACCACATAAGGCTGGGTAGGGGATGCAACTCCATCACCCTGAGGTGTCCCGTCCACAGAGGTGCTGGTAGGGTGGTCTCGATCTGAAGGCTGTGGGTCGACCGGCGGAGGGACTATTGCAGCACGATCTCTTCCACAACCTCCACGACGACCCCTACCTTTAGAGGAATCTGCCATCTGTGTAAAAAATGAAAAGATGATTACACAACAGTGTAATTAATACAAAAATAAATTACCTAAGTAGAATGACATTTACACAATGAATTATGACATAAATAAATTACCTAAATAGAATCTCCGTCACTAAATTCACCCTCACTCTCATCAGTCTCACTTGATCGGAATGTGCCTTCGCTAGATGCGTCCAACTCGGATTGATCCATTAACTCTCTTTCAACTTCTTCCCCATTTCCGGAAATGTCTGCCAGAGAATTAACAATAATGCCCGGCGTAATTTGCAACTGTACGTGGGGTCTTGAGAACTCATCATCTTGGTACGGAGCATCTTTTTCAGGCTGGTTGATTACATTATCAGTAATTATACTGCGAGCCTTTATCTTAATAACACCCAACCAGCCTTGATGTCCTTCGGGATATGGTGAATAATAAACCTGATCTGCCTGTTGTGAAAAAATGAATGGGTCGTACGTCTTATTATACCTACGAGACAGCCTAACTTGAACAATACCATATTTTTTATCCATTTTTGTCCCTACGTCAAGAGTAGGATCAAACCAATCACACTTGAAGATAACTAACTTCATCACGGGGAAACCGGTATAATCGAGTTCAAGGATGTCAGTTAGAACCCCATAGAAATCATCCTCTACATTGCCATCAGTGACTCGCACATAAACACCATAGTTACACGATTGCATTCCTTCATTCCATGTTTTTATGTTAAATTTATATCCATTTACAATGTAAGTATTCCATGATGTAACCCATCTGTTAGGCCCCCGTGCCAGATTTGTCAATAATGGATTTTGAACATTGTTTTCTGGATCTAGTACCTAAAAAATCAAATATTATAGTATTCTTATACATGTTATATATTTAAGGAGATAAAATGTATTGCAACAAATGAAGATGTTTAACCTACATATTTACTGAACCACGTAGCAAAGTGAGAAGTAATTTCTCGATCAACCTGATCGTTTGAAATGTCAGGTTGGAGATCCCTTAGAAAATTGTCGTACATCCTACATATGGGAGATTAATAGCAGGACGATTAATAATCATAAATGTCAATTGAACTTATAAAAGACATTGTAGAAACTTACTCTAAATATGGCGTCACCTCTTCACAATTTTGAAGGATATACAGATGAGCAGCATTAATGTCACACTGCTCCAAGAAATATCCTTTTGATTTGCCACTAAATCTGCCCGGATAATTGAATATTGATATAGGAGGACTAGTTGAACTTCCTTCGCCCGAATCAAAATTCTAGGCATCTTTGTCCTTCTCGTGTTAACTTCGTCCGGATAGTAACAAGAGGCAAAAGTGGAAGTCTCCTCTACTAAGTATGCTTCACAAATGGAACCCTCCACTCGTGCCTTGTTATTGACTTTGTGTTTAAGGGAGTGCAGGAACCTATTAAAGAGGGATACAAATAATTACTAGTTTTAGGGAAAGCTAAACTACGATTTCGTGTTCGTGAATTTCATATGTATTAAGTAAAATATTTGATGTTGTTTACCTCTCAAATGGATACATCCAGCGGTATTGGACTGGGACACCAACTCTTGCTTCGTAAGGTAGATGAACTGGCAGGTGTTCCATAGAATCAAAGAAACTCGACGGGAAGATTTGCTCCAGCTTACATAGCAAAACGGGTATCTTGACTTCCACATCCTTTAATTGATTCACATTTAGTGTTGTCGATGTAAGCTCCCTGAAAAAGTGGCTAAGCTCAACAAGTGGGTTCCAAATTTGCTTCGGTAATGCGTCGAACGCAATTGGAAGCAACCGTTGCATGAACACGTGGCAATCATGACTCTTCATTCCATGTAACTTTGCTTCCTTAATGTCAGCACATCTACCCAGATTGGAAGCATACCCATCTGGTAACTTTAGTTCTTTAACCCCACTTACAGACGGCCACTTTCTATGTTTTACTTAGTGTATAACTTGCCTTCGATTTGATAAGTCTGTCGTGACCACCGTCCTGCAACTCAAGCTCCTTCCGATTACAAATTGCAGCCAGATCCAATCGAGCTTTATTTGTATCCTTTGTCCTCCCATTGATGTCCATCACGGTGTCAAACACATTCAAAAACACATTCCTCTCAGTATGCATGACATAAATGTTGTGACGGAGTAGCTGCGTCCTCCAATACGACAACCTCCAAAATATACTTTGTGTTGTCCAATTATGGTTCATGCCATAATCAGGAATATGTTCTCCTTGAGATTCGTGGACGAGCAGTAAGTACTGTACTCTCCGCCATACATTAGGACCAGACAAACGTGGTGGAGGCGATGTTGTCTCCGCACAACGCTTATTGAATGCATTCTTCTTCCGCCTATAAGGAAGATCTTCTAGAAGGAATTGACGATGACAATCAAAATATGAGATCTTTCGACTATTTTTAAGCGTGAATGCCTTTGATCGCTCCATACATATTGGGCAACCAAGCTTCCCCGCGGTCATCCAACCCGACATCATCCCATAGGCGGGAAAGTCGTTGATCGTCCACATCAAAGCTGCTTTCATCATGAAATTCTGCCTCAAAGATACGTCATATGTCAACACACCATCGTTACACAGCATCGTTAACTCATCCATCAGCAGCTGCAAGTACACATCAATCTTACCATTTGGATTAGACAGACCCAGAATTATGATTGTTAGGAACATAAACTCCTGCTTCATGCACATCCCCGAGGGAAGATTGTACGGAGTCAGGATAACCGGCCAACAAGAGTATGCTTTTCCAGACTGCCCGAAAGGATTAAATCCAATCGGACATTCCGAGGGTTCTACGAAAATGCCACATGAACCCCATCAAAATGCTTCCAATCTTCTCCATCATATGGATGACACAAGACATCTTGCTCCCTCTCATGCTCACTATGCCACCTCATGTGAGCTGCAGTGGCCATCGAAGATTACAATCTTGTAAGTCTTGGCACGAACGGAAAGTACCACATCTTTTTTAGCGACCTCTTCTTCTCAATGCCCATCCTAGTGGTTGTCTTATACCGATCCGCACCACAAAATCGACAACATGTTATGCTCTCCGCTGAATCATCCTCATAGTACAACATACATCCATTCGGGCAACAATCAATTTTCAAACACCCTAGACCCAA
This sequence comes from Sophora flavescens, assembly GCA_030762895.1. Taxonomy (NCBI): domain Eukaryota; kingdom Viridiplantae; phylum Streptophyta; class Magnoliopsida; order Fabales; family Fabaceae; genus Sophora; species Sophora flavescens. The sequence continues at coordinate 214,834,587 of CM061065.1, forward strand.
AATTTCCACAGACTTCTTAGCATGATAAAAACTAGTAGGCATCTGATTGTCTTCTGGCAACGCCTTGGACACTGACCTTGTGAGGAGATTAAAACAGCCTTCTTGCATATTGTAGTCAGATTTGATACTCAACCATTCCATGCACATCGACAAGTCCGTGTACTCCCGACATCCTTCCCACAATGGAGATCGTGAAGCACTCAGCATATCATAGAATCTTTGAGCTTCGGGATTCAGATTCTCCTTTATGTATTGGGAACCCATTCCACCATCTTCTCCCCCATCTTCTTCTAGTACAACACCAACCGATGGTCCAGCATGATCCATTTTTATCTGCTCATATGGATTCAATTCTTCCCTCCGGTCACCACTTCCATAGTACGAACCTTCAAACACAATCGGGTTTAAACCAGGCAATGTCTCACCGCGGTTACTCCACCAATAGTAATCAGGTATGAAGCCCTTCTCATAAAGATCGGCTACAACTCCATTCACGCTTTTGAAAGATTGACACTTGCATCTTTTGCAAGGACACCTCAAATGATCACCGCCCAGTCGTATATTTCTCTCCTAGCTAACAACAAACTCTATAAACTCACCCACTCCAACTGTATACTCTTCCCTAAGATGTTTATTCCGATCCTACCTACGATACATCCATTTCCGATTCTCCGGAATATCCATTGCTGGTAATTAAATAGCCTGACCAACCCTACAACAACACATATATATTACGGTGCATTCCAATAACTCCATCAATCTCGTTCTTATGACAAGGTATGAACCTATCCCATTCGAGAAGAAACCTTTACCACACTCGGCTAATAATAGTTATTCCCTTATTCAAATACCTTATACTTAACAAAATTTCGACAGCATTTCCCATCGGTCTCCAAGTACACGACTCGAGCACGGTGAGAATCACTGCGATCAAGTATGCACCAGGAAAACAAAAGGAAATGCATTAGACCAAGATTTCAACAAGTATATAAGGCATTTGAACATTGAAATGACTATTGTACGAGTGTGAAAAAGGTTTTTCCCAAAATGTCCCACTTGGACAATTCAAGATTCAATACAATGAGCATGCGTACCCTGAGAAGGTACGCATGCTCATTAATATTGAATCTCAAATAGGAAACTAAGACTTTCGTAACTTAATAATTAACTCTAGAAGAAAATAAAACCATTGACTTATAAGGATTGCAGCATACTTCAACAAATATATATTGAAGCATAATTCAATACAAACTTAGATAAAATATAGTAGCAAACATCCTATTGAGCTGCGCTCTCCACTAACAAGTAACACATAATTGTTAAACACATGCATAACTTCTAAATTAGCAACACACAACAAGCATCCCGCCTTTTTAACAGGATCACATCCTATTGAGATCTGCTCTCCACTAACAAACAACACATAATTGCAAATACATGCATAAATATTAAATTATCAGCACACAATCAGCATCTTGCCTTTCAGGCAGGATACTTTCCTATTGAGCTCCGCTCTCCACTAACAAGTAACACATAATTGTCAAACACATGCATAACTTCTAAATTAGTAACACACAACAAGCATCCCGCCTTTTTGCCAGGATCACATCCTGTTGAGCTCTGCTCTCCACTAACAAACAACACATAATTGCAAATACATGCATAAATATTAAATTATCAGCACACAATCAGCATCTTGCCTTTCAGGCAGGATACCTTCCTATTGAGCTCAGCTCTCCACTAACAAACAACAAGATATATAATTCACATAATACATTACAAGCACCACACAATCAGAACCTTTTAGACAAAGCAGAACCTTAAAAGAGAGTATTGAGAGAACTTACCTATGCGACAAAATGCAAAAAAACAAGTAAGGATAAGGGGAGGAGCCGCAGACAAGAAGATCAGGAACTGATAAATATAATAAGACAATATGAAAGCAAATTAATATCCTTAGAGCCAACTTAATTGTATTCAAGTTAGTAATATAAAAATTCAACAAATTGCCATTACGACCAATTGATTGCCTGTGGAGATGGAGAGGGGACGAAGGGACTCGGTTTCAACTCACGAGAAATAGAGCAATGTCCTATAATGCATAAATAAAATTAATCATGTCAAATACTAACATTTAAGAAACTAACATTTAAGAGTTTGTTGAAAGTCATTAGGCCTTTTACTTTTGTCCTCTCTTTTTGTGTTTTTTAAATCATTGCTATATTGGGTCTTGAACTTTTTGAATTTCTTAAGGATATACACATGAATAACAGATTTGAACAGAGAGAGAGTTGTACAGAAAGCAATGCAAAATAGTTGATTAAATGAACCTTTAGCAAACTTCATGCAAATGAATCTATTTCTGTATTCATGACATGAATAGAACAGAAATGAATTAGATAACCATGTAAAAAATAATCTATCATCAATGACTTAATGCACCACTTATAATATTTAAATCGTAAAGTATATACCACTTGGGTGTGGAGCATAAGGCTTGGTGAAACAGTCGTACTTCCTAGCAAGTTGGTTTGTTTATACAATACAATATATATCAAACAAGTTCAATGTAGAGTTTACCATTCAAGTCCAGACCGTTTGATAATCAGGCTTCAGATTATAACTATTTAATACAAAAAATAGTGACTTTATAACCTACCAACAACTAACATGTCAAATACTAACATTTCAACAAACTGACAAATATTTGGTCGTTGGTGGGTGTCTGCTTGTTCCTTGAATGCTTGTTATTGTAGTTATAGCTCACAAGCATCTAAGTCAATACTTATATTTATAATAATCTATTCTGATATCTAATTTCTTATCAATTTGTCATTGACTTGGTCTTCAAACTCATATTAACATAGTCTTCCTTATGTCTAATACAATGTGCCTGTAATTTACTAATTACATTCTTGGCTTCATATTTGCTTATTTTATGCAGGGATGGCCATGAAACTTATAGTAGTCCTACTTTCAAGCATTGCAGTCTTAGAGATAGTGAATCAAGAGGAAGCTAACTTATATTATCTATCCAATAAGTTATTTAAATCAATATACCCCTACTGTCAGAATTTCTCTACTCTGGATTTCACTAGAACAACATCAATGATTAATTTGACAGCATAAATACCCATACTGATAGAACTTCCCTAAACCCTAACCTGAGACAGAATTGATCAGAGGAGACTGTGGGGGTGGTGGTTGCGCGAATAGAACCCCTTGAGATGATAGTGGTGGCTGGAGGAGGAAGAGACAACACCTGAGAGAGACATTGAGAGAAACTGAGACAAAGAGAACCGAGCAAGAGAGAGAGGGCGAGATACACAGAGAGAGAGGAGAGGAGACCTTACCAAAGAAGGAGGTCACGGTGCTACAGTGGTGGTCGTGGTGGTGGTGGTGGCACGGTGCTGTTGGGAGGAGGAAGAGAGAGTGAGAGAAAGAGAAGGAGAAACACAAAATGAGAAGGATAAGAGGAGAACCTTACCAAGTGGTATCCGGAAGAGGACGAGACGCTGAGAGGTGGCGATGTGCGGCCGGAATAGGGAAGGGGGCGGAGCTGCGGGTGAGAGAGAAGAGAAGAAAAGAGAGAAATGGGGGAAGAGATGAAGGAAATCGTGATTTAGGGATTTTATTTTTAGCGACCGAATTATTCGGTCGCTAAATCGGTCGCTAAATGGGTTAATATAAAATTTGAATTCATAAATTTAGCTACCGATTTTAAATCGGTCGCTAACACGCTCTATTTTAATTTTTTACGCGCCGTTTAGAGACCGAATTATTATCGGTCACAAATGTAAATAAAATTTAACCGTTGCATTTAACTCGGTCGCCAGTTCGGTCTCTAAATAGTCAGCAAGTTTTGACTTTTACTTTCCTTTATTTAGCAATCGAAATAGCAACCGATAACTCTGCTACCCTCTATTTCGATCGCTATTTTGGTCGCAGTATCAACTATAACCAGTGTTTCATGTAGATCCTACAATCGGTCGCCATTTCAGTCGCAAACAGCAACAAACAAATTCGGTCACTATTTTCGATCGCTAAATAACCTTTTTTTTTTGTAGTGTATATTTTACATGATAAATACAACAAGTGTGTTTATGTGATATCACAAGTGAGATAATATCCATTTTGGAAAGCCTTGAATAATTATGCCTTGAATATCCATTGAATGGTTAAATTGGTACTTACGCACGTATTTTGTTTCCTTTTGAGAATCTAATTATTTATGTTATGTTATAACATTTCATGGTTATTACTATAATTAAATTGGAGATTGTGGGGAACACGTGGGAGCTATTATAAGTGTTTCCTCTTGAATTGTGACCCATTGTTTAAATGTGGTTTTGGTATTTTTTTTTCCGCTGCGTGAATATCTCTATTGAAAAAGGGATCTAGCTTATTTATTCTTCCGGCTGATATTTAGAAAGATAATATACTGGAAAGAGATATACCATAATCTCTCTCTCTCTCTCTCTTATATATATATATATATATATATATATATATATATATATATATATATATATATATATATATATATATATATATATATATATATATATATATATATATGCATGATATGTATATGCTTGGTTGATGCTATGAAAGTTAAAACTTTTATCATACATCATATGTTTTAAAGTACCAATTTATTTAATTATGAGCTCCTATTTGGATTGTTGTACGTGCAAAACTTGCGGAATGCTATTGGATTTAAATTCATGATCAGTAGAGGTGTTTATTGCTGATGCACCTTCTTATGGACTGTATCATGGTTGAGGGTTGGATAAATTGATTCCTAGGTAAAAGTATTTCATTGATTATAATGAGTAATTACCGCCAAAGTGGGATTACTCATTATGAATTGGTGGAGTTTCCTTTTATCATTAGAGGAATGCTTCTGGTTGTAACTTGCAATTACCTGCCCAAAGGGGGTTATTGTATGTCATGATCAGAAGCCGATTTGCGATAAAGTTATTGGAGGTGCACTGGTCTAGAGATCCGTCTGCCCGAAGGGGATAGATTTCTAAACTTGGTGTATGCTCATTGAGTAACTTATTATCGATGATTGTGGATAAAGTTATTGGAGGTGCACTGGTCTAGAAGGTTTGTCTGCCTAAAGGGGATAATTTCTAAACCTGGTGTATGCTCATTGAGTAACTCATATTCGAAGATTGTGGATGAAGTTAATGGAGGTGCATTGGTCTAGGGGATTTGTCAGCCCAAAGGAGACAATTTTTCGAGTTGGGTTGTAGTCTAATGCGTTAACTTCATTGTTAAGAGATTTTTTTTCTATATATTTGTCTGTGTTGCCCAAATGAGGGTGCTTAATGGATGATAATATTCTCAAATGACTTGTGTTGTAAATGGTTGGATTTTATGTTACCTTTGAGGATCTTATCAACTGATATATTTGTTTGAAAATATATGGATTGAAGGATTTTATTATATATGCTGTCTCATTTGATTTCCTATTTGAAATCATGATTTTACTATCAAATTTATTTATTGAAGATTTACTATAAGTTTTATAAATCTAACATGGTGGGATCTTGACATCAGTGGGAGGATTTTGACTTTTGTCATTATTTGATGTCAAAAATGATAGTAAAAATATTTGATGAAATATATAATTTTGGGATATTTTGATATTTTGGATATTGAAATACTTTTGAATATCATAGATCCCTTATTATGCCTATTGATCTTTAAATTTTATATGATATCATAATCATGATATGAAATGTATCTATAATATTTGATACTTTGATAAAATAGCTTCAAGTTTCTTTAACAAAAATAATTTTGTGATTTTGTTACATACTACATAAAGTGTTTGGTCAAGAAACTTGTGACATGGCTTCACTTTGAAAATTATTATGATAATAATTATACCCTAAAATTATGTTAAACATTTGGTAGTGAAGCAATTGATGTCAAGTATGTTTTGAAAAATAAAAATATCATGATTAAACACGTTTGTGTTTATTTTGTGTTAGTTATTCCATTAGCCAAGGGACTCAGGCCTTAGAGTTTAAAAATCATGTTGAGACATGGGCATTGTGAGTTCGTATAGTGGGCTTGGTTAGTGGGAGCTTGAGTTTTATGTAACTCTTCTCTATGATGTCATATTTTTATTTTGAACACTTTGGTGTTTCTTGTGATATTTTCCTTTTGATTTGAGAAATTAATGATAAGTTAAATATTGTTTTTATATACTTTTGTATATGTATATCAAATGTGAAAATTTGAAGCTCGGTGTCATTAGGACCACTATGCCCGTGGTTAACACCATGTTGGAGCTGAGGCATTCTTATTTTGAAAGCTCGGCATCTTTGGGATCACTATGCATGTGGTCGATGCCATGTTGGAGCTGAGGTATTATGAATTTTTAAGCTCGGTGCCTTTGGGACCACTGTGCCCGTGGTCGATGCATGCTGGAGCTGAGGCATTATGAATTTTTAAGCTCGGTGTCTTTGGGACCACTATACCCGTGGTCGATACCGTGTTGGAGCTGAGGCATTATGAGTTTTTAAGCTCGATGTCGTTAGGACCACTATGCCTGTGGTCGGCGCCATGTTGGAGTTGAGGCATTGTGAATTTAAAAGACTCGGTATCGGTTGGACCATTATGCCCGTGGTTGATGCCATGTTTGAGCTGAGACATTATATATTTGAAGCTTGGTGTTGTTGGGACCATTGTGCACATGGTCGACACCTTGTTGGAGTCGAGGCATGATGGTTATTTTTATTAACCATGTAGTTTCTTTGGCCTTCTGGCATTTGAGAGAAACTGAGGACTGACAAAGAAAATGACAGTATTGCTATTGGATCACATTGGCATGTCATTTTCTTGCTACACTCCACATCGATGACTAGTTGACGGTGTCAGTAATATTTGTAACTATGGAAGGTCTCGTATCAATAAAGGGTATGACTACCGCCATGATTTGATATTACTTGGCTTTTGTTGGATGAAGTCTTAATTAGGTGTTGCATCAATGGATCATTTGTTTTGTAGCCACATTAAATATATGTTATTATCCCGAGAGTCGTTTTCGGAAATGTTTTCTACAAATTAAAATTACACAATTGATTTTGCCCAAGTGGGAAAATGTTAGAATTATTTCTAAAAATTCTTGTGGGCTACAATCAATTGTGGTTTTTGGTTTGCGAAAAACGGGTGAATGTTATGATCCATTTGATGATGCTTAAGCCCGCTAATATGGTGATCTATTTGTAATGGGTTATTGGCACCTAATTCTGATTTGTGTGGGTTATAGTGTAGGTCTTAACCTATACGCCCATAATAGGAGGTGTCTAGGGTTATTGTTACTATTATATATAGTTGGTTAGGTCCCCTCTGCCGTCATGGATATTATAATAAGTTGCTCCACGACTTGTCCCATTGATGACTGTGAATTGGGAGTGCGTGAACAGACAGGGGAAGACTTGGTCTTTCAATTTCAGGGACCTAGTCTTTATGAATTTCAGGGAAGACTTGATGAGAATTCTACCGTTGTTTTTGTGACCATATATTCAACAAGTATCAAATCAGTATTCTAATTTTATATAATGTGATTCATGAGGTTTCATTCTTATCTTACAGCCGGTTCAAATACTTACTAGCTACAAACATTAAAGTTCATTATACAATGAAATCTGTATATGATGTTATGCAGGGTACAGATTCTGAAGCAAATCGCAATTTCTTTAAATTGTTTTGGATTACAGGTGTCTTTTTGAAGGTCCTTGCGATGGGATGGAGACTAGTGCTAAATAGAGGAGTCATATTTCCAAATGCAATATCGGTTGCTCGATTTTTTCTTTGCAAGTTTTCGAGACAGATTTGGATCTGCTGTTGTGCATGCTCGGTGTGGACTAATGTCGGTGCTGCCCTTTGAACGATTTTTAAACATCCAAATATGAATTAAAACTTTTGATTGTCTAAAAAAGTCCAGCAGGGTTACATACTCTTTTTATCGAAAATTATTGGCGAGACTCAAGTGTAGCATGTACAATGGTAGAGCTACACTTGAATGCTACAGATATGAATTCCAAGTTTCATTCAAAGTTTCATGTTTTGGAAATGCCTTGGACTAAGGGCTTTCGGGGAATTGTGTTGGACACCGGATTTCTAGGATTTCATAGCCAAGTATTTAATGGATACCAATTTAATTTCAAGCCAAATTTGGAGACCAAATTAAACGGTTAGTGGGCAGAGAAACAATTTGATCCTCACTTACATATTACTTTGACACATATAAATCTTTGAGCAGTCAACAAGAAGTTGCCAAAAGGTTTTAATATTCTTAGCTTTAAATATGGTTGCAGAGGAATTTAATGTCGTTGAAGATTATAGAGTTTGGGCCATTCAACCCGGCTAACCCGTGAGTTGAAATTAATTCATTCTTTTGTCTTCAACCTAAACCGGTTCGAACGCGTGATAAGCTGAGTTGACTCACTGGTCAAGACATGTTTTCACAGGCTGAAGAAGCCAATGAAATATCTAAAATACATTGCGGTGAAGGTAAGACACGTCTCACATATTGAACAAGGTTAAGATAATAAGGAAGCTAAGGAAGACAATAAAGAAGGTTTCAAGGATCATTGTAGTGCATGCAACAAGATAGGACCTACGTACGGATCGACAACTCAAGAGATCATGGCAAGTTTTGTTTGATAGGTATGTTGAATGGGTGCCTCAACAAGAGCAGCATTTGAGTGAGCAATGTGAAGGACACTCAAATTCATTAAACATAATAATTCCTTTTGTCGAAAATAATAAATATGATCGAAACGAATTATGGGAGTATAATATGCAGTACAAGGGTTAAATGGGATACAAATCTGCTATCTCAAACCCATCAAAAACTGAGGATATGTATAAGTGTTAATGAGTTAGGATTTTATTTTATTAAGTGGCAAATTGTAATTGTTGGGGGACAGAAAATGTGATAGGAAAGTGGGACAGACGATCTGCATTCGATTAAATGAGGCATGGCCTTGGTTTTACATTAATGTTGAGTTCGGCATGATCCATCTGTGTTTCAGATTTGAATGGTATCCCCCGAATCTTTAAAGGCTATCAAGGATTACAACAATTTTAATTGGCAAATAAGGCTAAGACAAGTGCAGGACTAAAAGCATGAAAAATGCTAGACATATATACATCAATTTTAGAGACATGTCTCTCATGTTTGTTTATGTAACAAAAATCAGAATGTTGGTGTGGAGAAAATGACATGGAAATGGTCATAATTAAACAGTAAAAATGGTACAAAAGGAAGGACTTAAGTGTAAATGCATGTGAGTAGCATTATTGGAAAGCACATATATAGGTTGGAGGATAGCATGTTCAGGTGCCAAAGACTTAAAAATTCATTTTCAGGGCAAGACATTAGACATACCAAGATATACTACATATAGTTGCAGCAGGACAAATGTAAGATACAGGGATCAAGGTTCCTTAGTTGTGAAAAGATCTTGATTCAGTGAAATATAATGGATGGAAATTTGGACCAGTATTTCATGAATTATTGCTAGGGTTAGACCATAAATTTGTTGTCAAGTCAATTTGGACAAACAATTCAGAGCCAAAATAGTCATATGGGCATGTGGCAGCCAAAGAATTCCAGAGGAGATTACGATGGACTTGACTCTAATGTGAAAATGTTAGCATATTTCACATAACTCAAACCTGAGTTATTGACTGGAGCAACTTTCAAAACTTACTTAGCAGCATGTGTGAACAATTTGATTGTATAAGGGAAAACCAATAAATACTTAATTTGTTGGAGAAAGAAACCAAAGAAAAAAGAGGTGCATTAAGTCTCATCTCATGTATATGTCCCCCAAGGCTGAAAACAAACTTGACAGGGAAAGGGATATATAATATTATGTTATGAATGCCTAAGTAAACTTGTTAGAAAGGAAAGTGCTTTAATCCAACTTCCGTTAATTCCAAATGCCCTGCCTGTGATTATGAATGATAATCATAGCAATTAATAGTTGATGTGGACCACAATTCTAATAATATCCAGACACAAAATATAGCTGTCACATATAACAGCAATATTGTGACCATAGTTACAGTTGTGAACCACAATTCAAAATCTTGAATAGGCGGGGGACCAATCTACAACCCGATGTTTACGCTTGAACCTTAAAAATGCCAACCATCAATGCAACACTTGTTCCACAAAGGCAGGGTAATTAATCTGAATTCTCAACTCACCGTTGCATAAATAACAATCTTATTAACACTCACTATTAACGTCATTTTATATATTTGCATTTGCCTTGCAAAGAGACGTTCACCAACTAGAGAAAAATAATCTGCTTTCATGTATGCAAATTTTATTACATTTATGTCACTCTAAACTTAAGGTTGGTTGAGACAATGTCAAACCAAATACAAGATAAGCGGATTGCTTCATGTCAATCTTTACTTTTACATCTATATCTAATCATCCATTTTGATTTCATCTTTTACTATTTTTATTCAAGTCTGGATAATTAAAAGTAACATGTGAAGAAAAAATATATTTAATGAAGAAATATTTTAAGTATCTTAAATTTTCATTAAAATTATATTATTTTTTTACTAAATATTTTAGGTTTTAGTTTATAGATAGTTCTTTTTTTATGAGATAGACAGTTATTATTTTATTAACTAAAAATGGATAGAAGAATATTTTATTTAAAATGCAAATCTAGTTTTTTAAGTACAAGTTTGTTTTACTAAAAATGCAGATATGATGCTGATAAAATTAACAAATTAAAAATATTATCTACAAATATAATTAACTACAATTTTTTGTTAATAATACGATAATATGAAAAAAAAATATTATATATATATATATATATTTAATATTTCTAAAAATATATTTAATGAATGATATTTAATATCTAGAAATTAAAACCTAAAATATTTAATAAATAAACATTATAATTTTAATTATAACTCAATATACTTAAAATCTCTCTTCATCAAATATATTCTACTCTCTCTCTTATATTGATGTTACTCTTGATTATTTTCCCTCTTCAATAAAAATGATAAGTTTAAACCATTAGATTAAATTAAAATCAACGTTTAGAAATTGACATAAGAATAAAGAATGAAATCAAATCTAGTCAAAACTAACTTTTCTGTTATAGTTAAAGCTACACCATCCATGTCAAGAATAAAGTTTTACAAAAATATTCTTTACGACTTGACCCAAAGCAATTGGCACAAAACACATAATCTGAATCTGGTGTTTTTTTCTTTAGCAAAACTAAATAAAGAATTAATCAAGTTGAATCGCCTATGTATAAGAACAAAATTAAATACAAAGAAAATATATATTGTTAGAGTGCAAATAGATAGAGTCGAGCAAAAAAAACGAGTGCATATAGATAGATTGTGCTTTCTTTCTATCGGCACATGATTTCAGTGGAACGATCATACTACATTCTGCGGAGTAGCAATCTGTTTTATGCGTGAGTCATGCATGACTATATTCAACATACACTCTCTCACTGACGAAAATCACACTTAACATGCATTGGTTAATGTCTTAAGTACATGTCCAATATTGACCGGTAAATTTAACATTGTATTAATAATACAAGTTTTAATAGAACACAATTACTGACTTATTTAAGCCCACATTTATCTAAAATTCAAAAATTTAACTCCACGTTATTAGAAAACCAATAATAACTAAGAATGAAGACGAACTGAAACCAAGATCCACCCACTTCAAGTGATTCTTTAGTTATCGCTATATAATGTAAGTGCTAGCAATTCACCCAAAACAAAATTAGTATCATGTTCTGTAAAAAAGAGAGAATTAATATCAATACAAGCAAAACCTATGGTGTCACCAAACAACTCCAGTTCAATGGGAGATCATTTCATAGGCCTCAAAATTAACGAGTACAGTAAAGTGTTTGGCAGCTTTATCATTGGGCACCTTTTCAAGATATGACATTAGAAGTTGACATATCTATTTCTCCCATCAGCTTTCAAAACTGATCGGCATCCTATTTACTTGTGATCCTATTAGACAAAACACCAGAATCAAATAGCTCAATGTCAAATACCTAACAATTATTGGAAGATACCAAGGTTGGTATTGCAAATAACTTTTTTAGAGAAAAAAAGTTCAGCAAAGTTCAAATTATTCCTTTTAAAGGTAAATAAAAAGGCTAAGCAATGCTCAGTATAATGACGGAGTTTGTCAGAATTTGAAGAAATTATATACTTGAGATTAAAAATGGCCCTTTAAGCAGACAAACATAAACAGACGACTGTTCATTACCGGCTCTCATAAGCCACAGATTAACAAGAAAAAACCAATAAAAACATTGAGCTGTGAAAGAAAGTCATAAAATCAACTTGATAAGTTGCTTAAGGCTGTGGACCAAACAGAATCTAGCATACAAAAGGTGGGGAAAATTGACATGTGGAGTTAGAAGATCCAACTTACAAGGGGGATAATCTTAAGAGAGTTGACGCATAGAGTTAGACTGCAGGTAGAAAGCAACTCTTAATTTTCCAATTCACTCCGTATCCAATCTTGTGAACAAACCAAAGCTTGGATAGTAGCAGGATTAAGTGAGCTCCGATCACGATCAAGGACTCTTCCACTAATATTAAATGCCAACTCTGGTGGAACCTTTGACATTGGAATTCCTAATACATTTCGTGCCATCATGGATAAGACAGGATACCTGGGAGTGTGGACTTTCCACCAATTTAATATGCTGAAATCAACATTGCGCGGAAAAAGAGGCTCTTCTAAGTACTTGTCTAGATCGGATTTACCGCCTTCACCTTGAGAAGTTTCGTTGAGGAATTTGTCAAATCCCATCAGTCTATCCCTAGAGTCCTTTGCAGAATTGGGTAAGCAAAGAGGACCATTGCCAACTTGCCAAGCCAAACCCTGATCATGATAAGCTAATGGGGAGCATTCTGAATGTTCATTGTATAGAGCCTTCACACCCTCAAGAACCTCATTAATGCGACCTGCAGACATGCTACCATAGATTTGTGGATAGTAATATTCCACCAATTTCATCTTGAATCTAGGATCTAACATAGCAGCAACTGCCAACCCTAAGCTACATTTTCCCCAATATTCATCAAACTTGCTTCTCATTCTTAATGCCAAAGAACTAATATATTCATCTGAATTTTTGCACCATTCAATCAAATGCAACTTAACATCACAGAGCTCAGGAAAATATATGTTCGCGGTTGGATACTTGCTCCTAGTGAAAACATTCGTAACCTCAACAAAAAGTTTCAAGTAGCTAGTAACGACAGTGACTCTCTCCCATTCTATATCAGATAAACTAATTGTGTAGCCATTGTCGTTTTCTAGCAGAAGAATAAAAACATCCCTGAATTCTAAGACAGCTTCAAGCATTGAATATGTAGAATTCCATCGCAATGGATTATCAATAAATAAGCACTTTTGACTCATGATCCCAACTTCTTTAGCCATCTCATTGAACTTCTCATGTACTGTTTGCGAACTTTTAATGTAATGAATACTTTCTCGAACCTTATTGACTATTTCATTCACAGCTTCCAAAGCATGCTGAGCCATGACACTGAGAACATTTGCAGCACAGCGTATATCAAATAATTGACCATTACAATAAAGAAACCTGTTTTGTGAAAGTCGCTCAGTGATTCTTAAGGTAATGCTATCACTGCTAGAGCTATCCAATACAATGGAGAACAACTTACGGTCAATATCCCAATCCATCAGACAACTCATGATAGCTTCCGAAAGCATGTCTTCAGTTTGCAAAGGATCAATCATGATAAAATTTAAAATCCTCCTCCTTAACAACCATGATTCATCAATGTAATTTGCTGTCAAACATAAATACTCAGAATCACACAAAGCAGTCCACACATCAACACTAAGGCTGACTTTCCCAGGCAATTTATCCAACATCTCATTCATCTTTTGTTTCTCCTTCTCATAAATCTCAATGCAGTCAGCCTCAACCCTATTCAATGTCACAAGCTCAAACAATGGCTGTAGATTTTTTACAAATACTCTGAAACCAACATGCTCAACCATAGCCAACGGATATCCATGTAGAATAATCATGCGAGCGAGATCAAATCGACTTCGTCTTTGATCAAAGTTACTGTTTCCAGTGTTGACAGTTTCTTCTTTCATCTGCTCCTGCTCAAATTTAATATTCACGAGGCTAAGGGAATCATCTTTTTTCTGATCTTTATCTAAACTGAAATTTGCAATTGTGAGAGTCCCTTCCTTTCTCTTTTCTCTTGCCGTAATGTATTGTGCTATGCCATGGCTAGACCTTCTTTGGCACCTAATTAAATGGTTCCTAAGATGTGATGTTCCACTTGTACTTGATCCACTCAGTCTCTTTTTACAATGCCTACAAACAGCCACACAGGTATCGCCTTTCTTAATCCTATCAAAATCATTCCATACAACAGATTTCAACCTACTGGAGTTGACAATTATAGCATCTGACATGTCCATCGCACAAACCTGGCAAACAAGTATGCCCATCAAATTCAATTCAAAGACTTCACATTAAAGGAGTAAAAATGCAGTGAACAGGATAGCATCTTTGTAGTCTACTCTCTGTAGATACAAATATGTGTGTATGAATCTACGATGAAAAAACTGTAAAGAGGATGCAAATAATAAAACCACTTAGGAAGGTCTATATATGAGGGGAAATGCAAAACAATACATTTATCAACTTTTTCAGAAAAGATTGACCACAATATCAAAGCTTGTCCGACCTGCAATAGTACATTAAATCAATCTTCCAAAGAAAATACCTGTCTCTGAACAGGAAGAATAAGCAGTTCACTTGGTAGTGATTCAACCAAAAGTTTGAAAGACATTTGAACACAAATATGTAATAAATATATAAAAAAATTAAAAAGTGCCACATTTTTAATGATAAAATCTTAAATTTAAAAGGTTCTTGAATCTTAACTTTTTATAGCAAATAACTGCAATAAATATAATGATGTTCATGTAACAACAAAACCAATCCAAAATTAGTGGTCAGCCACTTGCCTCTCAAACCCTATTTGTGGGGTTCCAATCCCCACCTTGGCAGTTTTTAAGCCAAAGGGCATATGCACACCTCAGCAGCCCTGTTCAAGACCATTCCAAGGCATGGAACTGCATGCGATTCACACTTGTTTTCTGGTTTACAGGGTGGTTCAAGTTTACAGAAGTATGATTAAAACTGATTATCAAAAGAATTGGGATGGGTTTAGGAGGGGGAAAACGGAAGAGGCAGGTGGGCTAGGCACCATGTGCCTAAATTTACAAATAAAGCCAATATCATAACATTCACTAATATGGATATCCAAGCATGTAATGGTAACAAGAGTGAAGGTTCTGCATAGTTAGGTCTGCTATCTAACTATTAATGACAAAAACCTCTCAAGATAAATGGTTTTCCTGGTTACAATGAGTTTCCAGTTGTTGCTTGTCAAACAGGAAAAATAAAGGGACACTATTTGCATTTTGTCTTCAACAATTTAATTTATTGTCAAAATTCCAACTTTTCATGATATCCAAAGTACAACATTCAATTTCATTACAAATTCCGATCAAACATCGAAATGGGGGGGCGGGGAGGGATGCTTAGAGGCACTGCACTTTTCAAAATACAACATTAAAAAATAAAAGTGGAAATAAAGCAGAATTTGTAAACAAGTCGGGAAAACCTAATAAGCAATTTCATGTAATTCTGTTTGATAACATTCAAAATAGCGATCAAGAATGGTAATTACAAAACAGAAAAAATAAAATAAAAAAGGTTGTGAAAGCAGATTTGAAACTTGTTATATTGAATAAGTAACGAGAATGAATCCGTAGAAATTGCCTGTCGTACCTGAATGTATGTAACAGTGTTGAGGAATTGGGTGTAGGTGGGTGGTGGTTCTATGGCATCGTCGCTGGATAAAAAGAAAGGAAAAGAAACTGAAAACTCTGAAAAACGAAAACCCTAAACACTAAACACCAAGATTGACCAAGAACTCGCGCCTCTGCTCTGCGTTCACTCCCTGCCTTTTTGTTTTTTTTTTCACAAAATCGTTACTTAATTTTATTTTTTATACTCAAAAATTTAGTGCGAAAAAGTCATTTCAACGTTAAAAAATAATTCTTTTTATAAGTTAATTATATTATATTTGTGGGAGGTTAGCCAAAAAATTAAATAAAAAAATATAATTGTTGATAATAATTTTATAAATTAAATTTATCAAATATAATTACTTAAAATAAAAATATTAAAATGTCCATTCGTTGATAATTTTATTAATAACTATTTTCCTATTTTTTTATTTTACTAATCAGTGTTCCAAAATATTGGTTAAGGAATTTAAAAATAATTTTTATGAAAAGACTAAATATATCACTCTTTTATAAAAAAAAATATTTGTGTAAAAAAATATTTTTTTTTTCAAAAAAATAATATCACTTTTCATACAAACTTTTTTTTTATTTCTTATTAGTGTCATTTTCCTTTATTTTTATTAAAACTTCTTTTATTGTTAAATATATGTCGGCAAAATTAAATAAATTTTAAGTTAACATCTTGAAGCTGCACATTAAATATATAGGTAGAAATTTTATATTTTTTCAGACCCACCCTAATTAGCTCTTTGGGCTTAGTAGGTCCAGCGATCCAGCAGAGCATCCCACGGCTTAAGTCATTCGGATTCGTTATAGGACTAATCTCTGGTTCGACTGATTGAGTAGGGTTCAATCCCTTGGTTCTCAGTCTCCAAATGGGAGTAACTCCACAAGGATTCGAACCTGGATTCTCCTCCTTATAAAGGTTAGTTGCTTCCTCTAGACCAACGCCGATTGGTAGAAATTTTATACTTTATTTATACCTAGATTAGATAGGTGAATATATGACAATCACGTTATATTGGTTCCATTGAAATGGTGAACCAAAGAAAAAAGAACAAATTTCAACAAAAAAAGAAAAAAAGAGGAAGGAAAATAACTATGGATAAGACAGATTTATTGAAATACATCTTGTGTTATATAAAGGATGGCCGGAAAAATGAAGTGTAAGGATTTTTAGTCCTTTTCTTTTTTAATGTTGTGGATAAAATTTCGTGACTTGGTTTAATAGGTAATAAAAATTAAGAGTTATGTATTATTTCTTGAATTAAATTTCATTAAATGCTTCAATTTGTGTATATTTTTTTTTTTAAATTACGTATTGTCCTTTGTTGTAATTAACTCATGTTATATAAAATTTAGTAAAAGAGGTATGTTTGGATTTTGTTGGTAGGTAATTTGTAATATCTTTATAAACGTTATTTGAATTGTAAGATCTGTCTAATCCGGATGATCCTGAGACGCAACTCATCTAAATTTTTTATTAAAAAAAAAATCGTGTTATATAAAGTTTATTAGAAGTTGTATGTTTATTTAAAAAAACAAAGGAGGTATGTTGAATTGTTGTTGGTGACATAATGGGCTAGACTTGGACGGCCCATAATCTGTGACGTCCTCGGAGACCTCTTCATGGTTTTGCAACGTCACTGTGAGCCCGTTCTTCTTACTTTGATTTCTGAGTATGTTTCTGTTACGGGGACTACAAATTTCGAGGATGGCTGTTTCCAGATGTTCTCATCGTATGTTCCTTTTCATTCTCCTTCTTTTTTCTCTTTCTTTTTTCATTGTTTTTTTTACCTCGTAATTAGTGGAAGCATGCAATTTTTCAATCATGAAACTAATTCCATTAGCTGATCTTTTTTAAAATTTGTTAAGTTGTTTTGTATTAGAATAGAGTGATTGCAACCTTTTGTAGTAACAAGTATGATGGTTGTTGAAAATGTTGCCACCTGACTCTTCATCGCACTTGTTATTGCAAAACTACTGCTTCAATAATTCAGACGGATCAAGGGCATGTTTAGTTTGTTTATTTTTCCTATTTTCATTTCCTAATGTTAGCAATAATTACAATAAAAATCATTATAAAATTATCATTTTTGTTTTTATTTTGTTTTTTGTTTTCAAAGATTTTTATAGTAAACATTCACTTTTTAGCAGTAACTTTTTGTAATCCATTCAGTAACTTAGAGCTATTTGCTTAAAATATGCTTTCTGATACATAACCTCAGCAATAACCCATTCACTGGCCTTTAGGAATAATCACACTTCGCCATTATATTGAATAAGCTCACAACAGTATGAATCATTGCAATCACCTTCCAAAGGTCTTCCAAATTTTAGGTGGTGATGTGCAAATACACTCACTGTATAATTGTTGTAGACTTGTGGTTTCCTTATTTGGTTGTGATTTTGTTTCATAATATGCCTTGTGATTGTGACCATCCTAAAAATAACATCTTTACTTGCAGGGGTAAGGCTATGTACATATACCCTCCGCAAACACTACTAGGTGAGAGTCTAGCTCGTGCACTAGTCCATCCATTATATATATTTTTAGTTTAATAGCTGCACTTTATAGCCAGCCTGGAATAGTGAAATTTTATATATGAAGTCATGTCACTCTTATCTTGAATTCTTGATGTATGCATTCATGCCATGGATACATCCCCTATCATCTTTAATTATTATAATTAAAAATGAAGTGCATATAGGATGATTAAGCATTTGCTGATATTTTCTTGGTTAATTAATTACTTCATTTGGTTTCATGTGTTGAAAAACCAAACTAGTTGGCCGTTCTTTTTTTGGTGGGTCAAGCAACAGCTTCTCTGGTTTATTTACCACATCACATGAGTTGACAAGCAGCAATTTCTTATCTCAGGTCAGTGGTTGAATTAATGGCTATATCATGATTGCGATATTAGTCATACTTTCCTTCACACCTCATGGACTTTTCTACTACATTTTTTCTTAACTTTGTCAAACTTGGTAACCTTAACTTGTAGATAACAGTAACTGTTCCTTTGTACTGCTAATACATATGAATAGACAAACATTTTCTTAAGAAGTTTTACACATATATGATTTTATTTTAATAACTAACATAGTGAAATAATAATAATACTGATTTATTAAGATATTATTATATGTCGATCAGTATTAATTTTTTTACTATGATAATGTATAGAATTAAACTCTTCTTGAACGAGACAGAAGTCCATAAATCCACCCTCTTTCTTGAGTCTTATGAAAAACATATCTATGCCATTTAGCAGCAGCGACGCAGCTTCATACAGATGAGGACGGTTCTCGAGGTTGTTGATAATTCTGGGGCTAAAAAGGTGATGTGCATAAAAGCTTTGAAAGGGAAGAAAGGAGCAAGATTAGGTGACACGATAGAAGCATCAGTTAAGGAAGCCCATCCTAATGGTAAAGTAAAGAAAGGAAAAGTTGTATACTTGTATATGGGGTAGTTGTAAGAGCGGCTATGCAGTAGGGGAGACGTGATGGGAGTGAGGTCAAGTTTGATGACAATGCAGTGGTACTTCTTGTTGTTGACAAGCAAGGCCAGCCTATTGGGACCAGAGTTTTTGGGCCAGTGCCACATGAACTGAGGCAAAAGAAGCATGTCAAAATTCCTACTCTTTCAGGGCATATTGCTTAAAGGAAAAAAAGAGCTATACTTAAATTTTGTCTTGGAATCCACTGTTCATTTCTACCAGTTGAATAATTGGGACTTTTTTTTTTGGTTGAAATGTAACATTGATATTCAAGAAGCACTCATTTCTTTTTTGGTACAATTAAATGTCTCACTTTATTGGGGGGGAAAAACTAAAAAGGATGTTTACAATACTATTCGAACAGCAAGGATGGGTCCAACAAAACGAAAGAACGAATAACCACAAGAGAACAAAACGAGGTAAAAAGTCCCCCTGAAAAATTAGCAGTAGTTATTATGACTGAAAAGAAAATTGTTGGTCGGTTAAAAAGCCCCCCATGGCCCTAATAATATTACTTTTTTTCATGCCATATTTTTTTAAAACTGGTTTAATTCTGCCATGTATATAACTATGCAGATTGCAGAGAGAGCCGTGATTCTTTACTTTGCCATATTATATTAGCGTGTCTAATTGTATATGAAGTTATTTTCAATAATCTAATGAACAGTTTCATCTAGCATCCATGGATGCAACAAGCACTATCAGGGGTTAAAATTGACAAATGTGTCAAGATTTACGTGTATAATACTATTTGGAGTCAGTCCTGCTCAGACTTCTGATCATAATTGTCTTTCACCTATTGTGCGGGATACTGTGTGAAATAAAATAATAATAATGTTAGTTCGGTACTTGTGGTTTTATTCCTTAATTAATAGTACATAAAATGTGTTATTTTTTATGTCATTACCCTTTTTCACCCGGGGGACATAACCCTACCACCATTATTGGAACACAACCTCATCAAGCTAAGAGAGCACTCAAAATTGTTGACAAGGGAACATTGACATACTTATCTTATATTTTAATATTGATAATTATTTATATAAGATCGATCTCAATAAAGGAACGTTATCAAGCTTTTAGTAAATAGAGGATTTGATGATGACCATAAACACCAAGGAGAATGTTCAACATACAAGCCTTATTGTGGAGGAACCAAGAACCAAGTGCTCTCTTAACTTGTCGAGGTCGAGCTAAAGCAAGGGTGATGTTGTTGATTCTGGGTGATGGTTCCAAGAGGAAAAAAGAAAAAAAGATGTTATATGTATAAAACTTGTAATACAACATTTGGTATAGGCACTATATATATGCTTATTTGAATTGGATGAATGTCAGGATATATTATATTCTTAAGATGGAACGGATATACGATCTATTAATGTGACAAATGCACCATCTAAGTATCGCATTCGAAGTGTTTAATTAACTAACTATCATTCAGAAGAAGAAAAAAAAAACAGATGATGAGGTACAACAAATAATACATGAATTATATTTTAATGTAGGAATAACATTATAAGCATTCAAGAAACTTTACTTAAGTTTTGTCATAGAAATATCAATGATCTCATTCATAATTTTTGTAGTTCCCTTCTACATACTGTTTTCAAAAAAGAAAAAGTAGATTCTTGCCTGACTATTAACATAGGGTTTCAACTGAATTGAATTTTATGCGTACTTTTGTTTTTCGTCTTCTATATTTATATACTAATAAAATTGCTAGTGAATACTTTTCTCAGCAACTCTTCCAAATCTAGGAAAAACGGGTAGGTTCCTTCGTCCGTATACTCGTTAGCATGCTTAACAATTAATGCCGAACCGATGAAAGAAGGCAAGGAATATGGGTACAAAAGCACGTGCAAACCCCAAACTTTTGGTATCCACATTATCCCCTCCTTTTATCTTACATATACCTAAATCTTTATAGTTCTAATTCCTCTCGTTAGAGAAAAGAAGACTTTTGGATCATCCCACAAAAATTCCTTGCTTGCTTCGTTAAGCTACTAAACTTATATCTATATATATCCTTTAAATTACCACTTGCATGCATCCACAATAATACAACTCAGATAATTCCTTCGTCTCTTGCTCCTACTAGGAAAGATCTGAATAACGCAGCTTCTGCATCATGGGTGTCCTAGGATCAATGGCAAGACATTTGGATACAATAGTAGGGTAAATGAATCTCTCCATATATACACTTTTAATATGTAAAAATATATATATATCCTACAATTAATGTAACACCCACAAACGCACTAACTATATATCCTTAATAATTCTCTTTGTTTTCTGCGCACCAGGCCTGGAGTTATGCTTCTTTACCCTCTGTAAGTAAATGCCATATATCATGTATCATTTTTAAAGCACCCAACGCAAAGGCATGCACATTATCGATCTGTTGTATTACATGATATGACTAATTAAAATGTTTGTTTTCTGAGTAAATATCATAGATACGCATCAATGAGGGCAATTGAAAGTCCTTCAACCTTAGATGATCAACAGTGGCTAACGTATTGGGTTCTATACTCCTTCATGACCCTCTTTGAGCTTTCATGTTATAAAATCCTATCTTGGTACGTCCATGTTACATACAAATTAATTAAACTATATACAGATAGCATTATTTATTTATTTCTGTGGCTACAATATGTTTATATATAGGCTTCCCATTTGGCCATACATGAAGCTTGTGTTTTGCGTCTGGTTGGTACTGCCAATGTTCAATGGAGCAGCTTACATATATGAGAATTATGTGAGACAATACATCAAGAAAATTGCAAGTTATGGAGGCTCCAATTATCCTGAGGAGTATAAGAAGGTCCTTCATATGATGACACTCGATACAAGGAAAGCAGTTGAACGTTATATCGATAGATATGGTTCTGATGCCTTTGAGAGAGTAATCAGAGCAGTAAGATATATATACAACTATTAGCCAAAGATATATTATAAACTTCATCTTTCTGTGTTTTAAACATTTTCTTTCACTTTATATGTGTAGGCTGAGAAAGAAGCAAGGAAGCACTGAGGATCGACTTGAGAAGTTGATATTGGAAACAATGTAAACATGTTGTATAATTCTTTCTGCGTATATTCTTTCTTCAACAAGACTCATTAGTTTCAAATTTTAGTTTAATTAGATAGATGGCAGCTATATCTCTGAGTTTGGTGCTTTTAATCTTTCTATGTACATTCCACGTTTTAAGAATGAAAGGGATTGCAATCTGCGTTATGAGTTTTATCCTTACCAATTTTAGTTGGTTATCCAGAAACTCTTTGATAAACTGTAACAAGCATATATCAGGTTAAACTATTAAAGAGCAAGCTTGTCGCTCGCATACACCTTATCAGTGCTTTCATAAGCAACTTCAATAATTCAGTCAAATATATATATATACATGTACCGGCCGAAGATATAAGGCCGAGGATTGTCAATACGACCGAGCTCATTCTCGTAGGTGGGCATTCACCCGAACTCCCATAAAGCCGAAGACCCGCTCCCATAAAGCCGAAGACCCGTTAATACACTCAACACCCGAGGACAACTACTCGGCCCTATTCCACACCAGACCGCGAACGAAGATATTTCGGCCCCGAGATATCCAGTCACAACTAACTGGTCCGAATATCTCGCTGAGCCTGATATCTCTCCGCGTAATCAGGAGCCTGATATCTCTCCGCATAATCAGGAGTCTGATATCTCTCTGCATAATCAGAGCCTGATCCTAATATCTCTCCGTATAACTCGGAGCCTGATTTTAAACATCTCTATAAATAGGGTCCAACCCCTTCGTTGAGAAATACGTTTGCTTTGATTCTCATTTGGATACGTAGGAGCAGAATCTCAATTCTGTCAAGCACATTCCAAAACATCCCATCTAACTCTTTCCAGCCGAGTATCTCTCATCTGAGATATTTTGGACGAACAATATATATTCAAAATAATTAACTTCGTAATCATTTCCCTACAAACAGCGTTAGAATCACCCAGCTATAATGTGTAAAATATGACTGATAACCGGATCCTAGTAAAATAAAGCTAGTTCAACCTTTTTACTCCCAAGTTTTGGTGTACACTAATTTTTTGAAAGAAAAAGTTACTACGTTGAAGGAGCGTTTTTAACAGACAATATGAGGCAGAGAATAAGAAACAAAACATTAAGTGAATTAGTGGACTCTTCTTTTCCAATTTTATATATGGATCGTTAAATTAAAGTAATAAGTTGCTGACATGATGTACACTCTTATAATAAGAATATTATATTGTTACTATATATAAATAATTGTTATTTCAATATACAAATTGTACTAATAAATAATAATAACTAGAAACATGTGTAAGTTGAAAAATTATATATACACTTGTAGAAAATGTTTTGTATAAGACATTTTGTTGAAAATAACAAGACAAGAAATGTATTTTTTTTAAATACGTGTATATAAAACAGATAAAAAATGAGAGATGGGGATGTATACAATATCAAATATAATATTCAAAACTTGATTATTATTTTTTTAAAGAAATTAATTTGATATGCTGTCGGTATAAAAAAAATTATATTAACAATTAATCATAAATCATTTTATATATAACTTTAAATTAAAGATAATTATCGTAAGAATCAAATATTTTAAATTATGTAATATTTTATGATTGATTAATAATATAAAAAAACCTTTATATTAACATTAACAATATAAAACAATTAAATCCATCTTAAAATCACATGACTCCATAGACAAGGGGGCCAACTGCGATACTTTGCCTACAGGTGTTTTTATTGGTTTTTGTTTTGATGACTCCGCAGACAAGGGGGGCAGCTGCGATACGTTCCCTACAGGTGTTTTTATTGGATTTTGATTAAAAATATTATGTTTACTTCGTGTTGCATTAATAATTTAATGAACGGAGAAGTAAACCAGCATGCGAGGAACAAGTTAAAATTTGTTCATTACAATCAACTGAGTACGAAATCCGTTTGAATTCAAATAAATTCATTTGCAAATGTAATGTCTTTTTGTGATAGAAATCATAAGGAACTATAATGAAATTGACTTATTTTATTATGTTTGAAAAAATTACAAAACCTAGTTCAATTTAAATTATCTCACAACTTAAGAGGAGGAAGCAAATAAAAGACTTTTTTTTCATTATTTTGTCAATTCAAATTAATGAGGAGATATTAAAATGTAAATAAATAGGGTTGCTGGGATCTAAGCTTGTGACATACTCCGTGAACTCATTGAGGAATCAAAAACTCTAATTACGGTGGGTTTCAAACCAAAAATAGGAACATGCAATAAGGAATCAACAAATAGCAAATTTTTATAGGACATTAAATATATCACCTCCTAATACTTTAAATATTATCCCTTTTTAATAAGAAGTCATTTTCATCTCAAAAAAAGGTTATTTTTTTTATTGCTTAACTAGTGCCTTTATGAACTGTAGTTACCCTTTCCTTTAAAATAATAATGTGTTAATTATGTAGGTGTTTTAGGCTCTGGTTGAGAAGGCACCGATATAGCTTATCAGAGGTAACTTACCAAAAAAGTTAGGGGCAGCAAAATTTTGTTAGTTTTAAAAAATGACAATCTTTTATGCTTCTCTTATTAATATTACTCTTCACTTTCAACCATAATGTCAAATAACACTAAAAGAAACTCAACTCTTTCTCTGTCAATATTATTATTATTATTTAATTATTTTACAAGTATAGAAAGAGGGACATACATAAACATATTCTTTTATGTCTTTTTAAACGTATCATCTGGTTGATTAGCTAATTTTATTAGACACTTTGGATTCAATCAACTAATTTAAAACACTTTCAGTTTAACCAGGGCTTTCCACTTTCAACTAGCTTTTCAACTGAGGCTTTCCAACTAGTCGTGACAAGTGGCATCCAAATGATTAATTTATGATTAACTAAAGCCTCAAATTTAAGTTTTACTGAGCAAGTTAAGCAATATTTACGAGAGATGAACTGTTTCTTAGTCTAAAGCCCATCTTTTCATAGTCATTGAACAGATGCCATGTGGAGAATACCTGACCATAAAAATAGATATCTCAAGCATCATCTTTGGTGATAAAATTCTGTAAAGGGCATAAAACTTCAAAACTGAGAGCTGGATGATCACTGGATGAAATTGTATCAATTTTCCACCGGTTTCAGCAACCTGGCAATATTGATACATGGATAATTCAGTTATGTTCACAAATGGATATACAATGAAGGGGAGGGAAAACAAATGAGATGTGATAAAAAGATATGACTTGCACCTAAAATCTTTATATTTTTGTCAATTTCTCTGAATTTATAGATCCCTATCACAGTCAGTAGTAGCGAGCAAATGGTAATATGGCAGAATGGATCGCTCTTTTGTTATCCTGATCCACATTTTAAGAGAATCTCAGGATGTGCTTAGCTCCTGGACTAAGTCTGACAGGACCTGATGTTACCGTGCCATGCAATTTAAAAGATTCAACGGCAGGATAACATGTAGGATGTAGATTTTGCGCCTCGTTCTGGCAACGTCTACTTCTTGCACTATCCACTTGTGGATCAAGTTCGACCGCTCTTGCGTTTCGTTGCAATTCTGCGCTTGAGCTTTGTCCAGCCAACCTAGTCGTACGACTCATGTTATCTTGCACTTCTATATTAGGTAACTTGACAGGTTTTCTTGAATCATCAAAATTGGCTGCCGGTCTCTTCCTGGTATTTGTGCATGGATGATGGTCTTTGGTGGTCATATCATCCAACTTCATTCTGTCAGCGACCTTAGTTATTTTTCTACAACCCCTATTTATAGTAGAGGGCGCATCTGGAACATGCAGAGGTTGAACAATTGATGGTGGACAAGGAGGGGTCTTCATGGGACCCCGAGAAGTCAGAGGATTAGAAGGATAGAGAACTTCTGTTGAATGATTCTTGGATGGTGTAGTAAAATTATTTCCCCATATACTTTGAGGAAAACTTTGACTACTTGCGCCAGAAAATTGCTGAGAAAAGGTGACTGGTAGCCTTTCATCTGTTGAGCATGACAACCACGATGGTGAACTTCTATAGGGCCTCTGAAACCAAGATGTTTTGGCCTGTTCATCTACAGCTGGCTGCAAGAAAGGAAACTCCAAGGCTGATTTTGTAACACGAGGGTTTTTGTTCCTGTCATTCAGCTCACCATTGCTTAAACATGAAGGTTGACTAAAATTGCAAGAACTAGGTAGTACCTGTGAGTGAGAGCTTGGTCCTAGAGGTTTAGCTCCAGGTATAAACTGCTCTCGAAAGTCATTAGGTGCCCCATTAAATACTGCACATGAAGTAGGTTCTTGTGTGATAGGGTGGAAATATGAACTGGCATTTCTGATGACTCCAAAACTTCCTTTTTGAGGTACACGATTACTTTGCTGATCAATAAATTGTCGAGGAAATTCAGAGCCTGGGCCATTCACCAATACGGTGCTTTGTGATGCCTGAGGGATTTGAATTTTTGCTGACTGCAATACATTGTCGGTTGATATTCGTAATGGTGAACCAGATACCCAATCCTGCTTATTAGAACATCTTCCCAGTAAAGAATTTTCTAAAGCAGCATATTCAGAATAATGCCTTCTTCTGGATTCCTCATCAGCCCAAACATCTCCCACAAATTGTTGGATCTCTTCGCTGCTTCTGCCAATCGGAACATCTTTACCCATCAACCTCACTGTTGGTTGGCTGGAACTTAGTGAGATATGATCTGAACTTTCTTTCGGAGAAATGAACCCGTTTGCCTCGGGGTTCTGCACCCGGTCACTTTGATTCTGTTCAATGTATGTGTTTCTCATAAGGTTCAACTCTGAATTAAGTGGCCGAACATAGTGACTAGAACACATATCAGAGCTAGAACGGTGAATATCTTCTCTCTCCTTACCTTGTAAGGCAGTAACAGCTAACCTAGCTGGATAATGTGGAAGTGGAAATCGACCCTCTTTTGGAAATGTCTTCTGAGCAACATGCCTCTCATTGATGCTTAAATTTTCCTGCCTATTTTGATGGAGAACATTATTAACGGGTAAGCCACTTAAAGAACCTCGTGATGTACTTGGTGTCTCCAGCTGGTTCATCCCTACTTTTCCACTTGAATTGAAATTGATTAGCTCACCTTGAGAATTGAGTGGCAAACCAAAAAAGTTCGGACCCAGATAGTTAGTTCTTACACCTCCTTTCCCCCAGCCTGTAGAGGGGAATGAGTTATCAATCATATCTGCAGAAAACGTACGAGACAACTGTCTGTTACCTGAGGCCACGCCACCATTATCACTGTCT
The DNA here is from genome assembly GCA_030762895.1 of Sophora flavescens. Lineage (NCBI taxonomy): Eukaryota > Viridiplantae > Streptophyta > Magnoliopsida > Fabales > Fabaceae > Sophora > Sophora flavescens. Next base: position 214,862,339 of record CM061065.1, read on the forward strand.
CCATAAGTTTGCAATGGAAATTCTGGTCTCTCATTTGCTTTGTTATATGAAGCAGAATAAGATGATGGAGGCTCCAGAAATGTCCTTGTATTTGCATTTGAATTCACAGCAGCAACCTGAAAAGTTGGATCCTTCAAATGGTCGATGAACTTTCCAATGGAGCTCAAAGATCCAGATTCACACTCATCTGTATTTTCACCAGACATCTGCACTTCTTGAACTGTAGAAAGAGGTCTAGAAATGTCAGCATGTGGACAACAATTCAGTGTAGATGTGTTGCCTCCTTCAAACAGCTGGAAATTATTATTGTCGCAAAACGCCACCTTGGTTACTGATTCAGACTTCTCTTCCAAGTGCTTTGATTCCTCTTGATTGGTACATGGCTTCAAGGAATTTTGTATAGTAACTTGTTCCAGAGTATGAGAAAATTGTTTACTTTCAACTATAGGGCATTCCTCCTTTCTCTTTTCTATATTAATGGCAGTGTGGTCATAATTTCTGTTTGCCTCAAAACTTGCAGTTTCTTCATCACTTCCAGAGGACTGCTCCTTTACTAAGGAAGAAGCCAGCACATCTGAAGATTTATTGAACATGGTTTCAAATGACTTTCTCATTTTTGGACCAAGTGTGTCATCTTTACCAGAGAATCTCACATGTCTGTCTGATGTTGGCACCTGATCATCGCAATAGCTTTCTACAGCACCATCTTGAATATTAGAGCCACTTGATGTCTTTTCAGAAACTTGTTTTAAATGATTCTTAGGAATGCAATGAGCAGGAGATACTTCTTTTGGTTGCTTTCCAACTGAGACACAGTTTTTAACTTTTTGCTTCATTTCTACCGATATGATCTTCGAGCCCAAATTCTTTTTATGGATAGAAGGATCAATATCGTGAAGTGCAACCATTTTATTACCAATTGTACCTTTTACTTTTCTGAAACTATATACTGGACTTTGCACCTTGCGCTCATAAGCATCTTCCTGAGAAAGACAAGATTAACAAATTATGAAATTTCTATTATCACACAATCTCAATAAGCTGACTAAGCTTTAGGCTACGCAAAATACTCATGTTTTAAGAGAAAGCAATTCACTGTATCTCCAATCCCATACTAATGAAAACATAAATGTAATATAATCCCAACAAATTAAAAGCATGAGAAAATGGTTAACAAACTATATACAAATTTCGTTATAAGTTCCAAGTACAGAAATATCGAATTTAAGGAATGAAAGGTGAAGATAATAATTAATATACACAACAGCAGTTTATGTACGTACTGATGCCAATAACATGTTTCATAAATTATCACCATAGAGAACCAGGAAAAAATCATCAATATCCTTTGAACAAGTCCAGCCAGCAATATTTTTTTTGATAGACGTCCAGCCAGCAATATGAAATAGGTCTAACAGTTGCTACATTACAATATCACTCCCAACCATAATATCATGTCCAGTTAACTTCATGTCCAAAGATGAATGTTCCTTACAGTTTACTCAAAACATCGATTTTTTCTGATTCTTATTTTGTCCCTCTTCAAAAAGCTTCTTGTGAAAGATTAAGGCAAGCAGACAACTATAATCATGCTTATATCTTGCGACTACATATAATAAAAAGACAGAGAAATTTTCGAATGGAATTTATTAATGGTCAAATAAAAGTAGATTTAGTACAGAAGATCAATCCCGCCTTGGAAAGTCTCGGTCTTTCAGGGAAATTATACAAAAGTATTTCCACCTTTAATTATCAAATCACAATATAAACTTCTGCGTAAACAAACTCTCTGATTACTGGGCGAAATTTTTTCTTTACAATCACACTATAATGAGGGTGGAAAAAACGAAGACTATAGTGGCGTTTTAATAACAATTTAACTGGTTTTTAAGGTGTTCCATTATTTTTGTAAAAAAAAAAAGGTGTTCCATTATTCATATAAAAAACAAGTAAAAAATTAACACATTGGCATAAATTTTTTTGATCGAATACAAAGTTTCTCTTGGTGCATCAGAAAACTTCAGGTAAAAGTTATTTCAAGTCACAAACAGTTCAATTAAGAAATAAAAAAGGAAATGATATCCTTACTTTAACATGATAATGTATTCCTTAAATTCTTAACCAAAAAATACTAGCTAGTAAGAAAAGCTATTAGATTTTCTCATTATTAATATATCCCAGAAAATGCTTTTAGTTAATAAATAAAGGTTTATATGTGCTTATATAATTTTGTACAAATATTATTTGTTAAAACGGCTACGTGTAAATGGAAGCTAACAGTCAAAATAATTATATAAAACAGCATATACCACCCAGCAAGATGCCTGAGAGCTTCAATTCAAAATCTTATTTACAACACTGTAAAAAATTTAACAAAGCTTTTAATTATAGAAACTACATATCCCTAAAATTGATTTTCCTTAATAAATATAAAGTTAAATGAGCTTATACAATTTGGTATAAATATTATTTTACAAATATCTAGTTGTAACTGAAAGTTTGTGCTCAAATAATTATATAGAGATATTAAGAAAGTTGTAAACAGATACACTTGCAGGAGGAAAAAAAATCAGTTCCTAAGAACAAATCTTCTACTTTGTTTCCTAATGACACTTTCTGATAAAATAACCAAAAATTGTAATGACAACCCTAAATGTTTTGCCGCAAAATAATCACTTCAAGGAATCATATACGGACTCTTTTGTTTCAATAAGTCAGATGAGATTCTTTCTAAATTTAATACCGTGGTAGAAAATGTACTTCTATAACAATTAGTATATTAGTATATGCATTCTTATCAATTGTTTGTAAGAAGCAGATGAAATATATATATATATATATATATATAGCAAACACTGTCATGATTAACAATTACTACAGATATTAAAATTATGTAATTCCACTATGTGGTTAAAATAATATCTATAAAACATATTTTTACGATACATATCTCAGTTCTTTTTTAGACAGGAAATTCCAAGAACAAATGGATCGATCCTTTAAAATGAGAAGTGCCTCTAATTGGAAAGATAGGTTTTTTTTCCCAGAATAAAATCTTGAAGTAAGGCATTTATTTTTAACGAGAAGATTTAGAGCAAATCCTTCAAAAAAAAATAAAAAACTAGTGGGACAATAAAAAACTAGTACTACTTTTCTCTCAACTCTTTGTGAATTTTACAGAAAGGATGAACAACGGCAAATTAATGAATCGTGATGCTTAAACACTTTTCTTAATAAAATCGAGACTTTTATGTAATGCACGCTTTTTAAGCTGACATTCACATATAATACACCTCTCGAGAAATTGTATTACGTGTTTCATGTATCTCCTTTCAAAATGTTGTGGCTTCTGCAGAATCTCAATGCCGTAAAATTCAATAAAACAATTCCATTGATAGGCAGAGAAGAAAAAAAAACATTATGATGAAAGAATCACAGTTAGATAACATTGTTGGAAATAAAGAATTATCCAAGATTAGTCTAGAAACGTTAAAATTGAAAACGATATAGAGAATACTACAGTCTACAGATGCCGTTACTTCAAAAAATAACCAGAGTCAAGTTTTAAAATTTCACTTCACTAATTTTTTAACTTAAATATTATCAAAGAAATATTCATACAGTTAGAAGCAAGACCAATCCTATATATTATCATGTTAAACTTATATAATGCATGGCTAGCCCCTTAAAAATGTATTTGACGACTTAATTCGACTTCCAAATTTCAGCCTGCACAACTATGAACTAATGTTATTTTCGGTCTTCTCTTCCGCATGGCACTATATATTCTTAGGCTAGGTTGTGATCTGATAAACACTCATATTGAGTTGATTGTATCTAAAAAATTTCTGCTCATACAATATGTACAAAATACGAGTAACTTGACTTTTGACCGATATTTAGAAGAAGTAACTCTCACCACAGGCTAAGATCAGAAGGCTCCAACACGACAACAGAAAGTCCAAAACCATTAGTCAATATATACTACCACCCCAACTTCACTCATGAGCCACAACGGCATAGGTTACTGGCTTACTGCATATAACACGTTAGAAGATCCGTCCATGCGATAATGATCTATAATCTATATCAACCCAAGTCAGAGTATTCTTTTCCTGATGATATATACATTTCCATCTGGAAATTGCATATTATGCGAACATTCATCAATATGAATCACCATATAAACATCTGACAGATCCAATAAATGATGTATCATATTCTGAACCTCCACTTACAGATCCCCACTAGCCAAAAACATATCCAGCTGTAAGGTGTATATAAACCTCTACGTCCCAAAATCTAGCCACAGAAGAGGTGATGAGAATCTGTTGATCTACCCATGGCCCATATGATAATTCCCCCAAAATTATTAGTTAATAGTGACGGGGCAGGAAAAAACCCCTAATCATTAGCCTCAGCTCTTCTAGTTCTACCTCGTAACCCATGAGTGGCCCCTTTCTATAGCTACGGTACTTGTCCTAATCATATATACAGCTGGAGCAACATTCTTGCAGACTCATCCCCTTTCACTACCTTCTGAATTCCCTTCCGCGCACAAAGGCACTTGTCTCAATTTTATTTTACTCTCTTTTCCCAACTTTTACTTGCCGCGTATTTCGCTCTAGTACTAAACAAAGCAACCACTCACTTTGTGTGGCTTTGCTGTCTCTCTAATTAGCTTTTTCAGCAGTAATCTTGTGCAGAAAAAGCAACGCATAGAGTTAGGAAAGCTATAATCCCCATGGCATAAGCAACTACATCAACACAAAATCTAAAGTATTGGGTAATATTTTATGCTCAAAATCCATGAAATCTATCCCCAGTTGCCATGAATTTGCTTCGAAATAATGGAAACAGGCTTGACATATGAAAGATTAACTTATATTTTATGAGACATAAACTACATACCTTGTTCTTCGGAGTGAACTCGTTGTGGAAGGAACTCTTGTTTTTCTTCTTCTTTTTCTTCTTATTCTCGTTGCTGAGGGGAGCACCACTATCACCATGCTTCTCCACCTTGCTTTTCTTCTTCCCTTTCTTCTTTGTCTTTTTCTTCTTGTTATTCTTGTTCGTACTCTTCTTGCTATTGATAGTCGAAACGACAGCGTCATCAGCAGCAGAAGCAGAAGCAGCTCTACTTGAACCCTCACCGTTATCAATCAATTTGCGTTTGGTGGTGGCTTCGATCGGCGGCGCTACCGTGAGAATCTCGGCAATGGAGCGCTTCTTAGGCGCCTTGGGTTTACTCGTTCTCTTCATCAGACGCCGTTCATCCCTGACGGCCTGAGCAAGGCAACCGTCGATGTGTGCGTTCACGGCAGTGACGGTGGCAGCGTTGAAATCGCGGCAAACAGGACAAACCATCTCCAATTTCTCCTCCTCCTCCTGACCTGCTCCGTCCGATTTCAACGATTCGCCTCCTCCGCGGTTGGATCTCAGCGCCTCGAGGCGGCGGGAGAGCCAACGGAGCTTGTTAACGTTAAACGACAACTCATCAGGATCGTTCTCGTCGATGTTGAACGACGGCCACAGCTTGAAAACCCTATCGATTTGCGGTTCCTCTTCGTCTTCCTTTTCCTTTTCCTTTTCCTTTTCCTTTTCCTCTTGTTCGTCGTGCTTTTTGTCGTCTCTGAAAATCTCTGCTATGGAGCGCTTCTTCGGCGGTTTTGACTTGGATTTGAAACTCATTATCCTCATGTGACGGCGCTCGTCCCTCATGGTTTGAGCGAGGCAACCGTCGATGTGCGCGTTAACGGCCGTAAGCGTGGCGGCGTTGAATTCGCGGCAAACCGGACACACCATCTCCAATTTGTCGTCATCGTTGGCAGCGGCAGGAGGAGAAGAAAGAGGAGGAGAGTTATCGGATTTATCAGATTCTGATTGCTGTTGTTGTTGATTATCGTCATCATCGGTTGAGGAATCTGAGTGATTGTGTTGTTGGAGGTTGGATCTGAGGGGTTGGGACATGGGAGGAAGCCAAGAGCGGAGGTCGTCGCGGGTGATGTGAGAAGGGGTGGAGGAGGTGAAGGGCCAGCACTTGAAGACGTCGATGGACCTCATCTTAAAGGTATAGTCTCTGCAACACAACCCATTCAATATTCATGTATACAACAAATTGAGAGTTTAGATTAGAGTGTTACTTACTTACTTGCTTGTATTATTATAGTAATAGATAGATAGAGAGATAGATGGTTGGATGGTTACCTTATGGAGAATCCATTGGACGTAGCCGACATGATCAGTACTCACAGAGAGTTAGAGAGAGAGAGAGAGAGAGAGCACTAGGAAGAAGAGGAAGAGAGAGGCATGAAGAAGGAGGAGGATGAGAGAGAAAGAAGGGAGAACGGGGAGGGAGAGAGAGTGTGTTTGTGTGAGTAGCTGTCTGGTTGCTTTTCCATAATTTATGACTGAAAAGGACGTATGAGAGAGAGAGAGGGGGCTCCAAAGTCACCACATATACGCAACGACTGTAGTGGAACAACAACAAGATGAGAGTAACACACAATGTTATTATTTATTTATTTATTTATTAATTAATAGAATGTCATTCCTTATTTATTTATCTTAATTCATTATTAATAAAATATTTCTCTTTCTACTATTCTACTATACAAATAAAAAATTATCTTATTTGTTCTTTTCTTTTCATGTATTATTTTTTAATTTAATTTTAATGTATTTTAAGTGTAAAGCTTTTAATACTATTAATTAATTACAAATTATGTCATATATCATCTTTAAGTTTTTTTTTTTTGTGCTCTATATCATCTTTTAAGTTAACAAAAGTGCTTAGTAGTAAGAAACTGGTTTCTCTTCTCCCTATTTTAATGGCTTATCAATCCTTTGATTGGTTACATTTAAATTCGTCCGATTTCGTTTTGAGGTTTCGTACTCAATAGCTTTGCTGTTAAGTTAATTATTATAAAAGACAAATAAAATTTAATAATATAATATTAAAAAAATTATATCCCATGTATTAATTAGATTCGTATTTTAATTGATTAAATGAATTATTACTAATTATGTGTTGCCCACGCTCGTGTAGTAGTATACTGATTTGAAAAATGAATTATGAAACAAAGATTCGGGTGTAAGAGGAGCAAAATGCCACAAACATGCCATATGCCACGCGATCACCCATCATCCCATGCTATCACGCGCTTTCGCTTCGCCCTTCCCCTTCCTCGACTCAAATCACATGTCCCTCTTCAATGCACCTTTGTTTGTTTATAAAATTGATTGATGATTTTATTTATTTTATTTGAAAAATTAATCACAGGATTGAAAATTCAGTAACCTTATACAACGGGTCACTACTATACATACATCGTGTTTGAAAGAACTTATTTAAACTTCTTTTGATTTATTTGATGACATAAATTTTTATGCAGTGTATTTGACAGAGCTTATAAAAATAACTTATGTCGTCTCATAAAGAGTTTTTGATTTATTTGCATAAGTCACTAGGAAAAACTTATAGAATTATCATAAGAGCTTATACACTAAACACCATCTCCGTATTTTTCACTATTCGAATCCTTTCATGCCCCTTTCTTTTTTTAAGCACTTATGGTATAAGCTCTCATGCGATAAAACATTATGTAATAAACTCTTAATTAAGTTATTTACCCAAACACCCATAATCCCATTCCACTCGTCTCGATGACCGTTGTGAGCCTCTCTGCATGATATATTTGGTTTTGAGCTAGGAGTTCAATTTCGAAATTAGATTTTGTCTAAACTAATTTTTTTCATTAAAACTCATGTTACGTTTTTAATTATTATTTTAATTTTAATATTCTAAACTGATTTTTCATTAAAATTCAGGTTGAGTTTTTAATCATTATTTTAATTTTAATATTCTTAAAAATTTGATTGTCATCCCATTTTTTAAAATTTTCGGTCAGTGCATATTGTTAAGAAACATATGACAAATGTGTATGTCCATTCACATTGTAATTTTCAGTGATGCTAGTTATACAGGACATGATATATTATTTGCTATCAATTTATTAGCAGGATATAATTCTTTGCCTACAAGAAGACATTGGAATGGAGTTAAGCATGTATTTTGCTACCTTAGAGGTACGATGAATATGGGTTTGTTTTATTCGAATGTGCCCTAGGCAGATCTAATTGGTTATGCAAATGCAGGTTATTTGTTCGACCCTTATAATGGTAGATGGCAAACATGATAATTGTTTAATGTGGAGGTACAACCATTTTATGGCGATATGTGAAACAAACCATAATAGCCACATCATCTAATCATGCAGGAATTTTAGCACTACATGAGGTAAGTCGAGAATGTGTTTAGTTGAAATCTGTGATTCAACACATACGAGAGACTTGTGATTTATCTTCGGGAAAAATGATCCCAACGATCCTATATGAGGATAATACTGCATGCATTGCTCGGTTGAAAGAATTGTATATCAAAGGAGATAGAACAAAATATATTTCACCAAAATTCTTTCACTCGTGATCTTCAGAAGAATGGTGATATAAACATTCAACAAGTCCGTTCAAGTGATAATCTAGCTGATTTACTTACCAATGCGTTTCCCACTGCAATGTTTGAAAAGGTTGTCTATAATATTAAAGTTCATCGACTGAAATATCTCAATTGATATTGACATTATACCGTACTTTTTTTTCCCTTAATCGATATCTTGTCCTACATGGTTTTTTTTTATAAGGTTTTTAATGAGGCAGTATCTGATAAAATATCAATGAATGATGTACTCCTTTTCCTTCACTAGGTTTTTACCCCACAGGGTTTTTCCTAGTAAGGTTTTAACGAGATACATTCTTTGAGTAACCGACATCCAAGGGGAGTGTTAAAAAACATGTGACAAATGTGGATGTCTATTTATCTTGTAAGCTCCGAGTAATTCCTTTGCCTTGTAACCTCAAAGTTGTTCCTCTTAATTTTGTATTATAAATGACAATTTATTGGCTTTTAAAGGGTCTATAGGTTACAAGTTTTATGTCCTATATATAAGAGTGAAAATATTTGGATACATAATTTGAACATTTTGTATAGACACTATAGAGCTTATGAGTGTCTTGGGAGTGATGAAATACATGATGAGAGAGAAAAAAAAAAAGTAAGGAAAATTACTTTTATACGGTGTTGGACACCATTTTTATGTCCAAATATTACTATTTGTCTTATAAATAGGACTTATGTGCATTGTAAGTTTTGTGAATTTGAAGAGTATGAAAGGACTCTATCATTCTCTGTCTAATATCCTATTATCTCTATTATTATATAGTGTTGTGTTTTTATTTTATATCTTTTCATAGGGTGTGGCTAAGCTACACCACCCAGTATTTACACTGGTCAATGCACTACCCTCATGGCTGACTCACAGCCAATGAATATGACAAGCTGACAACCATGACTTTTCAACCATTCAACATGCCTACTTTCTGATGTATTTGTAAGGAGGTCCTTGGTATTTTGGTTATTTATATTTTACCCCCATAATTTAAAAATAAAATTAAATGATATTTATTAAAAAGTCCCCATCGTCTTCTTCCTTCTTCCCCGTCTTCTTCCTTCATCCCCCAACTCAATCCTTTTCTGCATTTGCATTTGCAAAGCACCGGCGTGACCATTATTGTGCAGAACGCTTGTTCCTCGACCTTCAACCTCATGCCTGTTCCTCGACCTTCAACCTCCTCAGCGCGTTAGCAATCTCATGCAGCTGTTGCATTTCGTCGGTGGTTCGTTGTTTCGGGTCCGGAAGCTTCACTTAACAGAGCTTGTCGCCGGTGGTCGTTCTGTCGCCACCTCACCGTCGACCTCCGCCCGACCGTCGTTGTTGCCACCTCCGGAAGTCGAAAACCCTAAATCCCCAGCCACAGAAACCTAATCTCGTACCAAACCTGACACCCAACCCTCGTCTCCCTTACCCGTTTCGGCCGCTCACGAGATCGGGAACGAAAACACAGGACAGAGAGACCATGACGAAGACATCGTTCTTGCTCAAGGTCGGTATTCGTTGTCAACACCGAGCGATTAACAAGACGATCCCAAACAGCGGAACCACTCTCAAAGCCGCACGCTTGCCCGAACCGCCTCGGACCAGCCGCCGCCACGGCTTACCGTCGATCCCCGTCTGATCCGCTCGAGACCGGAACAACAAAACACCATCAAAACACCGCCATCCCCATCCCCGTGCGTGAAACCTCAGATCGTGGCGCCACAACCGCCTCAGAGTGGCTGTGGAAAACGACGACCACCACGCTATCACCGGTGTCATCCAGCACCCCCCTCCCCCCAACAGTCCCGATCGATCTGCAACCATGGGAGAAATCTGAATCTGGATAAACAAATATAATAAATTTAATATTTTTGGGCAAAAGTAATAAATACAAATAATACAAGGGGGTATACAGCAACAAACTGATTCACTACTAGTTGAATACGGTATCTATACATTGCCAAACTTTGAAAAATTGACCGACCAGCATGGCAAATTGATTGGAGCACACATCGCCATGTGGGTAGTGCATTGACCGGTGTAAATACTGGGTGGTGTAGCTGAGTCACTCCCCTTTTCATAACACATGTAATAATAATAACATTATTCAAACAAGATTCGTTATTCAAAAGTCACTTTTAATAATCAAATATTTAAACATAGATTAACTGTTACCAACACACTTTTAATTAAAACCTCGTTTTGCAAACGAGTTTCCAAACACTCTCACTTGTAAAGTTAAATACAATTTTGCTATGGAAATCAAATAAGGATAACACTCTATTTAAATATGACAAGTTGAAGAAATTGTTATTTTTTTTTATAAAAAAATACATGGAAAACTCGAATTTTAAATTTTTTGGATAATCCTAACTACCTCATCAATGAACTCCACAATGCTTTTACCAAAAATAAATAAATAAATAAATAACTCCACAATGCCCTTACAATTACCACAAAAAAGACAACTCTTGCTACATCCTCACCATCACCAAGTAACTGACCAGATTCTCTGTGACTCATCCATCACCTTGGAGTGAGCTCGTACTTGGTTAGTTAAACAGTCAAAAAAAAAATATTAAAAAAATTAAAATAACCCACATCTAAACTCACTGTTTCCAATTGAAACCAATGATACTCGTCGTTTACACTGAATTCATTTTAACATTAATCACAAATTCCACTTCTTTTGAAGAATTTTACATGAAAACTATAACATGTAGTGTTAACTCCAAGTGAAAGCCTATTTGACCATGGATGGTGGTTGTGGTTCAAAACCTACATTTTATTTCTGACTTTGGTAGCGACGTCTTTGCAGGTTCAACCTTTGACGTCGACGGTGGCTGTGGTTCGATATGAAAAGCTTATCCGGCAATTGATGTTAAGATAGCACTGACGTTGATACTAGTTCTTGAAAAAAAAAAAAGCTCTTTCTGGTTCCACTTGGTTCTTTGGTTAGTTTGATGAGATGGAAGTCATGCGCACAAGCTGTTTTAGTCCGATTTGGGGACAGATTTATTGGCTCGTTGAAGTTTAGTTGTTATATGGATTTTTTTCTTTTCTTGAAACCATTGGTTTTGTTTGTTTGGCCTAAATGGCTTTGATGTAAGCTTTTGCATGGTGGTTCAGCATTCATACGAGCTTCTGCCATGGATGGTTAAACATTGATATTTCTGTTGTAAGCTTCCGCCCATGTTGATGGTTAAACATTTTTGCATGTTCTTGCTTCTTTTTAAGTGGTTAAGTCTTGAGTTGTCTGCTTGATGGTTAGGCTTTTGTCCTTATTGGCTATAATGAAAATAGCTTCTCCCTTCTATGCTAGTTAAGCACTTGAAACTTCTGTCTTTCAGGGTGGTTAAACATTTGTTGGCTTGGGTGTCAATTTTCAATATATTCTTGACATTATCATTGTATTTTTTTCTAGATATACATTTGTATTGATGATCCCAAACTGAAAGTGTTTATGTATATCTCTCAGCTTGTGGGAGGGCTTCTAAGATAGTTATGATTGGTTAGAGTTAGTTAGAATTAATTAATTATAATTAGTTAGTTTACTTGGATTACTTAATTATATAAATCAAGATTATTTATTGTATTTTTTATTTTTACTATTTTAATCAATATACACTTTTCAATTTTTTATGACCTTCTCCCATTCTTCTTTTTTAAACCATGAAATTCAACAATTGACGATGGTTTCTGGTCTAGCTGGTGATCCTGCAGGCTCAACCTTCAGCATCAATGGCCCCACTCATGCAAATGCATCTCATGGTTGTCAAAATATAAATAATAAAAAAATTCTTCAAAAAAAAATATATGTAAAAATATAAAAAGCAGTGTTAATATTTAATTTTATTATACAAGTTATAATACTCTTCTCTGATAAATGACAAGGTCCATTAATTAAGAAGAAAAAACCCTAATCGGCAACGATAATATGATCGCAATAACAAATTCTTAAAACCCAGATGCAATTTGCGGTAATGCGTCCAAAGAACTCATAAAATGTGAGGTTCATCTAGGTTGGGTCCCATTTTGTAAATGCATCTCATATGAGTGTGTCTATAATGCACTCGGATTAGACGCAGGATTAGACGCATCTGCGGTAAATAGTAAACTGCAGCAATCACAAAGTGGGGTAGTAACGGGCCATGCCTTGTCATATTTTATATTAAACGGGCCTAACCCTAGGACGGGAAGGTTTTTTTTTTTTTATATATAACAGGACGGGCTTATTTCTGGGAGAGATGCTTTGGGGGTAAGAGTGGCCGTTAGCTTCTATTTTTAAAATACGTGTTTAATTTTGATATCTATACAATTTATACAATAATATAATAACAGAGTATAAAAAAAACAGTTTTTTGTGTCAACTTTTATATCTTACAAATATATCTTTATACCTGTATATCTTTTATATTAATACACTAAACCTTTTTACTATATAACCCTCCATCCCTCTCATCTCACTAATCGCAACATACCAAAATTCTGGCGTAACCGCATCACTCACAATATTGAAGGATTGTAATGTAAGATAACTTTGAAATAAATAAGTTTGAAATATAAGATAAAACAGTTTAATGATCTTAAATTTCAAAACTTGAAATGATAACTACTTACTCCAATTTTCCTCACCCTTAACAGTAATTGATTATCCCAAGTAACTTCCATTCTCAATTTTTCTCTTTCTCTATCATCCCAACCGTGCTTTTCCATTCTATCTTTTTTTTTTCTCTTTAATTTCTCTTTAATGACCTTTTTTCTCATTTTTTACTAAGCTCCGAGGAGAAGCTTTCTTATCTCCCATTTCTTCACTTTTTCCAACCCTTCCAACAAAAGCTATTGTTTAACTTCATTTGCTCTCTTTGATCACCATTATTTTTCATCATTTCTTTTCCAATGAACCTCCCGTGATTTTTATTTTTATTCACCAGAGTTCATTTTTCTTTATCATCCATAAGTATATATGCATATTTACTATCATTTCCACATGTTTACTTTCTTTGTTTCCATTCTCTCTTTCTCAAAGAACTTCTCTATGTGACTCCATTTCTGACCCAAATGATCCTTGCATCTGCGATTTTGGTTAGTTTTTTATCTGTTACTTTTTTCTTCTGAAGTTTACGATTCAGAGTACAACGGGTTTTGACCTTTTGGTTGCAGATCTGGATGTGATGTTGGGAAGTGAAAGTTCGATAGTTTTTTAAATTTTTTTTTGTTGACTATCATAGATTAATATTTTTATTTAGATTTTATGTTTAAAAAATTACTGTTGTGGTGTGAATTTGAATTTGAGTGTAGATACGAGAGCGAAGTTTGCACTACAAAAAAAAAGGTTGTTTAGAGACCGAAAATAGTGATCGAATTTTTTGGTTGTTTTTGGCGACCGATTATAGGATCTACATGAAAGACTGATTAGAGTTAATACGGCGACCGAAATAGAGCGTAGCAAGGTTATCGGTCACTATTTCGGTCGCTAAATAAAGGAACTTAAAAGTCATAAATTTTATGCCTTTTTAGCGACCGAAATGGCGACCGAATTAAATGCATCGATTAAATTTTATTTACATTTGCGACTTATATTAATTCGGTCGCTAAACGGCGCGTAAAAAAACTAAAAGAGCGCATCTTAGCGACCGATTTAAAAATTTGTCGCTAAATTTATGAATTTAAATTTTGAAATGGCACCCTTGCGACCGAATTAACAACCGAACTATTCGGTCGCTAAAAATTAAAATCCCTAAAAACGCAGAAACCTCTTTCTTCTTCCATTTCGCGATCTCTCTTCCTCTCTCTCACTCGATCTCTCTTTCTCTCCTCCGGCCACCACGGTTTCGTGATTGCCGCCCCTCCTCAGTCCACCACCATCACGGTAAGCTCTCCTCTCTCTCTCTCTCCATCTCTCTCTCTCTATCTGTTTCTAACTTTTTCTCCCTCTCAGTTCCCTCCTTCTCCGCACGGCTACCAACATCCTCCTCCTTCTCTGGTATGTTTTCGTCTCTCCTCGCCTCTATCTCTCTCTCTTTATTTCTCTGGTTTGTGCATTTACTATGTTAATGGAACTGGTTTTGATGATGTGTTTGGATCTCATGACTTGACCAGTTTTGATATATCTGATCCTGTAACATCCCGATTTTTCGCTGCTTCTAATATCGGAACATCCTGTAACTTGAACTTCATTGCTTTATTGCTTACTACTTAAAAGAGCTACTTGTGTATTTCATGTGAGTTGTGAGTTGTGATGATCATTTGTTTTTATGGTATTTCGAGGAGATTTATGTTATTTTAATTTTATTTTATTTCATGTAATTTGTATGACCCATTCATTGGAAGATTACTTTTTTACATTTTTGGTTGAAAAGCAATGAATAGACGTAATATGATTATAAGAATTGTTGAATTGAGTACCGGTTTGGAAATGTCAAGAAATAAAAATGTTGCAATTTAAGTGAAATGTAAATGTCTTTTGCAATGGATATAGCAATGTTGTTCTGATTCTAATGATCCTAATGTAGAAATTTGAGGGTGGCTTTTCATTTATTCAAATTTGGATGATAAATGTGGTCTTTTTGTTTATTGGTATGAATGGATATTAAGGGAATTTCTTGCGCTAAGTGGAGGAAAATTTCTTTGCATGGTTTAGTTTGGGTTTGAGAATTGAGACCCCACCGTGCATTATCTTCTATTGTTTTTTAGCAGGATTTTTTTTAATAATACTTTTAGGGCATCAGGAAGCTCTTGGTTGGGAGAGGATATTCTTGATGGACATATTGATTTTGGATAATTAAGAGGCAATCATGATATGCTGTTGATATTTTCTTTCCATTACGCAAAATGAGTCATAGTCTCTTAGATATCCAAGTTCTTTAGAGGTTATTATCTGTTGTAATAAGCTGTGTCTTTGGTCTTTACTTGACGGCGGATATGTTGGGCCAATATTTGATATATCTCGTCCCTACTTAATACGATTGACGCATACTTCTTATCTGTGCATTTAATTTTTTGGATCTTGCCTTTAGTTTGTGCATCATGTTTAGGAGTTAAGACTGGCTGCTCTTTCTGTTGCCAGGTTTGTTGCGTATATTTCCCACCCACCCTTGGCCTGTTTCTCCCTTGCCTTTTTACAAAATTATTATGGTGTCATGAGATTCCTTCTCTTTTCTCGTGTCATAAGTCCGTAAACATATTTTCTCTCTTTGTTTTGTTTTCCGCAAGTCCTCCTCATGTTCTTTAGCAGATTTATTTTAGTCCCATATTTTGGCTCCAGTTGTTTTCTATCTTACCTTCTTGGATGGATATATGCAAAGTTGCAAACTGGTCTTTCTTTTGGTGACTTAATATTATGAAAGCAACTCTGGTTTTCTACTCATTTGTTTCACTAGGAAATGGAGCTTTCCAGAAATAGTTGTTGATGACCATCCTTACTAGGTTATCTAGGCACTTCCGGTAGGAAAAGTCCTCTCTGTGACCATCCTTCAAAACGACGTAAAAGCATCTGCTTTCCTGAAAACTACTATGTTTGCTAATCTATAAAGTTGCATGTGAAGTTGCATTTCTTTGTTCTATTTAACATGCTAGTATGCGACATAGATCTTTTCATCTTTTCTTATTATCACTTGATGAAGTTTAGACATATGACTTGTTTTCCTTATCGTTTTATCAGAAAATGGATCCGACTAAATGTTTTGAGACAGTCATCCATATAGACCAGTGCACGATATCTCATCAACTTAAGAATAATGATCGGATTCACGTAATGATGGTTAAGGCATAAACTAATCATTTACTAAATTGTTCTTGTGTATTTGCAGGATTTGATTTCAATCCCGCGATCATTCTACCGTCGGTGGGGACAACAAATACCGCGTGTTGTGACTATTGAAGACAAAAACGGAAATCTGTTCAATGGGAATATAGTAATCCATGAGGATCACCCATATTTTGCAACATATACAAATGGTATCAGGGAGTTGTATTTGTTGTCCACTGGTGCATTGGCCAAGTTTAAGTACATTGGGGGTTCTCGCTTCTACATGTTCATCCCTTTGGAAGATTGATGAGTTTTGATATTTTGATTAGTACTTATTGACTGTGGTGTGTTTTTATGTTTTGATCCTTAATTAGTACATTATTAAACTTTTTTTTATAAACAATTATTAAACTTGCGTTAATTAATGTATATGTTTTCTTGATCATATTGACTGTGGTGTTTTGGATCGTTAGTACATCATATTTACGTTTTCTATTTATTCAAAAAAAATATTGGTGTATTTTGTTTATATCAGAAATTAAAAATCAATGGGGTAATAGTTGAAAAACAAAATTTGGTCGGTAGGATTAAGTTCTGAGGAAAATTTTAAAAAAAATCAAAATTTGCTACCGAAATAGCGACCGAATATCGGTCACCAAATTAGGTGAGCTGAGCATGCGACCAACTATACGGCGACCGAAATATATAATTTTGCGACCGAAATATCGGTCGCAAATTTACGACCGAAATACAAGTTCGGTCGCTAAATATTTAGCCACCAGGGTTTCTGCTACCCCCTTAATTTGGTCGCTAATTCGGTCGCTAAACTATATAGCAACCGAATTATCATGTTTAGCGACCGAAATCTTCGGTCGCTAAATAGTTTTTTTTTTGTAGTGTTGTGCTGCCGTGGCGGTGAAATATCTAACCAAAAGGATAAAAACCGTTGAGAAGGATCAAGCAGTGTTTATGCTTTGGATTTGGTATACTCTTCACGAATGCCATTTTGTGTTAACAATTATTTTGATTTTGGAGTAATGGACTCATTCTGATATATTAATATATTTTGCATTGTTTTGAACTCTGTTTTTTAAGTCAATGTAAGTTCATTCTTTGCCAATTTGGGTGATACCCCATGTGCATCATGTCATCTGAATATTTTTAGTTTTCTTTGGGTGTGATGACCCTTTTGAGATGCCTTTTTTTACTAATGAATAGTTGTTGAGAAATGATCATGTTATGCGTATAAATTAACTTCCTGTGATCTAATATTTGTGATGTACTAATGTACAAGTCTTCCCTCCCTATCCACTTAGATTGGGAATTTAGATGGACAATGAAATTGAGGATAGACATATAGTTTCAGTAAGGTCTCCCCTTCCCCTTTTTCTGTTTTCCAACCCATCTGAAAAAACATAATATTCAATTTTCATTTCACATTCCTTTTTCTTTTACTTTTTCTTATTCATTACATACTTACATTTTAATGATTTTTTGTCAGATCAATTCCTCACCCTCCCACTGCAACACCGGAATCGTCGAAGCCACGATCGCCGAGCTGGACAGCCACCGTGACCATCACATGTCCACAAATTGCAACTGACAGCCGCCGCAACTCTCCTTCATCTTTGACAGTAACCCTTATTTACTTTTATTTATTTAAAAAAAATTGTATTAGTTTATTAGACAATGGGCTACCTATGTTGGCCCAACTTACCCCTTTAATACAGAACCTAAACAATATGTTTTATCGTTTAATTTTTTTTATATAGAAATGTGGAGTACTCAAGTATTGCTAAATTTTTTTATTTCAGAAAAAAGTATTGCTTAATTTTTTCAATATTCCTTATTGTTTTTACTAACTTTAGGTTACCTTTTGCTTGAGTTTTTTTTTTTTGACTCACTTTTTGCTTGAATTGTTTCCTTTTCTATGGATAATCTGTGATTATAGTGTCTTAAGTTATCTTCCGAGAAAGCTTTTAATTTTCTATATTTTTTTTATTGATTCAAATTATATCATTTTACCCCTCTCTCTCTCTCTCTCTCTCTCTCTCTCTCTCTCTATCTCTCTCTCTCTCTCTCTCTCTCTCTCTCTCTCTATATATATATATATATATATATATATATATATATATATATATATATATATATATATATATATATATATATATATATATCCTTTTACATATTCCTATATGCCATATATAGTAACCATATATGCCATATATATTAGTAACCTTTATGATAGATGTTTGACATGGTGTAAAACTCTTTTTTATTATTGTTTGTGTCATTTTTTCCTAAAAAACTCTAAATAAAATTCTATGATTCATATTACATGATCCTCTATTTTTTTTATAGGTAAATATTAGATTATTAGTATGTGTTATGTTAGTATGTGTTGTGTTAAAATATTAAATGATTTGGGTATTGTCTTTGGTCCTCCACAAATGTAACATGTTTTCAATCTCATATATTCCTTTATAATTGATTTGATATGATAACTAAAAATAACTTTTTTTTTGCAAGATGTCACAACTCAAATTAACTTTTTAAAAGTTATATTAATTTGATTTTGTATGAGTTCCTACATTTTGAAATGCATTTTTTAAGGAATTTTGAAATTGATTTTTAAAATATGAAAATATTAAATTTTTGAAAATGTGAAATATATATATAGAGAGAGAGATTTTTTTTAAAAAAATATGATATTGTTATATCAGTCAACAAAATATATAGTAATCTTCTATACAATAAGATAATGGCATAGTAGGAAAAAAACAATTTTTTTTGTGTCAAATTTTAAATATTACAAATATACCCCTAGAACTATATATATATATTACAATATAACCCACTAACTTAAATACTTCCGCAACGCACCCAATAAGACTAACTCAATTTTTCTTAAACCATTCTACTCAAAACCATAACTGCATCCGGCTCTAATGAATCAAAAAAACAAACATTTTTTTATAAAAAAAAAAACTAAAGAGTGGAAGTATTGATGAAAAATTGTAGGGTATTTAAGTTAATAAATTAAAGAGTGGAAGTATTGGGAAAAAATTAGTGCCCGTGATATACCACTAACCTTTGTTAAAACTTAAAATATACACAACCGTAATTGCTAATACTTAAAATATTCACTTAAAATCATTAATAAGACTATCATAAAATTACAACTACTATTTCCCAGGTGTTCAACTATTTTTCTCGCATTTACTATTGATTAAATGTGATTTTTTTTTACAAGAATTAAATGGAAACTTTACTACAATGTGATATGGTAATGATATTCACATTTTTAGAGTTTATCCTTTATCATGGCATCAAAATCAAATTGGATGCCTAAAAACTTACAATGCTTTAATCTGCAAGCTATTTATTTATTTTTTAGCCACAAAATAAAATTAGATAAAAATATTGTATATATATATTTTATGTGTGTGTATATTTATCTCTTTTTTTTTTTGAATAAATAGATATACACAATTTAACTAAAAACACTAACTCACATTACATTATTAGTTTTTTTTAACCCAAATACATTAATATTTTAATATTTCTATACAATATTTACCTCAAAAAATACACCAGATAATATTGTGGTCGTTTTGTTCCATTTTACTAAATTGTTTTGTGATGTGCCTAGCTAACTCCTACTTAATCAATATACCATATTGAAGTTTCTGTAAAACTATTTTCATAATTAAAAAAAATATAAAACATAATTATTTTAAAATCTTTAATTAATGCCATTTTATAAATAACTAGGTTTTATTTCGACATGGAAAATATTAACAATCATCGATCTCAAGAGCATCAACGAGAGATGTGGAGGCAATTTACAAGAAGCAGAAGGCAGAGAATGACCGCAGAGCAACGACAAGAACAATCAGCTAGACGGCGAGAACATTATAGAGGTGGAAGGAATATAGTTGCTATGGAGTCAAGAACAATGAGATTCACAACTATGCGACGTCTTGCATGATCAACCAGTGATCAACAAAATAGTACAAGTATAAAATATATAAATATATCAATATATATATATATATATTTGAGAAAAGGTATATAATAATTTAGTCATTTATTACTTTCATTTAAATTTAATCATCAAGGTAATTAGCAACTATATTACTTTATATTAATGGTTTATCTATAAAGTTCTGGCCTAGAACTTAATCTTATCACCAAAGTTTCTATTTTTACACGTCAAATAATGTGATATTTCCCATTCTCATTTTTTAATATTCGTATATATGATCATTTGCTTACCTTATTTTATTTAATAATTCTTTTTTCAAAACTAAATCATGCAGATCCTAATATTGCTTCAACGAGGTTTCGAGGAACACATGACCATGAAGCCGGAACAAGTAGCGGACATGGTTCGTGATGGACATTTAGAAAATATAAACTTCAAATTTTATGCCATCTTTGAATTTAGTATTTTATATTAAAATTTTAACACATGATTATTTTTCCTTTTCAAATAATTATTAACACTTAGATATCGTAATTTGCCAACAAAATATATATTAGTTAATATATAAGTAAAAATGAATTATCTATTAAATTGTGAAGGTTAAAACTTATCATTGTCAACAAAGTTTCTATATTTGTAATAAATAAATGTGATATCTCTGATTCTCATTTTTAATGTCTCTATACATAAAAGTTTGATTACCTTATGTTATTTAATTATTATTTTTGTTAACAATAAATAATGGAGAACCTATTATTTTCTCAACACCGTTTCAAGGAACACATGACAATGAAGCTGGAACAAGTGGTGGACATGGTTAGTTGTGGACTTTTAGAAATTTTAATACTTAAATATTTGGCGGTTTGTACCTTTTGATATTTTATAATTAAATTTTATATATTAATTAATTACTACTGTCGTGTCTGTCTGTTCGCATTTCTAATGCTTTTGAATGTCTTTATACATAAAAAATTTGTTACCTTCCGTTATTTAATAATTCTTTTTTCACCAATAAGTAATGCAGAACCTAATATTGCCTTTATTGTGGTTTCAAGGAACACATGCCCATGAGGCTGGAATAAGTGATGTACACGGTTAGTTATGGATATTCAAAAATATTAATTTATAAATTTTTGGTAATTTGTATGATATTATTGAATTTCATACATTGAAAATAAATTATTATGTGAATTCAGTGATCTTAATTTCTAAATTTGATGAAAATGGATCTAGAACATTGTCCTTACATGACTAAAAAAACAAAATAATATTCACATTTAAAAAACTGTTATGTATTTTTTTTAAACGCAGATTTGCAGTTTTATTTCCAACCAAAACATAATAGTGCTAGAGATTTTCTTAATAATTCACTAATGGTCGCTTCCCGTTTGCCACCCCCAAGCATATGTACACGTTGCAATGCACGATTATTTTATCATGAATCACGTGACATGTGCTGCTCTGGTGGGAAGATATCGTTAGAACAAGTAGATGCACCTCCAGAGTTGCTAGAAATATTTTCAGACAGTTCAGCCGAAGGAAGACATTTTAGACAACACATTAGGAGTTACAATCATGTGCTCTCATTCCCTTCAATGGGTGTACATATTGATGAGAATGTCGCTGCAACTGGACGTGGCATATATAGTTTTCGTGCTCAAGGTGCAATTTATCATAAGATAGGAGGATTCTATCCATGAGGGTTCAAGACCACGATTCTTGCAAATGTACATCGACGATACAGAGCATGAGTTACAAAATAGGATGCTTGAAAACCCTCAACTTCAACAAAATATTGTTCAAAAGTTGCAACAAATTCTCCATGGTTGCAATCCATATGTGCACGCATTAAGGCAACTTGCACAGCGTCCAGATGTACATGATTGTAGTCTACTCATCAAGGAGCGCCCTGCTAATCAACCACAGTATAATATGCCAACTGCATCCCAAGTCGTAGCAATTGTCGTTGGTGGAGACGCGGTATCAATCTCAATTGGAAGGGATATCATCGTGATGAGTCATGTTGGGAATCTAATAAATGTTAAAGAAACTACCGGTTATTATGATCTATTACAATATCCTCTATTATTCCCTTACGGAACGTTTGGATGGGACCGCGAAACCACAAATGATGAAGGACAACCTATAACATGTCTAGAATATTACAGTTACATGTTTCAGGTACATAATGTAATTTCTACAATATTTTGATTTATAAAATATAATAATTTACACAAAATAAATTTACATTAGTCATTAATTGTTTCATGGATTGTAGATTCGTTCCAATGATTATTCCATATTGCTAAAATCGGGACGATTACTACAACAATATGTTGTAGACAACTATGTCAAGATCGAAGCAGCAAGGTTAAGGTGGGTCCAAGCTCACCAAAGTAAAATTCGCTCTGAATTGTATCAAGGCTTGCAAGATGCTTTGCATGTGGGAGAAACTGCTACAGGTACTCTTCATAACATATATCAAAATTATTTATACAAAAATATATGTCGAATACATCAAACACCATAAACACGTACAATTACTCTTTGTAGAAAATATCGGACGAAGAACCATATTGCCTTCATCATTTATTGGTAGCCGTCGAGACATGACACAACGGTATGAAGATGGTATGGCTATTGTGCTTCACGACGGTAAACCCGATATTTTTCTTACCATGACATGCAATCTTTCATGGATTGAAATATCATATGAACTTGGCCCATATCAAACTCCACAAGATCGTCCAGACTTGCTGACAAGAATCTTCCGTTCAAAGTTCGAGCAATTGAAGCATGACCTAATTAAAAAAGGCGTCTTAGGAAAGGTCAAAAGTTATATGTATGTAACTGAATTCCAAAAACGAGGATTGCCTCACGTGCATATGCTACTGATCATGGAACCTAATGACAGATTACGTAACCCAGAAGAATATGATAGCATTGTTAGAGCGGAAATACCAAAATTTGAAGAAGAAACACAATTACATGCCGCAGTGCTAAAACACATGATTCATGGACCGTGCGGTAGACTGAATCCAAGATCACCATGTATGAAGGATGGCCAATGTAAGAAGGGGTTCCCAAAAGAGTTCATCCAAGAGACACGACAAGGTATTGACTCATATCCACGGTATAGAAGACGGAATGATGGTCCAGTACCTTTGAATAGACATATATCTATAGATAATAGATGGGTGGTCACTTATAACCCATGGTTGCTGTTAAAGTATGACTGTCATATAAATGTTGAAGTGTGAAGTAGTATCAAGAGTATCAAATACCTGTATAAATATGTCCATAAAGGTCCTGATCGAGTTGCCATGGAGGTTCATATGGATGAGGTCAAGCAGTATATTGATGCAAGATGGATTTGTGCTCCAGAGGCGTTATGGAGAATATTTTCATTCACCATGTACCGAATGTATCCAAGTGTTGAAAGATTACAAATCCACCTACCAAATCAACATCAAGTGCGATACCGTACAAATCAAAGAATCGACGATGTACTAAATGATGCGCGTAACTCCATAACAATGCTCACACAAATCTTTGCCCTGAACCGGAAAGGTCCACAATCAAGGTGTTATTTGTACCAGGAGATTCCAGAACACTATTTGTGAAAAAAGAAAATAAAGAATGGGTCAGACGAAGAATACAAAGGAAAGTTATTGGACGAATCTATACAGTGTCACCTTCAAACAGGGAGAAATTCTATTTGCGTGTATTATTATCTCATATAAGAGGACCAACCAGTTGGGATTACTTGCTCACAGCAAACAACACATGCTACACCACATTCCAAAAAGCAGCCGAGCAATGGGGCTTTTTAGAACAAGACAACAGTATTCACGAATGTTTAGTTGAAGCATCAAGTCTACGAATGCCATATGCTTTACGGAGATTGTTTGCTACTATATTGGTCTTTTGTGAACCAACAGATGTAAGAAGCCCATGGGATGAGTTTTACACCCACATGGTAGACGACTATCCTTCAACATCCTCTGTGAATGGGCCATCATTGACTAACATGCTATTAAGGGATTTGAATGACCTATTACTTCAACATGGAAAACAAATCACAGATTATGCTTTGTCTGAATTATCATTGGAGACCACTGAAGGTAATCCTGTTCCAAGATTTATACAGGAAGAGCTATCGGTCCAAGTTCCTATTGAAGATTTGAGTTTCGTTGAGAGGTTAAATGATGACCAGTTGTTTGCTTACAATACCATTATGGATGTTATCCAACGTAAGAATACTCGGGTTTTCTTTGTGGATAGGCCAGGAGGAACGGGTAAGACGTTCCTTTATCGCACCTTAATTGGAAAATTAAGACATTTGGGTCAAATTGTCTTAGCGACAACCTCATCTGGTATAGCAGCTACATTATTATCCGGTGGTAGGACGGCACATTCCCGATTTAAGATACCCATCAATACAGAAGAAGGGTCCTTTTGCTCAATAAGTAAACAATCTGATCTCGCGAAGCTAATAAGAGAAATAACAGCAATCATTTGGGACGAGGCACCCATGACAAGTAGATATGCTATAGAAGCATTAGACCGCACCTTGAAGGATATTCTTGACTGTGATGCTCCATTCGGGGGAAAGTGATGATTATGGGAGGGGATTTCCGCCAAGTACTTCCTGTTGTTCCAAAAGGGACTAAGGCACAAACGATTTCTGCATGTATCGTTAAATCTCATATATGGGCTAATACAACGGTATTGCATCTACGCCAAAACATGGTTGCATTACAAGATCGAGATTTTGCCGACTATCTTATGGGGATAGGAGATGGTGTTGAACCTACGAAGGATAATGATATGGTGAGGGTACCCCAACAAATTGCAATTCCATGGGAAGGAGAAAGTTCGATACGTTTACTTATACAGCAAACATTCCCCAAATTAGAAGATCATGGTTGGGATGCATCTTATATGGTGGAAAGAGTGATACTAACACCAAAAAATGAGGATGTTCGTAAACTAAATGACATTATTATCGAACATTTCCCAGGTGAAGATCAAAGTTTGTTATCTTTTGATGAGGTCGAAGGGGACACAAGAAACTTATATCAACAGGAATACTTAAATTCCATTGCTCTAGGTGGTTTGACACCGCATATTCTGAAGGTAAAAAAAGGAGCACCGCTGATGTTGTTACGAAACATTGACCCTAAATCTGGCCTCTGTAATGGTTCACGATTACTATGTCGTGGTGTACTTATGAACCTGTTGGATGTAGAAATCATAACAGGCAACCATGCTGGAAGGAGAGCCTTCTTGCCCAGGATTAAACTAAAGACAACTGAGAGCGCGGGACTTCCCTTTATGCTTATTAGGAAGCAATTTCCAGTTAAACTGAGTTTTGCAATAACTATAAATAAGGCACAGGGACAAACTATTCCCAATGTTGGGATTTATCTTCCATGACATCTGTTCAGTCATGGTCAATTATATGTGGCATTATCAAGAGGCGTATCTCAAAATGAAACAAAAATCCTGATAAAAGAAGGAAAAATTGAAGGGGAAGATGGCCACTTCACCAGAAATGTTGTCTTCAAGGATATTTTATTATCTCAGACTCCGGTATTGTATTTTTAAATTTATTAAATCGTCTATACATATAATGCATTACACTAATATTACCCAGAACAACCAAAAATCATCTTATAAATTTTAATTGTACAGTTGAACTAGAGTTCAAGGAGAGCTACCGTTTATTGCAAGAGATGATGACAAATATTTCGGGCATGTGCTGTGACAAGCAGGTAGGTTCATGTGAACAACTTTTATTTAAACATTTTTCCATATCAATCTCTTAACAATTCGACTAAAAAAATGATAGGATCACGACTTTGAAAAACTATGGAAAATATTCAAGGCTGAGCAGTCAATCTCATCTTTATGCCCAGTTGACAACAAGGTGAATTATAAAATTATATTAGAATACTTCATATTATGACGTTGTATAAAAAACCGATATTCTAATCTTTTGATAATCAGGTACATCATCTAAAGATATACTCTTTTGGGTGGGGTGCCATAGTATAGCAAGAGATAAGACTCAAATTTATGGAACATGGTAAAAAGAGAATTGTGGGCTCAAAGGTTAGAAAGGTAATGTATCATGTATTGTATACGATATGATAATATACATATTTACTATATAATAAGTTTTATTATTTCCACGATTTATTAAAATACTATCTTTTTTTAACAAAAATTATTAGGAAACTTGAGGCTACATTACCAAACACAAGAAGTCGTGATAGCTCAATGCATTTGGAACAAAAAATGGTCTTACTTGAGGATGTAATATGTTCTTTTAATAATACATTATATTTGTTATATCATGATTGTGATAATGAATGTTCCAAATTTTTGTCTTACATTTTTTATTTATTTTGTAGTTTATTAAACAAAAAAACATTAAAGATGATAAAAAGTATGGAGATTTTTTGACAATCGTGACAAGGTAAGCAACTATTAGAATTAAATTATGTATTTCTTTTTTTTATATGTTTTGTTACTTTTTATCTAACATAAATCAATGCATTATAAATTTATTTTGTTTGTAATACAGGGAAATGCAAAAAGCTCCTGAAAATCGATCCATACATAATGTCCTTATAAATCTAAATGCTGCGATGTCGAGGTCAAATAATAGTTGTAACTAAATTATATTTGGTACCTTGAATTTGTTTTTTATTAGAATATGTATCTTATTTATTTTTACATTTATTTGTAACACGATATTATTAACGCAGTGATGTATATAATGTGTGTTTATATTATTACGACACATTGTAAAGTTGGATAAATCTATATAACAAATACGAGTAAAAGCATTAGAAATACGGTCAAACAAGCACGTGAGTGTCTGTCTTGCCGCTAGTATTAATAATGTAAAATTTTAATTACAAATTATTTATATATAACTTTTAAGATCCAGTCAAAAAAAAAACTTTTAAGATAATTATAATTACATTCAAACATTTTTTATTATTGATTGATATTATAAATATTCCTTTTTTTTTATATCAAAAAATTAAGGGTGAGGGCATGATGCCCTTGTACAAGGCAGAAAAAACCTTCGAATTCTATGAGCACTTACAAGTTACAAAGGGATCTATATTCACCTTTTCCCAAGTAAACTAAAGTGGGCTTGAAACTGCAGCATGTTAGATACGAGACCAGGTCATACTCCATTGGACGAATCCCTTACTGTTAGTATAAAAATTATTTACATTAACTGTATTCAATTGAATATTTATTTATTGGTCCATGGACGTTGGCCTCGTATCAATTTTGTGTATGAAGCATTTTTCCTCCACTTAATCCATCATTAGCGTTATGATTCAATTTGGTTTTGATCCTATTTGAACATTCACGGGCTTGGCAACACTGGCCTTCATTCTCGTTTAAAAATGAAGTTTTTATGTACCAGCTATCAAGTATTTAGATTTTATTATTGAGTTAATCTAACATCATAGATTCAATTTATGAGTCACATGTTAATATGAAAGTATATGTAAGAATTTATGAGTCACGGGAGTCCAGATGGTTGCCAATCGTCCCGTAAAATTCTGATTTCATGTCTCTTGTATGCAGTCCACTTCCTCTCCATTCTGAAGGTACCCTTCATCATGCTATTGCCATATCTAGCTTCCAAACATTATACTTGTTTGTTAGAGCAGAAAATGAGAAGAGAAAATAAGGAGAAAATATATTTTTTTCTTATTTAGTGGAGAAGTGAAATAGAGAAGAGAAAATACATTCTTCCGTTGACTTGCTATCAACTAATGAAAATGTATTTCAACTATTAGTATTTCTTCTATTATTTGGTTTGATGAAAGGAAAAAAATAATTATAAATAAATTTATTAATTTTTACTCTCATCTTATATAGAAAAAGTCTTGTATGAACATATACCCAACACATCATCTTTAGGTACATCAAATTAATACATGACAACACATCCAATTGGACTCATTATTATATTTATTTTTTCTTTTCTTATTTTTTTTTTAAATATATATGATTTTCTCTTTCATCATTGAACCAATACGCAGCCTTCCCCTTTCTCACTTCCACAGTAGATGTGGTTTCTCTCATCATCTATTTACCCATTATATATTACTACAGAACTACTGTGAAAACTTGAATTTTGTACTACTACTCTTGAAATTATTTATACTTAGAGTCTTATAATGAAAGTAACGAAATTATTAACATCCTATTTTTCACTCATTTAAATGCTTTATAGATCTGAATGCGGTTGCCTCAAAAAAAAAAGAAAAAGATCTGAATGCTGTGGTTTATGGTGGTTTTCATGGTGGTGGCGACATGGTAGCTAATGGGAGGGAAGATTTTCTCTGTATTCACGTCCGGTCTGTCTAGAAAAACAAAATAAAAATGGAAAAGGATAAAGGTAAGCACAAATCAAGAGGTTCACGCAGTGGTGTTCCAAACTGGTCTCAAGCCCGTGTTGCAGAGAGGACGTAGTTAAGAAATTAAATTGGAAAGCAATGGTTAGCTTTGTTACTGTTAGCCGTAGGGAAGAAATGAAATTGGGGATTAGGTTTAGAATTGTGTGATGCGGCTGCCTAGATCAAACGTCACTAACACCTCGTGACTGCGTGACCAGCACCACCCAAAGCCGATGTCCAGTCGCACCATCACTTTCCTTGTACAACAGCTGATGGCCACCATGTGACAGCCCCCTGGGTGAGTCAAGATATGTGTGCAACTGCAGCCTTGCGCCACCATTGCTTCTGCCTCGCTCCACCGTCGTGCTGCTGACCACCGTGTGACAACCCCTTGCATGACTTGTTTAATAAAGAAACACTAGTTACTAGATTAAAATAAATTTAAGGGTGAAAATTTTGAGCAACTCTTTAATATTTGCTCTTAGAGTCCATGGATCTTCACTCTTTAAATTGTTAATTAATATGTATGAAAATATTTCTATAATTTTTTTTTGGTGATTATTTTTGTAAAATAATGCATTTAATTTTTTTTATAATTTTATACATATTAAATACCAATTTAAATATCTAAAATAAACTATGTCTAATTGACGTAATATTTATGTGATCATATATTAAGTTTAATTTTATTACATTGTCAATGTAAACTATTTTAAGCATCAATAATCACAAATAATTCTATGGAGTACTTTTAATGTAATTATGATAAGATTGTAATATTTTTAACATATGACAATTTATGATTAAATGATAGTGTAAAAAATCTTTATATTCTTGATGCTTACCAATTATTTTTTTTTATATTTATCTTTCATATTTTCAATTGCCTCTGTAACTTGACGCATTTTTTCATTGTTTTATTTACTTAAATTTTAGGTTTTAAATTCTTTTGTAGTTGATTTTCTATGCTCATACTTTTGTGTATTTTTTAAATAAAATAAAAAATTACGGAATGTAGATAGGGACCGAAGAATCTAGTTCAGAAAAGAACGTAAAATGTTCTCCACTATCACTATGAAACTCGAACAAACATTTCACATACACATAGATTCCTACAAATAATGTTATTGTGAAAGTTACAGTGGAATCAAGATTAACATTTTCTTTATCTCTTGTAATTGTTTTCCAAGGTTCTCTCTGTGCTTTTATATGCCCAAGCTTGAAATGAGGATGGAGGTGGAAATATGAAAAATAATGAAACGCGTGAATAGGAATCGTGTGGTGTGTGTGATGAGAATAAGGTGGTGTTTGGAAGAGCTTATTTAAGCTCCTTTTGACTTATCTGATGATATAAGCTCTTATGCAGTGTGTTTGACAGAGCTTATAAAAATAACTTATGTCATCCCAAAAGGAGTTTTTGAGTTATTTTCATAAGTAGCTTATGGAATTATCATAAGAGCTTATGTACTAAACACCCTCTCCGTGTTTTTCATTATTCGAATCCTCTCATGTCCCTTTCTTTCTTTTTTATTCTTTAAGCACTTATGGCATAAACTCTCATGCGATAAAATTTTATGTGATAAGCTCTTAACTAAATTGTATACCCAAACGCACCTAAAGAGTCTGACCAGGAGTGACTGCGGGAACACGCAGTTAGCATCTGAAGGCTGGAAAACAAAGTTGAAGTTTTTAAATTAATATTTTCATATATATAACAAAAAAATTGAAGGGTTGAGATTTCATGCAGTCACAAGCCAAATCCGAATCCATAAGAGTCACCCCACCACTCATAGAGAATAAATTAAATAAGAGACGCAAGCTTGTTTTTTTTTTTTTTTAATGTTTTTTAAAATAGCAAATTTTCCCCTAAGAAAATGATATAATATTTGGCATTTAAATGTGTATTTTTTTTAGGCACACCAAATGAAATTATTTTTCACTGACAATAAGCAAAGAGATATCACGTGGAATAATCTCAAAATTTTGGGGGATAGGCATAATAGCAACTATCTTTACTAAGTAATTCCGTTGGCTTATCTCCAGATAAACCTCAGGTTAAGATTTGAAAAAAGAGATAACAACCTAGAACAATCTTTGACGATACAACTCAGATCATGAACTCTAGGCTTGTTGATGCTATCAACAGCTCTCTTACAATCAGACTCAACAATTACATTATTAAAACCAAGGCTGTTGCACCAATGGATAGCTTGCAAATTAAAATGCCAAAAGCTTCACCTTCATGGACTTGCATATTCCGGTTGCTCCAAATGGTTCTAGCTGCAACAAATTGGCCAAGCTCAGCTCTCAAACACATACCCCAGCCATACACCCATTTTGAGACATGAAAGAAGCATCAACCTTACATTTTAAAAAACCATGTGGAGGTGGAAATTAAACCAAAGGGGTTCTTCACGCAGGGTGGGCATATATATTTTGCTCATCTCCACTCAATCTTCTGGCCATTTTCCAATTAATCATCCAAAAAAGCTGAAGCTCTATTACCCAGCAACTTTCAAGCGCTGCACTGCATCTCACACACAAATTACTGCAGTTTACATGTCTCCTTCTAAGCTGCTCCCTACAAGCGCGCCACAAATGCACCTTAGAGAACTTCCATCAACCAGTTTTTTACTGAATACTGCCCATTAGCATTTGGAGCCCATACATCCATGCTTTTTGACACAGTTAACTTGTCCCAATCCAACCAGTTTATGCCTCTAGAATTTCCTTGGCTAGAACCCCAAAAAAAAAAAAAGTTCATCATACGGTCGATAACATCGTCAAGAGAAGAAGGAATGAGAAACATGCTCGTACACTAAGAATAAGAAGGGATGGCCTGCACCACAGATTTAATAAGCACTTTCCTACTAGCCATAGATAAAGTTTTGCTTTTCCAAAAACTAATTTTATTTTAAACTCTATCTTTAATAAAACTGAAAGTAGCCTTCTGATCCTGCCAATCAAGGAAGGGAGGCCTAGATATTTTCGGACACCTAATCTTTGAGACACTCGCAAAATACTAGCAAGATGAGCACGAGAATTATGAGGAACATTGGAACTAAAAATTACCTCAATTTTTGTAGATTTATTGCTTGACCCGAGGCTCTATCATAAGTAGCAAGGCTGTCGTTCGTAGCAGTATATTCAGTTTCAGATGCCCACATAAACAGAAAACTGTCATCAGAAACTACCGGGACTCTTTTATTACATGTAAGGATCAGTGAATGATGTGAATAGAATATTTTTCTTATTGAACTTTGAGAGTTTACAAGCTGGTTTTATAGAACCAGATATCAGCCAAGATGAAGCTAAAGAAAAGTCCCTAACTAACTTAACCAAATATCCTAAAAATAAGCTAACTAGTATGAATCTGTTACAGAAGATAAAGTACAGTAGTTTCAGTTACAACAGTTTCAATTAGGCTAACAAGCTGATATCTTGATATGGCTAATACCCCCCCTCAAGCTGGTGAATGGATGCTCATCAATCCCAGCTTGGATGGAAAATTATGAAAAGGTAATGGATCCAGGGCCTTGGTAAGAAGATCTGCTAGTTGATTGGTACTTGCAATTGGTAGTAGATGAAATAGCTTGGATTGTAGTTTCTCCCGGACGATATGACAATCTAGCTCAATATGTTTAGTTCTTTCGTGAAAAGAGGCATTGGCTGCAATATGCCTTGCAGATTGACTATCGCAATATAAAAGAGTTTGTGGTAAGCCAGAGAGACGAAAATCATGAAGCAGATAATGAAGCCACTGAATCTCACAAACTGTGGAGGCTAACGCTCGATATTCGGCCTCGGAGGATGATCTAGACACTGTCGGTTGCTTTTTAGATTTCCAGGAAATGAGGGAGTCTCCAAGGAACAAGCAATAGCCAGTAATGGATTTGCGGGAGTCTGGACAGCTTGCCCAATCCGAGTCGCTGAAAGCTTTGAGTTGAAGGGGAGAGTTGCTGGGATAGAATAAACCATGTGTAGGGGAATGCTTGATATAACGTAGCACCCGAACAGCAGCATCATGGTGCAGCGATGTTGGATGAGCCATGAATTGGCTTAACTGCTGCACAGAAAAAGATAAATCAGGCCTAGTAGTGGTCAAATACAGAAGCTTACCGATCAACCTTCTGTATGCAGAAGGGTCTTGTAGGGGAGTGCCATTAGTGGCTGTTAACCGAGTGCCCTTAGACATAGGTGTAGAAACTGGTTTGCAGGCAAGTAAACCGCATTCAGATAGAATGTCCAAAGCATATTTGCGTTGACATAGGTGGATGCCTGCTTGTGATCTAGCGATCTCCAAGCCAAGAAAGTATTTTAGGGGACCTAGATCTTTGATCTTGAATTGAGTATTCAAAACAGATTTAATGTGAGCAATCTCAATCAAATTAGTTCCTGCAAGAATAAGATCATCAACATAGACTAAAAACACAGTAATGGAACTAGAAGAGTGTTTAACAAATAGAGAGGAATCTGAAGTAGATTGTGAATATCCCTGCGAGATAAGGAAAGAAGATAAACTAGCAAACCATTGGCGGCTAGACTGTTTTAAGCCATAAGTTGATTTAAGTAACTTGCAAACTTTATTGGATTGAGAAATATGAAGACCAGGTGGTATATGCATATAAACTTCTTCATCCAAAAGGCCATGTAAAAAAGCATTATGCACATCTAATTGGTGCAAGTGCCAATTTTGTGCTGAAGCTAGAGCAAGTAAAAGCCTAATAGTGGTTAATTTGGCTACAGGAGAATACGTATCAAAAAAAATCAATGCCCTCAACTTGAGTAAAACCTTTGGCAACTAGACGTGCCTTATACCTTTCAATACTACCATCGGCTAGGTATTTGATTTTATATACCCATTTACAGCCTATAGGCTTCTTACCATCGGGTAAATCAGTGATAAGCCAAGTGTTGTTCTGTTGTAAAGCATCAAGTTACGAGTTCATGGCCTTGATCCAGGTGAGGATGCTTGCTGGCACGAGAATAAGTTGTGGGTTCATCATGGATGAGAAATGGACAGGGTGTATTGTAGATGTTGAGAGGATAACAGGGAATAAGATAAGACAGAGGAAAGAGGATATATAGGTCTTTGGTTCATGATCGAAGCAAAGTAATTACGGTGAAAATCTTGTAAATAGCTTGGTGGCTTCTTAATTGCATCGGACTTGCGCAATGCCATAGGTTCCGGAGAGTTGATTGAAGACGGTGATTCCGGGATATTTGCGGCAGATGGTGGAATTGGAAGGGTTGGGGGTTGTGAAGAATCAACGGGAGGCGCGAGCGATGGCATATCAAATAAAAAACCAGCATCCAATTGAATAGAGGTAGGGTCATTAGCAGCAATAGTATTATCAGAAGTACTAGAATAAGGAAAAACATACTCATAAAAAACAGCATTCCTAGATATAAAAGTGTTTCTAGTTTGTAGATCAAAAAGAAGATACCCCTTAGTACTGTTTTAAACCCGAGAAATAAGCATCTCCTAGCTCTAGGATCAAGTTTATGTCTATTATGTGTTAAAGTGGAGGCATAAGCTAAGCAACCAAATACTTTAAGATCCAAAAAGGTAGGCGGGGATGCATACATTAATTCATAAGGGGTTCTGTTTTTAAGAACAGGGGTTGGAAGCTTGTTAATAAGATGTACTGAATGACAAAGAGCATAAGACCAAAATTGTTTAGGTAATTTAGAATGAAATAACAATGCTCTTGTAACATTCAACAAGTGTCTATGCTTGCGTTCAACAATGGAGTTTTGTTGAGGAGTTTCAACGCAAGAAGTTTGATGTAAAATCCCTAAAGTAGCATAAAAGGAGGGCATGAGAAATTCACTTGCCATTGTCGGTTCTAATAGTCTTGATAGAAGCGAGAAAATTGAGTGGAGACATAGCTAAAGAAATATTTAATGCATTCCCTAGTATCAGATTTGGCTTTTAAGAGAAATATCCAAGTAAACCTACTAAAATCATCAACAATAGTCAAGAAATAATGATGTCCTTGAAATGAAGGAACACTAATTGGTCCCCATATATCGATATGAATCAATTCAAAAGTGTGAGTAGAGACAGTCATGCTATGAGGGAAAGGTAATCTACTTTGTTTAGCAAGATGACATGAATCACAAATCAAACTTTTATTCGAAACAATATAAGGGAAATGTTTACAAAGAGTATGCAAAACATCATAAGAAGGGTGACCTAACCTATAGTGCCACAAATCAAAAGATTCAAGGTTTTGGTGTTTGTTTTTCGTATTGGTAATAGAATGTAAAACAAGTATTGCTATCGATATGGTTGGAACATAAAAGAGGTGTGGGAATGTGGCGAATGATGTATAGGTTGTGGTGCACATCAAAGATGCCCAATCATCTTCTCGGGTAGCTCTTTCTGAATAGTACAAGAATTAGAAGAGAATATTAGTTGGCAATGTAGAGTTGAGGTCAGTTTTGAAACTGAGATGAGATTGAAACGAAAATCAGGGATGTGTAACACATCATATAGATAGAGAGCAGAATTAAGGAGGATAGTACCAGAATAATGAGCATAAAGAACCACTCCATTTGGTAATTTTACAGCAATAGGTGTAATTCTATGATAAGTAGTAAAAAAATGGATGGATGGACACACATGATCACTTGCACCTGAGTCTAATATCCAAAGAGATTGTGAGGAGGAGGGAATACCTGATTGTGTGATACTGGAGACTACATGTTGATTAGGGTCAGATGTTGGAGGCTTAGGAATAGAACTCACAAGTGGGAGCATGTTCTTGTTCTTTGGCATGTAAGAGGGAGATGAGGTATTGATAATCATCTCTTGTCAAGGAAATAGGTTGCTCTGGATGACTTGGAAAATTGGAATGATGTTGTGTATCAATCTTGGTGCCAGAATCTTGAGTAGTGGTGGAAAGTTGCATGGTAGAACCTTGATTTCTTGTTCTATATCCCGGGGGGAAACCATGCTTAAAGTAGCATGTGTCAACAAGTATGGTTGGAGCGATTACAATGAGAGCAAAGCATTTGTTGTCCTGTTGTTGTTAGAGCGACTCCTGCCTCTACCTTGATTTGGAAAGCCACGGTAGGAATTGTTGAAATTCGAAGAATTGGTGGCAAAAGCGATGGAGTCTATGGTTTGGGTAGAAGAAGATGGTCTTTCTTGTTGGAGTACCGGGGAATATGCCTCACTAAGCGATGGCAAAGGGTTCATGATCGAGAATCGGGATCGAGCAGTTGATAGGACTCATTGAGCCCTTTAAGAAAACATATGGTGTGCTCCTTGTTTTTGTAGGTTTGAACAGATTTGTTCAAGGGGCAAGAACATTTAACAACACAAACACAAGAAGGGGTTGGGCGAAGAAACTCCAGTTCATCCCAAAGGATTTTCATATCAGTGAAAAAGGTAGATAAAGACTTGTCACCTTGGCGTATTGAGTGAATTTCTTGGAGCAAATCTGACATCCGAAAGTCATTACCTTTGTTAAAACGAATTTCCAGATCCAGCCATAAGTCTCTTGCATTATCAAAAGAAATGGTGCTATGCAAGATATGAGGAGATAAAGTGCGGGTAATCCATGAGACAACGAGGTGATTGCAGCGAACCCATGGACCGTATAAAGAATCAGATTCAGGGGGTTGTGGAAGGGTGCCATTAATGAATTGAATCTTGTTCTTGGATGACAATGCACGCTTGATGGCTCTGCTCCAGGTATAGTAGTTTTCACCATTGAATGGTGGAGATACAAGAACAAAACCTGGGTTTTCGCCAGGAGGTAAGTAATAGGGGTTATGTGGGTTTTGGGTTGGATCAATTGGCGGTGGAGGAGGTGTTGTTGAGGTGTCGCCACCGTTATTGCTATTGTGTGTAGGGCTGGTTGTGGCAGACTCATCAGCCATTGAGAAGAAATTGAAAGATTGCGGAAGCTAGGTTATCAAAATGTAACCTGATACCATATTACATGTAAGGATCAGTGAATGATGTGAATAGAATATTTTTCTTATTGAACTTTGAGAGTTTACAAGCTGGTGTTATAGAACCAGATATCAGCCAAGATGAAGCTAAAGAAAAGTCCCTAACTAACTTAACCAAATATCCTAAAAATAAGCTAACTAGTATGAATCTGTTACAGAAGATAAAGTACAGCAGTTTCAGTTACAACAGTTTCAATTAGGCTAACAAGCTGATATCTTGATATGGCTAATATCTTTTGCAAATACTAATACAATGGATAAAACCTGCCAATTCAGCTTTTTAAATAAGGGAAGTGAGGCCATTAGCACAAAGAATAAACAAATAGCTTTTTTAATTGCGTATGTATAGTGACTGCCTAGTATTTATTTATTTATTTTGTAACCGTTCCTTTAATTTTTGTCCACTAAAATGCATCTCAGTAAAATTAAAATTAAAATTAAAATGTTTAGGTATGTGATGCCACATGTCTGAAAGGAGAGAATCTATCAAGAATCAACATGTTCAGACGTAAGTATTTTAATTTAATATATAAATGTTACTTTTAATATTAAATATTTAAAATATAACACTATTTTAGTTATGTTTATATATGATATATCTATTTGTTTTAATTTTATAAATATTATATGATAATATTTTTATGTCAATATATATGATACTATTTAATCACTTATGTTTAACATAATATACCAAGCAAACCATTGTATTCGGACCGTAAAAAGGAGCATTTTCCTTTATTTAAACTTTGAAGTAACGTACGCCGCAAATGAGATCAAGGTCTCCAGCACACGAATACGGTGATGAATATCATGAACAGCTGAAGAGCTGAACACTCATTTTTTTTATACATAAAGAACCAAATGTAATCCATTGTCCATTGATATACATTTCTGATGTATATTAAATGTAATATATAATACAAGTTTAATTTAAGGCTAAAAAATCTTTTTACCGGTGAAAATTCATTTTGGTTTTTTATATTTTAAAAGATTTATTTTAAATTGTCATTTTTTAAAAATTACTCAAAATTGAGAAGAATTGATATGTGTAATTTGATTTTAGGAGAAATGAGATGAAGAGGAAGAGGTTTTGAGAAGAAATGCCCGGATTTCGAAATGCCAAGATTTCGACGAATCTCCGACGGGTCATTAACATAATCTAGTAATAAATCTGACGGAATAATAATTTTGAGTAACGTTTGAAAAATAAAAGATAAAAATAAATCTTTAAAAAAAATAAAGAAACAAAAGGAATTTTCATGATAGATAAAAGATAAAAAAAAAATTATTTTAGTCTTAATTTAATTACTTCTTAGCCTAAAAGATATTGATGTATCTCTTTCGCGATCATATAATTTATTATCAATGTAAAATAGGTTAATAATGCGACAAGACATAAGGTTTATAATATTGAATGTCAGAAAAAGAATATATGCATCTTCATCATAAAAGTAGTGACTCAAAAGCATGCGGTCAAAGAAAACGACAAGAAGGTAGGGCCCAATCCACTAATGAAAATGGTGAGTGATCACTCTCTTTCTCTCTAATGTCACACCTTGATCAGTACTTTGGTTTGGTTTGTGACTTTGTGTCTTCCTTCTTTTCCACCACTTTCACTTTTCATCTCCTCTTATCTTAACTCCTCACCACTCACCAGCTTCTCCCCTCTAGAGAACGAGAGCCCTCCAAAGTCCTCAGGTATATATATGTGCCTACCTAGCTATAATATTTTATATATATAATTTCCTTAATTCTATAGGAAATATTTCATTTTCTATTATTTTATATGTGGTTATTTCTAGTCTATATTAATATTTGTTTAACTTACTGATAGGTGTTCCTCGTTTTATAATAATACATGTCCCAATCCACATTTCAGAAATTTATTCACATGGGTTCATCTCGATGAAGATACTGAAATTTATTCACAATGGATGTGCACTTTTAACTTAGCTCAAAAATATTGCAAGGAATTTCTGGAACACCTTGAAGATGATGGGGAAGGTGAAAAATCACTTTCTACTTTCTTTACAGACATGCAAATTTTATGGGATGAGTTGGAATTTCTTCGTCCCACCCCCAATTGTTCCTGTGCTGTTTCTTGTACATGTGAGTTGAGTCAATCTGTTCAACTATACAAAGACAAAGAACATGTTCTTTGTTTTCTAAAGGGGATCAATGATTCCTATGGGCCTATGAGATCTCAAATATGTTGCTTCAACAAGAAAGGCCTCCACATTCTTCAACATTGGACTCCACCATTCTTGCTACCAACACAATCAATCCTTCTCAATCTGGCAAAGACTTTCAGTCTCAAGGCAGAGGGCGTGGGAGATCTAATTCCAGACAACCGATGCTATGTACAGGGTCCTATATATAGTAATCCTGTTATGAAGACTAGGTCTAACTAATAACAGAATATGAAGACTGAGTCTAACTTAATAACAGAAAGAATGAATATCCTATTATCTGCTATAACAGATAAACTAGCTAACAGACTAAGACTAATACTTAGCATATTATAAAGAATACGTATATTAATACCTCCTCTCAAGTTGGAGAGTGTATGCTTAAAACTCCCAACTTGGATACAAAATTTTTAAAAGGTGTCAAGTCTAAAGCCTTAGTTAAATTATCTGCAAGTTGATTGGAGCTAGCAATGGGTCATAAGTGGAAAAGTTTGGCTTGTAACTTCTCACGAACAAGGTGACAATCCAATTCAATGTGCTTGGTGCGTTCATGGAAAGAAGAATTCATGGCGATGTGACGCACGGATTCACTATCACAATACAAAAGAGCTGGGGTAGTATGGTGAATGTGTAGGTCATTCAAGAGGTAGTAGAGCCACTGCAACTCACAAATTGTAGAGGTCAAAGCACGGTATTCGGCTTCAGATGATGAACGTGAATGGTGGCCTGCTTCTTAGATTTCCAAGAGATTAAGGAATCACCAATGAAAATGCAAAAGCCAGTGACAGATTTACGTGAGTCAGGGCAGCTAGCCCAATCTGAATCGCTGAAACCCTTTAACTGTAATGAAGAGGTGCTGGAGTAGAACAGGCCCTGATCTGGTGCATTTTTGACATATTTTATGACCCGTATAACTGCTTCTTGATGCAAGGAAGTGGGATTAGCCATGAATTGGCTTAGTTGCTGTATAGAAAAGGAGATGTCAGGCCTGGTAGTTGTTAAATAAATCAACTTACCTATAAGCCGT
Source organism: Sophora flavescens (assembly GCA_030762895.1). NCBI lineage: Eukaryota > Viridiplantae > Streptophyta > Magnoliopsida > Fabales > Fabaceae > Sophora > Sophora flavescens. Next base: position 214,902,194 of record CM061065.1, read on the forward strand.
CTATAAGAGGCAGGGTCTGCAAGTGGAGTTCCTCCTTGCTGTGATAAATGAGTTCCCTTGGCCATAGGAGTGGAAACTGGTTTGGAAGCCAGTAAACCACATTCTGATAATATTTCTAGAGCATACTTGCATTGACATATATGTTTGCCTTTGGAGGATCGTGCTACTTCAAGTCCTAAAAAGAACTTTAAGTCACCCAAGTCCTTTATTTTGAAATTTTTGTTCATTGCAGCCTTGATATCAGTAATTTCAGTAAGATTGTTTCCGGCAAGTATAAGATCATCGACATATACTAACAAAACAGTGAAAGAAGAGGTTGTGCATTTGGTGAATAAAGATGAGTCAGAAGAGGATTGTGCATAACCATGGGAAACGAGGAAGTTAGATAGACTAGAAAACCATTGTCTACTTGATTGTTTAAGGCCATATATTGATTTAAGTAATCTGCATACTTGATTAGGGGAGGATGGAGTAATTCCCGGAGGCAATTGCATGTAAACCTCTTCATCCAAGGTTCCATGAAGAAATGCATTATATACATCAAGTTGATGTAGATACCAACTTTGTGAGGAAGCAATAGCAAGCAAAAGTCTAATTGTGGTCAGTTTTGCCATAGGAGAATAAGTATCAAAGTAGTCAATCCCTTCGGTCTGAGTGAAGCCCTTAGCAACTAATCGGGCCTTATGTCTTTCAATACTACCATCAGCCCTATGTTTTGTTTTATAAACCCATTTACATCCTATTGGTGTTTTTCCTTTACGTAATTCAGTAAGAATCCATGTATGATTCTCGTTTAGAGCTTGTAATCCATAGCCTTAATCCAATGATTATGTTTTACAGCTTGTCTATAATCGGATGGATCTTCAGTAAGAGAAATGGCTAAAGTAAAGTGTAAGTGAGAAGCTGAAAGTTTAGAGTAGGATAATACAGAGGATAAAGGATATAGAACCGAATTAGAAGTAGCAGGATTGGAAGAGATGGAATTGCAGTGAAATTCCTTAAGGTAGGTTGGTTGCTTCCTTGGTCTAGTAGACTGCCTTATAGGAGGAGGTGCAGGAACAACAATCTCTGTGGATGAAACATGATTGGCATTATCTGAAACAGCAATCTCTGTTGATGAAACAGGATTGACAGCATCTGAAACTTGAGCAGGAGGAATAACAGGAATATCATCACAAGGGGGTGAGGAACTAGGAAAATCAAAAGGGAAAACAGGATTAGGATCAGGATGAGATAAAATAGATGTATCAGCAGGGAGAAGAGTTGGAGAGGAATAAGGAAATATAGATTCATAAAAATGGCATTCCTAGAAACAAAAGTAGCCCTAGTATGCAAATCAAACAACAAATAACCTTCAGTGCCCTGTCTATAACCCAAAAAGATGCATTTGCTAGCCCTAGGGTCTAGTTTATGCCTATTTTGCAACAATGTAGTAGCATATGATAGGCAGCCAAAAACCTTTAAATCAAGAAACACAGGTCGCTCATTATAAAGTAATTCATAAGGAGACTTGGAATTAAGAACAGGGGTAGGTAATTTATTGATGATATACACAGAATGACAGAGCAAAAGACCAAATTTCTTAGGTAAATTGGACTGAAAAAGTAAGGCTCTTGTCACATTTAGTAGGTGCCTATGTTTTCTCTCAACAATGGAATTTTGTTGAGGGGTTTCCACACAAGAAGTTTGGTGGATAAATCCAAGAGAGGCATAAAAGGAAGGCATGTTGAATTCCATGCCATTATCTGTCCTGATCATTTTAACCTTAGCAGAAAACTGAGTAGAGATAAAAGTAAGGAAGGAACTAATGCAAGATCGAGTTTCACCTTTATACTTCATGAGGAAAACCCATGTAAATCTAGTAAAATCATCCACGGCAGTTAAAAAATAAAGATGGCCTTGAAAAGAAGGGATTCCAATGGGACCCCAAATATCCATATGTAAAAGATCAAATGCATGAGTACTTTTAGTGATGCTGTCAGGAAAAGGAAGTTCTTGGAGGATGTCAGACATGCGAAAATGGTTTTCTTGAGTGAATCTGGTCTCCAATGTCAGCCACAAGGATCTTGCATTATCAAAAGAAGCTGTACTTTGAGATATATGGGGTGAAAGTGTGTGATTGATCCATGACACCATCGTATCATTGCAGCGTTGCCAAGAATCATGCAAGGGATCATTGACAGCAGGCTTGAGAAGAACCCCATTGATAAATTTGATCTTGTTCTTGGAAGATAGGGCCCCTTTAATTGCCCTACTCCAATTGTAGAAATTGTCCCCATTGAGGGGTGGAGAAACCAAGACAAACCCTGGGTTTTCACCAGGATGAAGGTAAAAAGGGCTTGATGGGTTTTGAGAAGGGTCAACGGGTGGTGGTGGTTGATCACCATTATTGTGAGTAGAGGTAGGGGATGAAGCATCAGTCATTGAGAGAAATTGCGAAAGCTAAAAGAAAAGAGATTAAACTGATACCATATTACAATATCAAGAATAGGATTTGATCTGAATAGTATTTTCCCATATATCAAAATAGAAGATGTACAGGGTCCTATATATAGTAATCCTGTTATGAAGACTAGGTCTAACTAATAACAGAATATGAAGACTGAGTCTAACTTAATAACAGAAAGAATGAATATCATATATCTGCTATGACAGATAAACTAGCTAACAGACTAAGACTAATACTTAGCATATTATAAAGAATACGTATATTAATAGTGATTGTCATGTCTAAAAAGAGCTAAGTAGATGGCAGGTGATTGTGTTGAATTCTATTATTTATTGAAAGTTCAATCAAGCTTTAGAATTTGAGATGTTTATATGTAAGTTCCTTTGATGATATTGGTGAAACAGAATATACAGTTCGAAGCACCCACCATGAATGGAAGCTCCCACAGGCCACAACTCAAACAACTGTAACACGAGAAGAAGGTAACAAGAAACCAACTAGACCTCCCTCATGAGTACGAGATCACTTTACTGAAACTGTTTGTTAAGAATTAACCAAATATGGATTAATGTAATTGCATGTGACTAAGTATGCTTGTGATAGGAAAACAAAATGGAACTTCGAATATGTTTGGGCATTTATTGAGTCAAATCAATCAATGCAAGAGTTTTCCTGAAGGGGTTGTTAGGGGGATCATAAACAAGCCATGTTATCTTTCCAGCCAAACTGCAGTTATAAGTTGCAAAACAAACAACACTTAGGGGTTAGCAACTTATAACTTCACTTTGTTTTGGTAATGAACAATTAATGCTATAGAAGACTTGACAATAGGATGATAATCATGGATGAGCAGAAGGATATAGATCCTACACAAGTGTTGTTCAGCTTTTATTTAATGTTACAATCTAGGATATTGTCCAGTGGCAACTGGCAAGGAACTATTTTAAGTTTTGCACAATGTACGTGAGCCTCTTACCACTGATTGTTGGACATTGATGCGGAAAGAGTGTTGGAAGTCCCATATCGCCCGCCTCTAATCCCGGGGTGCGGTTTAAATACCTGTTGGGCAACTCTACTTAAGGCAATTGGTTTCAGGTTGGAATCTAACATGGTATCAGAGCTAGAGCCCATTTTCCTATCGCCTATTATGGCATTCTTTCTGTGTAGCGTCTGTTCTGGCAGGCATTGTTGGGCAACTCTGCTTTGATCACGTTTCTCACATCCCTGCATAGATGGCAGAATTATAATGTAGATGTGCAGAAATTCAAATAGGACCCACTATAATTAGAAGGTAAAAATGCACAGATATGAAGTGATGTGTGTGTAATTGTGTGAGAGTGGCTATACTGGTGCAAAAATCTGAGTTGTGTGCATCACTGCCCATTTTGTAGATAGTAAGTGACATGGAGCTATAAGGTTATAATTAATTGATCAAGAATGATGGAACTAACTGTCTAACTAACTTAAACAAACTGCAGCCGATTCAACTGAATTATTAACTAACTGACTTGATACCCAGTGATATGGAGAGGTGAGGTGGTGGATGAAACTGGTCATGGTAATATATAGTAAAACTTTTACTTAATTCATTCCCAAACAACACAACCATGACTAATACTTACAAATCGTTTTATTGCCTTATTTTATTGCGCTTTGAAGAACCCAGATAGCTTTGTTGGATTTGAAAATCTGATTATACTCGTTAATCAAATTGTATGTCTATTCACTGACATTTATGCAATTATGTCTTATTTGATTCTAACCGTGATTTCTTTTATAGGCTGAAGATATTAGTGGTATTAAAGATGCTAGACTACTGGTTTGCTTTGATGAATTGCTTGTTGATGATTGGTTTGGGAAGATGGAATGTGATTGTTTGAATGAGTGGTTTTACTATGTTTGACTATATCACTACTTTCTACTGGTTTTCTTTGATTAACAGCTTGGTGATAGTTGATTTGGTAAGACAGGATTTGTTTGAACGAGTGGTTGTACTTTTTGAGTACTACGATATTTTCTTGATGTTTAAGACAATTAGAATTTAGTGTTAATAATTTAGTTCATGGCTGCTATTAGGTTGTGTTGCTGCCGCCTACAAGAGCTATTACAATTAGATATATAGGTTTAAGATTTCTGCTGATTGGACTTTATAATTTCTATTATTATGTTTATAATTTCTATTATAGGTTTAATTTTTACAGCACATTATGTTTTATGGCATGGTAAAGTCAATCTTTTGTCTCTTAGTTTAAAAAATAGTTACAATCTTGAAAATACAGTGCACAATTTAACATATTAGGCTATAAAATGTATGTCATAGGTTAAACTTATTTTGCTTTTGTATATGGATTAGAGTACTCCTTATACTCTCAATTTATATATTTTTGACTTATCAAAAAAAATCAATCAATTAATCATTAGTGGCAATGCTATACTTGTTACACGTTGCAATTTGGATAATTGCTATTCTTTGGCAGATTCCAGTTTTTTTAGGAGTGGTGACTTCAATCTTTGTTGATTTGTTTTGGGTGCTTGGTATTGTTGGCTTACAGGCTTGGAGTTTGGTTATCTTTAAGTTGTTGCTGCTGGTGTTGCTTTTGTATGGGAGTTTTGGATTTTTTTCATTGGTCAACTTAATTTTCCCTGGTCCGTTTTTGTTGTGTTATGGGTTTGGGTACCCCTTATATCTGTTTAATGATATCTGTTTAAAGAATTTTGTTTTGCTTATAAAAAAAAAAAAACCTATGCTGCTTTTATCTATAATATTGATTTTTACATGTTATCTATGGCTTTATCTAGCTTGCTCCTTCATTCATTTATAACTTTCGCTTGGAAATTCGACTTCAAATTACTTTATTTATTGTAACTATAAACAAGTATAACTTATGCTTTAGTAGCCTACATGTCATTTATATTAGTATTAAAATTTAATTTACTTCTCTCTTTCAGCCATATTTATCAATTTATCAACTCTTGGATCGATCACAAGCTGTTGGACTTTATTTTTGAAAATTCAATCACATTAACTTTTAAATTTAATTGCCTTTTTGAAGTTTCCATTCTTCTCAAAGTTTAGTTTAATTATACTCTGCATCCATCCTATTTTACAAATTACTATATCTTCTCTTGAGATTTACTTTCTTTGAAGAGATGACTAATGAAATTACAGTGACTTCCTCTAAGGAGAATTGAATGTAGCTTTGATTTGAAACTAAAGAGATTGATATTAAATATTTTTTTGTCTTAGACATTCGGTATTCAAAAATCATATTGGATTTCGACTAATTTGTATAGAAGACTCATTTAATAGGGCAAAACTCTCTCAAATCTATTTTTCTACACAAGACTCGAATCCTACCACTTTAATTAAATGGGATCGAATTCCTTGTCATTTGGACCAAGAGACATTGGGAGAGAGACACTAAATATGTTAAATCAAATATCAACAAAGGTGATTAATATAAGTTGTTCTTAATTAATCAATTATCTAAGTTTCTTTGAGGTCGAAAATATTAAAATAAAAATACTGATGGTAATTTCAGGCAATAAAAGTTTAAAGAGCTATTTACCCCAAAAGAAAGCGGTATGGGGGGTGAGGAAAAGTAGGTGAGCAGAACAGCAGTGAAAATGGCACGCATACAGGAAAAAACTGGCCCTACACAAAGCATAGCGAGGTTCCCTTCTTCTCTTTTCCACATTCCTATCACTGTTATTCTTTTCATTTTTGGTAATATGTATGTGTCTGTCTTTATCCAGAAAATGCTTAGTCCACATTTTTTTGTTTGAGATTGCAGAATCCAACAAGTATGAGTGTATATGAAAAATATATATATTATACATACGTAAATATAAAAGATGATATGTACATATTTTGTATGCAGTAGTGCAGGTAGTACTGTTCTCTTTCCAGGGTCCACGTGGGTTCGCTCATCTCTCAGACACAAATGAGACCGTAGAAAAGCAAGGTTAGCTTCGATACCTGTTCCCTTTTGCTTCTGTGGTACAAATGCAACAATGTTCTAAGATTATTGGTCATCAACATTTCACCAGAGAGAGAGAGAGAGAGAGGGTTGAGACTTTGAGGCTGATATATATATATATATATAACGTAATATTTGCATTGCATGCAATAATGCTACTATGGTCTATACTCTATAATACATATCTCTGGACTTGCTGCAATAATGCAATAATATTGCTGCTATGTTCTAATAACTAAGCTCACAATTATGTTATATACTTTCCTTTTGTGTTGGGTCAGTTTCAGTTTTCACTAATTGATTCTTTGATTAAGATCAAACTAAGCCAGAAAAGTTGCATGTAATGTATGGATATGAAGTTTTAGCTTGGAGCAAGCGTACATTTCATTTATACTGGTCAATCTCACTAAATTTTCAAGACCAGTTTTACGTGTAAGAATTAAGATTCGGATATGTCTACAAATTTAGTACACAACGACAAGTGAAATTATATATAGCCTCTCATCTGAGGGTGCTGGAGGTGGATTATTGGAGAAACAATTGTTTGTTTCTGAAGGAGGGATATATTCATTGTGATTTTGATGCTTAAGCTGGATTTCAACTATATCAATTTAACATAATAAAATAAGTTAACAATTAACATTTGTCTATAAAAAAAATTTATGGGTGGGAAGCTGATCCGCAATGCTGAAATTTTTCATTCATAAACGAAGAATATCCATATGAAGGTAATTTTGCCTGTGTCAAGTGGGATAGAATAATATATGTCCACCTATAAGCTAATAAAAACCTTTCGGTTCGGGATTAAACTAACATTGCATTAAAATTTAATACAATTTTTAATACTAGTAATTACAAGGGGGCTGCTTGCTTGGCTTTCTACTTCTAATGGCAAAAAGAAACAAAATAAAATAAAATATACAACAATCCAATGAGAATTCAACTGCCAATTTCTAGTCATAACTAGTGACTGGTAAAAGTGAAATAGCATTAAGTTATATTACGATCAGCACAATTAATTTTCTGATCTCTTGTTAAGAAACAAAGTGTTATAGGAAGGCATACATAATAAAGAATTAAAACATAATATTGAGAAAGTTAATCCTTTGATAACCACAGCTCTAGAAACTGAACACTGCGTTTATGGGGCATTACTTATAGTGAAAAATACCTACAAATACAATCTAACCAATTGAAATTGGTTAGTTTTTTAAAATGTACTCCATATTTGGAAATAATTATCTTTTAGAGAATAATAACTTCCATTTTAAATGTTTCTCGATTATAAGTCGTTCTAAACACAGTAAGTTAATCTAAACACACAAGATCATCGAGTTGTTATCTAGTTACTTTACAAACTCGATGCAAATTATCTGCAATCTAATTTATAGAAGTCTAGGAAGAGCGTCCACATGTTAGTCTGAGATCTGCTTATGCCGTGTTTTCTGCATTTTTTGGCATTTTTTGGCGTATTAGATAATATTTTTTCTTCTCTGAAAGGGTTAATATCTTTAGATTCTTGAATAATTGAGTAGTTGAAATTGTCAAAATTTTATCTTTGTAGCATAATCAATTTATCATTCCAACTTTACCAGATGGATATCCTTAAAAAGACCAATATTTTTTTGATATTGTTCAGAGGAACACCTTTTGCTTCTTTGCAGGATTGCATTGCAGAATATGGGCATTACACAAACCCTCAGAATGGCATGAACCTGTACATAGATACGCCAAAATATGCGAGAAAATGCAGAAGACACTGCATAAGCAGAGCTCAGACTATCATGTGAAAACTCATCCTAGACGTCTATAAATTAGATTGGAAAGAATTTGCATCCAATTTGTAAAGAAACCAAATAAAAAATGTTAAGCCTCAGACAAGAATCCAACAAAAAACACCCGTTTCTTTGTCGCTCTTCCTTATTTAACTTCTTTTTACTTTTGTTTCATGTTTCGTTGTGCAGAATTTTTTCTTCAAAAAAGACAAATAAAAATACAATATCCATTAAAACAACAGACACAGCTGTATATATGGCATTGGCAGCTCGTAGTATCCATCAACATCGTTCACGATTCTCAGTAGTAAGGTTGTCTGTCATCAGAATCATTTGCAGCAACATCATCATTACTGAAGAGGAAATTTGAACATTGCCACTGAACTATTGCAAAGAAAATTTTCCTTGTTTCAATTTGGTAGGAAAAATCTCCATATCCACACATTTCATACAGATTCACGAAAAAGGTCAAAACTCAACTATCAACAAATTAACAAGACTTGACTCAAGGGTCGGTACAAAAACTTTCCACCGATCCAATGTGAAGCCACATTATCAAATGAGAATACACGGAATGACATGGTGGTTTAGCAAGGAACACAAATTATTTACGAAAACCTACATATAATTTTGCACATCGAAACCACATGAAGTTTTTTTCACTCCAAACTGTAAAATCAAAATTTTTGCTTTACGCCGGCAATTACTTATCTGGTCGCAGAGTGGGATGATCGGCTACTTGGACTTGTGCGATACCCCTTAAACAGAGCTTCCAGATTCTGGAGGCATGTAGGAGTCCGAACCTGTGTATCATTTTGAAAATTAATCATACATGGACACATTGTAAAATAACCATATCTCACACCATCCACACTTTTTCAAGTATGAGGGCCATTCTAATAGTGAACTACGTAAAACCAGTCTCAAGCAGTTATGAAATGCATCATATTAGTTATATTTTCTTTTTAAGTATTGGTTTTAAGTATTGGTACATATCACTCTTCTTTAAGGGGGTTAGTGGTGAATGCAGAGGATTTTGGATCCATGATCTCACTCTCCAGTCCCCACTTTTGTTTAAGGGGATTAAAGGTCAATGCAGTGAAATAAACTACAACCTTGCATAACTAAATTGGCATCAACCCCTCTTGAAGAAACACTGATAGAAGAAAAGTCTTTAAAGCTAAAATTATGTACATTCTGGTGATTTAGTATTAAAAAAATACTTCGAAGCAGTTAAAACAATACTACCACAACTAGTATCAAAAAATGATGAAAAATTAAGTTTTACAAGAAAGAGAGATACCTTCCAGCGGCTCTTTTGAGCAAGATGGTAGCTGATGTCTTCCAATCTCCCAATTATTTGCCTAAATGATGGTCTTCTGTATGGCTTTTCATCCCAACATTCCTCAATTAACCTATGGAAAAATAAAATTTCATGAATACAAAAGATTTATTCTCTCCTACAAGTGGTTTGTTTTGAAACTCACATTCAAATCTGCTGCCAATAAAGTGCATTTAAAACACTCACAGTTTTAGTCCATAAGCATAAAGCTTGGGTGAAGCTTTAAATGGTGGTCGCTCATTTTCAACATATGCTTTAGGAACTTCATTTTCTGGCTTTGTATTAAACGGTGGACAACCTTCAATCATCTAGAGTAACAGAAAACCATGTATGTTCAAGTCAATATTTATTAGGCCATCTCTACAATAACAATTCACTGATGGTTGTCAATCTGTATATTCTATATTCAAAATTGCCCCCTCAACAAATAAAATAATCACATTATGAACAGTATGAGCAACCCAGTTAAAGAAAATGAACATTTTATACATAAAAAAAAGTTGAGGAAGTACAATAGCCATGCAAAAATTGATATATAATCACTCTTGTGCTTGGCATCATACTAAAATGATTATGAATAATATTATATATGTATACTATAATATTTGTAGTTTTATAGTTGAGCCAATGGAGAGCTCAAGCTCTCTAGAACCACTCATCCGTTAGATCAACCTAAAAATATGAAATAAAACATTATTCCTGGTCATACCTATTACAAAAAAAATTAGGATGGTCTGATGGATAAGAGAGGGCAGAGCTCATGACTCATGAGATAGATTAACTCTATATATTCTTGATAAGTGAAAGAGCTCCTATGTATAAAATAAAACATCAAAATTCAAACATCTTGAACTCAATATGCAGAGACAATATTGAAGCAATTCGAATGCCGAAAGCAACATGCCTTGAAACACCACTCAACGCTTTTGTTCTTCCTGGACTTGCAATTTCATCAAGGAGGGGAGTATTGAATTAGCATATGTTATTTTGACAAATACCACAATAATCTCCATCAAGCATCGATTCATCAAGCTGATTTTATATTTAATTTGCAAGCTTAGGGTTTATAAGTTAAGAAAATATATAATTTAAAACCAGGGAAGAAAGAACAGATACTCACATGATATGAGAAAATAACTTAGAAGTCATTAAAAAGCTCGAGATTAATAAAAAATTGGCAAATTTGAGCAATACTGACTTCACACTAATAGTCCGCCAGAGGGAGGGGAAGAGGGGAAAAGGAGGCTTTTTACCTCCTGCAATATCAGAGCAAATGAAAACACATCCACTTTGGTGTCATATTCCTCGTTTTTATACACCTCTGGAGCAACATAGCGCCCTGTTACACATTTGAATTACTACAACAGTAAGATCTACAAAAAGCAGAACCAAAGACAAAAGAATCAAAATGAAGCTAATCATATATGTATATAAGAAATACCAAGTTTTATAAGTTATTTGATAAATTGAAATTAGCAAAATTGAAGCACCAGCTGACAAAATCTGTCTTTGGTAGTTCTTAAATTTAGGCTTTAAGCCTAACTCAACCCTACAAAACCGGTTTGTAAGGTGAGGACCGCCCAAGCCTTACAAGCACTATTTAGGTCATATCTCTAGTCAATGTGGGACTCATAACAGTTAACACACCCTCGCTCAGGACTGGACATCTGAAGCATGGGCTAATGCGGATAGAATAACAGCGATCTCATCACACCCAGACATGCCCAGGACTGGACAATTGGAGCGTTGACAAATTCGGGTGAAATAACAGAGATCTTGGCCCAATAACATGTCTAGGATAGGCTCTGATATCATCTTAAATTTATGCTTTAAGCCTAACTCAACCCCACAAAACCGATTTGTAAGGTGAGAACTGCCCAAGCCTTATAAGCACTACTTAGGCCATATCTTTAGTCGATGTGGGACTCTTAACACACCTTATGCTTAGGACTGAACGTCTGAAGTGTGGACTAATGCGGGTGGAATCAATGTTATTAAAACCGGACCGGTCATCGACTCGATCGAGGCACTGGGTTGATGGGTCAGTGGTCGAACCAGTGAGTCACTGGTTGAACCGGATGAACCGGTATATACAAAATTCAAAAAAAATACCATAAGATGTGTATATATAAAATATTTGTAAACCGAATATCAAGTTGCTGTTGTGTTTAAGCGGTAGAGTTACTTGGAAATTTCCTTTAGGTAGTGTGTTCGATTCCACTCGTCTACATTTTGGCTTTTTCCTCAATTTCGCATGAGGAGCGCGCCAGCGGAGACCAATGTGCGTGGGAACATGCGTGGACAGCTACGCGGTAGCAGCGCCTGGGTACACCCGAGCGATCCAACCGCAAATCGAGTCACCGGTTCAAGTCGGTTCAACCACGGGTTAATGACGTCATCACTGGTCCGATATGCTGACCGGACCGGTCATAGGCCCGGTTTCCGGTCGAACCGGCCGGGCCGGTCTGGTTTTAATAACACTGGGTGGAATAACTGGGATCTCAACGGTAGTCACTGTGTAAACAGCTTTTTTGTCTTTTTTGCAGAATATGCAAATGCAACATACTGCAGACTACAGCCCTCATGGAATAACAGTATGCAATATTGGCTTTATGCAGAATGACATGATCAACAATTAATATCACAAGGCTCCAGAGAAAAAAAGGCATACATGACGTATCCTGGGATGTCACGGGTTTGTCTTCTTTGACTGTTTTTGCAACTTTAAGCAACTTGCTGACTCCAAAGTCTGCAACTTTCAGATGTCCAGAATCATCCCGCAGTATATTTCTGTTTTCTTACTCATGTACAATGAAGAAACTTTAAACGGTTTCAACCATTCAAGAATGATTGAAAAATGCATGCTTCTACTGAACAATACATGATGCTTCATAGTTCATAGACATGCTAGAAGAATATTAAAAATCAACTACATGGGGCACGAGAGCAGAAAACATACGAAGGCTCCAGATCTCGGTGTATAATGGCTTCTGGTTTATGTTCATGCAAATAATTCATTCCCCTGCAAAATATGCATTGAAGTATTGTATTTATTACAAACATCCAATTGCCATTTTTTTTATAAAAATATATCATTTTTATCTAAATATTCAACTCTTCAAAAACAAACCAATTACGGGACTTGTTTCCTTGCAAACTCACTGAAAGCTAGTGATAAATTCATAATAAAAAGCTCGACTGACCTAGCAATATCAAGTGCAAACTTCACAGCAGTTATTGGTTTTAATGCACCTTTCCGTTTCATATAGGCACGCAGATCTCCCTGAAAAAAGTGATAATACATTGCAAATTGTTAGAAATTACATTTGTGGAAGATGCAAGTATAGTTAACCACATTACACGCAAGTAGAGATATCACCCTGATTAATAGGACATGAAACACCACTTGTGAAGCACAAATGAAAAGAAAAGTTGGGTTGAAGATCTAAACTATTCCAGTTAATTATAAATGATTGAACTTGGGAGGTGATATGGATATAGATACATAAATAGTACACATTCATACATGTATATCCATATTTATTTATTTATTTATCCAGCATCCACACATAGACATGTATCTATTCATGGTCACTACTTCATATATTTGCACTTCCCCCATTTTCTCACCCTTTCACAATTATGGAGTTTAATACCAAATGAAGAGAAACAAAACTCCCAAATCAATGCCTAGTCCATTTGGGGACAGAGATCAATAAATTACTGGGTATAAACTGGTATCTATTATCAATGCTTAAATTCCTTCACTACAGATATTTATAACTTCTGGACAGAACAGGGCCACATTTGATTGACCCATGCAAATAACAACCACTGCATATTAAAAATTAGTATAAATTCAGCTGAGAAATTTTCATGATTTTAAGTTCTTAATTATACATGAGATCCTACACATGTTTGATTTCTGATAGTCGTATTGAAACTACAATTGTCACATTTTCTCTAAAGACTGAATCCAAAATGACAAACTTCAAAGCACATTTTCTGCATGCTGTATTCTACTCACTAATATCCGACTGTGGTAGTCAACTAACCAACATATTTTGCTCATAAACACTGAGAAAATATAAGTGATCCCCAAAATTTTCCTCTAGGCAGTGTAGGATCAAGACTAACCTGCCGTAGGTATTCTGTGACAATCATCATTGGGGTGCTTTGTGTCACGGCACCTAAAAACTGGACTACATTTGGATGCCGTATTTTCTGAAGTAACGCAAGCTCATCATGAAATGCCTTTCTGCGAGAAAGTCAAGGACATTAAAAATCCACTATGAGAATAGAAATTATGAACTGAACAATCCAATTGACATGAACAGAAAACAGGTTGTATAATTAGACCAACCCACACTTTATCATCATCAGTGAACACTTCCTCCCCAAGCGTTTTGACAGCAACTTGAATTCCACGCCATAATGCACTATGGAATGTTCCCTAAAATTAAAATATATTCAATATGTAAAGAAAAATGAGTAACAGTGACTTGGGAGAATATGTTGAAATAAAAGGAAATTTGAACAACATTTACCTTTGTTATGCAAACACTATTTGTAAAATCAAGTTCAGAAGGATCAATCTCGTATTCTGGTACTTGACGAGCATTTTTGACACGCATGGGAGCCATCTACAGAGAAAAAGAAAAAAAAATGTTTGCAATACGATATCAGAATAATCATTCAAATAAGCCAAAAGAAAAAGTGAATTAAACTAAAATGAAGATACAAACCAAGGGTTTTGCACCATGTTTCTCCAAAAGTTTTACAACATCATGATTCTTGTAGTACATTGCATCAGCTAGAGGCTATGACAGTGTGAGACAAACCACAAAATAGAATTAGGTCACATACATACTATGTATCTACAAATTTATTTAGCAAAAAAAATCAAGTTTGAGATACTAATGATTAGAGTGAATAGAACATATAAGAAAAGTTCATATAACATGATATCAATTTAGGTTTGAATCTAGACTGTAAAGAGGGAAGATTCGATTAAATTGGATTGGATGATGATGAAGTAGCGTACCGTGCTGCCCCAACGATCTTGGGGGTCAACGTCAGCTCCTCTTTGGAGCAACAAGTCAACGACATCGGTGCGGCGGTGACAGGCGGCGACGTGTAGGGCGGTGCGGCCATCAATGTCCTTGAAATTGACGTCACTACCTGAATCCAATAGCTTCTTCATTCCATCCAAGTCCCCTTCGTTCGCCATATACATCAACCGAACGGCGGGGTCCACCGCGGAATCGTCGTCGCCGGGATCGGAATCATGATGGTCCCGTTCCGGCGCCAGAGAGGACTGTCTGCCCAGGGAGAACCGGCGCTGAGGCTTGTTGCCATCCATTGTTGAATTGAGGAAATGAATGAGTCAGAGTGAGGGTTTTGAAGAGAGGAAGCAATAAAGACTACGAGAGAATGGGAAAGAATAGTATTTTTGTATTGGTTTGTAACTGTTAATTGTCAATATTCAAACAAGATAAGAATTATTGAAAAATGGATTCTGTCAGACACTCACTCTTTCTCACTTCACTTTTGCTCCCTTCTCTTCATCTTTCTTCTTTTACGTCACTGCCTCCTCCACAGTCAAAATCCAATCACTGCTACACTCAATCTTCCATTTTTACCCCCTTCCTTCATCTCCAACCCATCTATAACATCCCCATTTTTAATGCTATTTAATATTGTAAAGATATTTATATGATTATATTTTTATCTGAAATCTAAAAAAAAAATTGACTAAAACAAAATCATATCTAGATCATTCTAGATAGTAAAAAGTTTCAATAAATTTTTGGGTTGAAAATTCAGACGAAATTCGATCTGCGTTTTCACTGACAGTATAAATTTACTGATTAGGAAACTAATTTTGAACCGTCAACGAAATATTAATGATTCTTATCCATTTTTAAGAGATATGGGTCGTTTCCAAAATTTCGGTCTAAAATAAATATTATATTTTATTCGGACGAAATAATCAAACGAAACACGCATAAGAACTCTAAGACGGGCAAACGACGGGATGGGATGTGGTGCAGAGATAATATGGAGCAGAGATGATAAAAGTGATCGATGGGACTTATGAAATTTTGTCACATCATAAATTTTAACTTATGATTACATTGTATTATATATTATTATATTACCTAAAACATATTAATCTAATCCTAATGATCCAAACAAGGTATTAGATTAGAAACATCTAGCCTATATCTACCCACCCAAAACCAGCATCCCTTCCCCCCTCCTACACTCTCTCATTTTATTTTATCTCACAAAAAGACTTAGTTAAGTTTCTTTGGAGGAGTTCAACCAAGATCATCAACCTCGTTCTTCTTCTTCAACCTTCCTACTAGAGGTAAATCCTTTGCTCTTGATCATGTTTTTTTTACTATTGAGTTCATCTCATCCTTTCACGATCACATTGGTTTGAAAACCCATTTTCTTTATTTTCATGAATTTGAGCCATAACCTCTTGTATGATCAAAGCTTGTGAAGTTAAATTCATTTCATCATCCTTACGAGACTCTAGGAAGTTGTGTTGTAGTTGTTGATGAAAAACAAAAACCCCAAACCCCATAACCCATAGATGGCCGAAACTTAGAAGAGGAGAGGGTTTGGTGATTTTGTTCCATTTTTTGAAATCTAGTATTTGTTTTAAGCTCTCTAGGACCTATATGATCAAGCTCTAAGAGCTTAAGTTCAACAAAATTCCCTGACCGAAAATCACTCTTTAGTGAGCTAGAAGGATTTTTTGCAAAACTTAATGTCGCGACCGTCCCGTCCGGGTGCCGCGAAAAAAGAGAGAAAATGACAGAGGAGTCGCCACTAAAATTTTTATTGGGAAAATCTTAGAAAACGCAATTATTTAAAGGTAAACTGGTCTAAAAAAAGAGAGAGAGATGAGTCTGAGAGTCGGTTACGAGTAGGAAGGTGTTAGCACCTCACATCGCCTGATTAAAAAACGGTACCTCAAGTTAATTGTGCCAAAACATTTTTGCAACCTTTTAAATATTTATTTTACCCCAAAATTATTTACAAGAAAGTATTATTTTTAATTTTTAATATTTTAAATTTATTGATTTTTATATTTTAAAATTTATTGTTTATAAAAAAACTAAATGAGGTTGAACATGGCACATGAGTCCACAAGGTAACCACAAATCTAAGGGACTGGATATAGCACCGTGTCCATAGAGCATCCCTAAAAATAGGAAAGTTTAATTTTTTTGATTAATTATTTTAACATAAAAAGGGGATACAAAAAAAAGGAAAATTTAGTTTTGGCTTGACAAGATAACTTATCTTGCTCCTACGTATTCCCGCGTGCGATTGGAAACTCAAAGCCACGTAATTCTTTAGAAAAAAATTTGATTGGTAGGTTGATTTTTATTTTTGATAAAGATTTGATTTTTGATTTTTTTTTTTTTTGTTTAAAAAAAGGGATTTTATTTTAAAATAAATTTACCTTTGCACAAAGTCCAAGATAGCAGTGTTACACGATAAACCCTTACAATTCATACACCACTTGAGGATGAAAAATCATACACCAACGTCGTAGATTGTTACGTGAATTAAAAAGAGAATATTTTTTGATTTTTTTTATTTTTACAAAAAAAGTTGGATAAAATTTGTTAAAAGAGCAAATTGAAAATATTTTATTATTCTTAATAAAAGGGGAAATCATTTTTGCACAGGGTTCAGGATAGCAATGTTACACGATAAACCCTTATAATTCTTACAACACTTGAGGATGAAAAATCATACATCAACATTGTAGATTGTTGCGTGAATCCAAAAGATTTTATTTCATGAAAAAGATTATTAAAATTTGTTAAGAGACAAATTAAAAAAAATTCATTATCTTTTAACAAAAATGGAATTCACTCATGCACAGGGCCCATGATAGCAGTGCTATACGATAAACCCTTACAATTCATACGTCACTTGAGGATGAAAATTCATACATCAACGTCGTAAATTGTTGCGTGAATTAAAAGAAATCTTATTTGTTATAAAGTTAGATAAAATTTTGTTAAAAAGATTAAATTGAAGATATTTTAATTTTTACTAAAGAAGGAATTCACTCTTGCACAGGGTTAAAGATAGCAAAGCTATACGATGAACCCTTACAATTCATACAACACTTGAGGATGAAAAATCATACATCAACATTGTAGATTGTTGCGTGAACTCCAAGAAATTTTATTTTTTTTTTATAACTTTTTTTTGTGTTTTTTTTTTTGGCTTTGTTTTAGCTTTGATCCAAAAAGCAAATAAAGACTCACTAACACAAACCACAAAAAAAAAATTATCAGTAAGTTAAAAACTAGCACCCAACATAAGCCCACAAGAAATAGAAGGCCCAATCACCTATTAAAAATGACAGACCACTAATAAAAACACAAAAGAGAAAGAAAAAAAAAAGGAAAGGAGTAACACAGAAGCTTTTGGTTCAACTTTACCAACGTGCAGGAAAGAGGGAAGACAGGGGGTGAACGCGGAGGGGCATACGGCACGGCGGCGAACGGTGGCTGGCAGCGAGACGGATGGCAGACAGTGGTGGATCGAAGGGAGAACGCGACGAAGACAGCTGCGGCGCAGAGGACAGCGAGCCGTGGAAGTTGTGGTGCGGTGCAGGGCAAGGCGGCGAGCAGCGGACAGAGTTTTGATGGAGTTGGAGGCGAAGTGCGGTGGAGGTCGAAGTCACGGCAGTGGAGGGCAGATCTGCAACTTCCGGTGGTGGAGGACGGTGGAGGTCGACGTCACAGCGGTGGAGGGCAGATCTGCAACTTCCGGTGGTGGAGGACGGTGGAGAAGATGATAGCAGATGCTGGAGGTAGAAGATGAAGATGGTTATGGGTGGAAAGTGGTTCTGATTTTTTATTGATTTTTATGGCTGTTGTTGTTGAGGGTGATGTTGTTGGGAGAAAGATGGAGATGATTGTGGTGTCTGTAGGTGTTGTTATTATGGTGGGTTAAAAAAATGTTTCTATGAAGGAGAAGATGGAGATTAGCTGAGATGAATCAGAAAATGGTGGAGAAAAAGTGTCTCCCTCATGGTCTTTCTTGTTCACGCCCACTTCCCTTTTTATTGTCACTGTTCAATATATAGCACAGAAAATGAAGAAGATGACAGATCTTCTTGTTAGGCCAGCTGGTGTGGGTACAAGTAGTGGGGAGCAAATCAGCCTTTGCTCCACCACCTTGCTTGGCTGCAATGGTGCAGGGGTAGTACTGGTGCAAGGGTAGGGAGGGTGCCTCCCTTTTTTTAGTAAAAAAGTGAAAGAAGATAAAGAGGGACCAAGAAAACAAAATCTGGTCCATACTTGGAAGAGTAATGTGGAGGCTGACCAATTTTCAATTTTTTACTTTTTATTATTATTATTTTTTATTTTATTTTAATAACAAATCAGAATAATAAAAAAAAATTTTATTTGGGCTTGGATAATGGGCCCAAAAGATAACTTGGAACAAAAACAAAAATGGGCTCTATTTGATGATGTAATGGGCCAAGAATAAAACATTTTTGTTTTATTTCTATCATTTTCTGTTTAGTATTTTTTCAAAATATTAATTAAAAAAATCCAGGCAAAATTAGGTGTTCACAGCTGCCCCTCTTTATTTGTTTCTTATTAGAGAATAGGTATAACCGTAGTTAACCTATTATCGTTATAAGAAACGAATAAAGACATGAACTCCAATTTTGGCCGGGGTTTGCTGACAAGTAAAAGGATGCATAATTAAAAGAGCTTACGGGATGGCTTGCCCATAGAAGCTCGAACAGAAAGATAAAAGAGCTTACGGGGTATGGTACCCGCTGAAGCTTGAACAGAAAGATGGAAGAGCTTACGGGGTATGGTATCTGCTGAAGCTTGACAAAAGATAGAAAGTTTGTGGAGTCGATTACCCGCTGAAGCTTGAAATTAAAAGGTTAAAAGCTTGCGGAGTCGGTTATCCACTGAAGCTTTAAAGGAAAGGTAAAAAACTTGTGGAGTCGGTTATCCACTGAAGCTTGACAGAAAAGATTAAAAGCTTACGGAGTCGGTTATCCGCTGAAGCTTGAAAAGAAATGCGAAAAGCTCGCGGAGTCGGTTATCCGCTGAAGCTTGAAAGGAAAGGTAAAAAGCTTGTGGAGTCGGTTATCCACTGAAGCTTGAAATTAAAAGGTTAAAAACTTGCGGAGTCGGTTATCCACTGAAGTTTGAAATAAAAATAAAAAACATGCGGAGTCGGTTATTCGCTGAAGCTTGAAAAGAAAGGTTAAAAGCTTGCGGAGTCGGGTATCCGCTGAAGCTTGACAGAAAAGGTAAAAAGCTTGTGGAGTCGGTCATCCACTGAAGCTTGAAAGAAAAATAAAAAGCATGCGGAGTCGGGTATCCGCTGAAGCCTGAAAGAAAGGATTAAAAGCTTACGGAGTCGGCTATCCGCTGAAGCTTGAAAGGAAATGCGAAAAGCTTGCGGAGTCGGTTATCCGCTGAAGCTTGAAAGGAAATGCGAAAAGCTTACGGAGTTAGTTATCCGCTGAAGCTGGAAAGAAAAGGTAAAAACTTATGATGTCTATGAATTTACGGGGCTTTGTGCTCACAAAAGATAAATAATTGCAATGCAAAGAGATAATGCATGATACCAGAAATGTCCTATATGCTTGATGAAAACCTCAAATGATTTCAATGTAACACAAGGAAAGCCTGTAATTCATTACTATTTTTATTTTTCATCGCTTAGGTGGTTTTTATTATCACCCTCGACCCCTTAAAGTGTTGATAACAGACAAGCTCCAAGATGAACTAAAACAAGCCCTGTCTTCGTGGAGAAAAAGGCTAAGCGCTTTTGAAAGGGTACGCTTCCTTTGCAATGATTGTCCCTATGCTTCTTGTCAGTAGACCACAGTGCCCTTTGTCGGGAGATCATCTTATTCTTTACGAACTTTTGAGATTTTCAAGGGAATTCTAAATGCATCTTGAAGACACCAATACATGTTTCACATTTCAGTATATACTTATCATGATGAATGCACACACACAATTGACAAAAGTTAAGGCAAAGGGATAAGGGTAAAAAGAATTGGGAGTCGATGTCATTATATTTGGACCGAAAAGGAATACAAAGCAGATATTACAATGGAGTATGGAATTGCAAAAAGGTTGTGGAGTGGAAACACATCTCCTCAAGTGACATTTCTTTCCATGACTAGTGTTAGTATCTCTCATACCATATCGACTGCTTACTAATCAACATCTGAGAATGCTACTTGCCCCAGTCTTCATGCATCTAGCCCACTGATTTCCCCAGTTCATCGACTTGACGACATTTCCATTGTTTATTTTTTTGAACCCTAACTTTTGCCTAGACCGCCTTTTCAGGTTTTCAGCCTAGCGGGTTGCTCTAACTTTTGCCTAGACTGTCTTTTCAGATTTTCAGCATTGCGAGCTTTTCTTCTTTTCATTTTTCTTTCACCTTTTTTTTTGGGAAATGCGTTCAAGCATAATACTTTTTGACCGCATCTGAGTTTACAGGGAGTGGAAGATCTTCCCCATCCATCCTGTAGAGGATTAAAGCTACTCCCGAGAAGGCCTTTTTCACAATGTAAGGTCCTTCGTAGTTCGGGGTCCACTTCCCACGATGATCCTTTTGGATTGGTAGGATATTTTTGAGCACTAGATCGCCCTCTCGAAACTGTCGCGGGCATACCTTATTCTTATAAGCTCTCATCAACCTTCTCTGGTACAATTGACCGTGACACAATGCTGCTAATCTTTTCTCTTCAATAAGGTTCAATTGGTCGAGTCGATCTTGGACCCACTCGGCTTCTTCCAATTCTGCCTCTCTCAATACCCTTAATGAGGGGATCTCTACTTCAATCGGGAGTACTGCTTCCATCCCATAAACTAAAGAATACGGAGTTGCCCCCGTCGAGGTGCGAATAGAGGTAGGGTAACCGTGCAAAGCAAAAGGCAACATCTAATGCCAATCCTTATATGTCACCACCATCTTTTGGACAATCTTCTTGATATTTTTATTAGCGGCCTCAACTGCTCCATTCATCTTTGGGCGATATGGGGAGGAATTGTGATGCTTTATCTTGAAGTTTTCGCATATCTCTTTCATCATCTTGTTGTTCAAGTTAGTCGCATTATCAGTGATAATCTCGCTTGGCAACCCATAATGACAAATTAATTCTCTTTTTACAAATTTGATCACGACATTCCTGGTCACATTGGCATATGATGCGGCCTCAACCCGCTTTGTGAAATAATCAATGGCAACAAGAATGAAGCGATGCCCATTCGAGGCTTTTGGTTCGATTGGACCGATCACGTCCATTCCCCACATTGATAATGGCCAGGGTGCCGTCATGACATTCAAGGGAGCTGGCGGCGCATGAACCCTATCAGCATATATTTGACACTTATGGCACCTCTTCGCATAACTAAAACAATCTGCCTCCATTGTCAACCAGTATTGGCCAGCCCTCAAGATTTTTCTCGCCATTACATGACCGCTCGCATGTGTTCCGAAAGATCCTCCGTGGACCTCCTCAATTATCCGTTTAGCTTCTTTCATGTCAACGCATCTTAACAACACCATGTCATGATTTCTTTTGTAGAGAATACCTCCATCTAAATAGAAACCCATTGCAAGTCTTCTTAGAGTTCTTTTGTCGTTTTCTGAAGTGCCCGGAGGGTACTCCCTTCTTTGGATGAAGCATGGTACCACGGTTTTTTATCAGACTCTTCCTCTATCACTTGACAATATGCAGGATGATCACGACTTTCCATTTTGATGAGTGGTAGGTTCCTCTCGTTACTTACTTTGAACATCGAGGACAAGGTAGACAGCGCGTCAGCTAATTGGTTATCTTCTCGGGGAATATGGTGAAATGTGACTTCATCAAACTGCTCAATCAGACCTTTGATGTAATCATGGTACGGGATTAACTTGGTATCTCGGGTCTCCCATTCCCCTCTTAGCTGGTGGATGACTAATGCAGAGTCCCCATATACCTCCAGTACCTTGCCTTTGATTCTATCGCTGCCAGGATCCCGAGCGCACAAGCTTCATATTCGGCTATATTGTTTGTACAATCAAAGTAAAGCCTTCCGGTGACAGGGAAATAATCATTTTCCGGTGAGATTAGTATTGCCCCAATTCCATGTCCCAATGCATTATAAGCTTCGTCAAATAACAAGGTCCACTTTTCTTTTTCTGGTGATTGCTCGCGATCAAACAAAGCCATTATATCTTCATCTGGGAAATCACATTGCATCGATCCATAATCTTCTACTGGCTGATTGGCTAGATATTCTGCGAGAGCACTCCCTTTTATTGATTTTTAGGTGACATAGACAATGTCATATTCTGATAGCAGGACTTGCCAGCGAGCAATTCTTCCAGTCAGAGCAGGCGTATCAAAGATATACTTGATCGGATCCATTTTAGACACCAGCCAGGTAGTGTAACACAACATGTAATGCCTCAAACGGCGAGCCGCCCAAGCCAAGGCACAGCAAGTGCGTTCTAGCAGTGAGTAGTTGGCTTCACAACTGGTGAATTTCTTACTTAGATAATAGACGGCATGTTCCTCCCTTCCTGACTCATCGTGTTGCCCCAACACGCAACCCATTGATTCATCTAGCACAGTCAAATACATGATGATAGGCCTTCCTGGAACTGGGGAAACCAAGACCGGAGGCTCCTGTAGGTATTGTTTGATCTTCTCAAAGGATTTTTGGCAATCCTCATTCCATGTTACTGCCTGATTTTTGCGTAGCAATTTAAAGATTGATTCACATGTCGCGGTCAGTTGGGAGATGAACCGGGCAATGTAGTTCAATCTTCCTAAAAACCCGCGAACTTCTTTCTCCGTTCGAGGTTCTGGCATATCGATGATTGCTCGAACTTTTTCAGGATCAACCTCTATTCCTCTTTGACTAACAATGAACCCCAGAAGCTTGCCTGATTTCACTCCAAAAGTGCATTTGGCGGGATTCAGTCGGAGCTCAAACTTCCTTAACCGCTCATAAAGCTTCTGCAGATTGTCAACATGGTCATCTTCGGATCTGGACTTGGCAATCATGTCATCTACATAAACTTCTATCTCCTTATGCATCATATCATGGAATAAAGCAACCATTGCCCGCTGATATGTTGCCCTAGCATTTTTCAAGCCAAAGGGCATAACCTTGTAGCAAAAGGTTCCCCATAAAGTGACAAATGTAGTTTTCTCCATATCTTCAGGTGCCATCTTGATCTGATTATATCCTGAGAATCCATCCATGAAAGAGAATGATGCATGTTGGGCAGTATTATCTACAAGAACATCAATGTGAGGCAGAGGAAAGTCATCTTTTGGGCTAGCTCTGTTCAGATCTCGATAGTCGACACACATTCGAACCTTTCCATCTTTCTTGGGGACAGGAACGATGTTAGCAACCCATTGAGGATACTTTACCACTTCTAGGAAACCCGCATCCAGTTACTTCTTGACCTCCTCCTTGATCTTTAAAAACATTTCTACTTTCATCCTTCGTAGCTTCTGCTTTACTGGAGGACACTCCGGCTTTAATGGCAGTTTGTGTTCTGCTACACGAGGGTCTAACCCTGGCATGTCTTGGTACAACCATGCGAAAACATTTTTATAATCCATCAACAACTTGATCATCCTACTTCGCTCCTTTTCTTTCGGAGGAAGGCCAATCTTGACCTATTTTTTATCATCTTCAGTTCCCAAATTGATTAGTTTACTCGGCTCTTCATGGGGCCGAATTTCCCTAGCTTCTTGTTCTACCAACCTCAATAATTCAGGAGGGACTTCCCCATCATCATCAACAACCTCATCAGCATGATCAATAAGATAGTCAAAATTGTATGCTGAGTTATTAACACTGTCATTTTCAAGAGAGTCACTTTTAGATCTGCATTTTGGTAGTTATCAGGGAAAGATTAATGAATAACTGTTAAAGATGGGAAACTGCATTTATTGGTGAGGAACGATGAATAAAAGCGAAAGTAAAAAACAAAAGGGATAAGAACATAAAGATATTGAATGCATGCATTTATTGATAAGTCATACTGAAACGGAAACAAGTAAGCCCATTACAACAAAAATCCTAGAGCCTTGGGCAGAGCTAAAGGATAAGCATTACAGAATTACTTTGAAAAAAAACTCTATGGTCCTGGGGAACTCAATGACCTCCCAATTGTTGAGCTCTGTATCTGGAGGGCATGGATACACCAAATTGACACCATGACCGGCGAGATAATCATCTTTAACAGCTGCTGCTTGGTCCAGGAATGCGAACCCTACACTTCGGAAGCTCTGTCAAATGTCACAGATGGGAACCCTTTCAGCCTCGTATTCACGATTTTCCAGCCGAGCCAACCTCTTTCTTTTCTTCTCTTCTATAACCCTCATCTTGTCGGCCTTGGTGGGTTTATATCCCAACCCAAGCATGTCCTTGTTCTCGGTGAGCATGAGGATGTCAGTGACACCTTGGCTATTCTTCCCCAAACCGCTCCCGGGTCGGTGTCCTCCTTCGAGCATAACCTTAGCCATCATAATGGACGCTTTAGATGACTGAGGTTTCAAGAGTGGAGCACCATCCCCAACATAGGTGGCATTGGCAATTTCAAGTGACCGGAAAGCGGTCTCGAGAGCTTCTTCTGCAGCTTCAATGTAAGGGGTTATTGATGGCTTACTTACTAACATATCCTCCTCTCCATAAACAATTATCAACTTGCTATCGACAATGAACTTCACTTTCTGGTGCAGTGTGGAACGTACAACTCCAGACGAATGGATCCATGGTCTTCCCAGGAGACAATTGTAAGTTGGCGTAATGTCCATTACTTGGAAGAGTATTTCCAAGGTGCAAGGGCCAATCTGAATGGGCCATTCAATTTCTCCCATAACTTCCCTTTGGGTGCCATCGAAAGGCAACTTTGCCAGTGTTGACTTTGGCATTACAGTCAAAGAAGAACATTATCAATGAGAACCCTAGCCATGACATGATCTCGACATTTCACCGAGATGTGTAACGCCTTGTTGTGCCCCATTCCTTCAGCTGGAATTTCGTCATCAATGAAAGTGATATAATTATCAGTAACGATGTTACCCACGATGTTATCAAGCTTGTCAATTGTGATGTCATGAGAGACATGAGCTTGATTCAACACCTTCCTCAGTACTCTCCTATGTGACTCAGAATTCATCAACAAAGACAAAAGAGATATCTGAGCTGGAGTTTGATTCAGTTTATTCACTTTGCTTGATGAACTTCAAGAATTCGCCGACTTCTTCATCAGATACCTCATTTTTATTATCACCCCCTTTAGTATCCTTTTCAGCCGGCGTTCCTTCCACCTTCTCTTTTCCCTTGCGATCTTTTTCTTCCTTTTCTGTTCCCTCCTTTCGCAATACCTCTGGAGTATAAATGCGACCACTCCTGGTCATTCCACCAATTCCCGAAATGTTGGTAATCACAGTGGTCCCATTGGGAGGACTTTGTTGAACCTGCTTATCATATCTCCATGGTACCGCTTTGGTGTCCTTGTAAGGGAAAGGATCTGGGACTCGGATAACAACTGGTGTTGGCCCACTCAAAACCGGCATAGGTTCCTTCTCAGTATAGTGTATCACAACTGGCTTCGGGGCGACTTGCTTAGGAACTGGTTGAGGATTAATCACAATAGTAAAAGGAGTTATCTTAACTGGAGTTGGGGAAATTGTAGATTCAGCGGCTATGTTAATGCCACACTCATTCTATACACAGCCAATTAGGATAATCTTCATATCTATTAACTGTTGCACAATCTGTCGAAATTCTGCACAGTCTTCAATTGAATGCCACATATCCCCGTCGAAGTCACACCTTATTTCTTGATCAAGAGTCTTCTCCTCAACAATTGAGGTTTGCACCAATCCATGTTTTTGTAAAATAACTCTCATGGGAGTTCTGACATCATCCACTTGACTCTTAAGAGTAGGTTCCATAAAGCTATCAACGGCATTGACTCCCGAACCCCCGTGATTTGGCATAGGACCTTGTGCCCCATTCGGATCATCTTTTTGAAAGCTCAACCATTTAGCATCAATAAGCTCTTATACCTTAAATTTGAAAGCCCTGCAGTTCTCAGTGGAATGACCTTTTGCCCCCGCTTGATACTCACATTTATGATTTGGGTCAAACCACTTCGGATAAGGAGGTCCCAACGGTTTCAGTGGGATAGGGGTCAACACAGACTTGCTTATAAGCTGATGCAGTAGCTCAGTGTAGGTCATGGGTATCGGGTCGAAGTGTATTGGCTTTCTTTCCGAGTTATACGGTGGTCTTGTTTGGCTGGTGTTTGGGTTTGGACCTAGGGGTTGAACAATTTGAGGTGGCATGGTAGGGTGTGTTTGAGGCTGAGAAGGGTATGATGGCCGGTAAGGAGCCATCTGTTGAGGATTTGGAATTTGTGAGGTGGCAACGATGTATGGCTGGTTGGCTTGGTGATATGGGGCGTATTGGGCTTGGAAGGCGGGTGTTTGGTTTGGTCTATATTGGTTTGGTTTCTTTTGTTCGAAGGTTAATGTGTGTGCTTCTCCTTCTTTCTTTTTCACAAACGGGGCTCTCTTCGGGCCGTTCATTACTGAAGTCTCAGTGATCTTGCCATTCCTCATTCCACTTTCGATTCTTTCGCCGATAATGACCATGTCAGAAAAGTTCGATGACACGCTTCCAATCATTCTATCATAGAAAGGTGACTGGAGGGTATCAATGAACATTGCCATAATTTCTTTCTCGGCCAATGGAGGCTCTACTTGAGCAGTCAATTCCCTCCATCGTTGTGCATACTCCTTGAAAGTCTCAGTGTCTCTCTTTGCCATATTTTGGAGTTGCATTCTATCGGGAGCCATGTCAATATTGTACTTGTATTGCTTCAGGAATGCATCTGCTAGATCTTTGAAAGATCGGACGTGGGCTCGTTCGAGATACGTGTACCAATTTGAAGCTGCCCCAGTTAAACTGTCCTGGAAGAAGTGAATCAAGATCTTATCATCTTGAGCGTATGATGCCATCTTCCTTACATACATGGTCAAATGGTTTTTGGGACAAGTGGTTCCCCGATATTTGTCAAAATTGGGTACCTTAAATTTTAGTGGAATTACAACATTTGGCAGCAGGCAAAGCTCTGAGGCATCCCGAAGACCATAACTATTTGCCCCTTCAATGGCCCGCAGTCTCTCCTCTAACACTTCCAACTTTTCTTTAGATTGGGAATTCCCTCCTGACTGATTCACTGGAGTTTCACAGTACATATTCTGGGGAAAGGGGTATGGCATGTAGGAGGACCCGAAGTTTGGCATCATTTGAGTCCCCTGGGGTCCATAATGTAGGGTGTATTGTGGATTTTTTGGATTGGCAGAAAGTGTCACTGTCGGGGTGTTACCACTGTAGGGTTGACGGTTTGTGTTTGTGGCATTTCGACAACATCGGTGGGGGTTTGTGTCTGAGTGATATGTTCAGAGTTTTGGATGCCATCTTGTGGGATGGGGGCCGTTGGTGGAACAAATCCATGAGGTAAGCCGTATGGGGGATTGTTCGGGTCAAATGAAAGATGAGTTTGGTTGCTTGGATAAATAGTGAGAGGCATCATGACCCTTGGTTGTTTGTAGCCTTGAATAGGAATCTGAGCAAGACTAGGCGGAATGAGAGGTGTGGTCAGATGTCCTTCGTTCGAGACTGGAGAGTTCTCCTCTGTGTTCTTTTCCTTTTTCATTGCTTGTAGGATCTCCATCATCTTAGTCATCTGATCCTTGATTTGACTGACTTCATCCCTGATCTCTTGGACTTCTTCTAGTTCGTTTACCATGGCTCTTGCCTGTGATCGAGTGCGATAAGGGTGTCTTCGAGCAATTGTTCAGAAAAGCCACACACTGTTTTAATCGAAACAAAAGTGAGAACAAAATGTTGGAAAAAAGCAAAAGCTTTTATGAAAATCACCTTTGGAGTTTTTTTTTTTTTTGAGTTAACACCTTATAACAGACAAGAGATGGTCCCTCCATCCCATACAGAGAGCATTGTGCTCATAAGATGAAGTGGAGTTGACAACAAATCTAGGGGAGAAACAACTCTCCACAATAGATGTTGTCTCAAACACACTAGAAATTCTGAATTGAGACATCTTGTCCTACCCTTTGCGCAGAAGGAAGAATCCTATAAGGCAAAGTTGTAGTTGACAACATACTAAAGGAAGACCATGCTCCACGATAGGTGTCGTCGCAAGTCAAGTGCAAGAGTTGGAGTGCGAAGGAGTCATAGAGGCAAGAACTGATTTCATTAAAAACTCCTCAAAGCAAAACATAGAATTATGGAGGCAAGGCCATATCTCCTCAAAACAATACATAGATTGGGATTACATCATAATTCTCAACATTGTTACAACATTTTCATCCTAAAGTCAATAGCTTAGGTCTCTTTCTTTTTAGCCCTCGAGCAAACCCTCCACACATTTGCATGAAATTATCCAACTCAGCAGGAAGATGAAGCATAGGGTCGGCACGAATTCGTTTTTCTGCCTTTTCAAAGTGTTGGACAAAATTCGGAATACAATAGCTTAGCTCCAAATTCATGCTCATATATCTTTCTTTCCATATGTCAATATCTATCCCTCGCCCTCGCGCCTCTTCTCTCCACCACTTCACGGCATTCATTGCTTGAACCACTTGATCATGATAGTGTTTTACTGAGGTCCACCCTAAATCGCACTGCTTCTTGATTTCGACTAGTAGGATATTCAACTCTTGGACCTTTTGTACCAATTCATCAGCCATCCTGTCTTGTGCGCAAATTTGCTTTTGTAATTTGCCATTGACTCCCTTTTGTCGATTGACTTCCACTTCCAATGACTTTCTCATATCTCCTTGCTTAATGACTTCTTCTTCTAACTGGCGCTTTTCTTTTCTTAGTTGATGTCTTTTTGTTGTCAAGGACAATACTTTGCTTTCAAGATTCTGGATCCTAGTCATGACGCTCGGCGGAACCTTGTTTGTGTTTGTAACACCCCGATTTTTCACTGTTTCAAAATAATCGAAAATACGGACGATTATTTGTATATATTTATATGAGTATTAAAAAATTATTTTTAAATAAACGGAGTTTATCACTCAATCCTACTTGGATGTAGGAAGCTACGATTAAAATTTAGGTTGAAACGACGGGCGAATCCTGACCCGCTATTTTCACTGACAGTATATTTATACTGCTCAAAAGACCTAATTTTAATTCGTCAACAAAAGACTTAAGATTTTATTTTATTTCCTACAATTGTGTATTTTTAGAATTATTTCATAAAAAAATGAAATAATATATGTTTTACGGGCGGAATACGTAATCGGGTGAACGGCAAAGTGGATTTCGGAGTTTCCAAGAGCAGATAAAGAGGTTATCTTAGGATTTGGAGATGACTCATGGGTAGGAATCATACTTTTAAGTCTAGAAGGTTCTACAAGGTTAAAGTGAAAATTTGTGAATTTTACGCTTAAGTCCCTGAACTTTCAATTAATTACACTTTGGTCCCTAAGTTAGTTCCTATTTTTTTCTAAGTGAATTGGGCCAGAATATTTGTTCCTCGTCTATTATTGGACCGTGGCTTTGAGGCCCAAATTCCTAGTCCATGGATTAATTCCATGAAACCCATTTGAAACCATACAAGTTTCCTATGTCAAGATTAAGCTTAAGCCTTTTGGTGGGCCCCACAAAGATGAATTCAAGCCCAAGTTTTCAAGGCCCATACGCAAGCCCAAGAAGGAGTGGGGGCTGCCTTAGTTTGGAAGAGTCAAGTGGATTCTTGAAGTTTCCACACAATTCCACAATGTTCCACTATATTCTCCAAGGTTCCACACAATTCTCAAGTGTTCTCAAATGTTCTCAAGTGTTCTAGGTTCTTCTCAAAATATCTCATGAAAAATCACTCAAGATAAGTCAAGATGAGACCACATTTAATGTGGCACATGGTCATCATTTCAATCTATTGACAATTTGCAAAATAGTCCTTATACTTTTGGAATCTTTGCAAAATGGTCCCTATGAGTTAATTGCACTTAAATCCTTAGAAAAGTCACCTCCTTTCCACTTAACCCCTCAAAAGTGGCGCAGCCCACATCTTTATAAAGATGCTTTCACTTCATTATTTGACATTTTTGCACTTTGCACAAAAAACCACTCAAAAGTTCTAAGTTCATAAGCCTTTTAGCATCATTTTGTGAAGAAAGTTCTTGGATCTTCACTTGTTTTTGATCTTCAAGAGGTGAATCATATTCTCTTTCTCTAATCATGTCTATGTTCTTCAATAAGTTTCATGATTCAAAGTCTATTTCATCTATGTTCATCACTTTTAAGTTTCTAGATCTAGAACTTTAAAAATTCATAACTAATTCTAGAAAAATCCTTTTGACATGAAACCAATTGCTATGATCTTATAATCATCTCTATTTTCATCATCTAGAAGCATATGATCATGAGAAATTTCTTTCCTTGATTTCTGGGCTAGGCCGAATCCATTGAATAGTGATGTTCATGGATTTTGTTTCATTTTCATGTCTTGATTCATGATTCAATCATCAAGTACCTTGGTAGTTCTTGTATGTAAGTACATAGAAGATCAAAAATCAAACCCTAACCTATTTGTTCATAAAGGCTGGTCGCGCTGTCGCGCACGTGCCAAAAAGAACGAGCGGTTTACAAAAATGTAGTTTAGGGCGACAACTCGGATGTCGTCTCAGAAGGACTCTTGAAGTGTTATTTGTCACAAAAATCAGCTTTTTTTTTTTTTTTTTGGGGGGGGTTGGATTGGAATGCAAATAAGAAACAAAGCAAAATAAAGCAATGAAAACAAAGCAGTTGAAAAGGTTATCAAATAGCTAAAGACGATTAATCTATTGTTCTCGATTTCCCAACTATCATCGGTTCATGCAATTTCCAAGCCCTAGGCAGATTCTAATCCCCTCCCGGTTGTAGCAACAATTTACAAGCGAAACCGCTACTACAGATATATGTCCCTATTCCCGAATTAAGCAAACGGGGTTAAGCCCTTCGTGAACTAAGCGAACACGAAACGAACACACACGAATTAAGCAAACGCGATTAATTATAGGAACATAATATCACCAAAAATAAATCAACACAACACAATATACTCCTGAATCAAGCAAACAGAAATATATAGCATGGCATTGAAAAGGGAAAAGCATACAAAACAGGAAATACAAGAACCTCAATTGTAGTGGAAATCGATTACAATAGATTGATCCTAGAAAGTTAGTTCTCCATGGAAAAACGAAAACACGCAGAAAAAGGTAAAAACAATGGAGAAGCAAAAGTTCTTCCAATCTGCCCAGAACAGCCATTTATACTATTCAGAAATTTAGCCCACTCGCGAGGCGAACCCTCATTCGCGAGGCGAATATCATGAAGAGTCAGCAACGTTTGGTCTTCTCGCGGGGCGAAGTACTGATCGCGTGGCGAGGAATGGAACAGTCATGGCTTCTGGCCTTCAGTCTCGCGAGGCGAGACATGTATCCGCGAGGCGATACAGAACGGGTTGCATTTTTCTGGAACAGTCAGCTTTCAGGGTCGCGAGGCGAGGTGTTGTTCACGGGGAAAGTGCAACTTAAAAGTGATTCACACAGTCAAAAAAATGTTGGAGGCTCAAAACCTCACCTGGACATTCATGCAAATTGTTTGATAGAGATTCTATCCCTAGTGTGTGCTTCCCTTCACCCCAAACTTATCATAAATCATGCCATCATAACAAAATCTCAAAGTTCAGTTTTCAATCACATGGGGATCACTTTTCAAAAACAAAAATTTTTTTCAGCCTAGGGGGAATCATCACATAAATCATGCAATCAATCTGTGCAAAATCAATCAAAATCCAGCAAACTTGCCGACTCAAGACTAACACAATTTATTCAAGAGCTAAAAGAAAAAACAAGACAAAACAAAACTACAACTAGTTCCCTCCCCCACACTTAAAACATACATTGTCCCCAATGAACAACATAACTATAAAATCAGATTGAGGGAAAGGAAATGGTACTCCCTGATCAAGTGTCAGTGTAGGTGGGAGCTTCCAAGGAGAGCTCCTCAACATTAGTATCCACAGGAACACCAGCATCCACACCATGGAATGGCTTCAGCCTCTGCCCGTTAACCTTGAAGGTCTTGTTGGTACCTGCACTTTTAATCTCTACTGCACCATAAGGAAAAACGTCAGTAACAACAAAGGGGCCATCCCATTTGGACCTAAGTTTCCCAGCCATCATTTTCAGGCGGGAATTAAACAGTAAGACTTTCTGGCCCATAAAAAATTCTTTCCTAGCAATCATCCTATCATGAAAAAGTTTTGTTTTCTCTTTATAAATCCGGGAGCTTTCATAGGCTTCTAGCCTAAGCTCCTCAAGTTGCTGCAACTGTAGTTTCCTTTCAACACCAGCTTTCTTTATTTCCAAGTTCTGAGACTTGATCGCCCAATATGCACGGTGCTCAACTTCCATCGGGAGGTGACATGCCTTACCAAATACAAGCCGAAAGGGGGACATTCCTATAGGCGTCTTGAAAGCGGTCCTCTGAGCCCACAATGCGTCTTCCAGACGGCGGCTCCATTCCTTTCTATTGTTTGCACCATCTTCTCTAGAATCTGCTTGATCTCCCTATTTGATAACTCGGCCTGGCCATTGGTGCAGGGATGATAAGCGAGTGGAAACTCTATGCACAACCCCATATTTCCCGAGTAAGGCTTCCATGGTACTTCATTGCAGAAGTGAGTGCCACAGTCAACGATAATAGCCTTAGGTATGCCAAACACCAAAAAATGTTGGACCTAACAAATTTGGAAACAACTTTAGCATCGTTAGTCCTAGTGGGGATTGCTTCCACCCACTTTGAAACATAGTCAACAGCCAAAAGAATATATAGAAAACCAAAAGAAGCAGGGAAAGGACCCTTAAAATCAATCCCCCACACATCAAAAACCTCACAAAAAAGCATGGGTTGCTGAGGCATCTCACTCCTACGAGTGATGGCAGGGCCTGCTGTTTGACATTCCTTGCAATTTCTGTAGACCTCATAGGCATCTTTAAAAATTGTGGGCCAGTAGAACCCAGAATCCAGGACCTTTCTTGCCGTCCTCTGTGGTCCAAAGTGTCCTCCAACTTGAGAGGCATGTGAAAAGTGTAAAATGGACTCTGTCTCATGATCGGGGACACACCTCCGAATCACCTGATCACTGCAAAACTTCCAAAGGTACGGATCATCCCACACATAGTACTTTGCATCGCTCCTGAGCTTGTGGAACTTGGATCTACTTGTACTGCGGGGAACAACACCAGCAACAAGAAAGTTAACTATGTCAGCAAACCAGGGGGTTACCCCATACAGATGTAGAAGTCGCTCATCAGGAAAATCATCTTGGATGGGAGAAGGATCCTCATCCCTTGCTATTCGGGTCAAGTGATCAGCTACCAAATTTTCAGCTCCACTCTTGTCTTTTATCTCCACATTGAATTCTTGGAGCAAAAGCATCCACCGGATCAATCTTGGCTTAGCTTCTGGTTTCTTTAACAGGTACTTCAGAGCTGCATGGTCAGTGAAAACAATAACTTTTGAACCTAGTAAATATGACCTAAATTTATCAAGTGCAAACACAACAGCTAGCAGTTCTTTCTCAGTGGTGGTGTAATTGGATTGTGTAGCATCTAATGTCCTAGAAGCATAGTGAATTACATGGGCAGCCTTGCCCACCCTTTGTGCCAGAACCGCTCCCACAGCAAAATTGGAAGCATCACACATGAGTTCAAAAGGGAGTGTCCAGTCTGGGGGCTGGATGATGGGGGCAGAGGTCAATGCTTTTTTCAGGTAGTCAAATGCCTTCTTGTAATTTTCATCAAAATCGAACATGGCATCATTCTTCAGCAGGTTTGACAATGGTAGAGCTATCTTGCTGAATTCCTTAATAAAGCGCCTGTAGAAACCTGCATGACCAAGAAAAGAACGGATCTCGCGTATGCAAGATGGGTAAGGCAATGAAGAAATCACATCAATTTTTGCAGGATCTACTGAAATACCCTCTTTAGAAATAACATGACCCAAAACAATCCCCTGTTCTACCATAAAGTGACATTTTTCATAGTTCAAAATCAAATCAGTCTCAATGCATCTTTCTAGAACTAAACTCAGACTATGCAGACATGCATCAAATGAGGAGCCATATACAGTGAAGTCATCCATGAACACCTCCATGCAATTTTCAATGAATTCAGTAAAAATGCTAAGCATGCATCTTTGGAAGGTGCCAGGAGCATTACAAAGGCCAAATGGCATCCTCCTATAGGCAAACGTACCGAAGGGGCACGTGAAAGTGGTCTTTTCCTGATCCTCAGGGGCAATATGGATCTGAAAATACCCGGAAAAGCCATCAAGAAAGCAGTAATGAGATTTACCAACCAGCCGATCCAGCATCTGATCTATGAACGGCAAAGGAAAGTGATCCTTTCTGGTGGCCTGGTTCAACTTCCTATAATCTATACAGACTCGCCAGCTATTCTGGACTCTAGTGGGTACAAGCTCATTATTATCATTTCTAACTACTGTGAGACCGGACTTCTTGGGTACAACTTGCACCGGACTTACCCAAGTACTATCAGAGATGGGGTATATAATACCTGCCTGCAGAAGTTTAGTCACCTCTTTCTTCACCACATCCAGAATCAATGGGTTTAGCTGCCTTTGGGCCTACCTTACTGGTTTAGCCCCTTCCTCCAATAGAATTATGTGCATACATCTGGAGGGGCTAATTCCTGGAATGTCAGCCAAGGTCCACCCAATAGCCTTCTTGTGCTTCTTCAGAACCTCCAATAGTTTTGCTTCCTGGTCAGAGTCAAGGCTGGAGGAAATAATGACTGGAAGTTTTTCATTTGTCTCCAAGTAGGCATACTTCAGGTTCCCAGGAAGTGGCTTGAGCTCTAAGGAGGGTGGCTGCTCAATGGATGGTACATTAGGAGTAGCCATGATGTCAAGGACTTCTGCTGAACAGACAGCTTCACTCTCACTATCACTATCACTATCACTATCACCCTGTAAAGTTGAATCAAGAAACTCAGCACAAACAGCACACGGGTTAGTGTCAGTACAATCAGTACATGAATATAAATCATCAAACCCAGAAATAAATGGAAAATCAGTAACAAGGTCCTCATGGGTATCATCAATGATCTCAGAAAGTAACTCTAATTGGAAAACCGAGTGCTCCTCCAGTGGGTGTTTCATAGCATCAAAGATGTTGAACTTTGCCACAATATCACCAAACTCCATAGACATAGTCCCATCATTAACATCAATTTTAGTCTTGGCTGTCTTCATGAATGGTCTGCCCAAGATTATTGGTGATCTACTGGAATTTGTCTCTCCTGCCATGTCTAGGATGTAGAAGTCAACAGGGAAAATCAGCTCATCAACTTGTACTAGCACATCTTCTACCATTCCCATGGGGCGGGCACTGGCCCTGTTGGCCAACTGGATGGTGAGACCTGTATACTGCAAGGGACCAAGATCAAGGTTATTGAAAATAGATGTAGGCATGACATTTATCCCAAATCCAACATGCAATTTTCAAATCTTCTATCCCCAATAGTGCATGGAATAGTAAATGTGCCCGGATCCTTTCACTTTTGTGGTAGTGCCTGAGTAGGGGCTAAAGCAACAACTCTGTCTGGTGCAGGCTTAGACTGGATAAGAGCTGAAACATTTCTTCCCAAATCAACTCTCTCATTATTCTTCAACTTCCTCTTGTTGGTGCATAGATCCTTCAGAAATTTGGCATACTTAGGAACCTGCTTGATCACATCCAAAAGAGGAATATTTACAGCCACCTTTCTGAACACATCAAGAATTTCCTTCTCCTTTTCTTCACCACCAATCTTCTTATTTGTCTGTACTCTGTGTGGGAAGGGGATCGGTGGTATGTATACCTTCTCAGCTTCAACATCAACTGAAGGCTCCGGAGTTACCTCAACAGTTTCTTCATTTTTCTCGGAGGTTGCCTCAACAACTCTTCCAGATCTCAGAGAAATGGCACTCACATTAGGATTGGATGCATTGGGATTCATCACTGTCTGTGCAGGTAGCTGGGTTGTCCCTTGAGCTTGCTGTATGTTATTTACGGAAGTGGCAAGCTGTCCAACTTGTGTCCTCAAATCTAGAATGCTAGCATCTGTTCGCTGCTGATACTGTGCCTGTGAGGCCTGGAACTGTGCCTGGAACTCTCCAATTTGCTGCTGCAACTGTAGATTTTGTTCAGTCATTCGCTTGAACATGTCCTCCAGTGAAGGTCCAGAAGGTGCAGAAGTGGTCACTTGAGGAGGATTCTGAGGTGCCATCGGTTGTTATTGGGATGAGTTCCCATACCGAAGATTAGGATGATTCCTCCAATTGGGATGGTACCTATTTGTGGAGAGGTCTGGAGTGCTGTACCGGTTCTGGTTATTGCCTTGATTATAGGGATGGACTGCATAAGCCTGAGACAGATCAGTGACGAACTCTTCCTTCGGAATGGGGCATGCATCATACGGGTGCTCAGGAGAGTTGCACATGCTACACAACCTTGCAGGCTGAACCCTATCTATTGCCAATTGCCTTACAAAAGAAGTGAGCTCATCCATTCTATTCTCAAGGGCCTGGTTGGACGAAGAGCTATGGACCTCATGCACACCTCTTGTCTCAACAGAATTTCTCCTGGTAGTAAACTGCTGGGAATTCAGTGACATATTTTCAATGAGTTGCTTGGCAGCAGCTGGGGTCTTATCAACAAGTGCTCCCCCACTAGCAGCATCCAAAATATTCCTATCCATCGGCAGTAACCCCTCATAAAAGTACTGGATAAGAAGTTGTTCAGAAATCTGATGCTGGGGGCAACTGGATACCAAATGCTTGAATCTTTCCCAATATTCAGCTAACGACTCATTTCCTTGTCTGATGCCACATATTTCCTTCCTTATTGACGCAGCTCTGGAAGCAGGAAAATATCTCTCTAAGAAAACCCTCTTCAAATCATTCCAGGTGGTGATAGAGTTTGGCTCAAGATATAACAGCCAATCCTT
This sequence comes from Sophora flavescens, assembly GCA_030762895.1. NCBI lineage: Eukaryota > Viridiplantae > Streptophyta > Magnoliopsida > Fabales > Fabaceae > Sophora > Sophora flavescens. The sequence continues at coordinate 214,939,896 of CM061065.1, forward strand.
TGCAGCTCCCTAGAGTGAGAACGGAAAAGCTTTCAGCTTGATGCTATCCTCAGTTACTCCCTCTGATCTCGAGGTTGTGGAGCAGACAACCTGGAATTCCTTCAAGTGCTTGTGTGGATCCTCACCTGCAAGACCATTAAACTTTGGCAACAAGTGAATGAAACCAGATTTTAATTCAAAAGGAGTATCAGCACCAGGATATGCAATACACAAGCCATTGTAATTTACATCAGGGGCATCAAGCTGTCTTAATGTCCTTTGGTCACCCATGTTTTCAAAAACAGTTTTAGAATTAGAATCACTACTAGTGCTAGCCCGAAATTCTCTACGGCGTGTGTGCAGTGTTCTTTCAATTTCAGGATCAAAATCACACAATTCAGGGCAATTGGACCTAGTAGCCAGACCAATCCAAAACAAGAACGAAAATAAAAGAAAGAAAAGAAAAAATAAAATGTGAAGAATAACAAACAAGAGTCCACGGCAACGGCGTCAATTTTTGGTCGCGCTGTCGCGCACAAGCCAAAAAGAACGAGCGGTTTACAAAAATGTAGTTTAGGGCGACAACTCGGATGTCGTCTCACAAGGACTCTTGAAGTGTTATTTGTCACAAAAATCGGTTTTTTTTTTGGGGGGTGGGGGGGTTGGATTGGAATGCAAATAAGAAACAAAGCAAAATAAAGCAATGAAAACAGAGCAGTTGAAAAGGTTATCAAATAGCTAAAGACGATTAATATATTGTTCTCGATTTCCCAACTATCATCGGTTCATGCAATTTCCAAGCCCTAGGCAGATTCTAATCCCCTCCCGGTTGTAGCAACAATTTACAAGCGAAACCGCTGCTACAGATATATGTCCCTATTCCCGAATTAAGCAAACGGGGTTAAGCCCTTCGTGAACTAAGCGAACACGAAACGAATACACGCGAATTAAGCAAACGCGATTAATTATAGGAACATAATATCACCGAAAATAAATCAACACAACACAATATACTCCTGAATTAAGCAAACAGAAATATATAGCATGGCATTGAAAAGGGAAAAGCATACAAAACAGGAAATACAAGAACCTCAAGTGTAGTGGAAATCGATTACAATAGATTAATCCTAGAAAGTTAGTTCTCCATGGAAAGACGAAAACACACAGAAAAAGGTAAAAACAATGGAGAAGCAAAAGTTCTTCCAATCTGCCCAGAACAACCATTTATACTATTCATAAATTTAGCCCACTCGCGAGGCGAACCCTCATTCGCGAGGCGAATATCATGAAGAGCCAGCAACGTTTGGTCTTATCGCGGGGCGAAGTACTGATCGCGTGGCGAGGAATGGAACAGTCATGGCTTATGGCCTTCAGTCTCGCGAGGCGAGACATGTATCCGCGAGGCGATACAGAACGGGTTGCATTTCTCTGGAACAGTCAGCTTTCAGGGTCGCGAGGCGAGGTGTTGTTCGCGGGGCGAACCAGAGAGGATGACATTTTTACTATTCTGCTGGCTTTCAGGGTCGCGAGGCGAGAAGATTCTCGCGAGGCGAATCCCTTGTTTCTTTATTCCCTCAACTTCTATTTAACCTGAAAACAAAGAAATAGCTATAAGTGCATTATTTGACTCAAAACTGGCTAAATTATCCTAAAACTACTTTAGAGACTCAAAACCTTGCTTGAGGACAATCTAATCTAATTTGGGTGAAAATATGATATAATTTGCACAAAACCCTGGTCATACTAGCCATAAAACTAGATGAGCCAGATGCTTATCAAAGGCCGAACCCTAGGTGGGTGAGATTTGATGAGTTTTGTTCAAAGTTTCCATTAATGACCTTAGTAATCAAGCTATTAGTATGTATGCTTAATAAATCCAAGTTGGTTTATCAAACTAAAAACCCTAGCCCCATGAACATGTCAAGGTCGAATCTTAGTATATGAGAGTTAGGAAGTTTTGAGTTTAAAATTTAGTTGTTTAGTCACTAATCCATGATCTTGGTTGATTAAGGACCAATAATCTATGACTTAACCATGATTAGAAATTTTAAGGATTTTGAACCCTAAAAGTCAGCCCTTGGCCGAAACCTAACCCTCATGAGCTAAGTATGTTGTTGTTTGATTTGATTTATTTTGGTTGTAATTCGTGATGAAGGAATCGATCAGGTTGGTTTGACCAAAAGCCGACGGAGGAAACCGGATTAAATCGGGAGATTGTTTGAAAACGTTAGTTTGAGTCTTCAAGAGGTAAGGGGAGCTTACCTGAGGGATTTTCTCAATAACTATTTGATTTTAGTGTGGCTTATATGATTTATATGTGGTTTGTGATTAATTGTTTATGTTTTTTACGATGTGTTGTTTATCTATGTATCGGTGATTGATCTGCTTTTAATTTATTTAATTATCTGCAGTAGTATATTATGTTGCTATGATGCATGATCTGCCTGGTGATAGAATTATGATGATGTTGTTGAATGTTGAATGTTGGTTGAGAGGCCTGACAGTGGTCAGTGCACAACCGATTAATCAGATAAAAGATTTAATAAGCTGTGAAAATTATATTCAACGTTTTATGGAGAATGTTGGAATATAATAGTGGTGGAAAATATTATTTTGAAAAATGATGAGTTCTTGAGAAATATTATTATTTTAATGATTTATTAGTGTAAAAGAAATTTAGGAGTCACGGTGAGAGCGTAACCGTGAAATTTTTTAGTACTGCTAATTTTTATGCAAGAAATTTCGAAATATTATAAAAAGTTATTTTATGAAATTAATATTCGAAAATAATTTATAAAAAAAATAATAATAAAATAAAAATAATAATAAAAGTCAAAGTCAAAGTCAAAGTTTGACTTTAAAAACATTTTCTTGAAAATTGATAAACGACGGCAAGTTTCGAAATTATTTACGGTGAAAGTATAAAAAAGCAGTACGTATTTTGAGAAGAGGTTTAATTTGAATTGATTTTTTTTTTTTTAAGAGTTGAAGTTTCAGTAAAAAGAATTTTTAGTGATTTGACGTTATTTTGGAAAAATGAGTTTCCGAAGGAAAAGTGGATTTTTCTATGATTTGATGTGTTACAAATGAATTTCAAGTAGAAAGGATTTTCTATAAATGAGTTTATTCAATGACGTATTTCCGGTAACTTAGATAAGTTGCGGAGATCTTATCTTGGATTTGTTTTCCTAGACGAAAACAATGTAAAGGACGATATAGAACTTAGTAACCGAGATGTCGGGGTACTAGTGTTCTTGTGACGTTATCCTATTTTGGATTTATTTTTCACATACAGAAACGATGCAAAACGATGTAAAAACGATGTAAAACGATGATATGGAACTTAATAACCGAGACGTCGGGATATTAAGGTTCGTTGTGTTGTAGACTGGTGATCATCCTCTGGCTAACTAGTTTTATAACTAGTAAGATCACGGTTTTTGTGCTGATTATTCGAGTTTCAATCTCGTCTTAGCCCAGATTTGGATTTAACTGTCCTCGAGCAACATTTTGAGTTTCTTAAGTAGTTTAGGACATTTTAGTTAGTTTTTGAGTCAAATAAAGCATTCACTGCTATTTCGTGTTTTCAGGTTGATAGGAAAAGCAAGAAGGGAAGAACACCTGAAGCAGAGGCCATCACGCTCAGGCCGTGACACTGGTCACGGCCGTGATGAGCTACCCATGGAAGACAGAAATGATCACGACCGTGATAGATCAGCACCCAAAGTCAGAAGCGATCACGGCCTGGCCGTGATAGGCATCACAGTCGTGACGGAACAGAATTTGAATGCGCGCCCTTGACAGAAGCGGTCACGGCCTGGCCATGATGGCCATCACGACCGTGACGTGCGGTCTCTTTATAAACAGGAACGCAGCAGACACAGAAAATCATCCAATTTTCACAGTTTTACATAATATTTCTAGGTTTTGTTATACCCTTGATGGAGAACTAATTCCCTTGCGTTATATCTACTAAAAGAAGTTAAAACGTTTTAAGTTGTTTTCTACTACCACGAACCTAAGACTGATTGCAACGGTATAGGGGCTTCGTGATTGAGCACTCGTACTTTGAGGTCCTATGTTGTTAATAAAAGTTGTAAAGATGTTTAAAACGATGTTGGGTCGTAAGCTTTTGAGAGCTTCGATGTTTAAAACAATGTTGGGTCGTAAGCTTTTGAGAGCTTCAATGTTTAAAACGATGATGCTTTTGAGAGCATTCGATGGTTCAAACGATGTTGGGTTTTAAGCTTTTGAGAGCTTTGACAAATAAAGATATAACACAAAGAAAAGTGTTGAGAACAAAATGTTTTTCTTGCATGCATTGGGCAGACGTGCCATGATCAAACGAGTGATTACCTTGCGGCGTCATGGTAGATCATACAAAGATGTTCTCATTGTGCCTGGGGTTTGGACAATGAGGCCCCATCTATGGTGTTATCACTGTGCCACGATGTTGGACAGTGTGCGATGGGTTTTAACTGTGTGCCTGTGGCTGTGTGCCTGTGGCAATCGAGTCTGATAAACTCATCACGAGGTTGGAGATATCTCAGGATATTAGGTGTACGGGCCGAGGTTACAAACCCGGCCACCGAGCCCAAGTACCCGGCCCAGTCCGGAAATTAAAGATAATAAATCAAAGATCACTTAATTGAAGAGATAAGATATTTATATTAAATCCTGATATTATCCAAAATAACCTTATCTGGTTAAAAGGGATAATATCCCTTAAATTAAGGAATCATATCTCAAAGGAGATATCAAGGGACAAATCAAATCCCTAAAAGATATTAAGAGATAAATCAGATCTCTAAGAGATAGGGGAATCCTATTATAAAAGGAGGAGTACCCCTCATAAGAGACTCACTTTTCACTGAACAGAGGTGACTCTCTCTTAAGCGTGTTAGAGAAACTAGTGCCGACCAAGTGACTATCAGAGAGTCCTTGCTCCCTAGTATTCGTCCGATACAAAATTAAGAGATCGAGATCACCACGGCCAAGGGTCGAATCAAGAACTACGTCCGGCTTTGATTTCCTTCGGGATACGTAGGACCGGAATCACCGAATTCTGTCAAGCCAAATCCTAAAACAACCCCAATATTCATCCTTGGTTTGACGTTCACGGCAGGGGCTCCGAGAAACCGGATCCGGCAGAACATTTGGCGCCCACCGTGGGGCCGAGGTGAAACTTTCCCCGGTTCCGCAAGAAAAGCTCGATGGTGACTACACGCAATGGATTGCGGGGAGGGGGGAGCAGCGTGAATCACGAGGGCCAGGAGGCTTCGGACGCCCAGAACCATGACAATCATCTTTTCTCCCCCCTCAGTGAAGGTAACCCTCGGTTGGAGGAAATTATGGAGCAACTCAAGCAGCTTCGAAAGGAAAACGAGGAGATACGGGCGCAAAATCAGAAGCTTTTGAAAGCCCGAAAAAAGGGAAGGTCCCTGACACCTTCAGACGGAGAACAATCCTCACCCGAGGCCAGCAAGGATCCTCCGGCGCACTCTCCTCGGGGCACTAACCGAGCATCCAAGACCAAACCCCCTCCTGGGGCATCGGAAGTCAAGTCCCACGCAGGGAGGACTGACCAGAAAGAAAGGACATCAGATCGACGTCCGAGGCTCCCCTTCACCGAGGACATTAATGAGGTAAACGTGCCAACCCATTTTAAGCCCCTTAACATAGACAAATTCAATGGCACCACTGATCCAACCGAGCATGTAGAGTCCTTTATATCCTCAATTTACTTAGTGACTGATTTGGAGGCCGTCATGTGCAAAGTTTTTCCAACTACCTTACAAGGCCCAGCTCTGACCTGGTTAAAAAATCTGCCGCCTCAGTCAATTGATTCTTTTGATGCGCTCATAACCAAGTTCACGGCACAATTTGCGGCAAGCCGAAGGCACAGGAGGCACTCAGTCTCACTGGTAAATTTCAAGCAGGAAAGAAATGAATCACTCAGAGATTACATGGCCCGTTTCAATGCAAAGCAGATCCTGATTCCCAATATGAGCTCGGAACTCTGCCTCCACACCGTTATGGCTGGTCTTAAGCCAGGGCCATTCTTCGAGTACCTATCTCGGAAACCACCGAGAGATTTTGAGGAGCTACAGGAAAAGGCTACAGGGTTCATGAACTCAGAAGAGATGCTAGAGTTTAAAAGGCAAGAAAGAGGTTACGAGGACAAGAGCTCAGCCTCCAACAAAGACAGAAACAGGGGGTCTGACTCGCGTAGGACCCAAAAATCCAGTGAAAGAGAGTTCCCGCAGAGGCATTCCAGGCATCCATCTTTCACTCCGCTGAACCGATCTCGGGCAGCCATCCTGCAGGAGGTGTGCAGAGCAGAATTGCTTACATTACCTGAACCGTCCAAAACAATGGACAATGCTGACAGAAGCAAGGAATGTGCGTGGCATCAGAACTATGGACACTCCACTGAAGAGTGCAAAACACTCCAGAGAAAGATTGAGGACTTGGTGCAAGCAGGCCGTCTTGACCGGTTCGTCCGCCGAGGTGGCAATGGTGACAGACGATTTGGTCGGAGACCACAAAGACACGGTAATGATGACCGAGATCGAGATACAAACAATCGAAGAAATCATCAGGGCGGAGATCGCCAGAACAACCAAAGGCCCCCGGTAGAAGAATCGGAGGGAGGAATCAGGGGGGTCATCAATACAATCTCGGGGGGATTTGCAGGAGGAGGAGCAACGAGCTCAGCTCGGAAGCGGCATGTCAAAGCTCTCCGATCTATTAACACAGTGTCTGGAAGACCTCCAAGGGCAAGGCCCCCCATAACATTCACAGATGATGACTTCCAGGGGGTAGATCCCAACCAGGATGACCCGATGGTGATAACGGTCGAGCTGGCCAACTTCTCGGTCAGACGAACGCTTATTGACCAGGGAAGCTCGATCGATATTCTCTACCTGGCGACCTTCAAGAAGCTCGGCATCCCCGAAAAGTTAATTAAAGAACAGGAGGACAAGTTGGTGGGATTTGCTGGGGAACAAGTCAAGACTCGAGGATATATAGATCTTTTAACAATGTTCGGAGAAGGCAGACTCTCCAAGTCTCAGATCTCATCGGGTATGTCATCGTAGATGCCACCACGTCGTACAATATTCTGATCGGAAGACCGAGCGTTGAATGAGCTCGGGGCAATTGTCTCTACCCCACACCGACAATGAAGTTCCCACCGACTGGGAGATAGTTTCAGTCCGAGCTGACCAAAAATTGGCAAGGCAGTGCTATGTTGACAGCCTGAAGGTTTCCCGTCACCAGGACGGCCCTAAGAAAATAGAGGAGGGTAAAGCAGAGCTGGTAAGCTCGGTCAGCTCGGTAAATTCAGCAAGTACAGTCAGTATGTTTGAGCTGGACCCAAGGGCAAAGATGTATGAGACCAGAGCCGAACCAACGGAGTCCTTAGAGAGGTTCCAGTTGAGAGTCCATCCTGAACAGTGCACCCACGTCGGTAGTCAGCTGGACCCCTCACTCAGAGAGAAGATTCACATGGTACTAATAAAGAATGCCGAACTGTTCACTGGAAGACATCGGACATGCCGGGCATAGATCCTAACTTTATGTGCCATAGGCTGTCTATATGTCCCGAAGCTAAACCTGTGACTCAGAGAAAAAGGAAGCTGGGTGAAGAAAGGCGCCGAGCTATGGCCGAGGAGACCTCTAAACTACTCAAAGCTAATTTCATCCGCGAGGTGAAATACACCACTTGGTTAGCCAACATAGTATTAGTCAAAAAGGCCAATGGTAAGTGGCGCATGTGCACCGACTATACCGACCTCAACAAGGCGTGCCCAAAGGATTCCTATCCCTTGCCCAACATTGACAGGCTGGTAGATGGGGCCTCAGGATATAAGGTTTTGTCCTTCTTGGATGCATATTCCGGCTACAACCAGATCAGGATGTACCCCCCCGACGAAGAAAAAACAGCGTTCATGACCGATGGGGCTAATTATTGTTACCAAGTAATGCCTTTCGGCCTAAAAAATGCCGGGGCAACATATCAGAGGCTTATGGACAAGGTTTTCGTAGATCAAATCGGAAAGAACTTAGAAGTGTATGTTGATGACATGGTAGTAAAATCTGATGACCCGAGTCAGCACCCATCCGACCTCGAGGAAATCTTCGGACAACTCAGAAAGTACAACATGAGACTGAATCCAGAGAAGTGCTCTTTTGGTGTGCAGGGAGGAAAATTCTTGGGGTATATGCTAACCCATCGAGGCATCGAAGCCAATCCAGATAAATGCAGAGCCGTCATGGAAATGCGAAGTCCTCGGAATATGAAGGAAATTCAAAGGCTGGCCGGCCGATTAGCCTCCCTATCCCGCTTTCTACCGAAGTCCGCAGAAAAGGCACGACCTTTTTTCCAGCTCCTGAAGAAACCGAAGGATTTCATTTGGACTAAAGAGTGTGAGAAGGCATTCGAAGATCTGAAACTTTTCTTGGCCTCTCCCCCAATCCTTACTCGGCCTCAGCTCGGCAAGGATCTGTACCTATACCTCTCAGTCAATGATTGTGCAATCAGTGCAGTAATTACCCAGGAAGAGGAGGAGCAACAGATGCCGGTATACTATGTCAGTAGAATCTTGAAAGACGCGGAAACGCGATACCAAGTAATTGAAAAACTGGCTCTCACCTTAGTGATGGCAGCTCGGAAGTTACGGCCCTATTTCCAATCTCATCAAGTCATCGTCAAAACGGATCATCCGATAAAGCAGGTACTCAGGAAACCTGATCTAGCCGGACGAATGATAACTTGGTCAGTGGAGTTGTCAGAGTTCGGCCTACGGTATGAACCGAGGGGGCCAATGAAGGCCCAGTGCCTCTCAGATTTTATTGCCGAGCTTTCTTCCAAAACAAGGTCGGAATCCTTCCTCTGGCTCTTGTACGTTGATGGATCGTCTAACCAGAAAGGAAGCGGGGCTGGCATAATTCTCGAAGGACCCGATGATCTAGTCCTCGAGCAATCGTTGAAGTTTGGGTTCACTGCTTCAAACAACCAAGCAGAGTATGAAGCCCTCATTGCTGGGCTGTTACTAGCCAAAGAAGTCGGGGTTCGGGAGCTAAAGTGCAGAAGTGACTCACAGCTCGTAACGGGACAAGTCGCGGGCAATTATCAGACAAAGGACCCCCAATTAACCAAATATCTCTGCAAGGTTAATAGCCTCATCTCCGAGTTTGAGCATCTCCATTGAGCACATACCTCGAGAAGAAAACTCCAGAGACGATCTACTTTCCAAATTAGCAAGCACAAAAAAGGCTGGCCAACTCAAGACTTTTATTCAAGAAAGCCTCCTTGAGCCGAGCATCAAGAGTGCCGAAGTGACAGTGACCGAGCACTTTGACCGGGGCTGGATGACTCCGATCTGGGAGTACCTAACCTCGGACAAACTACCGGACGACCAAAGGGAGGCAAGAAGGATCCGTCTGAAATCTTGTCACTACACCGTCCTCGACGGAGAACTGTACAAAAGGGGGTTCTCCAGGCCGTTGCTAAAATGCCTCACAAAGGAGCAATCCGAGTATGTAATGGATGAGATGCACCAAGGAATCTGCGGATTGCATTCAGGCGGCCGATCTCTGGCAGCTCGGATCTTGCGAGCAGGGTTCTATTGGCCAACCATGAGACTCGATTGTTCAAACTGGACCAATAAGTGTGACCTTTGTCAGAAGTTCGCCAACATAGCCCGTGCTCCAGGAGATGAGCTCCACTCCATATTCTCGCCATGGCCCTTTACCATGTGGGGGATGGACATAGTTGGTCCCTTCCCAGTGGCCAAGGGTCAAGTCAAGTTCCTTATGGTAGGAGTAGATTACTTCACCAAGTGGATTGAAGCAGAGCCATTGGCTACGATAACTACCAAGAAGGTCTAGGATTTTGTATGGAAAAATATTATATGCAGGCATGGCCTTCCTTATGCAATTGTTACAGACAACGGGAAGCAATTCACCGATAAGGAGCTCGGAGAGTTCTATTCCAACCTCGGAATTAAACACAAAGTAACCTCGGTTGAGCATCCGCAAACAAATGGCCAGGCAGAGGCAGCCAATAAGGTTATTCTACACGAGCTCAAAAGAAGGCTGGGACAATCAAAAGGATCTTGGGTTGAGCAGTTGCCAAGCATTCTGTGGGCTTACCATTGCTCGCCACAATCCTCAACGGGAGAGACACCGTTCAAACTAACCTATGGAACCGATGCCATGATTCCAGTGGAACTCGGTGAGCTCTCATTTCGAAGACAGCATCACAATGAAAGCCAAAATAATGAACAACTCCGGGTTGAGCTCGACATGGTCGAAGAAGTACGAGATGCAGCGAGGATAAGGGACGAGTTGTACAAGCAAAAGGCAACCCGGAAGTACAACTCAAGGCTGCGCCCAAGGGAATTTGTGCAGGGCGACTTGGTTCTAAGACTGCAAAGTGACGCGAGAAAAGACTCCAGGGAGGGTAAGCTCGCGGTAAATTGGTCAGGACCATTCAGGATAGTAGAGAATCTAGGAAATGGTGCCTACAGGCTTGAGGAATTGTCAGGAAAGCTGGTTCCCAGGACATGAAACACCACCCATCTCAAATTTTATTTTAGTTGAAGTTAGATGTGATGCACTCTTTTTCCTATCTCGGTCTTTTTCCCACGAGGTTTTGGCCGAGAAGGTTTTAACGAGGCACACTAGGAAAAATTATTGAATAAAATCTCCATTTCCCTTCAATTGAGCTATTTATATTACTTGACTCCTAAGCAGGAGATGAAACCTAAGCAGGTACTTGACTCCTAAGCAGGAGATGAAGCCTAAGCAGGCACTTGACTCCTAAGCAGGAGATAAAACCTAAGCAGGAGCTAAAACCTAAGGAGGTGCTAAACCCTGAGGAGGCCAACCGAAGCCTCTGCAGGTTAACATTAATCAATCCGGGTTAACATACCGAATCCATAAAAACATCAGAAAATTTACAAAAAAATAAAAAATAAAAAATAAAAAATTCACAAGTAAAATAAGAAATTTCATTAACATAAAAGGGGCCAGTCCCCAAATACATAAAAGTTTGCGCAAAAAAAAAAAATCACCTAAACTACTTATACAACTTCAGGACTCAAGGTCCACCTCGGCATTGGGAGCAGTGATGTCAATATGGCCAGATTGGTCCACCTCACCTTCCGGTCCCTCCTCGCCCAATTGGTCCTCGCCCTCTTCTCCATGAGTTGTGGCCTCCTCGTCCTCATCCTCCAGCTCGGCCAATGGCACAAGGATCCCATCTTGGTTGAAATCCTTATCCACGTCGGCGCTGGAGGAGTCGGCAGTAGGGTTGAAGTGCTGGAGTTGCTTCACGACTCGGGAGAAACCGTTAACATGCTCCCTCATGATTGAAGTCTCAGCTTCAGCTAGATCAGCACGGAGCCTCTGATTCGCCTCCTTCTCGTTCTCCAGCAACTTCCGCAACTCCTGGCTGGCTTCTTTCTCGGCTTCCAGCCCTTTCACTACATTCTGAAGATTAAGTCGGTCAGTTCTTTCCGCCTCTAGCTCGGCTGTAAGAGTAGCTCGGCTTTCTTCCAGCTGCATCTTATGGGCCTTCAGCTGGCCGATGACCCGACCTTGTTCTTCACACTTGGCCAGGGTCTGAGCAAGCTCATCTCTCACCCTCAAGGCTCGGGCCGCATCCGCCCTCATTGCCTCTATCTTCTTCGCATTGTCAACAAGGTGCTGGCTCCAGAAGTGTGTAATGGAAGCAATACGGAGAGCATAGGCACCAGCCGCCTCCATACTAGCCTCGGGGCCCTGTTCTAGCAGCAGCCGGGCATCAGATGGCTTCAGCACCTGACCGTCGATCAGGCCACCCGGATCGCACTCGTTGCCCCAGAGAGAGCTGATCCCCGGATTACAATTACCATTGTACCACTTGGTGTCCGAAGTAAGGTCGGTCACCAAGGGAGCGTTGCTCGGCCGGATTCCGGAAGGAGGAGTCTCCTCGATCATCAGTTGCGGGGGAGAATTTCCGGTGGGCACCTCGGGTTCCGGATCAGCCCTTGTCCTCTTCGGAGGACGAGTGTTCAGCTCAGAAGCTTCAGTAGACTTGTTCTTTTTCCCCTTAATATTGGCAGGGGCAGCTGATCCGCCTGCAGCTGACTTCTTCATCAAAGCTTTGTAGTTGAACTTTCCCATTATCACTGCAAAGAGAAGAACATGTTAGATACAAACGCACGGTTAAATAAGTAAAGCACCCAACAGCTACTACTTACACTCAAAATCCGCTTGTCGAGTTGATGACTTAGGAAGCAACAAAAGTCTACCACAAGGCAATGGCCGAGGATAGAGTTTTAAAAACTCAACGTCGGATCTCTCCTGCGCTGTCATGCAGCCGACATCATAACTATTGAATTTGGTGGGGTGGGGTTGCCAGTAAAGGGGAAATCTGGAGACTCCATCCGAGTCATAAAATAAAGACTCCTGCCCGGCAGTGGGCCAGACTTTGAAAAAGTCCGACTTGAAGAACTTATACGAACTCTTGTAGAGTCCGATAATACCCCCCGACTCGGCCCCACTGAGGGAGATCCAACCGACCCGGTCCCCAAACCTGACCTTGTAAAAATAAAGGAAGATGGGAGCAGTGGCCACTATGCCTATCTACTCACACAGGATCTGGAAGGCCTTTAAAAAGGCCCAGCTGTTCGGGTGAAGCTGGGTAGGAGCAACATTCATAATTTTTAGGACATCGCACTCAAACTGGGAAAAAGGAAGACGAACTCCAATTTGTGCAAATAAGGTCTTGTATACATAAGTGAAAGAGGGCTCCCCTGGTGAAGGATGAAGGAAGACATGTTCGTTCCCAGAACATGGAAGACACTGCACACCGCCTTCGAGGGAAGAGATTTTGTTTTGTAATGGGAAGAGGGATTCAAAGTTCCTAAAGTTGGAGTGAAAAGCCCCTACATCGGGCCTCACCCAGAAATACCCAGGAATGACAATATCTGGATATGGCACCCTGGGCGCTCTGGTAGTACGCCTGCGACGTTTAAGGATGGGAACCGCGTCAGCAGTGGCTGAGCTGCTCCCATCGGAGGAGGAAGAGCCACCAACGGCACCGCCGCCACCATGAGAAGAGGATGGGGAAGAATGGGGAGAGCCCCCAATTAGAAGGATTTCAGGTTCTACAACCTGAACCCCAGAAGAGACATCCTAGGATACCTCAAATGAAGATTCCATGGAGGAGTAATCACGAAATAAAAAGTCAGGGAACGTGAAAGAGAGGAATAGGGCGTACCTGCAGTAGAAGGAAAGTATGAACGCTCGGGTTAGAAATGGCACGAGAAAGAGGTCTAGGGTTCACAGAAGCACAAAGACCTATGGCCTCGCCCTAATTTATGAAAGACGAGGACAACACCTCCCCCTTGCATTAATGAGGGTAGTTGGGCGAGAGCAGGGAAACGTCCCCTCGTATCTCTGACCAAATTCGCCAACCAAATGGGAAGGCCACACGTGGCAGTAATGTCATGGTACTAAACCGCCCTCACGGGAAACTAGGAGCACGCCAAGAAGCACGCCACAATCGATAAATCTCGGGAACAGTACAACGAGGGCCACGTGTCACACCAGGTAACGTTTCTTCTCCATCTCGAGGCTCGAGTAGGCATGGCGTCACCACAAAGCAATCACCTCCACCGCGACTAACCTCAGCTCCAACAGAAAAGCTCCCGTGCCGTTAGCTCGAAGCTTGGGGGGCTTGTGTATGAGCCGGGATACAAAGTAAGCTCGGCCACCCGAGCCGCTCACCGAGCTGGAGGACCCATATATATAGACAGAACGTGAAGCTCGGCCAAGGGCCTCACCTCGACTAAAAGACAAAAAATGAAACCGAGTTCCTGAGCTCGGCTAGCATCATGAAAGCTTTTACACTTCATCAGCTCAAAGCTTGGGGGGCTTGTGTACGGGCCGAGGTTACAAACCCGGCCACCGAGCCCAAGTACCCGGCCCAGTCCGGAAATTAAAGATAATAAATCAAAGATCACTTAATTGAAGAGATAAGATATTTATATTAAATCCTGATATTATCCAAAATAACCTTATCTGGTTAAAAGGGATAATATCCCTTAAATTAAGGAATCATATCTCAAAAGAGATATCAAGGGACAAATCAAATCCCTAAAAGATATTAAGAGATAAATCAGATCTCTAAGAGATAGGGGAATCCTATTATAAAAGGAGGAGTACCCCTCATAAGAGACTCACTTTTCACTGAACAGAGGTGACTCTCTCTTAAGCGTGTTAGAGAAACTAGTGCCGACCAAGAGACTATCAGAGAGTCCTTGCTCCCTAGTATTCGTCCGATACAAAATTAAGAGATCGAGATCACCACGGCCAAGGGTCGAATCAAGAACTACGTCCGGCTTTGATTCCCTTCGGGATACGTAGGACCGGAATCACCGAATTCTGTCAAGCCAAATCCTAAAACAACCCCAATATTCATCCTTGGTTTGACGTTCACGGCAGGGCTCCGGTAAACCGGATCCAGGCAGGAACATTAGGTATGAATGTTTAGATGATGTATTGAAGTGTTCATGCATAGTTTTCCAACGTTGATGTTTGGGGTGTGAAACCCATTGATAAACGATGTGATATAATATGAATGAGTACGTTGTTATAGACATGTATATGTGTATGTGCCTTCTTTTGTGTTGCGCATTTAGTTATAGTGGTAAATCCATATATTGGCGTCTCACCCTTACAAACATATCAGAGTTGTACAAGGGGTATGATCTCTACAAGAAGAAGAAGGCTGTCTAGTTCGAGGCATTTTGTTGCTGCTTTTATCGGTTGTAGTGTCCGTTAGTTACGACCAGCTTAGGTAATATTATGTTTTGAGAATAAAGTTGATTATGATTTAGGTGAGAAAACATATGAGGCAGTATAGTTGGAGGACTTATATACATTATGTATTTAAGTGTGATTTGATTACGTTGTTGTGGTTATGAGGAGAAAAGGAAAAAAATTTATCACCATATTTTGAAAAGATGAACGTTGAGAAAACATTATTTTCCAAAAGCAACCAGCAAATTAAGTTTTATTTCCGCAAACGGGTAACCATGTGATGACCCGAGTTTAGGGTGTCACAGTGTTCTTCTGGACTTTCGAGGTTGCGGAGATATTTGCACACAAATATTTTAAATGTTCATTTTCCTTTGTTAACTTCTCACAACGCTTTTGACCAATGGCTATTTTCAGCTCGGCATCTTGCTTTTGTTGTTCCATTTCCTTCATTTGTGTTTCCAGGATTTTCAGTTGTTCTGCCGTTTGAGTTACCGAAGGGGAGTAATCTTCAGCTTTCATGCTTTCTACAGGAATGTTCACGGGACCTTTCCTTGATTTTCTCCATGCTTCATACTCTGAGACAATGATTAGGATTGGTCGGCCCAACTGTGATCTCCTCGCCATCCTCACATTTTTTCATGCATTTCTAACTTCTTTTGCCAACAACTTGGTATTCTCACCATCCTCGTATCGGAAACAGCATCCACCGAGTTGTTCTTCTCGTGGCACGATTTGCGTCCAACAAAGTTGTCGTAAGGCTATGGCGGGTGTGTAGGATATGCATCCTCTAGGACCCATCAAAGGAACATTTGGATAGTCACCACAACTATAAATGATATCTTGCCCCTGTTGACTTTCGTACCATGGGCATACCCACTTAAAAGAGTCTCTTTCCACTTTGTCAAACTCGCTCTTCCATTCTTCTTCATTAAGTTGTCTTGTGGGGATGTTATGGAAGCCTCTTAGTAGATCTGAATGGTGGTTGATATAGCCTTTTGCGTACATGTGAGTCATGAACCATACATAGAGCAACTGCGCACAACATTTGAGCTTCCCCTTTGGATGTCGCTGGCAAAATTCTAGAGTCAAAAGCGTTTCAGCCAATACTGCCGGCACGGGATTTTTCTTTCTTTCAACTGTGAAGAACATGTCCATTGCTGCTTGATCTATCATGTCTAGCGCCGATGGAAATAGAACAACCCATATATTGCTAGTGCCAATACCCTCTCAAAGGTTTCCCAGTCTTGTCGATCCATTAGTATCCTCAAATGATTTTCAAGAAATTTTCTGTTCAACCCTCGCGAGTTTGAGTGCCCGGTCAAGTTCACTTCAATTTCAGGAAGCCCTAGTAACCCTGCTATGCCCGCAGTGGTCAAGTATTGCCCCGGGTGAAAGTACACGGTGGGATTTTTCTGCATTGGCAACCTTAACAGGCAAGCATATTCTTCAATGGTGGGTGTAATGTCCATGTTTGGCAACTCGAAGCATCTGAGATGTGGTCTCCAATACCGACTTAGAGCACTCAAAGCAGTAGCTTGAACCGGTATGAAAATTAGGTCCAAGATCCCTCCATACTTCTTGACGAAGCTTTTTCAATGTTCTTGAGGCAAAGATTGGCTCAACTCTTTCAGATTCTCTAATGAGTTCAAAATCAGCCTGGAGCTCTTGGTGGCGGGAGCATTGCTAGTGTGTCTGACTTTTTCCATCTCTTGTTATCAAATGTGTTATCTCTCACCAAATTATCTGTGCAAGGGAAATTTTATTTTATTAATAACATTTGGAAAGCAAAATTACTTATGCATGAGAGTGTACCAAGATGCATGAATGAATGATATATTGACGATGCATGACCTAAAATCCTACATGCACGAGCATACAATATAATACTGAGTGTAACAGGATGCACGAATGAGTAGCATGTTAAGGTGCATGTGGGATGCGTACAGAAAATCGTTATGATGCATGAGATATAAATGTGATTATTCATGTTGCAGAAAAAGATGGAATGCGCTCCCTTTTGTCCTACATAGGTCATATCCTAAAGTTGGGATTTCTGAAGTCAAGACCCTATTTTGGTAGGCTGCTAATGGCATTTTATGTGCATGACTTTCGGGACAGATCTAGACTCCTAAACATATGGTCCCCGGATTACCCTCATCTAAAAGATAAGGATCCGAATCCATGAATCTCACCACAGGGACAAATAAGTCACAATATGGTAGTCCATGTACCGGTGGCAATCCGAGCAGGAGAATCAGTGACTGTCAGGGACACAAAAGCATCACAATAACATCATTGAAGCCCCTTCTAATCTTATGGCATTCCAAGACTCGGGTATAGAGCCCAAAGTGTGTGCAACATGTGATAGTGATGTGTGTGTTGGGAGCATACAAGCCTTCACAAAAACCTACTAAAACAAAACTACCCCAAACCTGCAAAAAGGAACAAACAACACCGATACAAAAGTTCTCTACCCTAAGGTTGCAAGAATATACAAAAGCAATTATGAAAAAAAGAAATAAAACAAAACGGATAAAACAAATATTTTCAAAGACTTTTTTTTTATAAAAAATTACACAACCAACTATGATAGGCCTGACTCTCTAGAATGTCCCCAATGGAGTCGCCAGCTGTCGCAACCGTCCCGTCCGGGTGACGCGAAAAAAGAGAGAGAATGACAGAGGAGTCGCCACTAAAATTTTTATTGGGAAAATCTTAGAAAACTCAATTATTTAAAGGTAAACTGATCTAAAAAAAGAGAGAGAGATGAGTTCGGTAGTCGGTTACGAGTAGGGAAGGTGTTAACACCCCACATCGCCCGATTAAAAAACGGTACCTCAAGTTAATTGTGCAAAAACATTTTTATAACCTTTTAAATATTTATTTTACCCCAAAATTATTTACAAGAAAGTATTATTTTTAATTTTTAATATTTTAAATTTATTGATTTTTATATTTTAAAATTTATTGTTTATAAAAAAACTAAATGAGGTTGAACATGGCACATGAGTCCACAGGGTAACCTCAAATCTAAGGGACTGGATATGGCACCGTGTCCATAGAGCATCCCTAAAAATGGGAAAGTTTAATTTTTTTGATTAATTATTTTAACATAAAAAGGGGATACAAAAAAAAAGGAAAATTTAGTTTTGGCTTGACAAGATGACTTATCTTGCTCCTACGTATTCCCGGGTGCGATGGGAAACTCAAAGCCACGTAATTCTTTAGAAAAAAATTTGATTGGTAGGTTGATTTTTCTTTTTGATAAAGATTTGATTTTTGATTTTTTTTTTTTAAAAAGGGATTTTATTTTAAAATAAATTCACCTTTGCACAGAGTCCAAGATAGCAGTGTTACACGATAAACCCTTACAATTCATACGCCACTTGAGGATGAAAAATCATACACCAACGTCGTAGATTGTTGCGTGAATTAAAAAGAGTTTTTTTTATTATTATTTTTACAAAAAAAGTTGGATAAAATTTGTTAAAAGAGCAAATTGAAAATATTTTATTATTCTTAATAAAAGGAAATTCATTTTTGCACAGGGTTCAAGATAGCAACGTTACACGATAAACCCTTATAATTCTTACAACACTTGAGGATGAAAAATCATACATCAACATTTTAGATTGTTGCGTGAATCCAAAAGATTTTATTTCAGAAAAAAGATTATTAAAATTTGTTAAGAGAGCAAATTAAAAAAAAAAATCATTATCTTTTAACAAAAATGGAATTCACTCATGCACAGGGCCCAAGATAGCAGTGCTATACAATAAACCCTTACAATTCATACGCCGCTTGAGGATGAAAATTCATACATCAACGTCGTAGATTGTTGCGTGAATTAAAAGAAATCTTATTTTTTATAAAGTTGGATAAAATTTTGTTAAAAAGATTAAATTGACGATATTTTAATTTTTACAAAAGAAGGAATTCACTCTTGCACATGGTTAAAGATAGCGAAGCTATACGATGAACCCTTACAATTCATACAACACTTGAGGATGAAAAATCATACATCAACATTGTAGATTGTTGCGTGAACTCCAAGAAATTTTTTTTTTTTATAACTTTTTTTTTGTGTTTTTTTTTGGCTTTGTTTTAGCTTTGATCCAAAAAGCAAATAAAGACTCACTAACACAAACCACAAAAAAAAAATTATCAGTAAGTTAAAAACTAGCACCCAACATAAGCCCACAAGAAATAGAAGGCCCAATCACCTATTAAAAATGCCAGACCACTAATAAAAACACAAAAGTGAAAAAAAAGGAAAGAAGTAACACAGAAGCTTCTGGTTCAACTTTACCAACATGTAGGAGAGAGGGAAGACAGGGGGTGAACACGGAGGGGCATACGACGCGGCGGCGAACGGTGGCTGGCAGCGAGACGGATGGCGGACGGTGGTAGATCGAAGGGAGAACGCGACGGAGACAG
The DNA here is from genome assembly GCA_030762895.1 of Sophora flavescens. Lineage (NCBI taxonomy): Eukaryota > Viridiplantae > Streptophyta > Magnoliopsida > Fabales > Fabaceae > Sophora > Sophora flavescens. The sequence goes on from CM061065.1 coordinate 214,959,129, forward strand.
CTGCGGTGCAGAGGACAGCGAGCTGTGGAAGCTGTGATGCGGTGCTGGGCAAGGCGGCTAGCGGCGGACAGAGTTTTGATGGAGGTGGCGGCGAAGTGCGGTGGAGGTCGAAGTCACAGCAGTGGAGGGCTAATCTGCAACTTCCAGTGGTGGAGGACGGTGGAGAAGATGATAGCAGATGATAGAGGTAGAAGATGAAGATGGTTATGGGTGGAAAGTGGTTCTGGTTTTTTATTTATTTTTCTGGCTGTTGTTGTTGAGGGTGATGTTGTTGGGAGAAAGATGGAGATGACTATGGTGTCTGTAGGTGTTGTTATTATGGTGGGTTAAAAAAATGTTTCTATGAAGGAGAAGATGGAGAGTAGCTGAGATGAATCAGAAAATGGTGGAGAAAAAGTGTCTCCCTCACGTTCTTTCTTGTTCACGCCCCCCTCCCTTTTTATTGTCACTGTTCAATATATAGCACAGAAAATGAAGAAGATGACAAATCTTCTTGTTAGGTCAGCTGGTGTGGGTACAAGTAGTGGGGAGCAAATCAACCTTTGCTCCATCACCTTGCTTGCCCGCAATGGTGCAGGGGTAGTACTGGTGCAAGGGTAGGGAGGGTGCCTCCATTTTTTTAGTAAAAAAGTGAAAGAAGACAAGGAGGGACCAAGAAAACAAAATCTGGTCCATACTTGGAAGAGTAAGGTGGAGGTTGACCAATTTTCAATTTTTTACTTTTTATTATTATTATTATTATTATTTTATTTTATTTTATTTATTTATTTTATTTTAATAACAAATCAGAATAATAAAAAAACAAATTTTTAGTTGGGCTCGGATAATGGGCCCAAAAGATAACTTGGAACAAAAATGAAAATGGGCTCTATTTGATGATGTAATGGGCCAAGAATAAAACATTTTTGTTTTATTTTTATCATTTTCTGTTTACTATTTTTTCAAAATATTAATTAAAAAAATCCGGGCAAAATTAGGTGTTTACACTTAACATGTATTATGATGAATTGTGAAGGAATCGTAGTATAAGTGTGTTGGTTGGATTCGTTGGAGGAAACTGGAGCTTGGACAAACATTTTCAGACAAAGATTTCACTGTTTGAGGTAAAGGGAGTTTGCCTGAGGAGTTTATTGGCTGGTCATGTACCCTATGGTGTTTGATTGATAATATGTTTGATTTTAAAATGTGTGTTTATGTTATTTAGAATTGTTGAACATGAATATATTGTTGCTGGATTATGTATGCATTAGACTATATGTTATATTGCTTGATTGTGATTGGCTGAGGACATGACACCGGTCACTGCTTGTTAATAAAGACTAAGACATTAAAATACTTTAACTCATAAAGATTGAAAAAGTGGTGTTTTGATTCTTTGGAAAGCGAGAAGAAAATTCTAATGATGAAAGTGTGGAGATAGAACAAAGTCTAGGAAAAGAAAGAAATTTGAAAATATCAAAGTTTTATGAAAACTTTTTAAAGAATTATAGAAAGGAAAAAGCTCTTGGAAACAAAGACTTTATCATAGGTTTATAAAAAGTTGATTAAAAAAATGGAAAGATTTAGAGAAAATGCCTCTTTGATAAATCAATTTGCAAGAGTTTTTGTAGTTGGTTTTAAAATTTAGAAAAGGATTTTAAAAGTCTTTTAAGTTTTCGTAAAAGGGATTTATAAAAGAAAAAAAGTTTTGGTGAAAAATGTATTTCTAAGAACGAAAAAGTATTCATGCCACAAAGCTGAGCAGACATGGATATTTTGTTTTTCAATTTAGTTTTCATTGAACGAAAAGAAAATCAAGTGGAAAGAAGTGAAAGTGGAAGGGACCTAGATTACCGAAATGACAAGCTAGGATTCCTGTTTTTGAGATTTGAGGAAGGGAAAGGACCTAGATTCCCGATGTTGTGATTCGGACTGGATCTGGATTGCCGAGACATCGGACCAGATTCGGATTTGCCGAGAAGCTGGGCTGGTGTTCCGATTGAGAAGAACCTAGATTTCCGAGACTTCGGGCTAGTGTTTGGGTGAGAGGGAGATGGTGAATCATTGTCTTGGTTGAAATCCTAATTTGGGATTAAAGCTTATTCAATACTCGAATAAAAGTAGTCGGGAGCTTTCAGCCTCGAAGAGGAAATAAAGAAGCGAAAAACAAAAACAAAAAACCATTGTTTTACATGCATAATTAGGCAGACGTGCCGTTGTGTATCGAGCCACAGTTTCACATAGGGTGAACTGACAAACTGAATAGTTACGAACCAAAGACGGATTCTTTAGTTTTTGGGTATTTAGGGACATTCGGGTTCGAACTCCACGGGATACTTAGGGCCTTGCAATCTCGAGTAGTGGAAATCGGTTGTCCTGCTCGAAATGTACTCAATCAGGAACTATTCTGTATTATTTAGGTGGGATGCGATACCCTATAACAATTGGGGATCAGACCCAAGAGAGTCCGACCCAATGCAAAACAATTGTGTTATAGGCATGTCGTGATCCTATCATACTCGACGAAGGGAAGTTAGGATCTCCGGAGAATTATGAGTTAGATAGTGGATATTGAAGTAACATGGAATGTTTTATAAAATTCATTTGGTTGTCGGGTATGAATCCCTGTGAATATATATATTGTGATGTTATGTTATATTTTTGTATGTTGTTGTCATATGTTGTTGTGTGAGAGTCATGTATGTGACTGCTATATTAGAAACTCATATATTGGTATCTCACCTTTGGAATATATCTGTGTGGTATTGCGTCGTACTTTGGTACGTGACTACAGATGATGCAGGGAGGTTTCCAGCTTCATTCGGGAATATTAGTCCCAATCCTTAAAGATGTCAGATGTCAGTTATAATGGTGAGAACCACCGGAGTCTTCCCCATGAACATCTTTTAGAACGACCGGCTTGGTTTTTTGAGACGTTATTGATTAATGATAGTATGTATGTTCATGGCTCGGAGAGCCTTTATTTTGAATGGAATTTTTATGGCTCGGAGAGCTTTTCTTTTGGATGGAAATCTAAGATCTTCCTATTGGTCATGTATAGTTTGTTGATGTAAATATTTTCATAATAACACCATTTTGATGTATTTTGTATGGCCGAAACTTCTAGGATGAAAATATAAATATTTCAGCAGGTTTTTTTTTTTTTATATTTTGGGATGTTAGAATTACATAGGAGACTCTGTCGAAATTTTTGTAAAAATTCTAGCTTTCTATTCAAGTACATTTCTAAAATAAATAGGCTTGCCAAGCTAGGATTGTAAGCCTAAGCGTTAGTCACGGCTTAGGATTTGGGTCGTGACAAATTTTATATATAAGACCAGAATCTATACAATGATAGATGAAAATGTGGTGTTATTATTTTAAAATAGGTTTAAGTTTTACCGCAACCGCAAGAAAAATTTTATACCCAATTTCATGACCTATAGAGAATTACACGATATTTTCCGAAAGCAACCAGCAATTATTATTTTATTTTAATATGTTATTATGAAATTGAGTTAGTCATGTAATGCCCAAGGGGGTGTTACACCATCCCACCCCTCTTTCTTTTCTACCTCCCCCTCCTTGAAACCACACAAACACAACAATCACTCATGGTAGCAGAATTAATCAAAATGAGAATAAATGAAATATTAACTCCTTGTGAAGATTTTAAGGAGAAAAACAGAAATTAAATTCGACTAGTCTTCTGTTTGTTTGCAGAATTCATTCGAAAGCCTCTTTCTGCGTTTTTTTAAACAAGACCACAACCTTTAGCATTATTGCACAAGTGATCTAGCAGACCTAGAAATCATTGCATTCCATAAAAACAATGTTAAAATAATAATAAAAAACAATAACAACCAGATCTGGGTTGTGCCGCCGACCGCTCTCACGCCACCGCGTATAGGTCCCTGTCTCCACCGCGCTCATCGTCATGCCGTCGTCCGGAACACACAGCCAGAATTGGTGCGCGCCCCATCCCAACATCAAAGTTGTAGCGTTCAACCACCATACAAGACCAAATTTGGTTCCTTCAACCAAATCACCTTATATATATGTATTGGGATATTCCCAAGACCTGTAACAAGAAAGTATAAACAGAAGGGTTGTTAAATAAAAGCCAACTGTGTTGCAACTCGCAAGATCTGAAAAACTTTATTCACCCTTCGAACGAGATGTCCAGCCACAATCTTTATTATTTTCTTTTATTCCTTATTTATTATGCTTTTATTATTTGGTTATATTATTGATTTAGAATAAAGATTCGATTGAATGTGAGGAAGGTGATGGTGTGCTAAATCACTTACCTTCCACAGATCGTATGGTGTGCAAAGTGTTGGTAGGGACAAATTTGTCACTTTGATTTATTTTGGTTACCAATTCTACCATTACCAAGTTGAGATCTCAGCCATTCAATTATTTAAACAATATATTTAATGGTTCACTTTTACTCCCTCGCCATGAGGGACTTACTTGCTCACTCATGGTAGAAGCCACCTAATTTTTTTTACAACAAAAATTGAAATTGCAAAATTGAAAACTAAGCAAATAGAACCATTTTTCCTTTAAGTTATTTATTTTGGTCCCTCAATTAAAAAAAATAAAATAAAAATAATTTTGATCCATTATATATAAAACATTACACAATCTGGTTCTTTTGGTCACTTCCGTTTATGACAACGTTAACAATGTCCCACATAGTCGTTAACAATCAGGTAAAGACTATTTTAACCTTTATAATATCATGCATACATATCAAGTAAGTATCAAAATATTTTTTTTATATATATATAATTTTAAAATATCTGTAATTCTAGATAAATATATTATTAATCATAGTAAGAGCTGTGTTACAATCCCACAAAGGGTCCATCATGGAGTAAACACTCAATTTGATCCCTGAAATTATGAAGTAGTATCAACCTGATCCTTGAAATTATCGAAATTCCAAATTAATCATTGAGTGGTAAGTTAGTATCAATTTGGTCCCTCATTTTACTCACTTAATATTAATTAAGTCTCTGACAATGCTAACTTAAAATCAACTTAGTCCATACTATTTTCAACGAAGGGATCAAGTTGATTACTGTTTTACAACTTTAGGGACTAATTTGGAATTTTGATAATTTTAGGGACCAAATTAGTACTACTTCACAATTTCAGAGACTAAATAAAGTGTTTACTCGTCAATCATGTATGAATAAATTCTTTTGATATTCAAAACATGAGGAGTGCTAGTAACACACTCTATAATACACATTTTCAAACACATTCTCTCCTATTGGTTGAATTTCATATGAGTCTCATTAATTTATGCAAGTCCTACTTAAATTTTATATAATTCACATGAATTTCAACTAATAAAAAAAATATATTAAAAAATATGTGTTAAATATATGTTGCTAGCATTTCTCAGTAAACATATACGAGAAATAGAGCCATCAAAACAAACTAGGCCATTTGAGCGTATGTTAACTTGACATTTTATTAGTCTAACCCAATCCATTGCTAGCTAGTTAGCTGTAAGTAGGTAGGATGGACTAGTGGGATATCGAGTTCATAACCATCAAAGACGACCACCATGAGAAGGGCGTTTTTAATTTTGACTAAATTAATTTCAATCCTTTGCAAGTTATAGATTTGATGGGGCTGACAACCCAATCAATTATTATTTTTAAATATTAGAGTCCCAAATTAGTCCTTCAAAATAAATTAATGATTTAATTCTTCAAATTTATAAATACAAAATGCATCATTCTCTTGTTTTATTTTCAATGTCTGTTTATATAGACTGTTTCGTTAACTGTCATGTCTTACTCATTAGTGGTCTTGTATAGTTTATGACAAATTTCCATCTTGAAAATCGGAGGAAAGTGGAAAAAGCATGGAAAATTTTAAAACTTACGTACTTAAAATTTTGTATGTTTTTTCATTTTTTTATTCATTTTTCGTGGTAAAAATTCGTCATAGGTTACACATAACCACTGACGAGTCAGACAAAATAGTTAACGCGACACGTAGACAACTAAATGGATATTGGATGCAAAATAAAGGATTAATGTATTCCGCGTTTGTAAATTTGATAAACTATGTAATTAATTTATTTCAAACCAAAGTATTAAACTAAATAAAAACATCTAAAACATCAAAAAACCGAGTAAATATCACAGTAACCATCAAACATAATAAATTCATGAACTATATATATATATATATATATATATATATATATATATATATATATATATATATATATATATATATATACGCACACACACGTGATTGGATCTGTTTTGTCGGAGTATTACACTTGGATGAACGTGATTTGGCAAGAAGTCTTATAGTCTTTTCAAATGTTGATAGATTTTTTTTAAAGTTCGAGATAGAATCAAGGTATCCCGCAGTCGGAAGCCACATGATTAATCTCCCGAGAATGTAAAGTACCGATTAACGGATAACTCATTTAATCACATAAACAACTCTATTCCCATCATCATGATTCGAACCCTGAATATATGATTAAAGAACCTAAGCTACTGGCCACTCGTACCACACCTTGTGGGTGATAGAAAAGTCTCATTTCAATTTCTAAGCAAGATTATTTGTATTAAAAACATAACAAATAATAATAACATTCATATTATATTATATTATAATTTATATATATAGATAGATAGATAAGGGGGAAGGCCTTTGTAGGCCATGGCCTCCCATGTTTTCATATTTCTTTTGTTTACATATATACATATAACATGGAATATATATGGTAATAGCAATAGGGCAGCAGTGCATGATATTTAATATTGAAGCAGCATGCCAGCAACATAACAATGCAATTGATAATAATAATGGCTTATTTATCCTTCTATGAAATTGATAGTGGCTTATTTTTTTGAACTTTTGGTAATGGCTTATTTATCATTTTATGTGAATAATATATTAATAATCTTTTTAGTTTCTTTATTTTACAATAATGCTTTTATAAAAAAAATTAGGTTGACCAACTTATTTTATATAGTTTGAATAATTTATACTATATCAAATTGTTAATTATATATCAAATTTATTTTGTATAATTTTCATGTGTTAGTTTATTTTTTAAATTTTATTTCATGTTATGTACATATTTAATTTTGACCCCCTCACTTGAATTTTCTGGCTCCGCTCCTGTATGATATATATATATATATATATATATATATATATATATATATATATATATATCATAAAACATATATTTATCCTACTAATCATGGATTTTTTTTGTGGATACTCAACAAATAGGATTTACATGACCATCCCTAAACATGCATTTTAGAAAGTACGCGTGTTTTAATAATTATTAGATTTATGACTCCCTTCAAACATGGATGTTCATGTTAAAAATATGAATCAGGTTAAGGAATAAGACTAAAAATAAGTTTATATTGTATATAAAAAAATATTAAAAAATTTATTATTTCGCAAAATATTAAAAAGATGGGTTCTTAAATTGTTTTCTTTATTCTTTAACTATATACACCGATTAATATTATCCTGAAAACATATAACAAAAATCAAGCCTATATAATTCAATATTTTTATTCTATTCTGACTGAAAAAGATATAATTCATACTTGTGTGGGCCATATTTATGAATAACAAATAAATCAAGTATATTGAATAAGTATAGAAAAGTTGGCTCCTTGACTGATATTCTATATCGTAGGGAGATTAATCCTATAATTATCAATAATGGAATATAAAAAAAAATAGAAAAGTAGAAAGCCCTGATTTCACGAAGTGGGCTGGGCCATCGAAGGGAGGCTCCAAAAATAGGGTCCCGTGCATCGACGTCTGTGCCTCAACCCCTCCCTCTCTATGTTTCAAGGCACTTCACTCGTAACCACAAAAAAGAAGCTTCTTCTTCCGGTTACTACCATCCTTCACATGTTCAATTTTCAATGTTTCTGTCTGTGCTAATTCCTCACTCGCAGTCAATGTATGCATCTCTACAAATTCAATCTTCCATTTTTATCATTCCTCTTTTTTCTTTTTTTTTAATCTTTTACCCAAGTCATCTCCTTGTGTGCATGTGCAGTGCTTTTGGAGTGTTGCTCATTTTGGTTCATTATATGTTTTTTTTTTTTAAAGTAAATTTATTCTGAGGGTCTTGTGTTTGAAATATGAAACGAAGATGGTGATGATAATGGTGATGACGTTAATATAAAATAAACATATTAATTTTTAAATGTTTGGAAGTAGGAGACATACATACACACAGATTATTTGTATGTTGAATTGGCTCTGTTATTCTATGCAATAGTAATAGTAATTTAATTGTAAAAAACTGGGGTTATGAGTTAGTGATATTGATATTATCTGAATAATAAATTGCAAAAGCTAAAAGCTCCTTTTTCATGTTATTCTTATGTCTCCTCTCACTCTGTCTCCTCACCTTTATCGCTTTTTTTCAGTACTATCTTTTCCAAAGTCATGATAAATAGCAATATAAACTTGAGCTTTCTGAGTTCTGAATTATGATAGAGCTCCTTCACTTGTAAAGTATTTTGATTTTTGTACTAGTTAGTAGTTACAATTATGTAGCTAATATGTTTTCTTTGTTTTCTTCCAGCAGGTCAAATATCGTGAATAAAAGAGGTGAAAAGATGGACTCTATTATGTTCTAAATTGTTTCATCATATGCAACAACAGTTTTGCCCAATATGGAAACCCAAAATTCAAATGTTTCAAAAGCTGAAGGATTCAAACTCCTTGCCAATGAAGCATTCGGTGGTAATTAATTCTTAGACCTACTTCTTTACGACTTGTTCCATTTACTTTCTTCAACATCTCAGTGGCCTGGCTCAATTATATCAGTAGCTCTTTCGTATTCTTGCACAATATAGCAAATATCAGAAGTGTATTATTATGAATTTATGTTGTTGAATTTTCCCCTTTACATAATTATTTATTGGAGGTGATGTTATTAAACAAAGGAGCTAGTGAATGGGGTTTGCTATGATGTTCTACTGCATTAATGCATTTTTCTCTGCTAAGACTTGCTGATCCCGTGAGTTTCCTTTTCAGCTCGCAAATATGCCCAAGCTATTGAGCTATATACAAAAGCAATTGAACTAAACAGTCAAACTGCAGTTTACTGGGCTAATCGTGCCTTTGCCCATCTTCGGCTTGAGGAATATGGCAGTGCAATACAAGATGCTACAAAAGCTATTGAAGTTGATCCTAAATATTCAAAGGTTCTTTGCTTCCTAAAATTTCAGAGGTTTGCCTGCATTTACTTATCTGCAATAAAAAATATGTGCTGATTATTGTTAGTTGTCATAGGGTTATTACAGGCGAGGTACTGCTCATCTTGCCATGGGAAAATTCAAGGAAGCGCTGAAAGATTTTCAGCAGGTAGTTATATGCAATTATAAATGTCTGCCTTCTAAAAAAGTTTGCAGACACATTTAAATATCAAGATAAGTAATGAAATATTCAATGTTATCACATCAATAAAACCAATCAATTTGCAAGGAAGGAGCCTGGCATGAAAATAACATTTCATATTTATGAAACAGTGGTTCTGCAACATTGGTGAAAAATGACAGCTTAATATTCACGGTCCTTTAATTTTTTGTGAAATAAAGTATACAAAAGACATAATAATACTTCTGAGTTCTGATTTATTGGAACATTGTTTGTGAACTACATTCAGCAAACCTCTCCTATTTGGTTTTTCTTTCCTTCAAAACTACTATGGTTCTTTGTGTCAATGTGCAAGCATGTTTAATTTTTTTCTTTTTCTGGATTAGGTCAAGAAAATGTGCCCAAATGATCCTGACGCAACAAAGAAATTGAAGGAATGTGAAAAAGCAGTTATGAAACTCAAATTTGAAGAAGCAATTTCTGTACCGGAGTCTCAAAGACGTTCAGTAACTGAATCCATTGATTTCCACTCTATAGGTACTATTTTAAATATGGCATCTTAGACTAGTATCTAATTATCAGCTTTTCTATGCCCCCTAACCTTATGTTCCTTTTTCAATAAGGGCAGTAGGTACTCTGTTGTTTCCTTTTTAGTATAAATAAAAGATGATAATTTATACAGAACAGAGAAGAAGTGCAATAATGGAAGATAAGCGATCCTCATAACAGTCTATCTAAAAGCAAAGTATATGGTAATATGTGGTTGTAAGGTTTTCAGTTCTTGCAACCTTGGTACTTGGACTGGCATCAACAAACTATAATTTAATTCCAAAGACTGTTGATCATCGATCATACAATGTCTGTATGTTTATATGTTTGTAGACAAGCCAACATCTCTTTAGATTTAGTACTTGTTAATAATATAATACATTAATATGTGTAGGATTCACTATCAGTATCAGTTCATAGTGAATAAGATGGGTTTTTAAAGACTTCTTACTGATACTTTCTGTTGTGCTTGTAGAGACAATACAATTCTTTTGGCGTTTACTCCCCTTTGTTCTCTAATTTTAAATTTTTATATTAAATAGTTTGTTATAATGTAGCACACTCCATTTTATTAATATGCTTGAAAAGATTTTGATGTTTGTTTTCGTGTAGATGTGGAGCCACAATATTCAGGAGCAAGAATAGAGGGGGATGTTGTTACTTTGGATTTTGTGAAGAAAATGATGGACGATTTCAAGAATCAGAAGTGCTTACATAAACGGTACTGAAGCACAGATGTTCCATGGTATAGCTGTTAGTTTCTTGAAGTGTTATTGACACGTCTTCACTCTTTTTGTCCTCCTTCAATGTTGCAGTTACGCATTTCAGATTGTTTTGCAAGCAAGAGAGATGTTGCGAGTTTTGCCTTCTCTTGTTGATATAAATGTTCCTGATGGCAAACATTTTACTGTTTGTGGTGATGTGCATGGTCAGGTAATACTTTTTATATTTTCTTTTAATCTGTTTAATTTGGTATACTTTTTGGCTCTCAAGTTGGATTTTGACTTTAGGCACTACTGAATTTGATAGGAGACTTTGTAGAAAGGCAGAATTTTCAAGGCAGCTATGTTGCTTTTATGGCTTATTTTTAATGCTCCTCCCGTAGTGTTATTATGAGACTTTCTCTGCCTTATTTACAGGGTTTGAAATCAAACCATCTGCTAAATTTTATCAACTTTAGAATATAGCAAGAATGTGTCTGACTGTGTATGTGCGAATCTTTCCTGGCTTAGTAGTTAGTAGTACAAAAAAATGTGAGCGGGTAAGGGTGCTTGTGTGTAATTCTAAATAACTTTTTATTTTAGTAAAATTAGTACTCTAGAAAAAGAATTTATGTTCCAAAGCATATTTCAAAAAAGTGGTTATAAGAGGGAAAAAGACTAGCCAATTTCTTGCTGGAAAAATTAGCCTAAAAATTATGTGGATAGTGTTGCCACAGTAACATCGACAATAATAAATAATGCAAAACTCAGTTTGGCTTATGTTCTCTAGTTTCATTTCTCTCAAATCTGCTTGAATGTGAAAATCTTTTCAATAAATTGTGTCCATTTGCTTGGATTTTGTTTTTTTTTTCTTAATTTTTTTTTAATTCATGGTGTTTCAAATTTTATTTTCTTTCATGACTTCTGCAGTACTTTGATCTCTTGAATATTTTCGAGCTTAACGGGCTTCCTTCAGAAGAGAATCCTTACCTATTTAATGGTGACTTTGTGGATAGAGGATCTTTTTCCGTGGAAGTCATCCTCACTCTGTTTGCATTTAAGTGCATGTCTCCATCAGGTGAACCCTAGATCTTTACCAGTCTGTTATATTTTCTGGATACAGTAGGAATTTATCGCTTAAGGACCTGGATGCTTGTTAAGAATTGTTAGAATCAAAAAAACGTTTTTAATGACTTTATAAGTTCTAACTCATTATGTTTCCTTTTGAAATTGAGCCTCATAAATTGTTATATTTATTTCTGTAGTTTCTTTTGAATTGTATACCACTGTTTGTTTGATTGGGTTTGCATGAATCCTTATCTACTTTCCCCACTTTATCCAATTCACCTGTTTGAAGTAATAATATATTTTTTCCCCTGGGATATCATCTTATTTTCTTGTCATATAACTTTCAGCCATGTATCTAGCTAGAGGAAATCATGAGAGCAAGAGCATGAACAAGATATATGGTTTTGAGGGCGAGGTGCGCTCAAAATTGAGTGAAACATTTGTGGAACTGTTTGCGGAAGTATTCTGCTGTTTACCTTTGGCTCACGTGATAAATGAGAAAATTTTTGTAGTTCATGGTGGTCTTTTTAGTGTTGATGGGGTCAAACTCTCTGATATCCGAGCAATTGATAGGTTTCGTGAGCCTCCAGAAGAAGGTTAGACACATCATATAATTTTTTTCAATTGCTCTTAACAGCACATACTAAAGGCATCAAGCATTGTATTCTTGCACTACATAATCATAAACCCTTCTGCCTCTTTTGTCTTCCCTGTTACTGTTGGTATGGTAGTTTTATGTATATATGTTTGGTATGGGTAGGATTGATGTGTGAATTGCTTTGGAGTGATCCACAACCTCTCCCTGGAAGAGGCCCAAGCAAGCGGGGTGTAGGTCTCTCTTTTGGTGCAGATGTGACAAAAAGGTTTTTGCAAGAAAATGATATAGGTATGTTTTTTGTTTTCCAATGGTTTGTTACTTGTTCTTTAATCTGTGTCTGTGACTTTTGCACATTGCTGATTTACAGATTTAGTTGTGCGATCTCATGAAGTAAAGGATGAGGGTTATGAAATTGACCATGATGGTAAACTCATAACTGTTTTTTCTGCTCCAAATTACTGTGACCAGGTAATCAAGTCCTCATACTTCTGTTTCAACTTTCCTTTTTCCTAAGAAGTTTATGGAATTTGCTTACCTGAATTGATGGGATAATGAGAGAGGGAGGGGGATCGCATTCTAGAACTTGACAGAGTGAATTTGCTGCTGCTGTTCATTTCGCTGGTTAAAAAATTATATTTTGAAGAATCATTTATATTTTAGCCAAGGGTGTGGTTATGGTGCACCACCCACATTTTACACCACCCACTACACCACCCATGTGGCAAATTTTGGGCCAATCAAATTGCCACATAGGTTGGTCAAAATTTCAAACTTTCTAGTTGTATTATACTGTAGTCAAACTATATGAATACAATATATTGTAGTATAGTATATGTACTCTTTGTATTCGTAAATTTAACTCATATTAAAATAATGTTTTTTGATTAAAAAAAATTGATTATATTGCAAAATATTATTGACAACGAACATTATTTTAATTCATATTAAAATATTATTTTTTAATATAATCAGTTTTTTTAATCAAAAAACATTATTTTAATATGGGTTAAATTTGCGAATATAAAGAGTACATATACTATACTACAATACGTTGCATTCATATATTTGACTACAGTAGAAATATAACTAGAAAGTTTGAAATTTTGAGCAAACCCATGTGGCAATTTGATTGGTCCAAAATTTGCCACATATGGGTGGTGTAGTGGGTGGTGCAAAATATAGGTGGTGTATCTGAGCCCAACCCTAGAACCAGAAGAAACAGTTATTATCGCTTTTCATCTATTCCAGTATGTTCTTTTTAAGCATTTCTGTAGTCTGCGCTTTGTTTATGTAAAATTTGTAAATCATGAGATGGGTTTGACAAGTGAGGCAATTAATTAGGCATGTTGGTTGAAACTTGAAAGTGTTTGACCGGCTCCCTTTCCTGTCATATGTAGTGGGAATGAGAAACGCCATTTCATCTGCCTTGTATTGTTTCGTTTGTTGTTTGGATGGATAGTTCTTGGCATGCTTATATGAGTTAATATCTAAGGCATCATCTTTGCTCCTACTAAGTATTTCACGTTTCACGATTAAAATCTTAAAATGTTGATTTTTCATTGTATGCTGCAGATGGGTAACAAAGGTGCTTTTATTCGATTTGAAGCACCTGAGTTAAAGCCTAACATTGTTACATTCACAGCGGTGGTTAGTATATTTTGTATTTTTACTCTGATTTGTTATATAATGTTTTGTTCATTCTCTAAAATGTTTCAATTTTGTCTTATCAACTATTCTGGCCTAGTATCTCTGTATTCATATCTTTTTTAGCTTCAAGTTTGACTTCCTAAGAAATCGATCCTTCAACTAGTAAGCAATCTGATATTGACATTTTCTGTTGTGGTCTACTTTGTTGAATTTGCAGCCACACCCTGATGTCAAGCCAATGGCTTATGCTAACAACTTTCTCCGGTTATTCTCATAAATTATGTAGCATTATAACTGACTACAACCTATGGTGGTTTTATGCTGCTTTGCGGTCTCTCTGCGCTGCCCAAAGGGCAATATTTTGAAGGTGGTTAAAGATCCGGTACATTAACATGTTGACCGCGTTTGTGATAAGTAGTTTTTTCGTTTTGCTTTTTGTAGATTATTAAAATTCTTTCCCCCCTCCAAATGTTGCACTTTTATTTTGTGCTTTTTATCATCCGGTGATCAAGTGTTAGGAAAATTGTACTAACGTTCTACAGCTTCGCGAAACACCTGTTCGTGAATGACAGTGCTTACTGCTTAGGCAAATTTATGGTCATGACCTTACTCTATTTAACTTTCTATTTCCTCTTCAATTGGATTAGCTTGACTATTAGGGTACCATTTTTATTAATCAATTTAAGCTTTTATTGAGAAAATGATTGTATATAAGGGTTCATATTTTTCAAGTAATCAAGTTGACCACTATTAAATCTTCATATTCAATTTTACTAGTAATTCTCCTACCTAGTAAATAAAAAATATTAAATAGTTTTTATATTTCCAAGACAAGATTTGTAAGATAATATAACAAAATTGTTGATATAATAATAATTAAAAAAATCAACCGGTGGGATTTATCAACTGCAACCGTTGGTGATGGTAAACTTTGTTTGGATAATCGTTTGATAAATATGATTTTGAATGAAATTAATTTTTGTAAAATTGATTTAGTTATAATTGATCTTGAAGTGAAGTTATTTATGTTTGAATGTTTTAATTTGAAAGCAAGTTTGATATAAATTTTAGTATAAAATTGTGAACCCAATGCAAAAGCTCATTTATGTAGGTTCAAGTCAAAATCATTTCAGAAGTTAAAATCAATTTTGCATGATAGTAATTGTTCCGTCCAAATATCTCATATGAGAGATACTCGGTCGGAGAAAATTTAGTGGGAGTGTTTTGGAATCTGCTTGACAGAATTGAGATTCTGCTCCTACGTATCCAAACGGGAATCAAAAGCAAACGTAGTTCTAAGTGAGGGGTTGAGCCCCCTATTTATAGATATTTCCAGTGCAACCGTTTGAGTAAGACGGTTACCGAGATCCTATTTGTTAGGATCAGATCATTCTTGCGGTTAGACATTGATATGGATAAGGCTCCGAGTTATACAGAGAGATATTTGGACCGGCGAGATATTCGGCCCAGTCAGTTGCAGCTGGATAGCTCGGGGCCGAGATATCTTCATTCGTGGTCTGGTGTGGAATAGGGCCGAGAAGTTGTCCTCGGGTGTTGAGTGTATTAATAAGTCTTCGGTTTTATGGGAGTTCGGGTGCATGTCCACCTACGAGAATGAGCTCGGTCGTATTGACAATCCTCGGCCTTATATCTTCGGCCGGTACACAAGCCCCCAAGCTTCGAGCTTAAATAAGCGAAAGAGCTGATAAGTATGAAACCGAGCTCATTCTTTGGCCACACAAACTTCTGCATTCCCAACTGTCATTTCAATCAAATCTTTCCTCTTTGTCAGAGAAGGCAATCATTCCCTCCCCTAATACTTCTGCGGCACGCTTTAGGTAAGAAACCCTAGAGTTCCGAGCCTATTTAATGAGGGGAAAATCAAAAAGTCGCGCCTTTGGGCTTGATGGAACGTGAGCCGTTGATCGTGTCATCAACTACAGCTACAAATATCCCCTCCGACTCCAACTCCCTCCTACCTTGCTTATCCTCCTTTGCCATTCACCTTCGTCTTCCAAGTTTCTGCCATCATCCCTCTGCTTGTCACTCTCCAGGTACGCTCAGTCTTCTTCCTTCCTTCGTGCTTCTAAGTTTAATTTCTGCTTACCAGATATGAGTTCGTCCATGTCCTCTGAGTCAAATACCTCGTCTCTAATTGAGCGCGAGGTTTCCCCCATTGGGGGTTCTCCTTCCGCTTCTTATGTTCCTTCACAGGAACTGAACGTCGGAGAGGAGGAACCGTCCTCCTCCCGGTCGTCTTCAACTGATTCTGATTCTTCTGAGTCTGATTCCCTTAGGTCTGGTTCTCCCTCTCCCCCAGTGTCCAAACCCGCCGCTCGTAAACAACGCCTAAGGGTTCCAAAAGACCCTATTCCCGATATTACCCTTCCTGGGTATACCTGGGTTAAAGGCGAGGTTGGGACCTTTTTCTCTGACTTCCAAACCCCAGAGTCAATTGATCAACTTCGGTCCCAAATTAATATCTCGGCATCTGGAGATGAGTCCGAGTTTATTTGTTCTCCATGCTCGGGTACCGAGTGCGTCTTTCTCAGGGCTCGTCCTTCCGAGCCCCCCTTTACATATATGTACAAAACACTTTTTGATAAGCTGCACGTGTCTCTTCCTTTCACCGAGTTTGAGTGTGACGTTCTGAGAACCATGAACGTCGCACCTACTCAGCTCCATCCTAACAAATTTGGGCTTTTATGAAAGCCTTTCAAATCCTATGTAAATACCTCGGGATGGAGCCCACCACTCCAAAAATTTTGTATTTTTACCAAACAAGGTTTGGTGAGAAAATGGGATGGATTTCCCTTAATGGGCTGAACCGGAGAGGACTGCTTAGTCTGTACACATCATCGTACAAAGATTTCAAAGTCGCCTTCTTCCGAGTTCGCCCCTCGGGCTCTCACTCCTCCCACTTTTTTTGACGATGATAATCGTGCCAAGTTTCCTTTATATCGGCAATCCTCCCCCCACAAAATATGTTGGCTTTGAGTACCAATCCCTCCCGGCCGAGGATAGGCGGGACATAGACATACTAGAAAAACTTCCTCGGCCCCTCCATTGTGGGACGCCTTCGAAACTACCCTTCTCATCTACTCCGAGAACCGACTGAAAAGTAAGTGCTCGGCCTTTTAGTTTTTGAATCTTTTCTGTATGTGTTCTTTGTACTAACAACTCTTTCTTTTTGGCAGTCATTATGGGGAAATTCGACTTCTCCAAGCTTGTAAAGGCTTTGCAAAAAGAGGGTCGGGGTCCCTCTTCAACCGAGAAGAAGAAGAAAAGACCTCCTCCCACCAAGACCTCTGCGAAGGGAACTTCATCATCATCCGCCTCAAAAAAGAAAGAGGGTAGAGGTTGTAGTTGACACCGAAGATTCTCCCCACCTCGCCTAAGTCCCCCACACCCTACTACTCAGAGACCGGAACCGCGGGCGAGGAGAACAACCCCTCCATCCACCGAGCGGAAATGGTACAACACTTCTCTAAAGGCGGGGACCTCATCCCTCCGGGGTGAAGACTTCAACCCCTTCCCCTCTTTCGACTCAAACTTCCTAAAGCCCGCAGATCTCCAGGCTAATAAGGCAACAAGGGGCTCAATCTAGCATGGAGGCTCTCTCCCACCTCTGCATCCGAGCCGCTGCCTTGGCCCGCTTTGCGATCGAGATTTAGCGGAGGCCGAAAGGAAGTCTCAGAATCGAAGCCGAATCGGCTTCTATTGAGAAGCTGAAGGGGGATTTTACCCGAACCTCCACTGAGCGTGACGAGCTGGCCAAGGCTAATAATCTCCTGAACACTACCATCGCCGAGTTGAATGGCCAGAACTCCGAGCTTAACACCAAAGCAAAATCTGCTGAGGAGAGTAAAGCTCAGACTGAAGAAGGTAGAGCTCGTGCTGAAGAGGAGCTCAAAAAGGCTCAACCTGAAATTGAGCAACTTAAAGCTGCCTTGGAGGCCGAGACCAAGTCCAAGATGGAGCTCCAGGAGGATGTAAAAGAGACCACTAACTGCATTATTATCAAGCACTGGAAAGGTTTCGACAAGGCTATTGCTCAGGTTGAGGTTCTTGCCCCGGGGGTTGATCTTTCGGGAGCCGATGTGAATAAGGAGGTGGTGAACGGGGAACTTATTCCCATAATTCTTGAAGAGGAAGAGGAGGTGGAGGTGGAAGGGGATGAAGACTCTCCCGAGGATCACATCGAGGCCGAAGAGGGACCTGGGGACAAGTAGCTGTATTAGCTTTTTGTAGTCTTTATCCTTTGTAATGGGCTTTTGCCCTTGTTACTTTAATTTTGATTTAATGAAAATTGTTGCACCATTTTGGTGACCTTTCGTTGCTCTCATTTGGTCGAGATACACTTGAAGTAATTTTTTATCTTTCTACGTTGTATTCGGCTTGTTTAAACAAATCTTCGGTTAAGACCGAGGTATTCTACCGTCCATATCAAAAACGGACGGTAGTTGCCACACGTGAAACATATGCTTCACGCCTTACGCATGCAGTCACGCATTATATGCTTTGGAAACCGTAATGGGTTCATGCAATTACTGTTTTCGCTTAGTTTCGAGACTCGTTTTTCCAACACACCTTTTCCCAGCGCATATTTCTTCCTTTCCAACGCCTCTTACTCCTTATAAATAAGGCTTTTTCACTACTCCACTTACTCATTCTTCATTCTTTCCCACCAGCCATATTCGTCTTCCTTCAACCCGAGTAGTTCTATGATAGTGTTAGGGGTTTACGCTCCCCTCTCCCAGTTAACATCCTTTTTTGAGTTTCATAGCTGCCAAAAAGGATGTAAGTGGGAGATGAGATCCAGAATTCCTTTTACAATTCAATCCTCCAAGAAGGATGTTAACTGGGAGAATGGCAATCTTCGGGAGTGGAGAAAGGGGTAGAGGCCGTCTACTCTCGGAGCGGGTCGAGCACCTCATCGTCCAGCTTTCGCAGGGGGAAGTGATTACTTTCCCCCATGAGGGAAAGTCGTGGTGTCCGATTGGGGAGACTACTGGCCACCTGATCTTGTCCCTACCCTAATTGGGGAGACTACTGGCAACCCGGGTGGGCCTTATTTTCAATTTCAGCTCTTTATGTAAGTCGTATTACTTTCTAGTACTCGACTCATACCTTGTTTTTACTTTTGACATTGTACTCGACATTATGAATAAATTTTAATGGCTCGGATTCGGCCTTTAGATTACAATTTTATTCTCCTTACTGCTTGTACTTTATTTCACTTAAGTAATTTCAAATGCTCGAACTCGGACTTTAGGCTCAAACTTGGCCTTAAAAACTTAATGGCTCGTACTCGGCCTTCAGGCTCAGACTTGGCCTTAAAAACTTAATGGCTCGTACTCGGCCTTCAGGCTCAGACTTGGCCTTAAAAACTTAATTGGCTCGAACTCGACCTTCAGGCTCAAACTTGGCCTTAAAAACTTAATGGCTCGTACTCGGCCTTCAGGCTCAAACTTGGCCTTAAACAATTTAATGTTTGCGAAACACATACATCGGCAAATCAAGAAAACAATGTTCATAATAAATTCTTTTATTGGATAAAAAAGGAAGTCTACGGTGTGCCTCGTTAAAACCTTCTCGGTCAAAACCCTTTTTGGGACAAAATACCTAGGTAGGAAAAAGAGTACATCACCTGACTATATACATCAACTATAATAAAATTTTAAATGCGAAGTATTCCAAGTCCTCGGGATAGGCTTCCCGGACAACTCTTCTAACCTATATGCTCCGTTCCCCAAATTTTCTACTACCCGGAATGGCCCTCCCCAGTTTGCTGCCAACTTGCCTTCCGTGTGATCCTTCCTTGCTTCTCCTTTTACTCTTAGCACCAAGTCTCCACGCAGGAAACTCCTCGGCTTCACTCTTGAATTATACCTCCTAGTTGCTCTCTGTTTGCAAGCTTCTTCTCTGATTTTGGCCTCCTCCCTGATTTCTTCTACCAAGTCAAGTTCGACCCTTAAATTGCTTTCATTATCATTCGACTCATGTTGCATACGTCGGAAAGACGGCTCACCAACCTCCACTGGGATCATGGCGTCTGTTTCATATGTCAGCCTGAAGGGTGTTTCTTGAGTGGTAGATTGAGGCGTGCAGTGGTAGGCCCAGAGGATACTTGGTAACTCTTCTGCCCAAGCTCCTTTGGATCTTCCCACCCTCTTCTTCAGTTCTCCGAGAATGACCTTGTTGGCCGCTTCGGCCTGCCCATTGGTCTGGGGATGTTCAACCGATGTAACGTGGTGTTTAACACCGAGGTTGTTATAGAATTCCTGCAATGTCTTATCTATAAACTGTCTTCCGTTGTCTGTGACGATTGCAAAGGGAATTCTGTGCCTACAGATGAGGCTTTTCCACACAAACTTTTGTACTTTCTCGGCGGTAATCTTCGCCAAAGGCTCTGCTTCAATCCATTTTGTGAAGTAGTCCACTGCTACCAGGAGAAATTTGACTTGACCTTTGCCCACAGGGAATGGCCCCAGTATATCCATTCCCCACATAGCAAAAGGCCAAGGCGAGTTTAATGTGTGAAGTCCTTCGGGAGGGGTACGACTTATATTGGAAAATCTTTGGCACTCATCACATTGCTTCGTCCACTCAATGCAATATGCTCGGATGGTAGGCCAATAGTACCCTGCTCGGACTACCTTGGAGGCCATTGATCTGCCCCTGCAGTGAAAACCACAGATTCCTCGGTGAACCTCTTCCATGACGTACTTTGATTGTGCCTTCGTCAGACATTTTAGCAACGGTACCGAGAACCCCCGTTTAAACAATTCTCCGGAAATGATAGCAAAGTGACTTGCTCTGAGCCTGATCTTCCTGGCCTCCCCATGATCTGGGGGCAGAGTTTCTGAGGATAAATACTCCCAAATGAGTGTCATCCATTCTCGGTCAACCGGCTCGTTGGCCATCACCTCCCCAACTGTGACACTCGGTTCATTTATGGTTTCTTGATTAACTGTTCTATGGTGGCCCGGCTTCTTTGTACTGGCTAATTTGGACAGCAGATCGGTCCGAGTGTTTTCTTCTCGGGGAATGTGCTCAATAGCAAATTTCTCGAAGTTGGAGATTAATTGGTTGACCTTGCATAAATACTTGGTGAGCTTAGGCTCTTTCGTTTGATACCCTCCAGAGATTTGCCCTGTGGCTAATTGTGAATCACTCCGGCATCTAACAGCCTTCTCCCCCATTTCCTTTGCCAGCATTAATCCTGCTATCAAAGCTTCATATTCGACTTGGTTGTTTGAGATTTTGAACTCAAACTTTAGTGACTGTTCCAGGATCAGATCTCCTGGGCCTTCCAGAATCACCCCAGCTCCACTGCCCCTGACATTCGAGGATCCATCCACATACAAATTCCACCATATATCCTCGGTTATCGGCTGCGGGTTGAGCTCGGCTACAAAGTCGGAGAGACATTGAGCTTTCAGAGGGCCTCTCAACTCGTATCTCAGGCCGAAATCGGATAATTCTACCGACCACGCAATCATACGTCCTGCCAACTCGGGCTTTTTGAGAATTTGCTTAATCGGGTGATCAGTTTTGACAATCACCTGGTGACTTTGGCAATACGGACGCAATCGCCGAGCTGCGGTTACCAGGGCCAAAACCAGCTTTTCAATGACTTGATACCGGGTTTCAGCATCATGAAGGACCCTGCTGATAAAGTACACCGGCATTTGAACTTTCTCTATTTCCTGCACAATGACTGCACTGATGGCGTACTCGGTGGCTGACAAGTATAAGTATAACTCTTTCCCTGGGATGGGTCGAGTTAATATTGGTGGTGAAGATAAAAAGGCCTTGAAATCGACGAAGGCCTTCTCGCATTCCTCGGTCCATGTAAAGGTATGAGGCCTATTTAGTAATCTAAAGAAAGGCCGAGCTTTCTCTGCAGATTTGGGTAGGAACCGAGATAATGATGCCAGCTGTCCTGCAAGTCTTTGCACTTCTTTAATATTTTGCGGGCTTCGCATCTCAATCACAGCCCAACATTTATCAGGATTGGCCTCGATTCCCCGGTGTGTCAACATGAAGCCGAGGAATTTTCCACCCTGGACACCGAAAACACACTTCTCCGGATTCAACCTTATATTATACTTTCTCAGCTGCTGAAAAATTTATTCCAGATCTTTTGGGTAGCTGTTGGGGTCATCGGATTTTACGACCATGTCATCCACATAAACCTCCATGGTCCTCCCGATTTGTTTTTCGAATACCCGGTCCATGAGCCTTTGGTATGTAGCTCCAGCATTTTTCAGTCCAAACGGTATTACCCGGTAACAGTAATTCGAGCCTTCAGTTATGAAAGTTGTTTTCTCCTCATCTAGGGGGTACATTCGGATCTGATTGTACCCCGAGTATGCATCCAAGAAACTCAAAATTCTGTATCCGGAGGCTCCATCCACCAGTCTATCAATACTCGGCAAAGGATAGGAATCCTTCGGGCAAGCTTTATTCAAATATGTGCAATCGGTGCACATGCGCCACTTGCCATTTGCTTTTTTGACTAGAACAACGTTGGCCAGTCAGGTAGTGTATTCTACTTCTCGGATAAAGTTGGCCTTGACCAACTTCACTGCTTCCTCTTCCACAACCTTTCTCCTCTCCTCACCAAGTCTCCTTTTCCTTTGGGCCACTGGTTTCGCCTCAGGACAAATTGCCAGTTTGTGGCATAAGAAGTCGGGATCAATTCCCGGCATATCAGATGTGGTCCAGGCGAACAAATCGGCGTTGCTGCGAAGTACTTCCTTTATTTCCTCTTTCAAATTCGGCTCAAGGTGACCGCCGAGTTTGGTGCACTGATCGGGCTGTGAACCGAGCTGGAACTTTTCTAACTCCTCAATAGGTTGTGGACGTTGTTCCTGCATGTCCATTCTCGGATCCAGTTCAACAGAGTTAACAGAATTCACCGACTTGTCTTTCCCCCTGTCTAGCATTTCTGCAGGTGTAGGTTTAAGTTTGCTTACACGCAAACTATCAGCATAGCACTGTCTGGCCATTTTCTGATCAGCCCGGACAGCAACTATGTCTCCCGAGTTGGAAGGGAATTTCATCGTGAGGTGGGGAGTAGAGACCACAGCTCCTAACTTGTTCAAAGATGGTCTTCCGATCAGGATATTGTATGATGTTACTGCATTGACTAACACGTACCTGACCATGATAGTCTTGGATGCTTTGCAATCCCCAAAAGTAGTCAGGAGGTCAATGTATCCTCGCGTATCCACTTGTTCCCCTGCAAAGTCGACGAGCTTATTGTCGTACGGTTGGATAGATTTCTCTGGGATCCCGAGCTTCTGAAATGTTGAGTAATATAAGATATCTGTCGAGCTCCCCTGGTCGACAAGGGTTCTTTTGACCAAGAAATTAGCCAACTTCACGATGATTACCATAGGGTCATCTTGATTAGGATCCACCCCCACGAAGTCTTCGTCAGAAAATATAATAGGTGGGGAAATTCTCGTGGGTTTGCCGGATACCGAGTTGACAGCCTGAATAGCCCGCAGGTGCTTTCTCCGAGCTGAACTTGTCGTGCCTCCCCCTGCGAATCCACCTGAAATAGTGTTTATCACACCTCGGACCACATTATCCTCCTCTCGCCTTTCATTCTGGCCCTCTCTGGTTTCTGTTCTTTCATTATTTCGTCGACCGCCGCCCCTTCTCGGGCTTTGGTCACCTCCTCTCCTTCTGCTTCCGCCATGCCCCTCACCATTGTTGTGGTTTCTCCGAACAAAATTATTGAGATGGCCAGCTTGCACCAACTCTTCAATCTTATCTCGCAGGACCCAGCACTCCTCGGTGGTATGGCCGTAATTACGATGATACCGACAATGTTTCTGTCGATCAGCATTCTGGGGCGTGTGGCCACGGTTAGGGAGCTGCAAAAGTTCCGCGTTGTACGCTTCCTCAAACACCCGAGCTCGGTTTGTGTTGAGGGGAGTATAGTGCTCATACTTCGGTCCCCTATGCAAATGCTCGGACGGGCCTTTGAATTTCGTCCTATCACCTCCGGCCCTCCTCTTCTCTCTCCCTTCTCGTCGGCATCATCAAGATTCTCTCTCCCTTTTCTTAGACTCCTCAACCTCCTCCATATTAATGAATCCCGCAGCCTTTCTCCTCAATTCATCCATACTGGTTGGCGGCTTCCGAGCCAAGTGTCTGGCAAAAGGGCCAGGCCTTAACCCGGTCAAGATGGTGTGTAGTGCAACATCGGCACTGAGATTCCGGATGAGGACCGTCTCCTTGCTGAATCTGGCCATGAAATCACGCAGGGACTCATTCTTTTCTTGCCTAAAGTTTACCAACGAGGCCGAGGTTTTTTGATGAGCCCGGCTCGTGGCAAACTAAGCATTGAACTTAGCCATGAATGTGTCAAAGGAGTCAACTGACGCTGGCGGTAGCTGGGTGTAACAGGTCAACGCAGCATCCTTCAGAGTAGTCGGAAAGACTTGACACATGACAGCATCGTCGTCGGTAAGGAGGTACATCTGAGTAGTGAAAGTGTCCAAGTGACGCTCGGGGTCCGAGGTGCCATCATATCTGTCAATGCTTATTGGTTTGTAGTTGGCTGGTAGGGGAACCTCCATGATAGCGTTTGTGAAGGGATGTCTCGGCCTCCGCACGTCGGTCCTTTCATTAAGTCTATTTGCCTGAAGTGAAAGTTCAGGGGCCTGCCTAGGAAATTCCTCCTCGTCTACTCGGTCCATATGATGAGAAGCTCGGAGTTGTGGGCCTCCTTCTCTGCGCGAGTTTCTGGATCCTTCATTCTCAGCTGTCCGACTCTCTCTCTCAGGAGGAGAAGAGGCGGACCTTTCTCTGCTCTATCCTGGTTTGCGACGGCTGTTCTGCCGCCTAATCTCCTCATTCTCCCTTCTCAGCATGGCAATCTGTGCAAGAAGTTTTTGGATAAGGGGGTTGTCGGTCGTTATAGCCGGGTTTATGGACCGTTCCCCATTATCTCCGTTGTTACCATTCTCTGGCTCCTCTCTCCTGCAGTTCCCGCTCCTTGTTCTCACCATGGTTTGTGGTATGGGAAAGTTTTGCTTCGATTCCCACAGACGGCGCCAAATGTTCCGTCCAAATATCTCAGATGAGAGATACTCGTAGGAGAAAGTTTAGTGGGAGTGTTTTGGAATCGCTTGCGAGGTGAGATTCTGCTCCTACGTATCCAAATGGGAATCAAAGCAAACGTAGTTCTAAGTGAGGGGGTTGAGCCCCTATTTATAGATATTTCCAGTGCAACCGTTTGAGTAAGACGGTTACCGAGATCCTATTTGTTAGGATCGGATCATTCTTGCGGTTAGACATTGATATGGATAAGGCTCCGAGTTATACGGAGAGATATTTGGACCAGCGAGATATTCGGCCCGATCGATTCAAATTTGGATAGCTCGGGGCTGAGATATCTTCATTCGTGGTCTGGTGTGGAATAGGGCCGAGAAGTTGTCCTCGGGTGTTGAGTGTATTAATAAGTCTTCGGTTTTATGGGAGTTCGGGTGAATGTCCACCTACGAGAATGAGCTTAGTCGTATTGACAATCCTCGGCCTTATATCTTCGACCGGTACAGTAATTAAACATCTCAATTTCATTAAAATCATATTTATAGGATCAAAATAAAATCGACAGCTTTTAATCATGAAATCAAATACACACTTAAACAAAATGGGGCAAAGCAATAATGAGCAACTAGGAACTCGGCCTTTGGATTTTTGCTTAACTCCACTCCATATTTACCAGTTACCTAAGAACAAACAGTAGCACCACAATTGAGCAGCGTAGCCAAGAAGTTGTTCATCCCAATTAACCACTCACTGTTACTTCAACAAGCCGACCATTTTTTTAAAAAAAAAAACCTCACAGTTAAAAAGGTTTGGAAATTGGAGGAACTCCTTGATACACCATTTATTATAAGTAGAAACTATGTGTTTGATAATCTTCGCATAAGTGATTCAAGTTCAATGACACGCTCATATATATATATATATATATATAAATAAATAAATAAATGAGATCTTCTTTTTATGACGAGAAATGAGAACTATTAATAGAGGCAGAATTATTGGATTACAATTAAAACAAATTAATGAATCATATATTATATTCATATTTTAAAAAAAAAACTTAACGAATTAAGGTCTACATCAAAACCATCATAGACTTCAAATCCTTCTTGATTGTTCTCTCCGCCACACTGACAGTTGAATAATTGGGACCCAATGGCACACACACATAAAATCTTATACAGTTGATTTACTTATCAATGAATATAATTATGTATCTTACTCTCTAACGCATATATTTAAAACCATTCAAATCCTTAATATCCCTATGATATTTAGGATCTAGTTGTAGTCCAGCCCAATCCATCCAGGATAGACAGGGATGTTCAGATCCAAAAAAAATCACAAATTGATCAAAAATAATCGAAAATAGATGAAAACCGAAATTGTTTGGACTTATTTTCGGATCACTATTTTTTAAAACCAAACGGTTCGGTTCGGTTTTTGGTTTATTTTTCTAAAACGAACCTAACCGAAATTTTATAATAGACTATATTGGGACTGCGTTTTACTTTTTGTTGTGCTGCGTTTGAAGGGTGGTGCTTACTTTCACTATCATATTTCTCATTTCAACCCTAAGGGCCCGTTTGGTGGTCAGGATAAGAGAGACAGGATAGGATAAACTATCATATCATGTCTGAAACTGTTGTTTGGTGAGCCAGCAGGATAGGATAAGTCAATCCTGTCACTTATCATATCCTGTCAATCTAGTTAAAATTCTATCATGAGGGGAGGGCTGGGTTAGAACTCAACAGGATAGGATAAGGTGATTTTTTTTTCCGGTAACAAGTAGGATAGAGTGATTTAAAGTATAATAAAATATAAAAATATATAATATATAAAATAATTAAAGTATAATAAAATAATAATTTAAAGTATAATAAAATTTAACATGATTACCAAAAAAGGTATAATAAAATATAAAATATTTAAAATAATAAAAATATTGATAATCAATTTTAAAATTTATTTTTATTTTATCACAATGCTAAGTTTGTTATTTTATATTATTTTTAAAAACTGTAAACTATAAAAAATTATTCTAATAATTTAACTATATGTAAAGTAAAAACAAAAATAAATATTTAAAAATATAAAAAATTAATTTTAGTTAGACAATATTTAAAAAATTTAAAACATTATATGTAATTTCATCATAAGGATAATTTTGTTTTTTATTATAAATTTAAATAATGAAAATTATAAAAAAAAAAGTAAATGTAATAAAAGATGAAAACATTTAGAATAAAAACGAAAATTTTTAAAATTCATAAATTATAATGTTGTCCTGTTGTCCCAGTTGGTTATCTGGTGGACACCAAAGGTTGGATAGGATAACAGCTTATCCTGCTCATATGCTATTCTACTCCTGTCCGGTTCTCTTATCATGTCCGTCCTTATCCTATCCTTCATGACCACCAAACGAGCCCTAACTCTTGAATCCCATACCCACTCTCCCTTTGTCGCCTCTTCTCATCTTTCTCCCACTTCGTCTCCTCACCACGGCGTATCTGTCTTCTCACCGTCGCGACTCCTCCCCCTTGCCGCTGCATCTCCCTCCCATCGTCGTGTCTCCCTCCTCTCTGCCGCCGCTTCTCCCATTTCGTGCCTCCCTCCGCCGTCACGCCTCCGTCTCATCACCGTCTCGCCCCCGTCTCCTCGTCGTCGCACCTTCCTCCCCTCTATCGTTGCTGCGTTTTTTATTTCCTCCGCCTCTGTACGAATCTGAAGCGTTTTTGTCTTACTTCGTCTCCCCCGGTACGAATCTACTGTGTGGGTGTGGACAGAAGCAAGAGCTAAGTATGAATTTCACTTTCTCTCTCAAACTATCTGTGATTAGGGTTCTTCTGAAGAATCTAAATTTTTCCATTTTTTTGGGGATGAATCTGTTATTTTGAGCTTCATTTCTTAATGAATTTGTTACAATTTTTGGGATTTGCCTGTGTTTTTTTTCGGTTCTTGTCAAATTTTGAACTTGCATTCCGAACTGATGTGTTTCTCTTTCTCAAATTTTGAACATGCATTTCTGGATTCCCTACTGAATTTTGAACTTCCATTTCTGGGTTGTTGTCAAATTTTAAATTTTGAACTTGTATCGATCTCTGTTTTCTTCTATATTTCACTATGATCACATCTTTTTTGAAAAAATAAAAATAAATTATGTGGCTTGTTTGAGGTATTCACTCTTCAGCACTTAAATTTGAATCTGTTTTACTGGATGATGGGAGTTCGCTGGATAATTCCAGAACCTTTGTAATATGTTGTTTGTCTTTGGAACTTTGTTAGAAAGTTTAGGTGTTTTGATTCTATTCTTTCCACACTTTCCACATGTATGGAACTTTGTATTCATGTAGACTGATGTATGAACAAACTGATTTATAAATGTAATGAGAAAAACCAAATCAACCGAATCGAATCGAGCCGCATTAAATCGGATCGGATTAGATTGCTTTAAGGATGTCATCCGAACCGAACCGCGAGCACCCCTAATGATAGATATGATTTTTTTAAAGTGAGTTTATATCTAAAATAAACAATTAAACTAAGTAATGCTACCAACACACTTTTATTGAGTGAGTTTATCCAATAATTAAGAGTGTGTTGGAGAGAGTGTTAAAAAGAATGTATTACTAGCACTTTCCAACTAATAATGATGCATCCACTTAAGATCTTAATATACTTTAATGATGAATGAATATATCATTACATATCAATGATCAATAATTAAAGATTTGAATCTTCTCCTTATTCTCTCTCATTTTATGAAAGAGAAAAAAAAAATTATCATGGGTTTCATTCAAATTTATTTTTAGGCAAAATAAGTAGATTGATCCTATACGTTTATTTTATTTTTCATATTGGTCCTATAAGTTTTTTATTTTTCAAATTGATCCTACAGGTTACACGTTCTGTTTCCACATCAGTCCTTTCTGTAAATTTTGACCTAACGCCGTCAGTTTTAACTTGACGTGACTATCACCTTAGTTTGATACGTGGCCTTTGATCTGACTCCGTTAGGTCGAAATTGACAGAAATGACTAACATGGAAATTAAACGTAACGTGTAGGAACAATTTTAAAAATATAAAACTTATATGACCAATATGAAAAATAAAATAAATGTACAGGTCGAAATTAACAGAAAGGAGTAACATGGAAACGAAACGTAACGTGTAGGAACAATTTAAAAAATATAAAACTTATATGACCAATATGAAAAATGAAAAATAAAATAAACGTATAGGATAAATCTACCAATTTTACCTTATTTTTGCTATTTTTCGCACGTATCCTTTTACTTGTTCACAAGTAGGAGACCCGAGAGGTTTACTCACATCCCATGGGTACCGGGTCGCATCGGAGGTACCGACCTAGCAGAAGGGTGAAAGCTTAGGAGTGAGAAGAAGCACTTTCCCGCTGAACCCCCCAAAAGTTCATAACCATTACAATGGCTGCTTCGAATCATCTCCGAAAGATAAACACAATCCAGCGCATTCTCCATTCATCTGCAAATGCGACACTGCCTCTCTTCAACGCTAGGTGCTTCTCTCAATTGCCTAATACCCCCAACTCCACTTCCAAACCTAAACACTCTCCCTCTTCCTTGAAGGACAATGAGCTCGCCAAGTTTGCTGCCATTGCTGAATCCTGGTGACATCTCAATTTCCTCACTTCGATTCATTCCTCCTGCAATTTTATTTATTTTTGATTTTTGCAATTGAAGATTGTGGATTTTTCAACATTCTCTTTTGGTGCACTGGAACCATAAGAATTTAAAGCTCATGAACTTGGCTGTGATAGACACTAAAAATTACATGAAATTTTATTATGTATTGCATTTGCTACCGTTTGTTAGTTCTTTTCTGTTGTTGTAACTAAACTAGGTGGGATTCTGGAGGCCCTTTTAAACCATTGCATGTCATGAATCCTGCAAGGCTTGCTTTCATCCGCTCCACACTATGTAGACATTTTAAGTAAGCTATCTCTTTTATGTTTGTTTTTCTATTTACTTATTGCCTTTTTCCAATTCATTTAGCCATTGTTACTGTCATTTTGAGTCTGTGGTGTGTTTATTCTTCAAGTTACATTGATAGGATATGTGCTATAATGTGTGATCTGATGCATTTTAGTTCCACTTCCAATCTTCATGCTAAAAAATTTAGTGGGATTAAGGCATGATCTGGCTGGTTAAGGCATCGTTGTCATTTTTACTTCGTATATCAAGAGTAGAAATTTTGTTTTAATGCCTTTTAAAAATGATTGGTATAAGTAACATACCCTTTTATTCAAATGTGATCATATAAGGATATGTAAGATAATTAACAGAAATATTGTTTTGATGCTAACCAAATGAAGAAGTAAAAAGGAAAAAAGTTACATTACTGAAGATAATAGATTTCTTTATTTATTTATTTTGTCTCTTTGGGGCACTATTCAGATAATAGTTAGATTTTCCTTGTCTCAGGAGGGACCCATACAGTGCTCAACCCCTTGAAGGACTTAAAATTGTTGATGTAGGCTGTGGAGGTGGAATTCTTTCTGAGGTATATCTTATCTCCTTTCTCTTGTTAAGTCTGGACGTTCAGAGGTGACTATATTTATTTGCTAGAAATGTCAAAATCTAAGTTTGGTGACTACATTACTGTTAATCATGATTCTCATGGGAATTTATAGCATTATGATGGGTTCAGTGGTGACTGTATTTGTTAGCTAGAATTGTGCAAATATAAATTCTTTCTTTGATGCAAATTATCCTGCCTCTCACTCTTGAGTATTTGGTTTCAACTGCAAATGAATGATCATTTTATTGTTGTTTACCGTTATACTTCTCTTTTGGTCTTCAGCCATTAGCTCGGATGGGAGCTACTGTGACGGGTGTTGATGCTGTAGAGAAGAATATCAAGATAGCTCGACTTCATGCTGTATGCTTATTATATATAATTTTACTATTGATATTTTGCATTGAATTTATGCCTCAGAGTATATAGTGTTACATATATTCTATGTATTTTGAAACTTCTTAAGTTTCCTAATTATTATGACATGATTTTTTAAGTTTCCTTTCCAACATGATGCTTAGCATAATTTTACTGAGATTGGAGCAATTTGACATTCTTATCTGTTGTTAGACTACGACATGGCAAAAATGTCTTCATGTTATAATCAGTGTTGTCAAATAGCGGCCATGGCGGAAAGCGGTGGCGGGATTTGAAGGAACTGCCATTCGGTGGCGGTGGCGGGATTTGAAGGAACTGCCATTCGGTGGCGGTGGCGTGGCGGTCCATGGCGGCTGGCGGTTATGGTGGAATCGCTTGACCCAGCCCAAAATGGGTGACAACCTAATTTCACTAAATCAGACTTTCATCCCTTCATTTTATCCCAAACAGAAAACCCTAGAGCAGAAGAACCCCTTGTCTTTCTCCTATTTCACACTTTCTTCTCTGACTACCCCCCTCCGGCGACACCCACTATCGGGCGACCACCGTCCGACGACCACCCTTTGACTGGCGACCAGCGACCAACTTCTTCTTTTCTCCTTTTTTCAGTCATCTTCGAAAATGGCAGCCCTCTCCAGCTTCTTCTGAAGCTTCACGAGCCCTCTCCAGCTTCTTCCGTCTTGTTAGTAGTCTTGAACCTTGTTATTTTATCAACCTTGTTAGTACTTAGTTGTCTATGATAGGTATTATAAGATTTATATGATATTTTCTATCAATTTAGTTTATGGTTCTTGACATATGTTGTTAGTGTTTTTGATTTTATATTTATTTCTGCAATTTTTGTTATGTATATGTATATATATATATAATTTTTTTTTGTCCGCCATGACATCCGCCATATGGCCGCATCGCCATCCGCTATAATGTATGGCGGATTTTTGGCCGGCCGCCATCGATAACACTGGTTATAATTTGGCACTGGTCCTTACTTCCTCATTTGCCTTTTCCTTTGAGATGGGATGATCTACATGCTTCATGCCATAGACATGTTATGTATGATTCTAACGTGTTTTAGTTTGAGTTAATTGTGGAGTATTCTTTTAAGCTCTGCTTTTCACGCTCCAAAACTTATGAACCATTTCATGAATGTGATACCAACATAAGCTCTCAACTAAACTGCAATCTGCATGGTTTTTTTTTTTTTTTTAGTGAGCAGCTCCAAGTAGTGTTCTCTATACATATTTTATGTAGATTAAATATTGAACTATAGTTGTTAAAAAACTTCTCTTCATTTTTGTTTTTTGTGTATGTAAATGCTTTTGTTTTTAATGTATATACACGCTCTATTGCGTTTTAAGGCTCTAATATATGAAATTTGGGAATGTCAGCTTTCAGTCATCAGTTGTTTCCAATTTGAAATTTGTCAGTATTGTCCTCCCTAATTGATTAAATTACTGTTTATTGGTGGAAGCCATTGCTGAGAACTTACTATTTTAAGTAAACTTAGTACATTACATTACATCTTTACTATTAGCTGGACAACTTATTATTTCCTGTTCACAGGATTTGGATCCTACAACTTCGAATATTGAGTTTTGTTGCACCACAGCTGGTACATATGCAAATCTTAATTCATTTCCTGTGTAGGTCAATCATTCTTGTATACTTCTGTGGCATGATGTGCATACTAATCTGTTATTAATTATTTTTCGCTTCTTACTGGCTTTTGTGGTCATGGGTCTTAACTTCTTGTTAGTATGGAAGCTTGCAGTTAATAGCCACTTTATGTTATTTATCTTAACTTGGAATCTATCTTTTGCCATGGTGGGGTTTGAAAGCAGGAAAGAAAGAAGTAAAGAAAAGGTTAACATTTTAGAAGATAAACCTCTGTTTGGCTTTGATCTTATTTTCTCCCGGTGGGTCCCATATCAAAGGAAGATTTAACTCTATCCTTCAATACTTTTCTTTAAACAAGATGTCGTACTTCTACAAAATAAACCGCCTAAGCTGCAGAATAAATTTTTTATTAAAACTTAAAATGATAGTTACATATACCCTATTCTCCCTTTGTTCCTTTCTACATTTTGGGACTGTTATTGTTTTCACTTTTCACTTGTTACGTCCATCCAAACTGTTAGCTTGTCAATTACATAGCATACCTGTAAAATATTAAATGCTGTTGTACATCTGCAATGACTTCGGTAATCATTGCAAAAATAGCTTGCATTAATCTGGTCTCTATGAAGTTATCTTCTTTTGTTTTTTGTATCATCCATAGTCTTTTGCAAATCACAATTTTTACAAGCTCTTTTTTTTATAAAAAAATGACTGATCAGAGAAGCTAGTTGAAGAAGGAAGAAAATTTGATGCAGTTATGGCCCTGGAGGTACTCTCTTTCTGACCCTCTGGTGTGTGTGTGTGCACACATGGAGTGCATGCATGTAGTATAAAAATATTTATTGTAAGGTATATATAATACATGTAGTGTAAATATTTAGACAACAGTACACATGCAAATAATATGTTAGCTCAAGACCCCCTATATACAAGACTTATTTCAGAAAGAAGAAACAAACCAAGGCCACTGAACCCATAACTAGTTAGCTGAAACATTGTAGTAGTAACTAGTTAGTATAAATAGAATAAAGGGGAGGGAAGTGGGGATCATTCTGTTAGTTGGTTAGAAATTGGTTGGGAGAGACTAGGCTCTCAAACTCCTAGCTATCTCTCTCTCTCTCTCTCTCTTGTATCTTCTTGATTCTTTCTCTGGTTTAGGGAACATTTCCCTCAGAGATTTCTGCAATATACAAACAGTGAAGGATAGTTCAGTGATTCAATAAGCCAGTTCTATCAACTGGTATCAAAGCTCTTTTCTGGGTGTGGTACATGGTCCATACGCGAAGGATGGACGCAAGAATTGAGGCTCTTGAGCGCGGCTTTGATGACTTGAGGAGGAGTCGTGATGATGACCGGCGAGAACGCCAAGAACTGAGACGAATCTTGGAAGAAGAAAAGGCGGAGACTAGGAAGCAGTTTGATACAATTGTGGCGATGCTCCAAAGAAACTCGAACAGCCACAGTAACAATGGCGGAGACAGTCATAGAAGCAATGAAGAAGAAACGAGGGCCGGGGGCGAAGTTAACTTGAACGAAGACAAGTTTAGGATACTCGAAATTCCACTTGTTCTCGGCGATGACGCGTACGGATGGGTGAATAAGATCGAACGCTATTTTGCGATGAAGGGAGTTTCTGATCGTGAGAGATTGCAAGCTTCGATGGTCGCCATGGAAGGTAAAGCCCTAAACTGGTACCAATGGTGGGAGTTCTGTGTGGTAGACCCATCGTGGGAGGAGTTTCGAAAGGTCCTGCTCGAGAGATTCCAACCATCAATTACTCAGAACCCCTTTGAGTTGTTGATGAGTCTCAGCAGAGGCCCAGGAAGCAGTAGCGAGTACCGAGAAAGATTCGAACTTTACTCGGGACCACTGAAAAGGGGCCGATCAGGAGTATGTAAAAGGGATTTTCTTGAACGGGCTTAACGATCTTGTGAAGGCGTAATCGATACTGCACTCGTTGAAAACCCTCCCTGAAATGATGAAGTTTGCTCAACAGGTCGATGAGAGGAACGAGTTGTTGAGTAAGGGAGTGATTGGAGGAAATCGTGGGGGAGGACCCACTCGGAACTACGCCCAAAACCGAACAGTGACATGGGAGTCGGAAAGCGAAGCAACACACGTAACCCGGTGGGCAATAGAAGCACGAACTCTGGCCAATGATTCCAACGGTTCAAGGCCGCGGGGTCAATTAGGGAAGGGAGTTCAAGATCCCGACCCAGCTGAGAAGCAAGACAAAAAGGAGAAGGGGTTGTGCTTTAGGTGTGATGGGAAATTTGGCCTGGGCACGTTTGTGCCAACAAACAATTACAGCTTCCGGTTTTAGAGGAGGAAGATAAAGGAAACGAGGAGGAAGAGGAAGTAACACCCCCGAGACGTAACTCAAGAACTTGCGGCTATCATTGTACAAAGACACGGGAATCACTTCAAAAAAATCAATCAAGCTGTGGGGAGAAATAGCGAGGAAGGAAGGTGGTGGTACTTATTGATTGTGGGGCTTCCCACAACTTCATCTCCTCGGTGTTAGTAGAAGAGGAATCAATACGGTGGCTGAAACTGTTCCTTATACGAAGAGGTGGGGGATGGCAGGAAGATTCGATGTAAAGGAGTTTGTCCTAAACTCATGCTGAAGATTCAAGGGTTAGAAGTGCAACAAGACTTCTATATCTTTGAACTAGGAGGGGTGGATATTGTGTTGGGGATGGAATGGTTGGCTGGTCTGGGAGAGATTAGGGCGAATTTTCGGGGAGCTAACACTTAAGGTGCCTACCACTAAGGGTACCCAGGTGTTAAGAGGCGAACCAAAGATTGGCTAGGGCAGCGGCTTCTTTCAAATCGATGATGAAAGCTATTCAAGCGAAGGGCAAGGATTTATCCTGGATTGTCAAGGCATGCAAGCCAATTTGGGCGAAGAAACAGTAGAAATACAATGGTTAGCTGAGGTACTGAACAAATTCGTAGAGGTTTTTAAGGAGCCCAAGGGATTACCACCACCCAGGAGACAGGATCATGCAATCACTCTCAAGGAAGGAGCCGATATCCCCAACCTACGACCCTACAGTACCCTCATTACCAAAAAAATGAAATAGAAAGGCTTGTCAATGACATGCTGAGATCAGGAGTCATAAGGCCTAGTGTTAGTCCATATTCTAGCCCTATTATCCTAGTGAAAAAGAAGGATGGGAGTTGGCGATTTTGTGTGGACTATAGAGCACTAAACAAGGTGACAGTGCCTAACAAATTCCCTATACCGATTATTGATGAGTTGTTGGATGAGTTGGGAGGAGCAAAAGTCTTTTCTAAACTAGACTTACGATCCGGATATCATCAAATTAGAATGAAGGAGGGAGATATTGCCAAAACTGCATTTAGGACTCACGAAGGTCATTACGAGTTTGTTGTAATGCCCTTTGGTCTCACAAATGCACCCTCTACCTTTCAGTCCCTCATGAACGAAGTCCTTAAACCATATCTCAGGAAATTTGCTCTAGTATTCTTTGATGACATTTTAGTGTACAGCAAGAGCAGGGAAGATCATATTGAACATTTGCAAGCTGTCCTATTTCTGCTGCAGCAGAACCAGCTATATGCCAATCAAAAAAAGTGTACATTTGGGCAGGAACAGATTGAATATCTAGGCCACATCATATCAGGGAAGGGCGTAGCTGCAGACCCAAGGAAGATAGAAGTCATGAAGCAATGGCCTACTCCCAAAGATGTCAAGGCTTTGAGAGGGTTCCTAGGCCTCACAGGGTATTACAGAAGATTTGTGCAGAATTATGGTAAGATTGCCCGACCCCTAACCATGCTGTTAAGGAAGGATGGGTTCCTCTGGAGTGAAGAAGCTCGGGCAGCCTTCGAGTCACTGAAGAATGCCATGGCAGAGCTCCCAATATTGACTGTTCCGAACTTTAACAAATCATTTATAATCGAAACAGATGCGTCTAATAAAGGATTGGGAGCAGTCTTGTTACAAGAAGGCAGACCGGTAGCATTCCTAAGCCAAACCTTGTCTGATAGAGCACAAAAGAAATCTGTGTATGAGCGGGAATTGATGGCCATTGTCATGGCAGTGCAAAAATGGAGGCATTACTTAATGGGCAGGCATTTCATCATTCATACCGACCAACAAAGTCTGAAGTTTTTAACAGAACAGAGGGTATTAGGTGAGGAACAATTTAAATGGACTTCTAAGCTAATAGGATTCGATTTCGAAATAAAATACAAGCCTGGATGTGATAATAGGGCAGCAGATGCTCTCTCTCGAAGAATGACTTACGCTGCCATATCAGTAGTTCAATTCTCAGAAATGGAAGAATGGGAGGAAGAAGCCCACAAAGACAGCAAGCTGCAGAGTATTATCCATGACCTCATTAGAGACCCTAACTCTCACCCGGGATACTCATTTGTGAGTAAGAAATTATTGTATAAAGGGAAGTTGGTGCTGCCCAAAACTTCCTCAAAAATCCCTGTACTACTTAATGAGTTTCATAACTCTGCCATTGGGGGTCACTCGGGATTTTTCAGATCCTATAAAAGGATAGCTGCCCTAGTGTATTGGGAGGGAATGCGAAAAGATATTCACCAGTATGTGGCCAAGTGTGAGAAGTGCCAACTCAATAAGTATCAAACCTTGTCCCCTGCGGGTCTTTTGCAACCTCTTCCAATTCCAACTCAGGTTTGGGCTGATGTCTCAATGGATTTTATAGAAGGATTACCCAAGGCACAAGGAAAAGATGTAATATTAGTGGTGGTGGATCGAAACACAAAATATGCTCACTTTATTTCACTTAGCCACCCATTCACCGCAAAGGATGTGGCAGAAATATTCATTCGAGAAGTGGTCAAATTGCATGGCTTCCCATCTACCATTGTCTCGGATAGAGATAAGGTATTTCTTAGCAATTTCGGGACCGAACTTTTCAGGTTAGCAGAGGACAAGATTAAAGTTCAGTTTCGCCTATCATCCACAATCGGATGGGCAACAGAAAGTGTAAATAGGTGTTTAGAAACCTATTTGAGATGTTTGACAGATCCAAACCAAGCAAAGGGCGAAATGGCTTAGTTGGGCTGAGTTTTGGTTCAACACCAATTACAATAGCTCAACCAAACTAACTCCATTCAAGGCCCTTTATGGTCGAGACCCACCTCACCTCCTTAGAGGAACTACTATACCCTATGTTGTAGAAGAAGTTACTCTAATGACTCAAGAAAGAGATGTAATTCTACATGACCTCAAGAGCAACCTTCTCAAGGCTCAAGGACAAATGAAGGCTACAGCTGATAAATCCAGAAGGGATGTTACATATGCGGTGGGAGATTGGGTCTACTTGAAATTACAGCCATATCGGTTGCGATCCTTAGCTAAGAAGATGAATGAGAAGTTGCGGCCTAGATTCTATGGACCTTACCAGATTTGTAAGCAAGTGGGGCAGGTTGCATATCAGTTAGAACTTCCTACAGGAAGTCGTATCCACCCTGTTTTCCACGTTTCACTGCTCAAGAAGGCATTGGGGCCATCAGTAGTACCACAGCCGCTACCTCAAGCACTCAGTGAAGACCTTGAGCTGCTGGTTGAGCCAGAACAAGTGGTGAATGTCAGGACAGGAGATGCAGGGCATGCAGAGGTGTTAATCCAATGGAAGAACCTACCCGAGTTTGAAGCCACATGGGAGTCTTATGATGTGATTAATGAGCAGTTCCCTCTTTTCCACCTTGAGGACAAGGTGAAACTTTTGGGGGGGAGTATTGTTAGCTCAAGACCCCCTATATACAAGACTTATTTCAGAAAGAAGAAACAAACCAAGGCCACTGAACCCATAACTAGTTAGCTGAAACATTGTAGTAGTAACTAGTTAGTATAAATAGAATAAAGGGGAGGGAAGTGGGGATCATTCTGTTAGTTGGTTAGAAATTGGTTGGGAGAGACTAGGCTCTCAAACTCCTAGCTATCTCTCTCTCTCTCTCTCTCTTGTATCTTCTTGATTCTTTCTCTGGTTTAGGGAACATTTCCCTCAGAGATTTCTGCAATATACAAACAGTGAAGGATAGTTCAGTGATTCAATAAGCCAGTTCTATCATAATACCATAAAGCTTCATGAGCCATTGGATTTGAAGTGCATCTTGTATTGGTCATGCTCAAATGCATCATGTGCATAACCACCCAGATAACAGTAATCAGATATAGATACTAAGGCATCTGTATCTTGAATGGTTTTACGGCTTTTCATGTCATCTGGCATTTTACTTTTGCATATACTGCTCCTACCAAGCAGTACCTACCTGATGTCCGAGTCCACCGGTATGTCATTTTCGTTCATCATAAAATTCGTTAGTTGAAGAAAATTGTAGCATAGGTATTGCTAAATGCTGGATGGTAACGACAGAAAGCTATAGATGAAGTCTAGATTAGACTCGCTCAATGTTCCTGCATCACTGAGATGCAAGCTAGAGTTGACCTTTTATAGAATAATTCAAATAGGGGTTCTTTTTAAATTCAGTTTAGACCTTGTAATGATTGATGAAGATCTTTGGTAGTTCTATCCAATGTTTTGTTTGTGAAAACATTATGCTTTTAATATGTACAGTTGTTTTTTTTATTGAGGAGATATTTCTGTTTGGGAATTCTATCCTCATTTGTTTGCTTAGAATTTTACCAGGTGATCGAGCATGTTGCAGATCCTGCAGAGTTCTGCAAATCTCTTGCTGCATTAACAATTCCAGAGGGAGCTACTGTGATATCGACAATTAATCGTTCTATGAGAGCATATGCAACTGCCATTGTTGCAGCAGAATACATTCTCCGCTGGGTATTACTCTATTGTTCATTCTGCAGTTTTCATTTGAGTTGCTATACCATCCATCTTGTCACATATATTATCTTAAAAAACATTGGGGTTCCAATTGATATTATAGTCAGTGTCATACATTCAGAAGACATTGAAACAGTAGATGGAAGTATCCCAATTGATAGGAAGCATATTTAGAAGGAAAAAGGAGGAAGTGGCCTTCTCCTTTAGGATGTCTATAAAAAAAAATGGCAAATGCGTGCAACTGACATGACATGTTCTATTTACTTGCATTTGCTACTTCGCAGCTTCCCAGAGGTACACATCAGTGGTCCACTTTTCTTACTCCACTAGAACTGGTCCTCATACTGCAACGCTCCGGTATCAATGTAAGCCACTTGGAGTTTTTTGGTACACGGACACATCATTCACTATCATATCATAACTATGCACAAGATTGAATGAAGGGTTCCCGATCCCAAGTGATGCTTAC
This sequence comes from Sophora flavescens, assembly GCA_030762895.1. Taxonomy (NCBI): domain Eukaryota; kingdom Viridiplantae; phylum Streptophyta; class Magnoliopsida; order Fabales; family Fabaceae; genus Sophora; species Sophora flavescens. The sequence goes on from CM061065.1 coordinate 214,998,991, forward strand.
TTCATTTTTCACTCACTACAGGTGGAGGAGATGGCAGGATTTGTGTATAACCCTGTGACAGGACGATGGTCTCTCTCTGTTGATATCAGTGTCAATTTCATTGCCTTTGGTACCAAAACCAAAAACAGTATATAGAATGATAAATTCAAATACTTTTTTTTTTCAAAAATTTATTTATTAAATTTGTTTTGAACGCCGAATAAACAATCAAAATAGAAGAGTTGATGTAGTACCTAATAATATTGATTCATTGGGAGAGTTTCCTGAGTGTAACATGTGATTTGATCCAATTGGTGTCCTTGCCATGTTTGAAAATCCAATGGTACCATGCTTCCCCTGGCATTAGAACCAAAGACCCCGGGTTTAACAAAACCAATTCTGTCTGGCGATGTTACTTTCTCCTGGCTGGGACACGTTTACTGGGTTTTTCTATCGTGCACCTTGAAGAAAGTGGTGCATGGGCGCACCTTGAAAGGGAGTCGTAGGATGTAAGCCTGTTGACCCGTTTTTTGTTTAAAGATTTCTCGATTTGCAAAAATGACCATGTAGAAACCTTAATTAAATAACGCAGAACACTCGTCTCTTCTTATGGCTGCAAACCCTATCCTCCATCCTCCTTGGACCCAGCTGCACTCCACCAACTTGGCCATCGAATTCTTTTGTGGCAAGGCTAGGAACATTGTCAACATTATGCTTCAAGGCTAGGAAGTAAAAGAGAAAGTTGATGAGCTCAGCTAATACTGCCAACATTATGCTTCAACTTTTCATTAAGTTTATTCTCGTTAATAGATGTGATCACAGAAGCTGGAACACACTAATTTCAGACCCAAGTTTCGCCAAATTGCACTTTGAGGGTGCAGTAGTTGATTTGGACGAATTATCCAGAAGAACTAGTGTCAAGAACCCTGCACTTTCTTGACTTTGAGAGTGAATGCAACAATCATGTAAAGCTTGAGCCTAACTTCGAGATTCTTCATAATGCCAGTTTAGTTTTCGACAAAATATGGGAACGATGGTTTAATTGCTTGCAAGCCAAAAGGTGATAAATTTGTTGTGCCGAATCCCTGTAATGACTGGAATAATCCTAATAACAGATTGAGAAATTTTTTGGATTATTATCTTCTAGTTTTGGCTTCCAACCTAAAACTAATGAATACAAGGTGATAAGAATGTGGAAAAGACAAGTTCAACGCCGAGAGATGCCCCCAAGGCCGTGGTTGAAGTAAGCCAGAAAGCACACGAGCAATCTAATAATCTCCTGTGCTGCAGACGGCAGGGAAGAGATTTACAAAAGTAACAACACATTTATTTATTTATTTTTTGTATTTTTACTTTACTCAATGAAATAAGAGTTTTCATTGCATTCTGGACTGGTGCCTTGAGGACTCCACTTGCAGAATATGCCCTCACCCCGTTATTTATAGCATCTCAGTGCAGATGGGTAGCAAGGTTCAAAAATCAAACGGATTTCAAAATTAAATAAACCTTTATTTTACAACATTTCAAACAAAGAAATTTATAAGATCAAATCAATTCCTAAAATATTTGACTCCGAACACAGTTAGATATATAAAATCCACAACAGGAACTTCCAAAAAAAAAAACAATCCCTGCATTACACAATGTTACTGTAGAGCGTAACTATCAAAAATGTCTAGATCAAGAGCTGCAATCAGGCCGTGAAACTAACCTGACAGATGCTATACCTTCCAAAAACAAAAATTGGGATAAATACATATCGAATCATTAGGATGCCACAAGGTGAGTTTGCATGCCAGTTCGAAAAATTGCTTGATTCTTCAAAGGTTGCATTCATTTCTTGGAACCTGGCATAAAATATTGCAGCATATATTCATTGGAGGAGTATGTATCAGCCAGATCCTGATGTATTCTAGTGACTGCTCTCTGCAAAGATTTTAATGATGGGAGCAGATTTCTAGAGTTCTGTTGAATAGAATTCCCATGGGATTTGCAGAGCTCTTGCCATGTCAAATATCATTTTTATACAACTACTCTGATTTTAAGTATAGAACAAATAATTAAGAAATTAAATTTAAGCAAGGAACACCTGACACCATCCAAGTATAAATTCCAAATGTGGGCAGTTTTCAAGAGGATCTGCAAGTGCCTCAATTAACCGCTGGAGATATCTGTAAGGGATTGATGTGGCTACTGATGGAATATCTGCTGGACTAACCGAAAAAATACATTTTTTAATGAAAGAGTCCTCATTTAAGCGAAGGCTAAGGATCAAAGTTCTACTTGGTTGATTTTCACTGGGAGCTTCATCAACAGCCTGTTTAGCAATGTCAGCCCAAGTTACTAATAAAAAACTGCAGTGAAGCAAGAACATCACATAATACCAGGTGGAGAAAATTGAAATTATAATGCTGCTTTTAAAACCTGCTCAATTTTGTTTATAATTCCTTGTTTTCATGATTAAAAAGGGGGAAAAATGTACAGAATCTAAAAAATATATAGCAGTATTTGCATGTCTATACAAAATTTACCATTTTCCAGCATTTGTAGAAAAAGAATATTATAATTTTCATGAGTTTAAGGTTGGCAGTCATGAATAAAAAGAATTAACTGCATGAAAGAAACTCACTCTATAAGAGGGAAAATGCTTCCTCTAAGTCAACTTCCACTATAACAACTCAACCACAAGAAATCATTCAAAGATGAATTGTTATATACTTATTTTCAAAACAAGTGTTTCCTAAGGGGAGGGATTCTCTCCCATGATTTTTTCTCCATTGGAATCTGTACCCTTCATTGAACAAGTGAGAGAGTGTGTGTTTAAATAAAAAAGGAGGGAGAGGGGGTTTAATGGTGAGGATTTTAACTAGAGAGAAATCCAGTGAAAATCCCACTGGAGAGGATCCACACCCGTTTCCTAAAACATTATTTCCTACAGAGAACAGTTTCAGCAATAAATATTACATTCTTTGAAACAAACGGAGCCACGGTTCATTTGAGATGACATAATTGTCAAAAAGTTGTAAAACTTCAAAACATACGTACCTTTGGTGTAACATCGATGTCAAGGTCAGCTGGATCAAATATGAACGAACCATCAACAGAATAAACTAAAACTACCTCAGTTGTTGCTGCTACAAAATTCCGGCCAGTAGGTGCAATTTTCAAGCATTTTGTATGAATAACAGGCCTTCCTCGATTAGGTAGGGCTCCTGGTATATCAAGTCCTAAATTACTTCTTGTTTGTTTGTCAACACCTTCTTCAATGCCACTGTTATCATCATCAATCAAATCTAGTGGGCCAGCTTCGGTCATATTCTTTGAGTTTAAAAAATCAAGCACTCCATCTAATGAGAGATTGTGAGTTATAAAAGAGATTCCAATTAATGAACAGAATAGAACTATGATATGATATTCGAACAAGTTGAACAGACCTGTCCATTTTAAATATGCATTCACAATGAACACCCCATAATTTACAACACAGAGAGACAACAGATGCAAATAACAGAAGCAGCATAAAAAATTTGGAAGGCAACAAACAAAGCATGCAGGTGAGAAAAGTCTATTCCTCTATGAGAGTGACTTATTCTAACCACCAGATACATTCATCATGCAACACAGAAAAGAACATAAAACCTTTATAGTGAAAGACATTTCAGAAAACAAAAACAAAAAGCATGCATCAAAATCAAAGCATTGACTAGTTCTTATTTTTAAAAATAACAAATTTTGAAACTAACTCTAATACCACATTACAAGTTCTGCTTATTTACTTTGCTTCCAGAATACAATTAAAAAATTGCTATTAACACAAGTTTATCTGTTGCATAAAGCCTATATATCTTACCATTGAGAGGAACATTAGAATTCCAAAAATCATTATAAACAGTGTTGTTTTATTGTGTTTGAAGGACAATAAAACAGCAGCTTTTCTGATAACTAATCTAGTGGCTTTTCTTCTCTATTTCAACTATAGAAGTAATTAATTTTTCACCTCAATTAGATCCAAACATAACTCAATCAAGAATTCTATTTCGTAGCAATTACTAAAGTACAAAAGATAGTGTTTTATATTTTGTAATCTTCGCCGTATTCATGAATTATCTAACTGCCCCACATCCAAACCATATCTGCTTAACCTACACCGTGTGTTAGACTCAAGTGATGAGCAAAAAACTAATGACGATGAGAATAGAAACATGAAGTGCATGCAAGCCAACCTGTTCTGCAACATCATACATGCAGATATATCTGCTACTGCCCCCAGCTAATATGTAGCTTCCATCAGCTGAATAACATAAGGTTGTGAAGTACTTCCCTTGAGTTGAGTTAGCAGCTGATCTACGGTCAGTCATAAGACGCCCTCCAGCAATATCTCTGGAGCCTTCTATGGTGAACATCAGCAAACCATCTATCACATCCCAAAAATGAATTTGGCCATCTATTGTGCTGCAAGCTAACTGCCTTCCATCTGGATGATAAACGACCGTGAGAACGTCATGTGTGTGAGTCAATGTTTCAACTGCTCCTTTCCCATTAAAGAGAGCCCACAAATGCACAGTTTTGTCCCATGATGATGAAGCCGAGATAACCTGCAGAAAGAAACAATCAATAATGTTAAGTTTCTTGTTATGATATAACCAATGTAAAAGCCATGAAAAACAAACACCAAATATAAACCATGACTTCAGTAGCTCCCTCTACCGGGCTTAGAAAATCATAGCACCTATTTTACAAAATTGCAAATAATGAACCATGACTACATTTTTTTTTTTTGGGAGGGGGATTGGGGGGGGGGGGGGGGGGGGATGACTCACATTTGTAGGAGAAAATATCAACCCCTGAACAGGCCCTTCATGACCGCGAAGCTGATTCAACAAATGGCCGGTTTTCATTGACCAAACAAATATCTGTAACACATATCACTGAGAAAAAAGGGTGGAAAATAAAAGAAAAAATAAAATAACAATATAGTCATAATCCACCTAAATCTAATTGTTGTGAAATGGTACCTCAAAGGAATCTGAAGTGCCAGCACATATCACTTCACCACTTTGATCCGCCGCCAAAGAAACAAACTGTCTTGAAGAAGGGGTTGTAAACATCTGAAATCTTCGATAACGTAGTAAATCCCACGCACGAATGGTGCCATCAAGAGATGCACTTAGCAGGCAATTCTTATTTGCCACAAAATGTAGAACAGTAACAGCATTAGTGTGCTCAGAAAATGTAACAAAGCAAAAACCTGAAGAAAGAGTCCACACCTGTAACAGAAAAGTACAAAAACTTCACTTGAATTCAATTTCAAATTTATTCATCATGCAATATATACATATCATCAAAGATGGATCAATTGTCAGATCCATAAAGATCATTCATATTCAATCACCTTCACTTTGTTATCGTCTGCTGTGCTCCAGTAGCAAGGAGTTGCGAGTCTGGTGAATAAGCGACACAATTCACATCAAAGTAAGGCCCCTGCTGCTTCAAAATGTAGCTCTCAGACCGCCACTCCCACACAAGCAACTGGCCCAGTTTCGCACAGCCGAAAGTCAACCAGTTTCCAAGTTCATTAAAGAGCGAAGTGGTGATCTTCTCCCTCGATATAGACAACAAGTGAACACACACGAATTCCGGCATCTGATACAACCCGAACACAACACTTGAGAAGCTAACAACAACCATATCCAGCCCTCTATGATAATCGCATGCTGTTATCCTCGCTGGCAGCTGCATAAAACTATCCTTCCTCAACAATTCCCATTTGCCTCTACACAAGTACCCTTCTTCATCAGGCAAACCACCATCCAAATTCCCTTCCAATTTCTTTCTCTTCTTCTTCACATCAACATCACCACCACTCTCCAAATTCCCTTCCAATTTCTTTCTGTTCTTCACATCAACATCACCACCACTCTTCAAATTCCCTTTCTCATCCCTCTCCGGCGTACCCGGTGAAGCGGCGCCGATCCCTTATCCTCATTTATCACACTAAAACTTTCATTATCAGCAGCAAAACCCCAACTAAACAAATAAACATCCCTAGTAACCGAGCATTACAAACTCTATTAGTTTTAGCGTCGACCCCGAAAAACGAACCTATAACCGAATCCCTATGCCCTAAAAACGAGAAAGGCCTATACTTAACACCGCCACTCAATTTCTTCAAGTACAATATTCTAGCAGTTAAATCCTTTGACCCAACTAGCAAGTAATTCGAATCGGGACTCCAATCAAAAGTCGTGATTTTACCGGCGAAATTGGCGAAAGTCCGAACCAATTCGAAGGGGAAATATTCCCTTGAGAACCCCGGAGATCACCAAATCTGGACGAGTTTCCCGGCGGCGACTGCGATGAGGGATCCATCGGGGCTGAATTTCACGGCGGCAACACTGTGCTTGAAGGAGATTCGGTGGAGGACGACGCGGCGTCGGAGGTTAGCGAAGAGGCAGCGGTTACGGTCGTCGACAGTGAGGAGGAAGGTGCCGTCGGGGGAGACGGCGACGCGGGTGATGTTGGATGAGGATTGGAAAGGGAGGGTTGTGGTTTGGGATTTGAAGAGGTCGGTGATGGAAACTCGGTTACCGATGGGTGAGATTAGCAATATGTTACTGCAAACTACCGCATTGCCACCTCTGTAGGGAGCGCCGAGAACGTTCTGCAACCCGAAATTCATTGTTGTTGGAAGTTGGAAGAAGCTGTTAGCACAGTGGGGGCGGTGCTCCAGTGAGTCGCGGAAGGAATGGAGATTTGATATCAAAACCAAACTTCAACATTAATCTTTATATTTTTTTCATATATTTATTTATTATCTCATGTTTTTTTTTTAACTGATCATGATTGATGATATCAAAAATTAGTATTCAAAGTTAATGTTAAAATATCATTTCTCTTTATTAGCAGGGTTTATGATTCAATATTATCAAGGTAACTTAAATTAAAATTCTTTAAAAATATTCATAATTATATATTTCTAAATATTAATTAGATTAATAATTTATCAAATTCGTGGAACCGAAGCCATCATTAATTAAAACAATACTATTTTTTTTAATAATTTTATTTTTTAATGTCAGTTAAAAATTTATTTTTCATATTATTATGAAATATAATCTCACCTACAATCATAATTAAAAAAAATCGTTTTATAATTATAAAAACAAGATATATGTTAATACAAATAATCACTTTATATATATATGATGATAAATTTATACTTTTCTAATTTTTATCAACTAATATCAGAGATCATAAATAGTTTGCAAGTTTATTATTAATTTTAAATTAAAATAAAGTAAGTTATTTATTTTTAAAAAAAAAAACAACAGTGGAGGCCAGGGCACCTCCCACGGTCCCACCCTCAAAGGGGTCCGTTCCTGTCTAAACGGCAGTATTCCGTAAAAAAATAAAATTAAATTAATGCTTGCTTGTGTTTTAAGAAAAATCTCTCTTTGCTTCCGAGATCATCCTTCTTCTTTTTCTATCTTAAAAGAGATCTTTTTTTTTATGATTTGTGAAATGCGAAAATCGAAACCAACAAGATTACACGGACTCGTGCTCGATTCCACGGGACTAATTTTTTTTCACTTAACATTTTAATTTTACTAGAATGTGCACCCATGCAACACACGGGATAAAATAACGATTGAGGATGATATAAAAAATACATAAATTTTTAATTTTTTTCATAGTTTGAGAATTAAAAAGGAATAAATATAATATTTTAGGATGACATTTGTCAAAAGTTTAACATATTCACGTAAGATTTTCAATCCATATAATAGAACATAAATATAAAGTAAAATACTTAATCCTATATATTTTAAACATATCAATAAAATATTGAACCTATTTTAGTTAATATCTTAAATATATTTGTGTAAGATTTTTCATCATGTGCAAGACTTTTCCTAGCAAAGGTTTGGGAACGGATTCCTTGCCTTTAACGTGGGAAAGGCATGTGACTTTCCCTGCTTCTGAGCCGTTAGATCAATCTGACATTCCAAAAGTTGACACGTGGCACATTTTTCTTTAAAAAATTTTAAAACTAAGAAAAATGTACTTGCATTCCTAAACTGCATGGTGACGCCGCTGTCCCGACATTCCGAAACCACCAGGCACCAGCCATCTCATGCCCCATCTCCACTACCGCCCGACATCCGCCAGCCACCGTCACGACGACAGCTGCCACGCAATCTGCTTATGGTAGAATCAAAGGTTTGGAGAGGCATGGTGTAGCCTTGCGAGTTTGGGAATGTTGGTTGCTACCATAGTCATATTACGCCCTAGATAACACTGTCGTGCCATCATGCCGCAGACCGTTGCCACCGTTACAGTCGTCGTCGACCATCGTACAAGTTAACAGTAAAAACAACCGCTTCTTTTATGATTTTGGTTTCATTGTGTGTTTACAAAAATTGGATTATGGTAAAAAAAAAATGCCTTCTTTTGCTGTCGCCACTCATGAAAGCTTTCGTGCTTGAGTGGAATCCAAATTCTTCACATTACGCTGGCCGGAAAGTCGTCAACGGCGGGAGTTAAGGCTCTTTTGCACTAGTGATTATTAGTTCTTCTCGTTTCTTCACTTTTGATTTATATAGAAACCTTTTTTTCAATCGTTGTAGAAAGGCTCTTTTGCACTAGTGATTATCATTTAGCATTTGTGTTTGTCAATTTAAAGTCTATACTTAAAAATTTTAATAATGATTTTATATTTGAGTTTTATTTGAAGGTGAAAACATAGATCAAAAGTCATGTGTTAGAGTAACACTCCCATAGTTCTGTCCAAATTAAACTACATTGCTCAATGTAAACCTCACTCAAAATATCCTGCAACATTCCTGAGCAATTCACCGCAAGCAGAGCTATCAAGACCAAAGATATGGGAACTGTCCACATTAAGTTTATACACAGCCTGAGGGGGCTTCCTCCATATTCCAATTTGCTGTCCCTCGATTTTAATGTATTTACAGAAACATTCTCTATAAAACATGAGTGTTTACAAACTGAATACCACAAATCATGCCATGGTAGAAAAAGACTCCAAAATCTCATCAAAAAATGTTTATACAAATTTTAAAATTAATTAGTTCCCTTAAGATATTGTTTGAGAAATAAAAGATAATATATTTTTCATTAAGAACCAATGTATGTAAGATACCTAATTCTTAATATTTTTTTTAAAATTTATTGGTCATGGTTAGCATGACCCATTTTATAACTACTTAATTGGTGAAAATTTATTAGAAATTAGTTTGTTTTTGAAAAGTGTTTAATGTCTCTTTTGTTATCTTATATTAGAATTACATTTTTCTTGAAGTTTCGATACACTCTTTTTTTTTTTTTCAGTTGCAAGAGCTAATTCATTGTTGCATATAAAATGTTATTTAATATTAATTTGGCCGTGCTACAAAATTGGAATGAAAAACTTATATAGTAAACTCTAAACTCTAATTAAGTAACTGTAATCATTTTTTTCATACCATAATCAATACTTTATAGTTAAAAAATTATATGGAATGTTCAATTCGTTTTGAGTCAGGATCCGTTCACACCAGGTGTCAAACTTTACTTTTACATCAATTTCTATTCGTTGACTTTAGTTTCATCTAACGACTTAAATTTATCATCTTTATTAAAGAGGGAGAATAATTATGAATAACTTTAATGTGGAGAGAGAGAATTAAATATTTCAGATAGAGAGATATTCAGTATCTTAACTTACCTTTAAAATTATAATATTTATTAATTAAATATTTATATTTTAGTTTCGATATATTTATTGTTTACTAATTTCAGCGATAAATTATAAAATTTCAAAAAATAAGAAAATTATAAGTCTTTAAATTTATAATAAATTTACAAAGTTTTTTTGTTCATAAATTTACAATGTTTTTATATGTAGATGCTAATACATAGACATTTTTAACGTATTACATTTAAATTAAAAAAAAAAACTAGTATATGCAGATTTGAAATTTTAATTATAAAATAAGAAATCATTATTGTATTTTTAGTAAAATAATTTATTTAATTTTATTTGTAGATAAAACCATTGTTAGTTTTATTATTTATTAAATTCATAAATACATTTTAATATTTTAAAAATTCAAGAAATATGAATTTGAAATTATTAATATATAGACATTGTTAATATATTAAATTTATCACAAAAAATTAGCATACGTACTTTAGAAATTATAATTATAAAGATAAGAATTCATTATTTTATTTGTGAATAAAATTATTCTTAGTTTAATTACTTATTAAAATTCAGAAATAAATTATAATATTTTAAAAATTAAAAAAATAAATTTTATATTAAGAAAAATTATAAAGTTTGATTCGTGAATAGTAATACATATTTTTAATTTTTAATATATTAAATTCAAAAAAAATAAGGCTTTAAAAATTAAATAAATACACATTGAAGAATTTAATATAAATTATTTAATAAATAATATATATCCAGAAATTAAAATATTTAATATTTAATAAATAAATGATATAATCTTTTATGTAAAAAAAACTGTTTTAACTTTTAAAGATAAGTTAAGATATTGAGTATCTTTCTCATTAAATATATTTAATTTTTTATCTTCACATTAAAGTCATTCATAATTATTCTCTCTCTTTAATAAAGGTGATAAATTTAAGACGTTAGATCAAACTAAGATCAATAGATAAAAATTAATGTAAAAGTAAAGTTTGACAACTGGTGTCACGATAAGTTTTAGTAAAAAATAAATCAACTTTTATATATAAAAGAAATTAACTTTGTCAAAAAAAAAAAATCAACTTGAATTGTCATTATTTAAATATTTCAAGCACGTTCATTGGCCAAGTATAATCCCTACTTAATTATGATAATTAAAAATATTTGAATGTTATATTGTGATTTAAATGAATAATCAAATAATCCAATTAAAACGTTTTAAGAGGCTTAATTATTATTATTTTGAAAATAACAATAATATGATTATTTGATTTTCAAGAATTAAGTTTTGTCAGATTTTGAATGTGGCCGTTCAAAAAATAAAAAAGGCAATCAAACTGCTAATTTAAAAGGTAAATTAATGCTGTGCATTATCAATTACTAGCGGCAAGACAGGCACGTGAGTGCCTGTCTGGCCGCATTTTTAATGCTTTTACGCGTATATGCTGTATAGATTTATTCAACTTTACAATGTCTCGTAATAATATAAACAAACATTATATACATCAATGCATTAATAATATCATGTTACAAATAATTGTAAAAATAAATAAGATATATATTCTTATAAAAAAACAAATCCAAGGTACCAAATATAATTTAGTTACAACTATCATTTGACCTCGACAAAGCAGCATTTAGATCTATAAGAAGATTATGTATGGATCGATTTTCAGGAGCTTTTTTCATTTCCCTGTATTACAAACAAAATAAATTTATAATGCATTGATTTATGTTAGATAAAAAGTACCAAAGCATATAAAAAAAAAAGAAATACATAATTTACTTCTAATAGTTGCTTACCTTGTCATGATTGTCAAAAAATCTTCATATTTTTTATCATCTTTAATGTTTTTTTGTTTAATAAACTACAAAATAAATAAAAAATGTAAGACAAAAATTTGGAACATTCATTATCACAATCATTCATAACAAATATAATGTATTATTAAAAGAACACATATTACATCCTCAAGTAAGACCATTTTTGGTTCCAAATGCATTGAGCTATCACGACTTCTTGTGTTTGGTAATGTAGCCTCAAGTTTCCTAATAATTTTTGTTAAAAAAAGATAGTATTTTAATAAATTGTTGAATTAATAAAACTTATTATATAGTAAATATGTATATTATCATATCGAATACAATACATAATACATTACCTTTCTAACATTTGAGCCCACAATTCTCTTTTTACCATATTCCGTAGCCGAGTCTTATCTGCTGTTACCGTGGCACCCCACCCAAAAGAGTATATCTTTAGATGATGTACCTGATCATCAAAAGATTAGAATATCGGTTTTTTATATAACGTCGTAATATGAAGTATTCTAATAAAATTTTATAATTTACCTTGTTGTCAACTGGGCATAAAGATGAGATTGACCGCTCAACCTTGAATATATTCCATAGTTTTCCAAAGTCGTGATCCTATCATTTTTTTAGTCGAATTGGTAAGAGATTGATATGGAAAAATGTTTAAATAAAAGTTGGTCACATGAACCTACCTGCTTGTCACAGCACATTCCGGAAATATTTGTCATCATCTCTTGCAATAAACGGTAGCTCTCCTTGAACTCTAGTTCAACTGTACAATTTAAATGTATAAGATGATTTTTTGGTTGTTCTCGGTAATATTAGTGTAATGCATTATATGTATAGACGATTTAATAAATTTAAAAATACAATACCGGAGTCCGAGATAACAAAATATCCTTGAAGATAACATTTCTGGTGAAGTGGCCATCTTCCCCTTCAATTTTTCCTTCTTTTGTCAGGATTTTTGTGTCATTTTGAGATACGCCTCTTGATAATGCCACATATAGTTGACCATGACTGAACACATGTCGTGGAAGATAAATCCCAACATTGGGAATAGTTTGTCCCTGTGCCTTATTTATAGTTATTGCAAATCTCAGTTTAACTGGAAATTGCTTCCTAATAAGAACAAAGGGAAGTCCCGCGCTCTCAGTTGTCTTTAGTTTAATCCTGGGCAAGAAGGCTCTCCTTCCAGCATGGTTGCCTGTTATGATTTCTACATCCAACAGGTTCATAAATACACCACGACATAGTAATCGTGAACCATTACAGAGGCCAGATTTAGGGTCAATGTTTCGTAACAACATCAGCGGTGCACCTTTTTTTACCTTCAGAATATGCGGTGGCAAACCACCTGGAGAAATGGAATTTAAGTATTCCTGTTGATATAAGTTTCTTGTGTCCCCTTCAACCTCATCAAAAGACAACAAACTTTGGTATTCACCTGGGAAATGTTCAATAATAATGTCATTTAGTTTTTGAACATCCTCATTTTTTGGTGTTAGTATGGCTCTTTCCACCATATAAGATGCATCCCAACCATGATCTTCTAATTTGGGGAATGTTTGTTGTATAAGTAAACGTATCGAACTATCTCCTTCCCATGGAATTGCTATTTGTTGGGGTACCCTCACCATATCATTATCCTTTGTAGGTTCAACACCATCTCCTATCCTCATAAGATAGTCAGCAAAATCTCGATCTTGTAATGCACGCATGTTTTCGCGTAGATGCAATACCTTTGTATTAGCCCATAGATGAGATTTAACGATACATGCAGAAATCGTTTGTGCCTTAGTCCCTTTTGGAACAACAGGAAGTACTTGGCGGAAATCCCCTCCCATAATCATCACTTTCCCCCCGAATGGAGCATCGCAGTCAAGAATATCCTTCAAGGTGCGGTCTAATGCTTCTATAGCATATCTACTTGTCATGGGTGCCTCGTCCCAAATGATTGATGTTGTTTCTCTTATTAGCTTCGCGAGATCAGATTGTTTACTTATTGAGCAAAATGACCCTTCCTCTGTATTGATGGGTATCTTAAATCGGGAATGTGCCGTCCTACCACCAGGCAATAATGTAACTGCTATACCAGATGAGACTGTCGCCAAGACAATTTGACCCAAATGTCTTAATTTTCCAATTAAGGGGCGATAAAGGAATGTCTTACCCGTTCCTCCAGGTCCATCCACAAAGAAAACCCGACTTTTCTTACGGTGGATAACATCCATAATGGTATTGTAAGCAAACAACTGGTCATCATTTAACTTCTCAACGAAACGCAAATCTTCAATAGGAACTGGGACCGATAGCTCTTCCTGTATAACTCTTGGAACAGGATTACCTTCAGTGGTCTCCGATGATAATTCAGGCAAAGCATAATCTGTGATTTGTTTTCCATGTTGAAGTAATAGGTCATTCAAATCCCTTAATAGCATGTTAGTTAATGATGGCCCATTCACAGAGGATGTTGAAGGATAGTCGTCTACCATGTGGGTGTAAAACTCATCCCTAGGCTTCTTACATCTGTTAGTTCACAAAAGACCAATATAGTAGCAAACAATCTCCGTAAAGCATATGGCATTCGCAGACTTGATGCTTCAAGTAAACATTCGCGAATACTATTGTCTTGTTCTAAAAAGCCCCATTGCTCGACTGCTTTTTGGAATGTGGTGTAGCATGTGTTGTTTACTGTGAGCAAGTAACCCAACTGGTTGGTCCTCTTATATGAGATAATAATACACGCAAATAGAATTTCTCCCTGTCTAAAGGTGAAACTGTATAGATTCACCAAATAACTTTCCTTTGTATTCTTCGTCTAACCCATTCTTTATTTCCTTTTTTCCACAAATAGTGTTCTGGAATCTCCCGATACATGTAACACCTTGCTTGTGGATCTGTCCGGTTCAGGGCAAAGAATTGTGTGAGCATTGTTATGGAGTTACGCGCATCATTTAGTACATCATCGATTCTTTGACTTGTACGGTATCGCACTTGATGTTGATTTGGTAGGTGGATTTGTAATCTTTCAACACTTGGATACATTCGGTACATGGTGAATGAAAATATTCCCCATAACGCCTCTGGAGCAAAAATCCATCTTGCATCAATATACTGCTTGACCTCATCCATATAAACCTCCATGGCAACTCGATCAGGACCTTTGTAGACATATTTATACAGGTACTTGATACTCTTGATACTACTGCACACTTCAACATTTATACGATACGATCATCAGAATAAAGACAACCATGGGTTATAAGGGACCACCCAGATATTATCTATAGACATATGTCTATTCAAAGGTATTGGACCATCATTCCGTCTTCTATACCGTGGATATGAGTCAATACCTTGTCGTGTCTCTTGGATGAACTCTTTTGGGAACCCCTTCTTACATTGGCCATCCTTCATACATGGTGATCTTGGATTCAGTCTACCGCACGGTCCATGAATCATGTGTTTTAGTACTGCGAAATGTAATTGTGGTTCTTCTTCAAATTTTGGTATTTCCGCTCTAACAACGCTATCATATTCTTCTGGGTTACGTAATCTGTCATTAGGTTCCATGATCAGTAGCATATGCACGTGAGGCAATCCTCGTTTTTGGAATTCAGTTACATACATATAACTTTTGACCTTTCCTAAGACGCATTTTTTAATTAGGTCATGCTTCAATTGTTCGAACTTTGAACGGAAGATTCTTGTCAGCAAGTCTGGACGATCTTGTGGAGTTTGATATGGGCCAAGTTCAAATGATATTTCAATCCATGAAGGATTGCATGTCATGGTAAGAAAAATATCAGGTTTGCCGTCGTGAAGCACAATAGCCATACCATCTTCATACCGTTGTGTCATGTATCGACGGCTACCAATAAATGATGAAGGCAATATGGTTCTACGTCTGATATTTTCTACAGAGAGTAATTGTACGTGTTGATGGTGTTTGATGTATTCGACATATATTTTTGTATAAATAATTTTGATATATGTTATGAAGAGTACCTGTAGCAGTTTCTCCCACATGCAAAGCATCTTGCAAGCCTTGATACAATTCAGAGCGAATTTTAATTTGGTCAGTTTGGACCCACCTTAACCTTGCTGCTTCGATCTTGACATAGTTGTCTACAACATATTGTTGTAGTAGTCGTCCCGATTTTAGCAATATGGAATAATCATTGGAACGAATCTACAATTAATGACTAATACAAATTTATTTTTTGTAAATTATTATATTTTTTATAAATCAAAATATATTAGAAATTACATTATGTACCTGAAGCATGTAACTGTAATATTCTAGACATGTTATAGGTTGTCCTTCATCATTTCTGGTTTCGCGGTCCCATCCAAACGTTCCGTAAGGGAATAATAGAGGATATTGTAATGGATCATAATATCCCGTAGTTTCTTTAACATTTATTAGATTCCCAACATGACTCGTCACGATGATATCCCTTTCAGTTGAGATTGATACCGCGTCTCCACCAACGACAATTGCTGCGACTTGGGATGCAGTTGGCATATTATACTGTGGTTGATTAGCAGGGCGCTCCTTGATGAGTAGACTACAATCATGTACATTTGGGCGCTGTGCAAGTTGCCTTAATGTGTGCACATATGGATTGCAACCATGGAGAATTTGTTGCAACTTTTGAACAATATTTTGTTGAAGTTGAGGGTTTTCAAGCATCCTGTTTTGTAACTCATGCTCTGTATCGTAGATGTACATTTGCAAGAATCGTGGTCTTGAACCCTCACTTGGATAGAATCCTCCTATCTTATGATAAATTGCACCTTGAGCATGAAAACTATATATGCCACGTCCAGTTGCAGCGACATTCTCATCAATATATACACCCATTGAAGTGAATGAGAGCACATGATTGTAACTCCTAATGTGTTGTCTAAAATGTCTTCCTTCGACTTAATTGTATGAAAATATTTCTAGCAACTCTGGAGGTGCATCTACTTGTTCTAACGATATCTTCCCACCAGAGCAGCACATGTCACGTGATTCATGATAAAATAATCGTGCATTGCAACGTGTACATGTGCTTGGGGGTGGCAAACGGGAAGCGGCCATTGGTGAAGTATTAAGAAAATCTCTAGCACTATTATGTTTTGGTCGGAAATAAAACTGCAAATCTGCGTTTAAAAAAAATACATAACAGTTTTTTAAATGTGCATATTATTTGGTTTTTTTAGTCATATAAGGACAATGTTCTAGATCCATGTTCATCAAATTTAGAAATTAAGATCACTGAATTTACATAATAATTTATTTTCAATGTATGAAATTCAATAATATCGTACAAATTACCAAAAATTTATAAATTAATATTTCTGAATGTCCATCACTAACCGTGTACATCACTTGTTCCAGCCTCATGTTCATGTGTTCCTTGAAACCACAATAAAGGCAATATTAGGTTCTGCATTACTTATTGGTGAAAAAAGAATTATTAAATAACAGAAGGTAATTTTTTTTTGTATAGAGACATTCAAAAGCATTAGAAATGCGGACAGACTGACACGATAGTAGTAATTAATTAATATATAAAATTTAAATATAAATATCAAAAGGTGCAAACCGCCAAATATTTAAGTATTAAAATTTCTAAAAGTCCATAACTAACCATGTCCACCACTTGTTCCAGCTTCATTGTCATGTGTTCCTTGAAACGATGTTGAGGCAATAGTAGGTTCTACATTATTTATTGTTAACAAAAAATAATAATTAAATAACATAAGGTAATCAAACTTTTATGTATAGAGACATTCAAAATGAGAATCAGAGATATCACATTTATTTATTACAAATATAGAATCTGTGTTGATAATGATAAGTTTTAAGCTTCCAAATTTTACAGATAATGTAAATTTACTTATATATTAACTAATATATATTTTGTTGACAAATTACGATATCTAAGTGTTAATAAATATTTGAAAAGGAAAATAATCAATGTTTTAAAATTTTAATATAAAATACTTAATTCGAAGATGACATAAAAGTTCAAGTTTATATTTTATAAATGTCCATCACTAACCATGTCCGCTACTTGTTCCGGCTTCATGGTCATGTGTTCCTCGAAACCTCCTTGAAGCAATATTAGGATCTGCATGATTTAGTTTTGAAAAAAAGAATTATTAAATAAAATAAGGTAAGCAAATGATTATATATACGGACATTTAAAAAAAGAGAATGAGAAATATCACATTATTTGACGTGAAAAAATAGAAACTTTGGTGATAAGAATAAGTTCTAGGCAAGAACTTTATAGATAAACCATTAATATAAAGTAATATAGTTGCTAATTACCTTGATGATTAAATTTAAATAAAAGTAATAAATGACTAAATTATTATATACCTTTTCTCAAATATATATATATATATTGATATATTTATATATTTTATACCTGTACTATTTTGTTGATCACTGGTTGATCGTGCAAGATGTCGCATAGTTGTCAATCTCATGGTTCTTGACTCTATAGAAACTATGTTCCTTCCACGTCTATAATGTTCTCGTCGTCTAGCTGATTGTTCTTGTCGTTGCTCTGCGGTCATTCTCTGCCTTCTGCTTCTTGTAAATTGCCTCCACATCTCTCGTTGATACTCTTGAGATCGATAATTGTTAATATTTTCCATGTCGAAATAAAACCTAGTTATTTATAAAATGACATTAAATAAAGATTTTAAAATAATTATGTTTTATATATTTTTTTTAATTATGAAATTAGTTTTACAGAAACTTCAATTTGGTTACTGATTAAGTAGGAGTTAGCTAGGCACATCACAAAACAATTTAGTAAAATGGAACTAAACGACCACAATATTATCTGGTGTATTTTTTGAGGTAAATATTGTATAGAAATATTAAAATATTAATGTATTTGGGGTATATATATATATATATATATATATATATATATTTCTTGGGGTATGTTTGTAATATTTAAAATTTGACGATAAAAAAAATGTTTTTTTTTCTACTATGCCATTATCTTATTGTATAGAAGATTACTATATATTTTGTTGATTGATATAACCAAGGTTTACAAAACCGGACCGGTCATCGAACCGGTGAAGGTAGCGGTTCGAGGTTCAATGGTCCAACCGAGGTTGAATCGTGGTTGAACCGGTTATAATTAAATAATATTATTTTAATTTTTAATATAATATTTATAACAATATTAAACAAAAAAACAACATAACAACTAAAATTATTAAGCACAATTTTTATTATTTTGAAATTAAACTAAATAAATATAAAGATATATGTTAAAATCATCTTCATAGGGAAAACCAACCCAAAATCTACAACCAGCCCACATATGTTAGAAAACAAAAGAATTGGGTTTTGACTAGGATGATTCAAATCCTTTTATACTAATTTTTTTCTTTTTTTTTAAGAAAACCGGTTCAGACCGGTTCAGGCCGGTTCACTACCGGTTATGGCCGGTTTTATCGGTTTTGAACCGGTTTTCCGGTTTTTGCACCGGTTCAATGCATGACCGGTTTTTCCTACTGACCGGACCGGCCATGGTCCCGGTTCCCGGTCGGACCGGCCGGTCCGGTCCGATTTTCAAAACCCTGGATATAACAATATCATATTTTTTGTGACATTGAACACACTCAATGCATGTCACCTTAACTCCTTGAACCCACCATGACCATAACATTCATTGTACACTAAAAAAATTTGAATTATATGGCTTCTTATAGGTTTCCTGTGTTCTTCCCATCGTTATTTTTATTATTTATTTTTTAACCATTTATTACATTAAGTATAAACACAGACATATATATAAAATATAATGTTATAACTTAATAAACTTTTTTATTATTACACTCACCCATATATACCTTAAAAAACTAACATGCAAAAAGAGAAATAAGTAATGAAAGAATTAATGTATAGATACAAATATAAAGAATTAACGTGAGTGTCTGTCTTGCCGCTAGTCATGCATAAAGTTAAAAAATATGGACTGTAGAATACAAAGATAAAATAAAAAAAATGCAAACAATAAAAAAAATCAAAACATTTTCAAAACACTAATCTAATCTAACACTCCAGCTCAATTATTTATTCTTTGGAAAAATTCAAAATATCAATGGAGTTAAACCGAAGCATAATACATTACACGTTAATACAACTAATACAATAACGATTGCCATCTCACAGCTTGGTCTTCAAAAGTAGATTCAACAGAATCATGTATATCTATTAGTATAGATAAAGATTATAGATAAATGAGCATAATAGCAATGTAAAAGTAATGCAAACAATCAAAACATTACTTATTCAAACCCATAACCAACCCTGCAACTTTGTGTAGAACGTTCTTTGAAGCCATTTTGTTGGCAACACAAAGCATATAGTATTCTACACCTTATTATGTACACTACTATATGATGCATATATTCTTCTTATATTTTTACGCTAGTTTTATTTTTTATGTTGGTAAGTGTCTGCTAAGTTGGGCCAAGTAACTTAGCTTATTGTCTTAAAATATGATAATTTTATTTTTTTTAAAAATTAAAATGAAATAAGGGTTATAGACGAGCATCAACTAAAGTGCTCCTCCTTCAACGTTGTTGCACACTGGACTTGTGGGACTGTTCGACTTCGTCTTCCCGAAATCAGAGAGTTGGTTCGCAGTTGTTGATGCTGGTTGTGTGATAAATTTGATGATGGTGGTCTGTGACAGTGATGCTAAACACGCGGCGGTACTCGTGTTTCCCAGTGGATGATGATGGTGAAGTGATGGAACAACATTTTTTTTTGTATATTTATTTGCATTGTTGCTTTGTAGAAAGATTAAAAGTTTCTGTGTACTTCTGGTATCCTCTAAAAAACCAGATCCTCAATAAAAAATATTAACACTTTATCAACATTAAAAAAGTGCATGTTGTTTTTTCATATGGGGTGGAAAAGGAATAAAAGGGGAGGAGAGTGCTTACCAGTTTCTATCAACGTTGATGTCTTGCGTATAGAGGTGATTAGTATGATGTGGACATTATTCATTGGCTTGGTATAATGTTTGGGTTTGGAAAGTGTTGGAAGAAGGGCAAATTTACCTTTCATCCCATTTTGACTCCCTCTCCCTTCTCTCCCTCTCCCTCTCCCTCTATCTCCTATCCCTCTCTTTCTTTCTGTCTCCTTCTCTCCCTCAACTTGTATTTGTCTATGGTTATTCAGTTTTGTGGGTTATGGAAGAGGTGCAACATCCTCTGACATTTTTTTTTTTGAAAAGAGAGTGGGTGACGGTTGCTTTTTCTTTTTTGTGACGATAGTTTTTTCAATTTTAGAGTAGCATAGTCATTTTTTTCCCTCAACCAACCAATGAGATTCAAGATTCATAAGTTATAGACTTATAGGGCCAAATTAGGTAACATAAAGTCAGTAAAAACAAACAGCACCTTGTAGCTGCTTGCTTGATTTCTTCTTTCTGGGTAAACTTTGGAATTTTCACCAATTGCACGATTCCTCGTTCGAATACCGATCACAGTTTTTTTCCAAAAGACAGACTATTTGACAAAAATTGAATACTCTGGTAGGATAGGCACAGCAATGTAAGGAGATCTGTATAGTGTCATATAATTCACTGTAAATATGGACAACGACGCAAATATAATTATCACTTTCTAAAAGGAAAAATAATACATGAAAGAAATAAAATCCATATCACAGGAAAACCTCAAAGAAATCAGGAAACCCAAGTAATGACCCCAAAGAATAGAAAATAAATCAAGAACGTACCAGATTTGGTAGGGTCGACGTTGGTATTGGGCAGTATGTAGGTACAGTAGTTTACTATTTCATGTCAGCCGAAGCAAATGTTAATTCTATACTTTTTTTGAGTTCATTCTCTTTAGCTGTCTCGTACTTATCACCCCTTTTTGTAGATGGTTTGGATTTTGGAAGATAGATGCTGCTTATCCCTATTTGTTGCAGGTTTTTACAACCGTTTTTTCAGTTTTCAAATTTTGAAATATAGAAGAAGTTTGAATTGAGTCTGCTTTATGACTATGGATTTGCAGGAACTGCTATATAGAAGCAGTTTGAATTGAGTCTGCTTTAGTCCACGTTCAATTTCGCATGGCTCCATTTTTTTTAGTTTTTTAAATTTTAAAATAAGTGGTTAAGAGTAATTTTTTTTTTAAAAAAAATCTATACTTGTCATATTCAAAATATGACACCAAATAACCGATTTTTAGGGGTATATTTGTCATATTCAAAATATGACACCAAATAACCGATTTTTTTGCAAGTCTACCATTATATTATTGTATAGAAGATAAATTTTAAGGGCCATTAAAATTAATAACAATTTAATTTAAGGTGGCTTTTAGAATGAGGGGGCAACTAAGTCCCTTATGAGTGAGGGAGTATTTATAAATGTTAGATTTAATAATTAAATAAACGAGTGTCTGTGATGATTTTAGGATAACCTGAGTTCTTGAAAATAACATTTATGCCATTTCTTTCCCAAAATATCCTCTTCCCCAAAATTTATTCTTCCTGATTTGCTTATGGCGCTTCCTATCAATTCCTCTTCTTTCTGTCAAGTCTCCTCTTCCTAGTCTTCTTCTTTCGTTGCCTTTTTTTGTCTCATCCTCATCTTTTTGGTTTATAGGCAGTGCTTATTCTTATAGAAGCAAATGAAAAATCCGAAAATAAAAAAGAAACCCAACGAAAATAAAACCAACAAAAGTCGTAGGATTAAACAGAAAAAGTAATCCTTGTTTGACAAAATGGAAGTCCTAAACTTCCTCTTCTTGCATCAGAATCGCACAAAGGGTGTGATTGGAAACGAGACCACATCACTCCACAATCAACTGTTAATGAACCCAATATAAATCAAGTATGAGTTGGCTGGAATCGGTAGTGGTAGAAAACAAGATCTGTAACTAAAAGCTGGAATCGGTGGTGTTATAGGGTGGGGTAAGAGGGGTGAGTTGTTGCTGAGTGGTGGTGAAGAAGGGTAAGATTGAAATTTTGAAATAATTCTTTTTTTACAAAAATCCTATAATAATATTATCCCCGGTGAGTGACCTGCTACATCAGGTCAAAATTCTCCTTCATGATGTAAGGAACTTAATTGTCCCCTCGCCTTAGATACCATCTTAATTTAAAAAGGCAAATAAAGAATTGAATATTTTGTGTCATTCTTAGATTTCCAGTGACTTCCTTTCCCCTTATATCTCTGTTTCCCAGCTCCCCTTCTACATGAATTACAACCTGAGTCCATCAAAAATAACACATACAAAACAAACTTTCTCTACACATTACAACTTTTGAAGACACAAAAAGCAGGATTCTCATCCGAAAAATTTCTGGACGGTACTTCTATATTACACAGAGAACATATATCATACTTTATAAACAAATATGAAGCAAAAACACCTCTAACAAATTGAGGTACAATGGTGATAACTAACACCAATACCGGTGAAGTCTGCACACCATCCTGCATAAGAGATTTGAGATATGAAAGATCAGAAGGTGTGAGGCTCAATCTTATGAAAGATAATGGAATTCAAAATGAAGTGCATAAATATTTCAAAGCATAGCAACATGTAACTTAAATAGATATTTATCAAAGAGAAATAATCTTCATTTATGAAAGTCTAGGGTACCTAATACTTATTTTAATATCTCTATATTAGAATAGTAGAACCTTTATAAAAGACATCAATTAGTTGTTCTTTATTAACCATTATTGATTTGATGACGAGTGAGGAAAATTGTAGAGAATTCTTGACAAAATTTTAATTTGGGAGTTTGAGAAAAAATAATTGTTAATATTTTTTAAAACGTTCTTTTATGTTAAATATATGTTTATGTTAATTCTCTATATTTACTCTCACCCATCCTATTTCTTTCTTTGAATTAGCTACAAATAGATTGTAACTAGTTATTTTTCAAATTTACTTAATTGATTTCTTATTTTTTATGTTTACTCAATTAAGTATATATATGTGATGCATACAAAAACTTTTTAGTAAAATATAACTTCAAGACATTAATATTTATTCTAAATAGTATCATATATTTCATTCCATATTAAAGACAATAAGGGACATAAAAATATGAAAAACAATACTCAAGTATGAGTAATACTATAATTTAAAAAATAATAGTATATATATATAAAAGATCTGTTTGGATTGGATCTCATTAGGGATCCAAAATCCGATCAAATTCAATGGAAAAAAAACTATTTTTTTGGTTTTCGTTTTATTCGATTTTTGTGGTTTGAATTTGTTTGGATCGATTGATGAACATCCCTAGTTTTCAACATTTTGATAAGCTCAAAGTTATGTTATTCGAAAACAAATTTTAAATATCATATATAACATTGAATATATTTATCTATATCTTTCGGTTAATTTTAATTTTCTTTTATATACACAATTGTCGAAACTACGGTAAAAAAACAACGAAGACATGTTTTGTGTACAAAATCATTCCTATTCCTGTTAATCAATATACCTCGTCCTATATTTACATCTACCGAAAAAAGGGGTTCGTGTACCAAGAAAAATGCTTGTGCTTTTCAGGTGTACTATATTAGTTTGTTTTAATTGTGTGTGACAGTAAATCCCTCTCACTTTCTTCTCTAATTTATATTTCCGTATTGGATTGCATCTCTTCATCGTCGAATTCCAAATCTTGAGCGAAGAGAAAATGTCAAAGGATTATTCGGAATCACCGATGTTCGTTGCGCATGGCCGTTTGGCATTGCTCTCAGCTCACCTCCTTCCCTCCACCGATCACGTCGCCCCTCAGCTCCACCCTCACCCTCTCCTCTCTTCTCCCTCGCCGCCGCCGAACCTCAACGGCACCTTGATCGTCGTCGACGACAGGACCGGCAAGAAGTACCAGCTTGAGGTCTCCCCTGATGGCACTGTCAAAGCTTCTGACTTCAAGAAGGTATTCTATTCTCTTTCCTCATCATGATTCATGATTCCTGATCATGACATCATCAATCAAATTTTCATTTTTGATCTTGCCATCTTGGTTTTCGAAGGAATTCCCAATTTGCCGAAATGGGTCTCCGCAAATTTTACTCCTTTCAGCTCTGTTTAATTGTTTGGAATTGTAGTTTCTCTCCCTGAGTGTTCCTTGTTTATTGTGCTTTGCTGCTAGGCAGAAAGTTTTTTTTTCTTATGAAAAACTATTTATTCAGAGTAAAATGCTGAAATCATACGTGGGATATTCATTCACCATTTCCTTTTTATGGATTTAATTGTCTCATCATTAAAATATTTGAATCAAAATCATTTTTAGCTGACAGCATAAAAAACTTTATACGCTAACCGCATATCAAAATTAAATTTTTATTTTGCATGCTCAAATTTATAGTTAACGATATGTATTATGTGATTTTGCGTGGCTAATAGTGGATGAATTTAATTGGTACGTACTTTCGGTGTAAATATTTTTTACATTGCTAACCAATCATCAATTATCATATCATTGAAAATATTTGACTTTTATCATGACTATGTTAAAAATCATACATATTTGTAATTGACTGAGAATGTAAAAATCTTTAACTCGAAGATGTATCAGTTAAACTCATAATGGATCACAAAAATAGTACCGTGAACCACATAATAATACAAGTTGTTAACTAGGAACATCATTAACTGGTGTAAAAATGGTGAAACAAAATTATTGTACAAAAATATTTCTTCTTTGTAGTTATAGTATGACTATTTATGTGTATTTATTGATTTTTTTAATATTAGAATGTGGGGTTATCTAATTTTTTATTTGCAGATATCGATGGGGAAGAACGACAAGGGGCTCAAGATTTATGACCCGGGATATTTAAACACAGCTCCCGTTCGATCAACAATTAGTTATATTGACGGCGATGAGGGGATTCTTAGATATAGAGGCTACCCAATTGAGGAGTTGGCAGAGAAAAGCACTTTTATGGAAGTGTCCTATCTAATAAGTGAGTTTTTCCCCCCACTGCAAGTGTACGTATTTATGGGGGCCTTCCATGACTCTTGTTTATAATTATAAGTAGATAAAACATTTTAATTCATGGTTAGACACTTGTTCTGCATCCTGTTAATTGCTTGCTTTGATTTGTGCATAGCATGAATGTTCCTGAAGTAGTGAAGTTTATTAACTCCATCTTTCTATGTTTTTCAGTGTATGGAAATTTGCCTTCCGAAAGTCAGTTAGCAGAATGGAAGTTCGCTATATCTCAGCATTCAGCTGTTCCACAAGGAGTTTTGGTGAGCTTTTGTGCTGTATTTAATAACTCTTAATGTCGGTTTATGTTCTCAAAGTCCTATCTGCTATCTTCTTTCTTTCTTTCAGTCACTCACAGCTTTTAGATTTTAAACAACTTCCACCAACTCTATCACTGCTTGAAATTTAATATGCCGGCGGTATTTTATGTTGTTGAAGAAATCTAGTAACTCTTTCATCATATTATTTATTATGGGAATCTGGTGGAATAATTTTCTAACTGGGTTTTCCGGAAGTTATATTTCTGGAAATATATGCCTCTTTTTTCTATATTTCTTTTTCTTCTTGTTGAAGGAAATCTTACTATGTCTTAAAGCGGGTTTAGAACTGTAGTACTTGTCTTAGAAGATCACTCGTTAATTTTCCTGACCCAGTTGGTGTTTTAATGGACAAGCTTAGGATTTGTAGTAGTGATCATTTAAAGGAGAGGGGTCAAGTTGTTCGTTTATTTCAATGAAGTGTGGGATTTTTATTCTAATTGAGTTGTAGTATATTCTTATATTTGTTTTGTAGGATATCATACATTCAATGCCTCATGATGCACATCCTATGGGCGCACTTGTTAATGCCATGAGTGCTCTATCTGTTTTTCATCCTGATGCAAATCCTGCTCTCAGAGTAAGTAATAAAGCTGCTGTCAAGTTACTCAACTTTTGAGCTGTTCTGCATTGATGCAAGTGTGTGGCAATAACATAACATGGCACTTTGTATATTTAATTTTGTGGGGCAATATATTCTTACTTTTTTTGTGTGTTGGACTTTGTCTTCCTATTTTTTTGAGTTTCTATATTTTGCAAAAGGTTGTATTACTTCTCTGATTTGAGTTGTGTCAGGATAATTTACAGCAATGAATTCTGATTCAATACATTATGTGTGTTCCTGCAGATTTTAGATTTCTACCAAAGTGAATCTGCAAATTTGTTAATTTAAAATTAGGAAAATGTTGCTTTAAAATGGGCCTGTACTTTGTCTACGGCTCTACGCTTCAAGCTGAAAGGGCTCTTGTATGAGGGGACGTGTTAGAGATATAAAGAAACTAATCTTGGTCATCTACTTAGTAGCTTATGCTATTGGGACAGTTGGTTTTGCACACAGTATTGAAAAAAATGAGCAGACACGCTTATATTTGTTGATTCTACCTGTCTGCCTCCCATTTAGATTGATGCTTTTTATATTTTGGCAAGGGATTCCTTTGGGATATTACTCTTTCCTCTGGGTTAGTTCAAAGTACATGGGAGTGGTACTGTTTTTCTTATTAGGATTCAACATGTTATATTGTTATTGCTTTCTTATATTGTTTGATTTAGCTTTGACTTTTTTTCATTTTTATTTTTTATTATAATTTAATGCAGGGTCTTGATGTTTACAACTCAAAGCAAGTTAGAGACAAACAAATAGCACGGATTATTGGAAAGGTGTGCTTATTCAGTTCTCTTTACTCCTCTCACCCTTCTGTCTCTGATATATGTAAGTTAGTCAGTTATTTTAAGTGCTTCTTGCACTGGTTTTAGAGCTTGTATCTTGTGGGATTTTGTGCAGTATCCACGGAACTCTATGCTTATTTTCAATCTGTCCTACTGATTCGTTGCAATATCTTTTTTTGTTGTTGTTGCAGATAACAACAATCGCTGCTGCAGTGTATCTTAGAATGGCAGGAAGGCCACCTGTGCTTCCATCCAACCACCTTTCTTACACAGAGAACTTCCTATACATGCTTGATTCTTTGTATGTTTTGATATTTTAGCACTGATGGATAATTTGGCATAAGTCAAACTTATTTTCTTTCTTTTCTGATTTATTTTTTCTTCATAGCTTAATAATGGTTTTATTTTTGTGCTCATATATAACAAATACAAATCTTTTCAAAATTACTATAATTTAATGTTATATGATAGAATATTCACATACTAGCTTTTTTCTTTTTTTCTTTTTTTGGTGGGATTGAAGTGTAACACAAATAAAATCTCCTGTGTGTATGCTTTCAGAGGCAATCGGTCATATAAACCCAATCCTAAGCTAACTCGTGCACTGGACATCATCTTCATCCTGCATGCAGAACATGAAATGAATTGCTCTACATCTGCTGTCCGACACCTTGCATCAAGGTAAACATCTTACTACATTACTACTTAAGCAACATAAAGCAGTCCTTCTGATATTGCTTAATTGTTATCTTATTTCAGTGGTGTTGATGTGTACACTGCGATTGCTGGGGCTGTAGGTGCTCTATATGGACCTCTTCATGGTGGAGCTAATGAGGTAACTATAAATAACTAATGAGGTTGTCATGATTTTATTTTATTTTTTTGTAATCCATGTTTCAATGTAGTGAGTAAACACAATCACAATACTGTTATTTAATATGTGAGCACGCTAATGTGACTTTAATTCTGCAGGCTGTCCTCAAAATGCTGAGTGAAATTGGAACTGTTGAGAAGATTCCAGAGTTTATCGAAGGTGTCAAAGCCAGGTGGCTACTGCTATATATTTGTTTTCTGTCTTTCCTTTTCCTATAAGTTAGCTTTATGCTTATCCCCTGAAAGGATGGTGTTGAAATTGTATGGTTTTGATAGAGGAGGAAAGGAAGGATAGAATAGAGAGGCTGAATAAAAGAATAATAAATTGATATGATGGGTATTGATATGATAATAATGTGCTATGAAAGACAAACCCAACAATTCTATATATACTAATATACTAGATTCCTAGTCCTAATCAAATAAGGAAACTAATTAGGAAACCTAATGAATAGAAAACAACTCCTAAGAGATCATCTAAGGTACAATAAGGATATTATGAGATATTCTAACAGATAGCAGAGACAAGAATGTTGTGTTGGATGAGTGGACACGCTAGACAAGATAGATTTAGGAATGAATGCATTAGAAAGAAATTGAGGTAGCATCTGTTGTAGAAAAGATGGTAAAATCTCATGTTATGTGGTTCGGGCATGTGTGGAGAAGACGTGGAGAAGCTTTAGTAAAGAGAGTAAATCAGATAAGGGTAGCCCATTTGCTAGAGGTAGAGGGAAATCAAGTAAAACTACAAGCGAAACCGTTAAGAACGATTTAGATGTAAATGATTTATATATAGACATGATTTATGATAGGACATTATGGCTTGTTTGATCCATGTAGCCAACCCCCCTTAATGGAAAAAGGCTTGGTTGTTGTTGTTGTATTCTAAATTTCTAACACATAGCGTGAGCGTGAGGCTTTTCTCTTCTTACTTCCTCTTTTGGGAGTCTTCACAGAAAGTGGGGAAAATGATAGTTTCACTTTTAGTTGATATTCTTGTCTTGTGCTTTTCCTTCAGGAAACGAAAGCTATCTGGTTTTGGACACCGAGTATACAAAAACTATGATCCTAGAGCAAAGGTCTTAAGAAAATTGGCAGAGGAAGTGTTTTCCATTGTTGGCCGGGATCCTCTTATTGAGGTGTTTATCCATTTTGTACTCCCTGTCTATGTGCTATTATGCTGCCTGTGAGTTATATATTCCTTAAGCTGGATATGCCGGTAATGACCAATGAGGCCTATAATCAGCCAATCAGGGTTGTGAATACAATGACAAACTAGAAACAACTGCATTTTGAGTTTTTCTGCTTACTTTTAATTTAAATTCAATTTTTTATTTTTAGTTTTGGTTATGAACGATAATGCTTATCTAAACAGGCCCACACACCTTTGAAAGTTTAAATGTTGAGGAAACAAGTTAGAAAAAGGTGGTGTTTTAAGGCACTTGCTTAAAATTCTGTATATATAGATTTGGCATCTAATGCATTTATTCATTAGATTAGGTGTGTGTTTGGATGGGGTATTTCAAAATTCCAAGGAATTTGAAATACAAGGCAATTCAATTACTTCAATTGAATTACTTTCATTTTGAAAATGCCTTGTTTGGATAGGGTAATTCAAATACCTTGTATTTTAAATTCTTTGTTTGGATAAAGCATTTCAATTACCTTCAATTACATTTTTTTTAATGTTTATTTAAAAAATTGGGATTTCAACTGTCCGGGAGCCGGTTCCCCCGCATCGGGTGTTTGGGGGCCGGCGCCCCCCGCACCAAGTGTCCGGGGGACCGGGTTCGGGGTGGTGTGGGCCGGGTGCGGGTGGTGTGGGCCCCGGTGGTCAGGGGGACCGGGCCGGATCTAGGGGGTCCGGGGTTGGGTCTAGTTGGTTCGGGGGCTAGCATCGGTGGTAGGTGGCACATGAGTAAGGAGAGGGAATTTCAAAATACCACCTCTTTAGGTGATATTTCAAATTCCTCAAATTTATCTTAAACAAAATAGCCTCATAAAATCCCTTGATTTCTAAAATCCTTCATATTTAATACCCAAACAAAGTATTTTAGAGTGAAGTATTTTAATTACCCTCTTAAAATATTTTACCCCTCTACAAATACATCATCCAAACACACCGATGTCATGTTTGGTTCGAAAATAAAATAGCAGATCAAATCAGATAATCTTAAGTCATTCAAAATCTGTAGCAACTCTTTTCATTTTCAAATTTAAAGCATTATTTAAGGTTTCTGACACTACTATTATTACCTGAGTAGGAAAACTACTTTTTCTTAATTTAATGTCAGTTTGGTCCAGTATATTTAGCTTAAACTTTATAATTGCTAACTTCTCTGTACAATCATTTGATTGTTTAGGTTGCAGTTGCCTTGGAGAAGGTTGCACTATCTGATGAATTTTTCATCAAGAGGAAGCTATATCCAAATGTTGACTTCTACTCTGGATTAATTTATAGGTAATCTATTATTACAACCAGTTACTGTAACTAGGGAGCATAACATATGTTGCTCTTCCTTGAATATCATACAATGCTTGAAGTCTTGAACTGATGGTTTTATGCTATCAGGGCCATGGGGTTTCCACCTGAGTATTTCACAGTTTTATTTGCTATCCCTCGAATGGCTGGGTACTTGGCACATTGGAGAGAATCCTTGGATGATCCAGATACAAAAATTATGAGACCCCAACAGGTTACTTACTTTAAATCATTTTGGTGGTTATGATTTTCTTGCGTATTTAACTACATCATAATTATAGTTGACTATTTTGTGCCAAAATCGCTGTACATGTTGTGTACCATTTGATTTACTGGAAAAATGGTTTTCTAGTTGTATCACTTGGCTGCAATATATCTTTCTTAACACGGGTACTCGGAAATATTAGCGTAATGTATCAAAATGATATTGTTCCTGCCAAATATCTCGGGTATGAAATACTCGGCCGAACGAGGATTAGTGGGGTGTTTTTGGATTGTGCTTGACAGAATGTGGATTCTGCTCCTACGTATCCAAAAGGGAATCAAAGCAAACGTAGTTCTAGAATGAGGGGTAAGTCCCCTATTTATAGTTGTTCTCTCAGGATCGGAGCTCGAAATAAGCGGAGGAATATTAGGATCAGATCGCGATCATGGGGAGAGATATCCAGGAGCTCGATTGCCCGGAGTGGCATTATGGCCGGCGAGATATCCGGCCCGATTAGGCTGCGGATGGATAGCTATAGCTTGGGGCCGAGTAGTTATTCTCGGGTGTCGGGTGTCTGACATGTCCTCGCCCGGAGGAATGCGGGTCAAGGCCCATACGGGGGTAAGCTCGGTTGGTCCGATGTATAGACGAGTTCTCGGTCTTACATTCTCGGCCAAGACACAAGCCCCCCGAGCTCCGAGCTTGAATAAGCGAAGGAGGCGACACGTATGAAAACCGAGCTTATTCTTCGGTTATGCGAGTTATCCACATTCTTAGCTGTCATTTTAATCAAGTCTTCTCTATGTCGAGAAAGCAATTATTCCCCTATTACTTCTTTGAGCACGCCATAGACAAGAAACCCTAGATTTCTGCGCCCATTTAATGGAGGGAAAATCAAAGGTCGCATCGGGGCAATCAAAAGTCGCGCCCTTTTTGGGCCCGATGGACAATGAGCTTCCAATCGTAGGCTATAAATATCTCCTCGCGCCAACTCCCTCCTACCTTGCTTACCCTTCTTTGCCATTCACCCTCGTTTTCCAAGTTTCCGCCATTGTCTCTCCGCTTGTCATCCTCCAGTACGCTCCGTTTCTTCTCTATTTTCGGCCTTCGGATATGAGTTCTTCTGCGTCTTCGAGTCAAATACTTCGCCTGCGGTTGAGCGAAGTTTCCCCAGTGGGGGATCCCTTTGCATTTCTTTGTTCCTTCACGGGAGGCGAGCGTTGGGGGGAGGCGGAACCGTCCTCCTCCGGGTCATCTTCGACCGACTCGATTCTTCCGAGTCCGATTCGCCTAGGTCCGGTTCTCCTCCTCCTAGGGTGTCCAAACCCCGCCGCCGCAAACAGCGTCTTAGGGTTCCTAAAGACCCTATTCCCCGATATTACCCTCCCCAGGATATACCGGGTTAAAGGGGAGGTTGGAACCTTTTTTTCCGACTACCGGACTCCCTGATTCTATTGTTGAACTTCGGTCTCATATCAATATCTCGGCCTCGGGGACGAGTCCGGAGTTTATCCGCTCTCCGTGCGCGAGCACCGAGTGTGTCTTTCTAAGGGCTCGCTCCTCCGAGCCCCCCTTTACATACATGTATAAAACACTTTTTGACAAACTGCATGTGTCTCTTCCCTTCACTGAGTTTGAGTGCGACGTTCGAGAACCATGAACGCCGCACCTACTCAACTTCACCCTAACAGTGGGCTTTTATGAAAGCCTTTCGATTTTATGTAAATACATAAAGATAGAGCCTACTACTCCGAAGTTTTTGTATTTTTATCAAACCAGATTTGGCGAGAAAAAGGGATGGGTATCCCTTAACGGCTGAACCAGAAGAGGTCTTCTTAGTTTATTTGCTTCGTCTTATAAAGACTTCAAGGTTGGCTTCTTCCGTGTTCGCCCTTCAAGTTCTCATACCTCCCACTTTTTTGACGAAAATAATCATGCCAAGTTTCCTTTATATCGGCAATCCTCTCCCACGAAATTCGTCGGTTTCGAGTATCGTTCTCTCTTAGGCCGAGGATAGGCGGGACATAGATGTACTAGAGGGTCTTCCTCGGCCCCTCCATTGTGCACGCCTTATGAAACTCCCCTTCTCCTCCACCCCGAGGTCCGACCTTAAAAGTAAGTGCTCGGCTTTTTTATTTCTTGAGTATTTTTCTGCATGTGTTGTTATACTAACAACTCTTTCTTTTTGAGATTATCATGGGAAAGTTCGACTTTTGAAGCTTGTCAAGGTTGGTGTTGGTAAAGAGGGTCGGGGTCCCTCTTGGCCGAGAAGAAGCGTAAAAAGACCTCCTCCCACCAAGGTTTTTCGCGAAGGGGGCTTCGTCATCCGCCCCTCAAAAAGGGAGAGAGGCGGAGGTTGAAGTGGTGGCCGAAGATTCTCCCCTTCCCCGGCCCAAGCTCCCTCGCCCCACTACTCGGGAACGCAGATCGTGGGGCGACAACAACCACTTTCTACCCCCTCGAGCCGAAATGGTACAACACCACCCCCGAAGGCGGGGACTTCATCTCTCTGCGGGGTGAAGACTTCAACCCCTCCTCCTCTTTCGACTCGACCCTCTTAAAAGCCGCCGATCTTCGGCTTATCAAGCGGCAGGGGCCCAATCCCAGCATGGAGGCCCTCTCGGTCTTCATCGCCTTCGTCTTTGCGGCTTTGGCTCGTTTCGTAGCCGAGAGGTGACGGAGACCGAGAGGAAGTCTAAGCAATTGGAGTCCGAGTTCTTGCTATGGAGAGGTTGAAGGGGATCTCTCCGGATTGCCTCCGAGAATGAACGCCCGACTACCACCATCGCCGATATCAACACTCGGAACTCCGAGCTGGATTCTCGGCGAAATCAGCCGAGGAAAGCAGAGCTCGAGCGGAAGAAGACAAGGCTCGTGCCGAAGAAAAGATCAAGGAGGCTCAGCTGAGATTGATCGGCTCAAGGCTGCCTTGGAGGCCGAGACTCGAGGCCAAGATCTTGCTTGAGGAGGACGTGACGAGGAGGCCACCCCCTTGCATTGTCATCGAGCACCGGAAGGTTTCGACAAAGGCATTGCCCAAGCCGAGGTTCGGCTCCCCGGCATCGACCTTTCGGGGTCGATGTGAATATGGAGGTGGTAAATGGGGAACTTGTTCCCATCATTGCCGAGGGGGAGGAAGAGGTGGACGTAGTGGGGGTTCTCCCGGACGATCATGTAGAGGCCGAGGAAAGCCATAGGGGGAGTAGCTGTTATAATTTTTTGTTCCTCTTTTGTCTTGGGCTCATGCCCTTGTAACCCAATTACTTGAATGAACATCACTATCATTTTTGCTGATCTTTGTGTTTGGCTTGTTCATCGAATATTCGGCTAAGGCCGAAATACCCTACCGTCCAAAATGGATCGGTGATCATTACACTAAAAGCACGTGTTTTTCGTTTTGCGTTGTCATGCATTAAATGCTTCGGAAACGCTAATCGTCATGTATTAAATGCTTTTGGAAACCGGAATAGGTTCACGCAATCGTTGCCTTTCGCTTGGTTTCGAGGTTTGTTTTCCCAACAAATTCTCACACATTATACTTCCTTTCGTGCCTATAAATAGGACCCTTCCCACTTGTTTATGCCTCATTCTTTTCTATCGGTCAAGTTCGCTTCTTACTTCTCTTCCATCCGAGTAGTTCCATGCTAACAACGAGGGTTCACGTTCCCTCTCCCGGTTGACATCCTTTTTTGGGTGTCACATCCGCCAAAAAGGATGTAAGTGGGAGACGGGATCCAGATTCCTTGATCCTTCAAGAAGGATGTCAACCGGGAGAATAATAATCTTCGGGAGTCGAGAATGGGGTAGCGGTGGTCTACTCCCTGAGTCGACCGAGCACCTCATCGTCCGCCTTTCTCGGGGGAGTGTGAACTACAACCTCCCTTGAGAGAGCGTGGTGGCGTTGAACCGGGGGGGGCCGAGTGGCCCTTATTTTCAATTTCGACTTTCGACCTCGCCGCTGCACTCGATCCGTGAATGTACTTTTCGAGCCAAATTTAGTTTTATTTTTGCTCATTGTACTCGGTTTCCTTAAATGTATCACTCGGCTTTATTTTTGTATTATTGTACTCGGTTTCCTTAATAAAACAATGGCTCATACTTGGCCTTTATGAATTTTGTTTTTTGCGCACATTCAGTTTTACTATTTTCGTAGCTTGAACACAACGTAAATAATTATAAAGTAGCTCTGATTCGGCTAGTAAGATCGCACTGACCTTTATACTTAACTACGGCTCGTGCTCGACCATGAGGCTTCGACTTGGCCTTTGGAATTAAACGGCTCGTGCTCGGCCCAGGGCTCATACTTGGCCCCTCGACAACGGCTCCGACCCCGCGCAGGGCTCATAATTGGCCCCTCGACAACGGCTCGCACTCGGCCAGGGCTCATACTTGGCCCCTCGACAACGGCTCGTACTCGGCCAGGGCTCATACTTGGCCCCTCGACAACGGCTCGTGCTCCAGAGGGCTCATCTTGGCCCCTCGACAACGGCTCGTGCTCGGCCAGCCGGGCTCATACTTGGCCCCTCGACAACGGCTCGCACTTTCGAGCCGGGCTCATACTTGGCCCCCTCGACAACGGCTCGTACTCGGGGCAGGGCTCATACTTGGCCCCTCGACAACGGCTCGTACTCGGCCGCCGGGCTCATACTTGGCCCCTTCGACAACGGCTCGCACTCGGCCGTAGGGCTCATACTTGGCCCCTCGACAACGGCTCGTGCTCGTGGCCGGGGCTCATCTTGGCCCCTCGACAACGGCTCGTACTCGTGCAGGGCTCATACTTGGCCCCTCGACAACGGCTCGTGCTCGGTGCAGGGCTCTCATACTTGGCCCCTCGACAACGGCTCGCACTCGGCGGCAGGGCTCATCACCGGCCCCTCGACAACGGCTCGTACTCGACGTAGGGCTCATACTTGGCCCCTCGACAACGGCTCGCACTCATTGTGGGGCTCATCGCAGCCCCTCGACAACGGCTCGTACTCGTAGGGCTCATCTAGCCCCTCGACAACGGCTCGTGCCTCGGCCCAGGGCTCATCACTTGGCCCCTCGACAACGGCTCGCACTCCTCAGGGCTCATACTTGGCCCCTACGACAACGGCTCGTGCTCGGAGCCAGGGCTCATACTTGGCCCCTCGACAACGGCTCGTGCTCGTGGCCAGGGCTCATACTAGCCCCTCGACAACGGCTCGTACTCGGCCAGGGCTCATACTTGGCCCCTCGACAACGGCTCGGACTCGGCCGCCAGGGCTCATATCTTGCCCCTTCGACAACGGCTCGTACTCGGGCAGGGCTCATTTTGGCCCCTCGACAACGGCTCGTACTCGGCCGGTGGGGCTCATACTTGGCCCCTCGACAACGGCTCGCACTCGGCCAGGGCTCATACTTGGCCCCTCGACAACGGCTCGTGCTCGGCCAAGGGCTCATACTTGGCCCCCTCGACAACGGCTCGTGCTCGGGCCAGGGCTCATACTTGGCCCCTCCGACAACGGCTCGCACTCGGCCGCCGGGCTCATACTTGCCCCTTCGACAAACGGCGCGCACTCGGCCGTCGGGCTCATCTTGGCCCCTACGATGGCTCGTACTCGGCCATTAGAATAGGATGTCTGCAAAATAAAGACTTCGGCATGGCAAGGAAAAATAGAATCATATAATAAATTCTGCTTTTTATTAAATGGAGTCCGCGGTGTGCCTCGTTAAAACCTTCTCAACTGCTGAAATATTTCTTCCAGATCTAAAGGGTGGCGGCTGGGGTCATCAGATTTCACTACCATGTCATCCACATATACTTCCATGGTCCTGCCAATTTGCTTCTCAAATACTCGGTCCATAAGTCTCTCGGTACGTAGCTCCCGCATTCTTCTGATCCAAACGGCATTACTCTATAGCGAGAATTTGACCCTTCGGTAATGAAGGCTGTTTTCTCCTCATCCGGGGTACATTCTAATTTGGTTGTACCCGAGTACGCATCCAAGAAGCTTAAAATTCTATATCAGGAAGCCCCAATCAACCCGACTGTCAATGCTCGGCAAGGGATAAGAGTCTTTTGGGCATGCTTTGTTCGAGATCCGTATAATCGGTGCACATGCGCCACTTGCCGTTTGCTTTCTTGACGAGAACGACGTTGGCCAACCATGTGGTGTATTCTACTTCTCGGATAAAGTTGGCCTTGACCAACTTCGCCGTCTCCTCTTCGACCACTTTCCTCCTCTCTTCACCTAATCTCCTCTTTCTCGGGCCATGGCCGCCTCGGGACAGATTGCCAATTTATGGCATAAAAAGTTGGGATCAATTCCGGCATGTCCGATGTGGTCCAGGCAAATAAATCGGCATTTACCGCGATACTTGTTTTATTTCTTCTTTCGAGTAGATTCAAGGTGACCACCGAGCTTGGTACACTTTGCTCAGCCGCGCGCCGAGTTGGAACTTCTCTAGCTCCTCAATAGGTTGCGGACGTTGTTCCTGCACGTCCATCCCGGGATCCCAGTTCAACGGAGTTCTTGAACTCACCGCCTTGTCCTTCCCCTGTCTAGGGTTTCTCCGGTGCGGGTTTAAGTTTGCTCACCCTCAAACTATCGGCGTAGCAACTTGTCTCGCCATCCTCCGATCCGCTCGGACGGCCACTATATCTCCCGAGCTGGAGGGGAACTTCATCGTGAGGTGGGGGGTAGAGACCACGCCCCTAACTCGTTCAAGGACGGCCTTCCGATCGAGGATATTATACGATGTAAGCTGCGTTTACCAACACATACCGACCATGATGGTTTTAGAAGCTCGCCATCGCCAAAAGTGGTTAAGAGGTCAATATATCCCCGAGTATCAACCTTCGCTCCCTGCGAAACCAACGAAGTTCTTGTCATATGGCTGAATCGATTTCTCAGGGATCCCTAGCCTCGAAAAGTTGAGTAGTACAATATATCCGCGGAGCTCCCACGATCGACGAGGGTTCTTTTGACCGAGAAGTTGGCCAATCAGACGGTGATCACCATGGGGTCATCCTGGTTGGGATCTACTCCTACGAAATCATCATCGGAAAAGATAATAGGGGAGAACTCAGGGAGGCTTGCCCGATACCGAGTTAAGCTGCCCGGATGGCCCTGCAGATGTCTTCTCCGAGTTGAACTTGTGGTGCCTCCCCCGAACGAACCTCCCCGAGATGGTGTTTATCACCCCCGAATGACATTATCCTCTTCCCCGTCATCACTTTGCCTTTCTCTGGTTTCTACTCTCTCCTCATTTCTTCGATCGCCGCCCTCCTCGGGCTTCGGTCACCCTCTCTTCTTTCTGTTTCCCCCCGCCTCTCACTTTATTCTTTGTTGTTTCTTCGGACAAAGTTGCCGAGGTGACCCGCCCTGAACCAGCTCTTCAATTTTATCCCGTAAGACCCAAAGCATTCCTCGGTGGTATGGCCATAGTTGCGGTGAAACCGACAATGCTTTTGGCGATCCGCATTTCGGGGTGCGGCCACTCTTTGGGAGGCTCGAAGCTCCATGCTGTCACGCTTCTTCGAACACCCGAGCCCTATTTGTGTTGAGGGGAGTATAATGATCATACTTTGGTCCCTCTCGAAATGCTCTACTGGGCCTCTCAATCTCGGCTTATCACCCCCGCCTCCTCTTTATCTCGCCTTCTCGCCGGTCGGTCTCATCGGTTCGATCCCTTTTCTTGGACTCCTCTACCTCCTCCATATTGATATAACCTCGCAGACTTTTCTCCTCGGTTCGTCCATATCGCCGGCGGTTTGCGAGCTAAGTACCTGGCAAAAGGGCCAGGTCTCAACCTTGGTCGAGGATGGTGTGTAGCGCAACATCGGCACTAAGATTGGGGATGAAGTACCGCCTCCTTGCTAAATACGGCCATGAAGTTGCGCAGGATTCATTCTTCTCCGCCTGAAGTTCACCCGGGAGGCCGAGGGTTTCTACGGTGGGCTCTGCTCGTGGCAAGCGAGCCTTGAACCTCGCATTGCGAATGTGTCAAAAAGAGTCCACCGAGGCGGGGGTAGCTGGGTGTACCAAGTCAACGCTGCCTCCTTCGGTGTGGTTGGGAAAACTTTGCACAGAGAAAGCATCGTCGTCCGTAAAAAGGTACATTTGCGTGGTGAAGGCGTCCAAGTGGCGCTCGGGGTCCGAGGTGCCATCATATTTGTCAATGTTGATGGGCTTGTAGCTGGTGGGGCAAGGGGACCCCCATGATATCATTCGTGAAAGGATGCCTCGGCTTCCGCAGTCGGCCCTTGTCATTAAGTCTGCGTTCGTTTGGAGTGAAGATTCGGGGCCCGCTTAGGGAATCCCTCTTCCTCTCGCTCGGTTGTTGTGGTGGGAAGCCCGGAGGCGAGGACCTCCTTCCCGATATAAGTTTCGGACCCCTCAACCTCGGGAGGCCTCGGCGCTCTCTTTCATGTGAGGAGGAGACCGACCTCTCCCCTACTCGGCCTCTCTCCCGACTCGGTCATTCTGCTGCAGGATTTCTTCATTCTCCCTTCTTAGCGGCTGCGACCATGTGAGAAGCTCCTGAATCATCTGGGTTGTCGGTCATTCCTGCTGGGCCTACTGATTGTTCTCCATTATCACCGTAAACACCGTGGTTGGCATTCCTAGGCTCATCCCTCCAGCAATTTCCTCTTCTCGTCCTCACCATGTTGTGTGGTATTGGAGTTTGTTTTCTTCGATTCCCACAGTCGGAGACAACTGTTCGTGCCAAATCTCTAGGGTATGATATTCTCGGGCGAACGTGGATTAGTGGGGTTTTTTTGGATTGTGCTTGTGAGAATGTGGATTACGCTCCTACGTATCCAAAAGGGAATCAAAGCAAACGTAGTTCTAGAATGAGGGTAAGTCCCCTATTTATAGTTGTTCTCTCAGGATCGAGGCTCGAAATAAGCGGAGGAATATTAGGATCAGATCGCGATCATGGGGAGAGATATCCGGAGCCCGATTGCCCGGAGTGGCATTATGGCGGCCGAGATATCCGGCCCAGTTAGCTGCGGATGGATAGCTATAGCTTGGGGCCGAGTAGTTATTCTCGGGTGTCAGGTGTGCTGACATGTCCTCGGCTTCGGAGGAATCTGGGTCAAGGCCCATACGCGGGGGTAAGCTCGGTTGGTCCGATGTATAGACGAGTTCTCGGTCTTACATTCTCGGCCAGTACAGATATGATAAACCTGTACTCGATCCACCTATAACGAGCCTGTTCAAATCTACCAGAATATATTATAACATATAATGCTTTTCTGCATGCATTTCTCTTCCCTGATTTTGTCAAATCTATTTTTAGGTTTCAGGTTTATGTTGGAGAATGGTTGCGACATTATTCGCCAATCAGAGAAAGGACTGTATCAAGTAGTGCTGACAAGCTTGGTCAGGTGGCCGTATCAAATGCCTCAAAGCGCCGGCTTGCTGGATCTGGGGTGTAGCCTATAGGTTGAATTTGGATTTGCAAGTTCATGGCTTTGTTACCTAAATAATTCTTTTCTATAACTAGGATGATGCAAGGGGAGCATGTCATGGATAAATAATGCTACTGGTGTCTCATCCATCACCTACTGGAGAATGATGATGGTGGGATTTGTTTTTCCTGCATTTATATGCGAGTAGTATACCTTCCAGTAGTTCTACTGCTAAATTCTCTTTTGTTAATTATTTTGGGGATAACTAATAAATAAGCATAGTTTAAAGATATAATAATGGGGTGTAACATGTTTAATTTATTCGCAAATGAATTGTTGAAGCATATTTGTGTTAAAGTAGTGGGCAGTTTTTTAACTGACATTCTTTTTCCCCTGTAGTTGGGTGCTTGAGATAAATAAATTCTGCTGATAATTTTTATTCATCATTTTTTTAATGTTTCATTTGGACTATGGAGTCTAACGTGTAACACAAATGGTCTATTCTTGTAATATTTTATTAAAAATACATTAAAAATATGTCAATATGGATGGTAACTAATACTAAGGGGTTGGCTAAATGGCAGACTTAGAATCACATTCACAGCTATAAACAGTTCTAATTTTGTTAATTTCTTGGGGGATTTGATTGAACTGATGAGGCAGATTAGTTAAAATGTACACAAGTTATATCCCCAAAAATATAGATTATAGATGAATACTGATTTTTTATTTTTTATTTTCTTGTAAAAGGAAATATGTATTTCAGTTTGAGAAAGAAAAGTGCAAACAGAAGCATCTAAACTAAGATGAAGCTGAGTATTTCTTTCCAATGTATAAAAAAAGATAGAGCTGAATATACAATTATGGGGTCTGTGGACACAATTGTGATTGAAGTAATTAAATCAAATAAAACACTGGATCGATTGGACAACCATGTGTTGTTTTGGGGCATTGTCATATGCAAACCTAAGCACATATATTAGTATCTTTAATATGTCAATATTTTCCCATTGTTTAGAAGGTTTGTACATTCAAAATTTATGTCAAATGCATATTAAGGACCATGAATTCTATATACATGTTGTTAAAACTATGTTCACTTTTCTGATGTATCCGAGCCGATTGTTACAAGACGGTAGCTCTCATCTGTTTCAGCATGTGAGCTAGAGGAATCAATATATATACTATGTATTGACATGCTTTGTGTCTGGCTTGGATTCTGCCAGAAGTGATTTCTTATACTCCTATATTTGGAATTGGAGCTAACAGCTGAATACCCCGGATCAGAAAGTAGATCCTGAATGTCAGTCCAACCTTCAAGCATGCTGACAGCTTGGGACATTGTTGGCCTGAGTGTAGGAGATGCATTAGTACACAAGAGACCCACATTTAGCATTACCATGGCCTCCTCAGTTGAATATTCTGAACCCAAATCTGGATCAACCAGCTCCAGAAGAGTGCCTCTCTCTTGCAAAACATAAGCCTGAAAGAAACTCAATTTTTAGACTGAGTAATATCAATTTATGTATGCAAATTGATACTCACTATGATGGGCTGATAAAATAAACCAGCACTAAAATGTAGAATGGAAAGCAGCAGCTTGATTATCTAACAGGCTCTAGATAACATTTGGGTAGAGTTCCTAAATAAAGGACTGCATATATATGAAGTATGAACTAGTAAAATCCACAAATTTATAGGTCTTAGGTAACTTGTACTTTTTATTTATTTATTTATTGTATGAGCCGTAATAATAGGCATCAATTGGAGTGGTGAGGGCTGAATTGTCAATCTAATGATAAATAGTTCTCCAACTTCTGTGCATTGAGCAGTTAAGATAAGACAATCGTTTTTCTGATTGCTTGATTATTTCACTCTGTAAAGCACACAATCCTAAAGACCGGACAGTTATTCTTAAGACAAGAAAATAAATTACCCAATCAAGAAGGTAAAAAAATTCCTCATCTGGCCTGTAAGTTGTATTGCTCTTTCCGCTGACAATTTCCAATGCAACCACACCAAAGCTATAAACATCTGCTTTGTCAGTCAAATAGCCACGCATTGCATATTCGGGAGCCATATAACCACTGCAGAATGACAACAAGCATATCAGTGGAAATTATGATTTTTGTCAAAATAAAAACACTCAGATAATATGTCTAAGAAAGATTGATCTTGAATTAGAAATTTGATCCTTGCTGCTCCAAGCTTCAAGTTAAACTATAATTTCAGCATAAGATTGATTAGACGTGTGTTTTAATACTCCAATCCCAAAGGATTTAGCGTGAAGAGGCAATGTTAGGAATATATAACCATTCTTGATCATGCACCTGATAGTGAAATAGTAGTAATATATGAACTTACATTGTTCCTGCAACTCGAGTGCTAATATGGGTTTTGTCATCTTCATTAAGTTTTGCCAAACCAAAATCTGAAACTTTAGCATTAAAATCCTTGTCGAGTAACACATTACTTGTCTTTATATCTCTATGTATGATTTTTATTCTGGACTCTTGATGGAGATAAGCCAATGCTCTAGCTATACCAATGCAAATTTTCTTCCTGGTTGGCCAGTCCAGTTTCACTCTGCTGTCTGGATCCTTGTCTGTATGTGACAAGGGGAAGGTTGGTCATATATTTGATTAAAATGGAAGGTATGGCTAAGGTTAATCATTAAGAGACTTACGAAAAAGAATGCGAGATAGACAATTATTTTCCATATACTCGTATACCAGTATCAACTGGTTCCCCTCCGCACAACATCCATAGAGCTTAACAAGATTGGGATGCTGAAGTCCAGATATCATTCCTATCTCATTCACAAACTCACGGTTTCCTTGCTTAGATTTTGTAGATAGCTGCTTTACTGCAATTATTGTACCATCTGCTAGTAGGCCCTGCATCATGAACAAGGGACATATTTTTGTATAAATTTTACGTGTATTTTGATAGTTTCTCTTTCATTAACCCACCAAGGGCTACATGCTTACTAATATGTACAGAATACATAAGAGAAATTTCGATTAAATTTAATGGTAAGGAGATATGGATATCATACAGTATCTAGTATTTCAAATTATGTTAGGATGGGGAAAGTGGTTAAGATTAACTGAGGCAGTTGGTAGATAGAGGGGCTCAGTTAGACAAGTAGAGGGAAAAGGATAGAAGAATGACGCGTTCTCATTTCTTAGCTTTGTGAAAACCAGCCAAGTACTCGGTTGTGAACTTGTGAAAGGGGCAACCTAATCCTTGAGGTCAATCTCCTTGTTTTAACAAGTTATCACTTAGCTTACTTGGGTTCGGTTCCTATCAAATTAACAAACCCATAAGGCAGAATAGGTAACGAGGAATATAAAAGGAAGATCAACATACCTTGTAAACAGAACCAAAGCCACCTTCGCCAATTTTATTAGCTGCATCAAAGTTTTGGGTTGCTGCTTTGATTTGTCTTAAAGTAAATAATCCCGTCTGCAGATCTATGCCCCTAAGCTCTGGACAAAACAAAATTGCGAATTTGGATTCCATAAGAAACTTTATAACTTTATCTACAACATCCTCCATCACATTCTTTTTTATTCCATTTTCATCAAGTACAAGATTCTCAAGTATGCCCTTCTATGTTCTCCTGAAGCCTTGACTTTGGTGAAATGGAAAAATATCATCAATAACAACCTTCTATAGAAATAAAATATTGTCCTTAAATTTGTGAGATTTGAATGAACTTTGTAGAAATAATTGTTTAGTACTAGTTGTTGAAGAAGCTTACGCAAATACAGTTGGACTTGGGATATAAACAAGTAGTATGCTATGTTGGAACCAAATGGGAATTCTTAATCTAAAATAAAAGAGAATTGGAAAAGCTTGGTGGCATATTCCATACCTTTATACACTGAGTTTTTGCCTCCTATCCATCCCTTCCTCCTCATGACACATAGCACCATAAGAACAACGACTGCAACAACAGTGACTATACCAACTGCCAGTATGACATAACTTCTCTTTCGGTCCTCGGATGGAGGTTTAAAATCTGTGCAAGGGAAGAGTATTTATAGGTTTGATAGAAATGAACAAAAGCTAACAAGAGTAGAGGTAGACATTAAAGGTAATCTTTCCCTTTTTCCTACATATTTTACTTTCTTGAACACCAATTAGTAAACACTATGCAGAAGCTAACAAATAATAGCTTTGTCCAAGTTTATTTTCTTTCTTTTCTCTACTTGTTAGCTAGAGTTTGAATCAAGTTCTCATTTGATATGCATATACTTTATTGAGTTTCTATTTAACATAACAACTGTTTGAATCTCCTAGGTATTGGAGGGGAAAAGATGCCTTCTGGAATATGATATCAGCACAAAGATGATCATCCGAGATATAGATGGACAAAATATATGCGTCATTCAGGGTCTGCTAAAGTTAATACAAAGTGATCATAATTCTGGGAGCTT
Source organism: Sophora flavescens (assembly GCA_030762895.1). Taxonomy (NCBI): domain Eukaryota; kingdom Viridiplantae; phylum Streptophyta; class Magnoliopsida; order Fabales; family Fabaceae; genus Sophora; species Sophora flavescens. The sequence continues at coordinate 215,043,607 of CM061065.1, forward strand.
AAAGGCAGGACATCTCTTGTGGATTGAGGTTCTCTACAAACTAGAACAAAGGTATCAAGAGTGAACATAGTAACCATCTTGTACAGTCTCTTGATTTATTTCATTTTCCTTTATCCTGAGGGACACCATAGTAATCAATTCCCCTATTTATGAAATTTGCTAACAACAACATTTAAGTAACTTAATTTATTGAAATACTATTTTGGCTGTAAGATATAGCCATGTAAAAAGGTTGAATGTTTGGTTTGGTTCCTAATATAAATATAAAATTGATTTGCTTGCAACTATAATTGCTTTTGCTCTTGAACAGAGTGGGAAGGTCTTCTTTTTCCTATGAAATGTAATAAAATCTTTTTTTGAGTAGGCAACATACATTTGCTATAAAAGCTGAACTTTAGGTCACTCTAGTTTCTAAAGCTAGTTCCAGATCTACATATATTCTCTCTTTTATTGACAAATAGGTACAACACGTTTAATGTAAAACACTAAAACCATATTAGAGGAAGATCAGAATGATCCGATGTAGACCAATTCATAATGCCATATTATGATTCCATATCAAATTCCAGCAATCTCCCTCAAGCTAGGCTTATAAAGTCCGAAAAGAAAAGACACTGACACTAAGATACTGGACATTAGAAAGACTTACTAGGGTCTACTGAGATAGCAGATACTAAAGGTCCATAAACTCCTCGAGTGGGTATGCCAGTTGTTCCCTTTCCAGCCCAGTAGAAGTGAATCTTCAAAGTATGCTGTGTGACAGTAGCATTAAATGTCTTGACAATTGGCTTGCCAGTACCACCAGCTTCTCTTTGGATATCAAAATCTTTCAGCACCAATTCCCCCTTTCATTTAAAGCACATAATAACATATTCAATCTACATTAATGCACAACTCAGTGGGAATCAATTATTTAGCATCATTATGTAATGTAGGTAATTGTTACCTGGACGTAGACATCAAATAGGCGCCTCCCAAGACTGTTAAATGACTTATCATTGATGAAAATAATCTCTGCAAAGTGAAGCTTAACAGTGTAATTTCCATTTATCAGACAGATGCCATAGTATGTGAGAGCAAGGGGAGAAACACGAGCAGTTGTGTACAGTTCTGAATTGGGTACAGATACATTGCCAAGTCTAGAAGTATTAGTCACAATATAGGAATCAAATTCAATATCATTGTCCATGAAGTTCCCTGTGCTGCTAAGAGCCCACGAACCCTGATCAAGGTAATATATTGAAGCGCCTCTTTGTTCTATGTCAGCATCGTAAGTAAGGCCGTTAATATTTGCTTCCTTACCACCGCAATTAATGTGCATGGAGTAACGATCTGTTCAAGAAACAATGCCAAACAGGATCGAAAAGAAAGAAATCTTTATGCAAAATCTTTCAACAGTAATGCCAAAGTTAGACAACAGCATTGAAAGGTAAAAATCACACAGAATATACCATAATTTGTATTGAAATTTTTAAGTTTGTAGTTCAATTCTATCGAGTTATTTAATAAGGTGTCATTACAGTCGTGCAATTTCTATTTTGTTATTTCCTTAACTTCAAAGAGATTACATGGTTCTGATAAAAAAGACTTGAGTTATTTTTCAGTCTTAAGTTTCTTAGAATTTTTCATCTTGTTTTATTTAAATAAATGGAACAGGAGGAAATTATTCTTATTCTGGTGTGAAAATAGATATAGTATTGTTTCTTTCCTTATGGACAATATACTTCTTCCTTCATTTTCGTTGAATTTCTGTGCAACTCCGAGGTTAAGATCAAAAGCAAAGAGAAAAGGACCGTTGGGAATTTACATTATTTCTTTGCGGGTTAATGTCTCTGAACTAGGCAATCAACTTTTGTCTGAAGAGAACCATAAGCAAAATTATGTTATATGACTATATCTTATTCTTTCTTTTGTTATGTAATCTTGTTGAGCTGAGAATTTGCCATCAATTAAGTTCACTCAATTTCTGGTAACAAAATTCGAATCGCTATTTAAGGCAAAAGTAATTTAAAATTTAGTATGGTCACACACTTACTTTTGTCAACTGAAGCAGGGCATGGAAAGTCCCTTTTCAGGCACGAATGAATCTTACTTCTGTAACAAAGAGAAAACTTAAGGTTATATATCATTGACCTTATTTTGAAGAAAAATCCTCAGATAGAAAAGGGTGAGACTTCATATTGCAAGCACAATAGCTTACTGTTTATCCGCAGATGGGGAGTAGCTCTCAACAAGGTTTCTGGAAAAATAACAAAAATTTGTTGCAGTGATAATTGATAATAACTAACATCCTCATTCAGGATAATTAGAACTCACAGGCAGCTTAAGTAAAACTTACACGATCCCTCGTTGGCAATCAACTGGACTTGTGCTATCCCAGCTGAAGTTATTGGTAGAGAGATCACTGTGCACCAAAATATGTAATAAAAAAGTTCATTCTCATGTTGCTGCAAAAGTCAATATTCCATTTCAATTTGAACATATATTAACTTTATGCAGACATCAATATATTAAAGTTCCTAGAGAATATACATCCGACTATATTCTTTTCATCATATATTAAATGATCTAATGGATTTATTGAAAATTTGTACTATGATAGAACCCAATGGCATCATTTCGATCACATAGCCGAGTCCAATGGCTTTGATTATCAACCATATGCAAAAAGCTGTTTTGGGGGGACTTATTCACTGTGGCCACTGAATCAAATATAGAGATGAAAGACTGAAAACTGAAGCATAACTATTCAATGAATTTAACATACACATTTTTGTTCTTAACAAGGACCCAGCCAGGTATAGTCCCTGATAGATTGTTCCCAGTGAGATACCTGCATTATAAAACAGAAATTTGTTTCATCATATATGAGAATGTGATCTTCGAATTACACGTTTCATTCAGTCCATCCACTTACATGTAGTCAACCTTCTTAAGTTGGGTAAAAGGTTCAGGTATCTCTCCACTCAAGCCATTGAAACTCAAATCTCTGCCAGAAATGGAGATAATTAAATGAACTTGTTTCATACAAGGAAAATGTTAGTATAAAACGAAATAAAACGAAAAGCATGTTCTTGTGTTGTGCATCATGCATGCAGTATTCATAGTTATCTTTATGATTTTCCTTCAGCATTCACAAATTTCTCTATTATGCAAACAAAGTCATTTAATATGGCACACGTGTGAGCAAGGTAGATATTATCAAGGTAGATAAGTTGATACTACATTTTCTGTAAAGTTGGGCAGAAATAAGATCAAGATAGATGAGTTGTTCTGTTCTACAAACTATTTCTTAGATTTGGAGCTATTTTAAATAAGGAGAGAGTAATGTAGCTATTTTAAACAACGACCAACATTTCAGTTCACTGGTTACTTTCATTCTTTTGAGAAAAGTTTCATGCTAATCACCAATTACTTCAGTCCAAGATATGACCATCATTGACTTACAAAACTTGCTCCTGAGAAAAATTATATTTCAGATCCAGATAAATTATAGGTTATAAGTTATTATGAACATAGCACCAATTATAAATAATGATGGTCAAGACAACAATGGATTATTTCCAGGATCATTTTGTTAATGAGATCTTCTCAAGTGAAACATGATCCTCAAAAGTAACGTATCAAGTTGTTGAAACTAATGAAAGTTACTTGTAGAACTACTTACAAGATTTTCAGTTTTTCCATTGTCCCAATATATTCTGGAATCTTTCCGGTAATGAAGCATTTTCTCAGTATCCTGCACATGATGTCCCAGTAAAATATAAGTCATTTTAGAGATACTTTAAGAAAAACAGAAAGTATTTAAGTGACTGTACTCACAGAGTCTTCATGGATTTCATATTACTTAGTGGTGGGAAGGCAGATTCTCTGCTACCTTTTAGGTCAGTTATCCTCCTAAGTATCAAAGAATAAACAAAACAATTACTTGACATATTCATCTTCTATGATCTATAAATAAATAGAGTATTACAAGCATACAAATCACTTAATCTTGTCAAGGTAGAAATGCTAGAAGGTATTGGCCCTTCAAGAGAACAACCTTCCATGTGCCTGTAACCCAAAAAAAATAATAAGTAAAAAATTGATACGATAAAGTACAGTATATACGACAAATACAATAAGAAAGGACTAGGTAGGAGGCTTACAGCTTTTCAATCAATGTCCATTTACTAATGAAATCGGGTATCCTCCCAAGGAAATTATTGTCGCTTAACCTCCTAAGTTGTGTTTCCAAAAAAGTTAGTCAGTATGCAATGAAATGTCAATATGAAACAGCAATAAAAGAACATAAGTAATGAATTAAGCTAGAAAATGTATAATTTTGTAGCTGTTTATATGAATTAATTAAGATAGAACCCTGTGGTTCATCCATCTATTCCTATCAGATGGCAACCATGTGCTACATGTAAAAATTTGTTGATTTAATAATAGTTTAGTTTTTGTGGAATATAGATCAATTAAGTTGAAAAGAGAGCAAAGACTTACATATCAATCAACTTGGTCAACTTGGAAAGTGCCCCTGGCAATACTCCTGTGAATGCATTTGATGCCAGAATGCTAAACAGACATGATTTATTCATGTTAAACACAACAGAATGATATGTTAGGAGGAAAACAGCAGCAGATATTGTCATTGCAATAAGCAGACAGAAAAGATCAAAAGAATTACAGTTTCTCTAAATTGATCAACTTTCCAATCTCTGTTGGGATGGTGCCTGAAAATAGATTTCCTTCAATACTCCTGTGACATTCATAGAAATATTTAATTAAAACAAAGCAGAAGAAATAAATTGGAAACCATATTAAGCTAGTAGGTAAAAGCCAGCCACCCTTGGATAATCCAGATATTTTTCCTTTTTAAAAAAAAAAATTGAAAAAACATTGGATTTATCATTATGTTGAGTAACTGAGTCACAGTCAATAGGTGTGGTCATAAACACAATTTATGTGAAAAAATAATAATTCAACATACATGTTTCTGAGGGTTGTAATATTGGTGAGAGCTTTGGGGAATGGCCCTGATAATTTGTTTCCCATGAGAGAGCTGCACATTCAGTTAACAAAGTGTTCACACTTTCACTGTCATGTTGCTTACTTGAAAAGGAAATATAAGAGGCAATTAATGCACTAATGCATAGAAACCAAAGGGTATATGTATAGCAGAAAGTTCTTACAGTTCAACCAAATGCATGGTAGCCCATTGTTGAGGTATAGAACCAGTGATGAGGTTACGACTAAGGTCCCTATTTCAAAGTGCAAGACAAAGTTAGTGGGCTTCACCATCCTATCTATATGGTTACATGGGAACATCATGCAGAGGAGCAAAGAATCTTACAATAGATTGAGGTAAGGAAGCTTGGAAAACTCCGGTGAGAGAGTACCAGACAGATTCTGAGCCTTCAAGGATCTGTTGATTCATAATATATGAAATTAAAAGCAGAATATTAGAATTTATATGATGGTTAACATGACTATGACAACATATATCTAAAAAATTAACAAAAACAGGAGAAGGAGATGAGAGACAAAGATCTTTCAATTCCCAAATCATATACGTCGTTGTATACAAACTTTACAGGTGCTATTGCAATTAAGCAAGTCCTCACAAACACATTTAAATTAGTTTTTCACTGATGGAGGAAAGAATGTTTTGAGAATCTAAAAAGAAAAAACAAATTTAAAATTTAACAAAGGTAAAAGTTATAGTAATCCCAATAGGATTATCTTTTGTTAAAATCCAATTATGCTTTTTTTTTTTTGGTTACATTCTATTGCTCACCCAATTGCGAATTATGTCTTTTGTTCATGTATAAAAACATGTTTTATGTACGAAATAAAAGTTGTGTTGTTAACCCATAAACGATTCTTGGAACATAAATTTATCGATATCTTCAATTCTTCTATTTAAAAACAATTAATCAATTTACTAATCAAAACTTCTTAACCAATTTTTTTTTATTAAAAAAAAAAACAGTGGTTTGATGTAACAAAAGAACAGTTTGAAGCAAAAGCACAAGTATAGAGCCAACCAGTTGGAAATTGAAAATGAACCGGAAATAGCGACAACAGTCAAAAAAAAAAAAAAAACAGAACTTCATTTTTATTACCATAAAAAAAAAAAAATCGGTCCTTTTCAAAGTCAAACTATGGTTTGTAACTTGCATAAACAGTGGGGGGAGTGGGTTGGTTGGATGGATGATGATGAGACGCATATACAAACTTTCAGACTTCACTAATTCTTATGTTTACACGATGATGGGACTTTGACGAACCACAAAAATGTGTACGATTTAGATTAGATTTGCTGTGTAAACATTTAGGAGAAAGAATTATGCACAAATCACTATAAATATTATAAGTAAAAAAGGAAATAAACAAAGAAACCTGCCGTAAAAAAAATATCATTAGCCTTTCTTTCTTTATGTTTCAATTTGCCGAAGTTAATGAAATGCAACCATAAACTCCTAAATGAATTGAAAAATAAAAATTGCACTATGCTCTTTTTATTTGTTTAATTATTTTTAACTTGTCTGGCATAGCATGTGAAACTTTGATGGTAATTAATGCACGTGAAGATTAATTAATTGAAAGCTGGGGGAAACCCTCTTGTGCTACTTCCTAACTGCACATGATTCCATGTGATTTTCTGCTATACTTGACAGCATAAAGAGCTGGGATTATTGGAATAGGAATAGGAATAGGAATAGGAATAGGAATAGAGCAGTACATTCTTACAACATGGCAAGATGAATTGTGATTGAAGGAGCAATCACATATCACAGAGTTGTCAAAGCCTTCCCTATTATCAGACACATTCCAATTCCCTTTCCCACTGCAGGGGTCCATCCCAAAGTCCCAGTCTTTCTTCCCGAGCTTCCTCCCTATCTCTTTCAAAGCCTTCACTGCACACCACAAGAAAAAAAAAATGAAAGTCCAATTGATTTAATATTACATAGCTGAGAATCTTGACTCAAAGAAATGGTTCCAAAAGTGCATATAGACAGTGCAGAAACAACCAATCTGTGACTGTGTTCACTGTCCTGAGATCCCAAAAATATTGAGGGAGACAACAGACAAGACAACTATGGACTCTGCCTTGCTTCTATGTCCCAAGAAACTTGGAAAGTAATCTTATGACCTGATATAACTTAAAAGAATGACCAAATGAGATTTCCAAGTTCCAAGAACCAATCTGATCCTACTCCAAGCACAAATATCACTTCCTTTTATTCTAACAATAAGCTTAGCCAAAAAGATAACAAACAAGCAAGTGAACTATACCCTCTTGAGTGTTGAGCTTGGGTGTGGCTGCAGAAGCCAAGTGTGAAAGGAAAATGAATGAAGTGGTACTAAGGATAAGTAAAAGGAGTAGCTTGGAACAAGCCAAAATGAGCTCCATCAAGTACGTGTTTTTTTTTTTTCACTTTGGGCAGAAGGGAAAGGTAAGGGAGTGAGAGCCTATTTATCAGATTCAGTCATTCGGATATATAGACACACACTGAGTTTTATAAATGGTGATGTACTATGGTTGTGAGCAGGGAACAAAAATATAAAATATTGCAAACCCAATGCTTTTGAGTCCTGGATCGATCGCTAAATGCAAAGCTACTTACTACTTACAGCTTGCAAAGGAGATACTATTAGATATGGGTATGGGAATCCTAGCGCGTGGGAAATCTGGGTGAAGCATTGATTGCAAACAAAAATTATAAGTTTTTTTTTATCCGAGTTAATAAATCCAAAAACACCAATTATTTATTTGAAAAACATTTCAATTGTAAAAATATAAACTAATCAAATTCCTATATAAATTTATTCTTTTAAAATTTTTAATCTATACAAAATTACACCGAATAGAAAAACCCAAATTATAATTGTGGAACACTCGGGGTCTTTTTGCTTTATTTTCATTATCTTGTTTTTATTTCCTATTTTTAGAAAAAATTATAAATATGTCACCTTGTTTTTATTATGTTTCATGTTTCGAAAGATTTGTATGGGAAATAGTGAAAACATAAAAAAAAAGTTGTTTTCAGTGTTTCCTGTACAAATTTCTGAAAACAAGAAACATGATGAAAACAAGGTGTCAGTTTTGTAATTATTTCTGAAAACAAGAAATAGAAACAAGAAATTGGAAACAAAGGAAACAGACCCTTGTATGCCCTCTGCCTCTGGTCCATATTATAAGAGACAAAACCCTAAATCATACAAATCAAGGAAAAGTCTTAAAATAAGCTAATTCTAATTAATACTCATATAGATTTCCAAAAATGCCCCTTCAATATTGATGAACTAACTCACTTGTATAGAAAATTGATATATTTCATAAATATAAATCATATTATAAATAAGGGGAATCTTAGAAATTAGCATTTAATATATGTGAAAGTGATCTATGCTTCTAAAATTTTGGACAAAAAAATGGACTCACTTGTTTCATATAATATGGATCGGAGGTAGTATGTATCTATGGATTGTAATTATTATATACTCCCTCTGGTCCACAATATAATAGACTAATGGGTCTTTTTTTTAATCAAAAATACAAGAAACATGCATCAATTTGCACACATATTAAATGCTAATTTTCAATGTTTCCCATATTAATTATTGTCATTAATTATAGACCATCAGAATATTAATTAAAATTAGAAGGGATATTTTTGAAAATTTATATGAATATTAATTACAGTTAATTCATTACAATACATTTATTTAATCTGTATGTTTTAGGGTTTTATTTTTTATATTATGGATTGGAGGGAGTAATTTATAAAAAATGTGATATTGATTAAAAAATCAAGAAAAAAATTATTTAAAATATATGTATTTAATATTTAAAGGAATAATATATTTAGATTCCCAATAAAAAAACTTTTTTTCATTCCATGATCAGTACCCATCCTTATGAACATGTACTTTTTTTGACCGGGAAAAATAAGGTCATTTAGCTATAATTAAATAATGGATATTATATCCAGTCAAAAAAAATAAAATAATGGATATTATAAATAGGAGGGGATATGGGTTGTATGTGACATTGTTGAATTATAGAATGAGACTGAGCCATCTAAAGGTAATGTAGTCATATGCAGTTACTTTTTAAATTTATTATTATTTTGAAATAAGAGTTTTAATGAAACATTGATAATTTAAAAGTAATGTAGTCACAGGCAGTGTATGTTTGGATCGATGATTTGCACCTTTGAAAGTGCTTTTGACCATGGCAACTTGGTTTGACCAAATATTAATGATGTTTGACTCTCAAGTTGAAAAGTGATTCTAACATCCAAAATCACGTCTGGTTTGAAGCTGAGTTTTATAACTTCCACGTTGATACGGAAATTGATTCTGTTTGAGTCAACAATTTATGCCCACCACTTTTATTTCTCTCTCTCGTTGTTTCTTCAATATTTTGGTTCTCTCTCGTTGCATGTATGCCTGCTTGTCACCCTCGGTAAATTGCTGTTATTGCGTTTGCATGTTGTTAACTCTGGTTCTACCTCTGATTCTGTGGCAAGATCTAAACTTGCGGATAAGCCAACAGCAAGAATGAAGAGGAAGATGGCTAAATAAAGCTTGGTTAATTAACTCCATCGATCGCCACATGTTGAGAAATAATGACAAATTAACTATGAGGAATATCATCTTGCTGGATGCCATGGGCACATGCAGGTAGGCAAATGTCTGCTTACTTGTCTCAAGCACGAAAATGGGCTATCATCCACTACAAAAGAAGTCCAATCATAGATTGAATATTTAATTAAGATAAGTTGAATATCAACCATATAAAGTATATCATGTCATTTATCCGGTAGTAAAAAATTAAGCTTATAATGTTAGATTATTTATTTAATATGTATATATAATTGAAAATTTATAATACTTTTAAAAAAAATATTTTATCATATTAATCTTACTTGTTGATATATATATATATATATATATATATATATATATATATATATATATATATATATATATTAAAACCCATAATAGTAATTTCACATTCAAAACCAATTTTGATCTAAACTATCCGAACAACAAGAATTGAAAAGAATCACTTTTATCACGTAGGCATCCAAATATAAATCACTTCTCTTTGAACTCACTTTTAACCAAAATCAATTCCACAAAATCAATTCTTTCTAAAATCACGTTTGTCAAACTTTCATCCAAACACACACGCAGTTACTTTTTTTTTTTTATAATTGAAGGCAATTAATAACTTTTTTTTTAATCCTTTATGTATTTATCTTAAATAACATATACCTCAAAAAAAAAAACTTAAATAACATATATTGTAAACTAAATTTAGTACATTGTTGGACTAGTTCTTTTTTAACTAGGTATCCTTTCATGGCAGATTCTATGGTGGATCAGTGATATAGGTATACCAGTTACCACTGTGCGCAAGTTTTGTTAACCATTAGATTTATGTTAAACATGGTAATAAGGTGCACCTACCCGCATTGAATTTTTTCCTCTTCCTCCTTCTATCTCTCTGTCTCATACGTCTCCAACGCGATTCCAAGATTCCGCCGCGGGCTGCGTTTGGAAACACGAAGAACACCCTGCGTTATGGTTCTGGTTGTTGTGATAAAAGCTCAGGGCCTCAACCATGCCTCCCTGTACATTTTGAAAACATTAAATCAATCTCAAGTAACAAATTTTGCCTGTCCTATCTCATATTTATTCCACATTTATAATATAAAATTCATGACTCAAACACCTTTCAATCTTATCTTATGTACACCAAATCCAAGTTAAGGTACAAATTTTTCACACATGCCACGAATCAACTCTCCCTTTGTGCCACGAATGCCACAACCATTGACTCTAAACACAACCCTCTGGGACTACAATCCATGACCACCAAAACACCCTCCATTCACCACATGCGGCCTCCTCCTGACCACAAGAAGATGAACAAGCTAACGATACCAGACTTTATTTGGTTTATTCTCCGGTATGAGACTTTGGCGAGGAAATTAAGGAACAGCTAAAAGGGTGTGTTGTTGGAGAAATGCATGAGACGAGTGAGACAGAGAGATGGAAGGAGGAAGAGGAAAAAATTCGATGCACCTTATTATCATGGTCAACATAAATCTAATGATTAAAAAAACTTGTGCACGGTAAGTATACATGTACCACTGACCCACCATAGAATCCGCCATCCTTTTATACATAACTTTGACTCTTTGAGTCTAATCCTCCGTCATGAGTGATAGTTAGATAGAATTAGGGATAGCAATGGGATGGTACGAGGAGGGTATTATAATATCGTCGAGTAGCAATTTTAATATTCTTATTCGTATTTTCTGAGTTCCTAATTATCCGTACCAGCATCGGTTACTCGTATTTTATAAAAATTAAAAAAATGATTGGAATGTTTTTTAAATCTATTAATAAATATTACAAAACAAAATATTTAAATAAATAAAAACATTAAAAAAGAATTATACATGCAACTATGTTTAGAAAGTTAAGAGTCTTTAGATTAATTTTGGTTTTAAAATTTGTATTATAGTTAAAATTATATATATTAGTTATATAAATAAATAATTATATATGCATATACACATGTGCGGGTATGAGACGGGATGGGAACCATAGTATCCGCATCTGTACCCATTCAAATTTGTGGGTAATTATCCGTATCCGGATCCTTATCCATTGTGTGGGTAGTTATCCAACCCATTATGAATAATTTTTACGAATATCCAGTAGGTAAGATACAAATTGCCATCCCCATACATAATCATTCCTAAGATTTCAAGATTCAATTATGTAATATTGAAGTTGGTTGGGGAAATTTTTGCTCCAACCTTAAATTTCTAATGCAGCTCTTTTTTATAGCCTGGGCTACGAGGTTATCCAAAAAAAAGTTATTACGGAAGAAATAATAATATATTGATTTGTTAATATATAATTGAATGTTTTTATAAAAATTCTTTATACCGAAGATGTATAAAAATTAAATTCTTTTTAAATTTATCATTAACTTGTAATAAAATAGCATAACTAAGAGGATAAGTTATAATTGTTTAATTAAATAATACAAAAACATTACTGAGAAAATCTTCAATATAATTTGAATATTTTTAAAATATAAGAATCAAATTGAATATTTTAAAATAAATAAGAGAACAAAAAAGTAATTTAACTAATAGTTAATGGACCTTACTACCAAAAAAAAAAAAAAGATACAAGAGATCTGTGAATGGCAGAGTTTTTCTCCATTCTCATGCTTCCTATGGCATAGGCATGGGCGATATTTCAAAATTCAATAATGTTAAAAAAATATTTTAAACAATAAAAAGAATATATATAAGATAAACATGGAAAAAAATTTATTAACGTGTTCTACAAATCCAAAAAAATGCATATTATTATTTTGTTAAAGTTCAAAATTGGTACTAGTTGAGGTTGGTAGTTTTCCCGATCATATAAGGGGGCGTGTCTTCCCCCAATCTAAACTTTATAATACCAAAAAAAATTGCTATTTCTATTAGAGTTTAATTCTATTGCACCGTCAATGTAAATGATTTTTGCATTATCATCTAATAATATCATGACAAATCAATATTATTGATATTTCTCTCTCTTAGTGTGAAACATTTTACTCTGACTATATATACTCTGACAATATATAAATCAATCATCATGACTAAACAATAGTATTCAACAAATAATTAATTAAATGGATTGCTAAGTTTTTGCTGGAAAAATCATCTCATAAAGCAAAATTGCCCAAAAGATATTTACTCATGGATTGTCATTAACTCTGATAATAGGATTTCTTTTAAATATTCACCCAAAAAAAAATATAGGTTTTCATTTAAATGTTAGTGTTCAAAATTTCACATGGCTATTTCTTTTAATATAACTAAATATATGACTCTCCAACATGTGGGAATTTGACTTCCACATGCAGTCTTTTCAAATGGACAATTATATATTGAATATCTAAGGTTACCTACTCTTAACAAATTGAAGATGCTTATAGGTGACAATTAACATCACGTTTCTCACACTTACTTAAATGTTATTTATAAAGTAGTCATTCACAATTTAAGTTAAGTTAATCATTCTTAAATTCTTAAATTACTATATTTCTCAATTGTTCCTATCTTGATCCAATTAGAATACATTTTTTTTTTTAAAACCTCAACGAACAATTATACAATTTAATATATTCGACATCCCCGGAGATACATTTTAATATATTCAATACATCGAACGGGTACCAGTATAAGGATAGGGAAGACCATCATCCTCTATGATGATTTATAATGAAATTTAGATATCCCCTATTTAGTAAAAAAAAACTGATTTAATACAAATAACTCAATTTTGACCAATAATTTTAATTTTTTAAAAAAACTCATACATAAAGTCGTTACTATTTTATCACACGTATATTTACAATTTATAAATATAATTTATAAACAATATTACTCATATCCTATGACGGGTACCCATTCTAGTATATATATATATATATATATATATATATATATATATATATATATATATATAACTTGTTTACACACATAACTTTGGCAGACTAGATCAAGTGATATATTATTATTTGGCTAAATTATATTTTTTTGTCCATTATTTTTATTTTGGGTTTTAATTTGGTTCATCTTTTTTTTTTTCAAAATATATGGTTTTTTATTTTTTAAAGTTATATCAACGTGGTCTCCTTTTTTGGTCCAAAATGATCTCTTTTTATGTTTTTTGTTCTGAAATTGTCCCTTATTTTACAAAGTTATATCATTCGTATCATATTTTAAACAAAAAGGACCACATTAAAATATAAAATAAAGATAAGGGATCAAAGCGGAAGAAAAAAAATAAAAGAATGGTCAAATTGAAACCTAAAATAAAGATAAGGGACTAAAAGTATAATTTAGGCTTATTATTTTAAATGTAAAATATTATACAGCGCAAGAATATAAGTAATATGTAATAATTTGTTTTATAATATTTTTTTTGTTTTAAATTATTTTTTAATTTATCTTTTTAAAAATTAAGAGATATTAATTATTTTTAACTTTATCTTTGGTTATCGCTTTATTTATTAAATAAAATAATAAGTAACTAATATTTTGAATATTTTAACATGAAATATTTTAGTTAAATATGTTTGTTTTTATTATAATTGATATTATTTATTATGTTTATAAATATTTATTATATTTATTACTTATTATGTTTATAAATATTTATCCGTTATAAGGCCGTGTGCGTGGGTTGAGGGGGCAACTGAAGAGACGGACTTTTAGATGAATATGTATGACAAGCCTGTAATATGCATATATTATTTGAAAATGGTGGGATTAGTTGGAAGATTATCAATGGTGAAATAACTAACGCAGATAAACTTTCTATAGTTTGATTATTGTTTGCCTTAGTTTTTGGGGTTTTTTGTTGGACCAACTCAACTTTTTGTTTGAGATTTTCACATCACTGGACCGCAAATTACAAGTAAAATTTGGGGCTGCATGCTAAATTTACCTCCCAAACAATGTAACAACATTGACATTCAACTTATAATTGACGTGGTTATGCAACTTGCATTAATATGTATGGGTTGAAGCCAGTTGAAATTTGCTTATTGAAGCCAATTGCGTCTTTGACCCAAGCCCTTACCAATAAAAAAAATTTAGAAAAGCTTCCAAATACTTAATTAAAATAATTTTCCTACACCAAACAATCATAGAAGCTGTTTTTGTTGGTTAAAACCAAACAAAAGAATATATATACACACATCTAAAGAAAGAAAAAATTGAAGAATAATTTCATCTAATCCCCACCTTTTTTTAAAAAAAAGAAAGAAAAATATCACTGTTGTCTATAGTTTTATAAATCTACTATTTCCTAACAACTTTACTATTATTGTCCTAAATTAATTATTAAAAATAGACCAAAAAACTTTTTAAGTAACAAAGAAAAAGCAAACAAACCGGTATGTAATATTAGAAGACTATTTTTGTAATAGTAAAAGGTAAATCTAGATTACACATTAGCAAATCTTAACAAGAAAATAATGAAAGAACGAAATGTTATATCTCACCATTTTTTTTATTTACATTAATCTTTAATATCTTAATTTTGACCATCTATTATCTATCCATTTTTGTTTTTGAAAAAAAATATTTAATCGATAATTATAAAGTGTGTAGGTGTAAAATAAATAGTAAAAAAAATAGTATAATTAAAAATGTAGTGATCAGTTTAAGACAGCACTAGCTAGGTGTGTCTATGTAAAGATTGTAAAGTATCTCTTAAACAAATTGGAGAATGAATGCTTTATTAAATAGAAGTCAAGTTATTGTATAGGCATTGATCATCAACAATAACATAAAGATAAGATAAGTCTAACTAAAAGATAACTAAAGATAATTAAAGATAAACTAACTAAAGATAATTAACTTATCATAATGCAATCTGATTTAGCTAGCAGAAAAACTAAAGATAAGATAAATAACAAACTCAACAAACCCTCCCTTAAACTAATTGCAGTCATGCAATTTGTTTAATTCTGGAATCTCACACACTCTTAGCTATATTCGAAGTTTCTGGAAAGAATCCAACTTTAGAGGTTTGGTCATCACATCAACAACTTCATCTTGTGTTCCACAATGAACTAGTTCAATTACTCCATTTGATGAAGAGTGTCTGCTCATTCTGACTTTTGTGGAATCCTTCACTAATAAAGTAAGACTCAGTGCAGCTAAACCAAGCTCGTGGTGCTTGTTTTAGCCCATACAAAGCCTTGTGCAGTTTATAAGCCATATGCTCACTTCCTTTCTTCACATATCCTTTTGGTTGTTCAACATACACATCCTCACTCAATGTTCCATGAAGAAATGTCGACTTCACATCAAGCTGATAGATCTTCCAGCCTCTTTGTGCAGCAAGTGCTAATACCATTTTGACCGTATCCATCCTAGCAACAAGTGCAAACACCTCATTGTAGTCAATTCCATATTCTTGTGAATACCCCTTTGCCACTAGTCGTGCCTTGAATTTGTCCGTTGCACCATGTTCATTTAACTTGGTTTTGTATATCCATTTGACCCCTATCTTCTTTGCACCCTCTGGTAATTCAACTAATTTCCAGGTTTGATTCTTCTCTATAGTTGTGATCTCAACTTCCATTGCTTGCCTCCACTTAGCACATTTTACTGCTTCCTCAAAGCACATTGGATCTACAGATTCTGTCAAGGCCATGTTGATCACATCTTCTTCTTCTGATAGTCCTTCTCCTGTCACATAGTCTTCCATCCATGATGGAGCATGTCTCATTCTGCCCTCTGCAATATTCTGATTTGGCATTTGTTGAGCTTCAGGATGACCAGTTTCACCTTGTTCTACCTCCTCATTTGCGGTTGCATCAACCTGTTCATCATCAAACTCACTGTCTCCCCATTCTAAATTTTCTTGCAATACCTCCTTGTTGCTTTGATCCCAGCTCCACTGTTTTTCTTCTTCAAATATCACATCTCGACTTATCAAAACTTTCTTTGAGACAGGATCGTACAGCTTGTATCCCTTGGATTCATCACTAACACCAAGAAGAACACATTTAACAATCTTGTTCTCTAGTTTTGTCCTTTTAGCATCTGGAATGTGTGCATACCCCACACATCCAAATCCTCTAAAATGCTCAACTGAAGGCTTCTCTCCACTTCAAACTTCCTCTGGTGTCATCCCTTTAACAGCCAATGTGGGAGATCGATTTAGACCATACATTGTCCACTTCACTGCTTCAGGCCAAAAAGTCTTTGGAACCTTTTTCTCAGATAATATTGATCTGGCCAGGTTCATCACAGTCCTATTTTTACACTCAGCTACTCCATTTTGTTGTGGTGTGTAGGCTGTAGTTAATTGCCTCTTTATCCCATTCAGCTTGCAAAATTCATTAAACTCCAATGAATTAAATTCTCCTCCCCTATCTGTACGAAGACATTTAACAAGCAATCCACTTTCTTTCTCACAAAGTACTTTGAAGCACTTGAAGTGATAGAAAGCTTCTGACTTTTCCAATAGAAAATATACCCATGCTTTTCTAGAATAATCATCTATGAAGCATAAGATGTACCTCTTTTGGTTGTTAGATGGAGGAGTGATTGGACCACAGATGTCTGAATGGACCAGCTGTAACTTCTGGCTTGCTCTCCACTGACTTTTCTTTGACATTGGCTCACGATGTTGCTTCCTTTAACACAATCAGAGCACACAGTTGTAGAGGCAGATAACTGAGGCAGACCACGAACCATATTCCATGTTTGCAGCAATTGCAACCCTTTGTGACTGAGATGAGCATATCTGCAGTGCCACAAGTGAGGAAGATCCTGTGTTGTGGTGCTGAAACATCTTCCTTCTTCTCTAGAGTTCTAGAAGACAATATGAACATTCTGTTTGAAGTCATATTGGCCTGTAGAATCAACCCTTGGTGAGGATGATAGATGCTGCTGTCTTGATCATGATTGTTAGCCCCTTTTCTTGTAATTGTCCTATACTCAAGAGGTTATTCTTGAGTTCCGGTACATAAAGGACATTGTTGACGAATCTAGGCAAGTATACCCAGTTGTACAAGTAATACGGTAGTGAGACCGGATATCGTTCTCAGGGATCGTGGACAAGTACCACTTCGCAAATTGGACTACTATCTAGATGATCGTTTGGATGGAAAGGAGTTCAATATTAAATACCAATCCAAACAAGGATTAAAATAAACAAAATAAAAGGAAAAAAGGTCTTTGAGAATTTTTATCAAACACTTGGAATGCAGAAAAAGAGATTCTTCAAATAGATGAAAGATGTTGGGATTAAACTTCACCAAACCTTAGCCTCATGCAATACCAAGACCATCAATCCAGTTTATGCTTCTAATATTAAAATTAACCCACAAGATTACTCAAGCTCTAATTCCTTAGATGACAAGAGCCTAAATCCCCTAATTAAACCCTAATTCCTTAGGTGGCCTAATTAGTGAATTTGCATTAAGAGTAGGGATTACACGATTACTAATAAACCAAAATCCATTCCTAGATGCAAGATTTACTAGGTGATTAATTCCAGATCAAGAATTGATAAGAACGTCCCCATTGCAAATCAGATCTCAAAATCAATTCATGGATGATCAGACCACAAAAAGCATCAAACATAGGAATCAAACACTAATAAGAAGGCATAAACATAGATTAATACATCAAGGTAATTACATGAGGTTCAGTTTAGCTACATCAAATCCCAACAAAAAGGGAATTTAGCTACTCATAATCATAGAGAAAGCCAAAATCAGAGAGATAGAAACAAAGGAGAGAAGAAACTCCATTGAAGCCTTCCACAGTAGTCACAGCAGCCCCTTGGCTCAGAGAATATGTCTTTTTAGGCTAAAAGTTTGCTCCTTTGTTCTGCCCCTGATGCCTTATTTATAGAATTGGATTCAAATAATGCGCGTCACGACAGTGATGGCCATCACGGCCAGGCCGTGACGGGTTCTGCCATGGGCGCGTCTTCAAATTTTGGTTTGTCACGGCCGTGACACTCATCACGGCTAGGCCGTGATCGGTTCTGCCTGTTGAGGGTCTGGTTTAGCTGACATGTCACGGCCGTGATGGGCATCACGACTAGGCCGTGACCAACTCTGACTTTTGCCTTCTTTTCTTTCCAGTTTTGCTTAATCATGGCCGTGATGGTCATCACGGCTGGGCCGTGATGGTCATCACGGCTGGGCCGTGATGGGCTCTACTTGGCTCATTTTCTTCACTTTTCAAGCTCTATCTTCATCCAAGGTCCACCATGGTTGATCTTGAGCATTTAATCCCTAAATTTCTGCAAAACAACACCACAACACCACCTTACCCATTCCAAGTTAAAAACTAACAAAAATCAAATCAGCCCAAGCTTAAGACTTTGCTTGTCCTCAAGCAATGACCAAGGTCAGAAGATATAAAAATCAGAGCATGGATAGTGAACCAAGAACCCGAGTAACTAATCCAAGTAACAGACATTTTCAAATAATTCACCAAGATACAATCAATTTCAAGTCCAATTAGAAACTTAGGTTTCTTAGACTCATATTCTCACTGATTCGGGCACTCTTTCTCACCTCACTCAAGTGTTTAAGGATATATGACAATTCGCTCAATTTCTGTTGGACGAAATCTAGGCAAGTATACCTAGTCGTACAAGTAATACGGTGGTGAGACCGTTTATCGTTCCCACGAGGACTGTGACAAGTACTAGCACGTACCGAATCGATTACTATCCAAGCGGATATTTGGATCAAAGGGAGCTCAATAGTAAATACATAGCCCAATCAGATTTAAAACCTAAAATAAACAAAATAAAAGAAAAAGTTCTTTGAGTAATTTTGTCAAACACTTGGGAGGCAGAGAAAATGATTCTTCAAATATATGAAAGATGTTGGGATTAGGTTCACTAAACTTCATCCCCATGCAATGAAATGACTAGTAAATAGTTTCTACTTCAAATATGACAATCAATCCACTAGATTACTCAAGCCCTGATTCATCTGATGACAAGAGCCTAAATCCACTAATAGACCCTAATTCCTTAGGTGGCCTGGATTAATGAATTTGCATGATGATTAGGGATTACACGATTGCTAATAAACCTAAATCCATTCCTAGATACAAGGTTTACCAGGTGGTTGATTTCAGTTCTATTTCTAATACGAATTTTCCAATTGCATACCAAAACAATAATCAAGTCATGGGGGATCACGCCACAACAAGCATTAAGCATGGAAATCAATCACTCATAATGAAGCAAAAACTGTATTACAAGGTCAAATCAAATACATGGAGAATTCATAAATAGCTACATCTAATCCCAACAATGGGAAGTTTAGCTACTCATGATCATAGCCAAAATCAAAGAAATAGAGATGAAGATGAGAAGAAACTCCATGGAATCCTTGTGCAACTGCCCCTGGTTTAGAGAGAGTGTCTTAGGGTTTCAAAAACTGTCTTCTTCTGTTATGCCCGTGCCTCTTTATAGATTAGGATTCGCGTCACGGCCGTGATGGCCGTCACGGCCAGGTCGTGACACTTTCTGCCTTGGGCGCGCTTTCAAAATATGTTTGTCACGGCCGTGACACTCATCACGGCTAGGCCGTGATAGCTTCTGTCTTCACCAATTGGTCTGATACGACATTGATGTGCATCACGGCCAGGCCGTGACAGATTCTGCCTAGGAGGGTTCTGACTCAATTAACATGTCACGGCTGTGATGGGCATCACGGCTAGGCCGTGACAGCTTCTGACTTTTGCCTTCTTTCTTCTCAATTATTGCTCGACCACGGCCGTTATGGTTATCACGGCTAGACCGTGATGGGCTCTGCTTGGATCAATTTCTTCACTTTTCAAGCTCTATCTTCATCCAAGCTCCATCATGGTCAATCTTGAGCATTTTTCCTTAAATTCCTGCAAAACAACACCAAGAAACCGCTTCACCCGTTCCAAGGTAAAAACTAATAGAAATCAATCTAAATATGCCTAAACTATATGAAAATGCATGCAGAAGTGTACAAGAATTATGATGTGAAATCACACTATCAAATCACCCCAAGCTTATTCATTTGCTTGTCCTTAAGCAATCACTAAGGCCAGAAGATATAAATAATCAGAACATGGATAGTGAACCAAGAACCCGAGTAAATAATCCAAATAACAGGCATTTCAAATAATTCAGCAAGAGACAATCAGTTTCAAGTCCAATTAGAAGCTTAGGTTTCTTAGACTCATATTCTCACTGATTTGGGCACTCTTTCTCACCTGAAAATCACCCCAAGTTTGTTCATTTGCTTGGTACTCTTTCTCACCTCACTCAAGTGTTTAGGGATATATGACAATTCGCTCCATTTTCCTCAAGGAATGAATTCTACCATAGGCTTGACTATCAACCAAATCTCTACTTTATTAATGAAAACAATTAAGAATGAAGAGGTCTTTTGCTTTGGTTGTAACGGGGCCATGGGATTAAACGTTAGGTGGGGAAATCAAGAAAAGGATATTTCAAAAGGGCTAAACAAAATCATCAAGCATTGTAAAGCACGGCACCTTCTAAAATACCTTTGTGGGTTCTGATTCACTTTTCCACCTTTCTTTCTTTCTTTTTCTTTTATTTCTCACTTTTCTTATTGTCATCCCCTTCTCCATATATATTTCTTTTTCTCTTTTCTTTTATTTTTCTTTTATTTGGAGAAAGGGAGATTTTCACTTCAAGAGAAATATTTTTATACTTTCTCATCCCATACTTTTTTTTCTTTTTTTTTTCAACTACCTTTTTACCCTTTTTGTACAATACTTTAGAAGGTCTCCTATCAAGCATCATTCATCAAAATATTTCAAGGTACCAAGAAAAGTATTTTATTCTTGTAGGCTCAAAATTGGGCAACTAAAGGGTAGCATTTAGTCAATCAAAGCTCAGAAGGCCGAAAAAATACCTAGTGTCTCAATCATTTTAAAAAATATTTTCAGAAATTTTTAAGCTTCAAAACGGTTTCAAGTCAAGTTCTAGAGAATACCATCCAAGAGGAATAACACTCTATCACAAAGAATGGGGTAGATTTAGTGAGTACCCCTTTTTGACTCAAAATCTCACATTTAGTAGTTCAAAAATCAATGAGAAACACGAATCTACAGAACCACATGCTAATTATCAACTATCAAAGATTATCTCAAGCATTTTCATTTGTAGCCTTATCACAAGAATAAAAAATTGGGTTCAACAATTCACTATCTCAATTTATTTGGCACTAAGTTCTTACAATCGGATGCAACATCTAAACAAGGGGCAATCGAATCATGTGATCATACAAAGCTATGCCTATATGAATGCAACATGCAAAATGCAAATGCAAAATACCCCTACCCCAAGCTTAAAAATTTACATTGTCCCCAATGTAAATAATCAAGTCAGAGAGAGGAGAAAAATGGAACGACTTACCGAGGCGGCAGCGGGTGTTGGCTAACATGATTAGTCAGAAACTTGTTGGGAAATGCATCACGGCCATGAGCCTCATCACGGGCAGGCCGTGATCAACTCTGGTCCACAGGGGCTGGCCTGTCACGGCCGTGACCTCCATCACGGCTAGGCCGTGATGCTTTCTGATCTTCAGGGTCCTCTCATCACGCCCGTGATGGATATCACGGCTAGGCCGTGATCCTTTCTGGTCTTTACATTAAGCTCATCACGGCCGTGACCAGTGTCACGGCCTAGGCATGATGGTTGCTGATTTTGGTTCTCCCTGCCCTTTTGCTTCTCCTTCTTTCTTGCCCTGAAAACACTTAACAAATTTATTAATTGATGATCTTATTACTCTTGATCTTCTCAAATTATTCAAGAGTAAAAAATCAAAAACAAAAGGAAAATGAAAACAAAATTTTGGGTTGCCTCCCAATAAGCGCTTCTTTAACGTCACTAGCTTGACGGGATCACGAAGCTTCTTTCAATCAACCGAGGTCGGCTGGGCGTAGAAGTGCAAGAACACTTATCTTCCAGGGAACTCCTTCAAAGAGCTGATTTTGCTTATAAGGCCAATATTTGTGCAGACAAAACTAATTCAGCAAAGTGATTTTTTTTCCCTGCTAATAACAACAACAAGAGTCCCCGGCAACGGCGCCAATTTTTGGTCGCGCTGTCGCCACGCGCCAAAAAGAACGAGCATTTACAAAAATAATGTAGATAGGGAAGCGACAACTCGAGTATCGTCTCTCAAGGACTCTTAGGTGTTGTCGTTATTAACAGAAAATCAGTAAAAGTCAGATTTGGGGGGTTTTGAGATTGAAAACTAAATAAAGAAAACAGAACAATAAAACAAGGCAATTAAAAGAGATTAACAAATAAACTAAAGACGATCAATCTACTGTTCTCGGTTTCCCACTATCATTGGTTCATATAAATCCAAGCCCTAAGCAGATTCTAATCCCCTCCCGGTTGTAGCAACAATTAACAACGCAATCACTACTACGGATGTATGTTCCTATTCCCGAAATAACAAACGGGGTTAAGCCCTCATGAACAAACGAACATGAACGAACACACGCGAAATAACAAACGCGATTAAGTATAGAAACATAACATCACCGAAATGAATCAACACAACACTATACACTCCTGAAATAACAAACAGAAATGTATAACATCGCATTGAAAAGAGAAAAGCAAATAAAACAGGAAATACAGAACCTCAAGTGTGGTAATGGAAACCAATCACAGTACATTAATCTAGGAGACTAGCTCTCCATTACAGAAATAAACACAAAAGTAAAGAAAAGAAAATAAACTACTGACTAACTAGCTACTCTGACTAAAACTAGCCAGCTTCCTAGCCTTTCTTCAGTTCTGTCTAAAACTGACTTATATACAACTTCTGGACTACGCGGACTCGCGAGGCGAGCACACATTCGCGAGGCGAATAATGCGAACAGTCTTCAGTGAGTGGCGAGCTCGCGAGGCGAATCTCTTCAAATTCCAAACTGTAACGCCCGTGACCTTCAACATGCGCAAGCCGTGATGGCTTCTGGTCTTCCAAGGTTGGATTACTCGCGAGGCGAGTCAAGTCTTCGCGGGGCGAGATAGAATGGTTGGAAATTTCTGGAACAGTCACCTTCTGGTTCGCGAGGTGAACATCCTTCTCGCGGGGCGAAAGATCCAGAATTATTTCCTTTTATTAACCTGAAAACAGAAAATAGCATAAGTACTTTATTTAACTCTAAATCAGCTAAATTAACCTAAAAACACTTTACAGACTCAAAATGCTGCTTAAAGACAATCAAGTCTAATTTGGGTGAAAATGATATAAAATAAGCACAAAGCCAAGGTTTTTATTAGTTATAAAACCAGTCAACCAGAGGCTCATCAAAATACCCCAAACTTAAACTTTGCTTGTCCCCAAGCAAACTAAAACTTAAAACTTAAAAAGACTAAAGACCTGGCAAGCTTAAGAATTCAATCAACTTTGAACAAATTTCAAGCAATTTATCAAAATACTTCAATGTTCCCCCCTTCCAAACAAAGTAATCCCCACGATCATTTATTCTAAACAATTGAGAATTTCATCATTCAAACAATCATCAATCTAAGCAGGGGGTTCAAGTTACACACAAGAGGGAGATCACCAAATTCAAACAACCGCCTTCCTCACAAGGGAATTTAGTGTTTCACTCATCGCTCAGTTTGTGTCAGGCTATCAACATTGCACTCAATTTCACTTTTAAAAGCACTTCCCCTAAATTTGATTTTCATCTCCCAATGATTCCCACAGAAAACATGCATGCAACATCAAAAGGTCTTTTATGGGTTGTAATGGGGGCCTGGCTAAGGGTAGGATATACACACGGAACTCGGCTGAAGACCCTAGGAACTAAGAGAGCATGAAACACTTCAAAACATTGAATTTCTACTCAAGTTCCTTTCCTCATTCATCTTTTTGCCTTGGGTGACTACAGCCTTGTTATTTCAACACTTTTTATTTTTATTGTTTTTCTCTTTTTTTTTTCTTTTTTTTCTTTTTTTACAAG
Source organism: Sophora flavescens (assembly GCA_030762895.1). Classification (NCBI taxonomy): domain Eukaryota; kingdom Viridiplantae; phylum Streptophyta; class Magnoliopsida; order Fabales; family Fabaceae; genus Sophora; species Sophora flavescens. The sequence continues at coordinate 215,068,182 of CM061065.1, forward strand.
CCTTTGGCTCTAACCTTTTTATTGTATTTTTTCTCAATCCCAAACAACATGTCACCTTGTAGCCACCCCAAACTTAGTTTCTTGCAACCATTCTCTTATCAAGATTCCATGCTCTCCTAATCCTAAGATCGGGTTAACATGGTTTTTTCAGATTTTAGGCTTGTAACATAAGGTTATCAAGAACAATAAGCTAATTAGGCTCAAAGGGGCTAACTAGGGAACATGCATCAAGGGTGGTTATTTTTAGGCTAAGTAGTTATTTACAAAGAAAATGCCTAAATCATCTGAAGCAAACACATAATCATGCAAACCAAAAAGAGACTCAAGCAAATTCAGGAAAGTGCAACTTAAAAGTGATTCTCACAATTTAAAACATGTTGGAGGCTCAAAACCTCACATGGACATTATTTGCAAATTGTTTGACAGAGATTCTATCCCTAGTGTGTTTCCCTATCACCCCAAACTTATCATAAATCATGCCATCATAACAAAATCTCAAAGTTCAGTTTTCAATCACATGGGGATCATTTTTAAAAATTTCAAATCCTAGGGGGACAGTCAACAAATAACATGCAATCCATCTATGCAAAATCAATAAAATCCAATAAACTTGCCAACAAAAGACTCAACACAACTCCTGAGCTTCTCAAATTATTCAGGAGCTTTATTGAAAACAAAACAGAAATAAGGCAAAGCAATTAAAAAGGGTAAGGTTTAGAAAAACTCATTGGAGTAGTCCACCAGGATCCCACTGTCTGTGATACAGTGGCCACGGAATGCCTAAATTGTAGTATGATCCTCCCGGATCCCATGGCCTACAGCATAATGCCCACGTGGTAGACAAATGATAGAAGCTCATTCCATGCTTCCCTAACTTGCAGCCTTGGTATGGGAGTGAGTGCTTGACAGTTACGGTGACTCCTTCCAGTGCGGCGGACTTCTCACTCCCTCTTGGGTCAAAGATGACCGCTTTCTCAACAAAATCCTCCCAATAAAATTGGGGTTCAACCACTTGGACTGGCCATGGTGCAAAATCCAAAGGCTTGAACTCCATCACTGGTTCCTCAGGGGGAGGTGGTAAACAAGTAGTTGGGGTTACTGGTGCTGCTTCATTTTCTGCATTTTCTTCATTCACCGCACTAACAAAGTTATCACCTGCTATACATGCAGAAATTTCAGCACACACCACACAAAGGTTAGTGTTAGTAGAGTCAGTACATATATCACAATAAACTGAATCAGTAAAATTCTGAATGTCTGGAAATTCAACAATTAGTTCATCCATCCCATTACTCTCAACACATGCATTTGATTTAATTGAATCATCTACTTCCAAAGGTTCTTCATCATCCTCAAGCACGGTGAAGCAGATGTCCTCCTGATTCTAATTTTCTGTATGAACATGGCCCTCAACCTCATCTGTCTCCTGTTCTATATAGATGCTTTGCTCAACATACCTTTCAACAAAACAGTCTATAGACAAAGCAGTGTCAGTACAATAACAATCAGCACATGAATTATCATAGATAGAATCAGGGGAGGTATCAATATCTGGAGACTCAACACACAGTTCATCAATAGAAGTATTATCAAAATCATCATCAGAAGTATTTTCAGGAATAACTTGTGACTCTGTATGTTCTTCAAGGGGCTGTGGAGTTAGCAGTGCAGCCGAGTTGGCGACAATTTGATCAATTAGAATGGACAACTTCTGAGATTCAGCTTCGCTCCTCTTATGGTTTTCAAGACTTTGTTCTGCCATTCGTTGATTTTCCTCTGCCATTTGCTGTATCATTCCTTCCATTTGTGCAGCCATTTGTGCAGTTATCTGTGCAGTCATTTGCTTGAACAGATCCTCTAGTGAAGGTCCGGAAGGTGCAGAGGTGGTCACTTGGCTAGGATAATTGTTCACTCCAAACATGTCAAAATTACTGCTAAACTCATAATTTCCAGAAAAATTAGGATAATTTGTGCATGGTGGTGGTTCACTAAAATCAGGATAATACATGCATGGTTGCTCATAATAAATATTAGGCACATAATTTCGCATATAATTATCCATGGGGCGAAATAAAATTCACAACCAGACAAAGCAGACAAAACTAATTCAGCAAAGTGATTTTTTTTCCCTGCTAATAACAACAACAAGAGTCCCCGGCAACGGCGCCAATTTTTGGTCGTGCTGTCGCCACGCGCCAAAAAGAACGAGCGTTTACAAAAATAATGTAGATAGGGAAGCGACAACTCGAGTATCGTCTCTCAAGGACTCTTAGGTGTTGTCGTTATTAACAGAAAATCAGTAAAAGTCAGATTTGGGGGGTTTTGAGATTGAAAACTAAATAAAGAAAACAGAACAATAAAACAAGGCAGTTAAAAGAGATTAACAAATAAACTAAAGACGATCAACCTACTGTTCTCGGTTTCCCACTATCATTGGTTCATATAAATCCAAGCCCTAAGCAGATTCTAATCCCCTCCCGGTTGTAGCAACAATTAACAACGCAATCACTACTACGGATGTATGTTCCTATTCCCGAAATAACAAACGGGGTTAAGCCCTCATGAACAAACTAACATGAACGAACACACGCGAAATAACAAACGCGATTAAGTATAGAAACATAACATCACCGAAATGAATCAACACAACACTATACACTCCTGAAATAACAAACAGAAATGTATAACATCGCATTGAAAAGAGAAAAGTAAATAAAACAGGAAATACAGAACCTCAAGTGTGGTAATGGAAACCAATCACAGTAGATTAATCTAGGAGACTAGCTCTCCATTACAGAAATAAACACAAAAGTAAAGAAAAGAAAATAAACTACTGACTAACTAGCTACTCTGACTAAAACTAGCCAGCTTCCTAGCCTTTCTTCAGTTTTGTCTAAAATTGACTTATATACAACTTCTGGACTACGCGGACTCGCGAGGCGAGCACACATTCGCGAGGCGAATAATGCGAACAGTCTTCAGTGAGTGGCGAGCTCGCGAGGCGAATCTCTTCAAATTCCAAACTGTAACGCCCGTGACCTTCAACATGCGCAAGCCGTGATGGCTTCTGGTCTTCCAAGGTTGGATTACTCGCGAGGCGAGTCAAGTCTTCGCGGGGCGAGATAGAATGGTTGGAAATTTCTGGAACAGTCACCTTCTGGTTCGCGAGGCGAACATCCTTCTCGCGGGGCGAAAGATCCAGAATTATTTCCTTTTATTAACCTGAAAACAGAAAATAGCATAAGTACTTTATTTAACTCTAAATCAGCTAAATTAACCTAAAAACACTTTACAGACTCAAAATGCTGCTTAAAGACAATCAAGTCTAATTTGGGTGAAAATGATATAAAATTAGCACAAAGCCAAGGTTTTTATTAGTTATAAAACCAGTCAACCAGAGGCTCATCACACATCCAACTTCATCACCATCTGATGCATCATTTGTCTTGTAGAGCTTCGGAGTTGCTTTCATGTTGAGCTCTTCCTTCTTAGTATTGACAACAAGTTGATTGGGTTGAGCTTCTAAATCACACAAACACTCCTCTTTTCCTTTTCCCCCTTTACCATCAAGATTTTCACTAGAATTCATAATTACCTTCTCAAGAGTAGAGGAGTGGTGCTGATGTGCAAAGATTTCTATAGTCACTAGATCCACAATGTCCATGCGGAAACAATTCTCTTCATCACTCAGGCGATGCATAGCTTCAAATACATTGAAAGTAACCTCTTCATCTTGCACTCTGAATCGAAGTTGGCCTTTTTGTACATCTATCAAAGCACGACCAGTCGCTAGAAAAGGTCTCCCCAATATAAATGGAACTTCTGCATCCTCCTCCATGTCTAATATCACAAAATCCGTTGGGAAGATAAACTTATCCACCTTTACCAGAACATCTTCCAAAATACCATAAGGACACTTGATTGATCTATCAGCTAGTTGCAATGCCATCCTTGTTGGTTTCACTTCACCACCTCCAAGCTTGTTCAAGATTGAAAGCGGCATCAAATTGATACTTGCCCCCAAGTCACACAAGGCCTTCCCAATAGCAACACTCCCAATTGTGCAGGGGATTGTAAAACTACCAGGATCCTTAAGCTTTGGAGGTAGCTTCCTTTGAAGTATCGCACTACACTCTTCAGTCAAGGCAACAGTCTCACCTTCTTTAAACTTTCATTTCTTCGTGAGCAGTTCCTTCATGAACTTTGCATAAGTGGGCATCTGCTCTAGTGCTTCAGCAAAGGGTATGTTGATCTGTAACCTCTTGAAGATGTCAAGAAATTTGGCAAACTGTTCTTCCTTCTCCTTTTTCTTGCTCAAATGAGGATATGGCAACTTCACATAAGAGGGGATCACTTGAGGCTTATCTCCATCTTTCAAAATCTGACTTCTACTCTTCCTCAAAATTGAATCTTCATCCACTAACTTTTCGCTCTTGTCTTCTTCCTCTATTACAACCTCTTTGTCTTTTTCCTTATTCAAATCAGTTTTTTCAGTAATCACCTCTGTTTTTTCAGTAACTCTCTCATTTTTCAACAAAGGCTCACCGCTCACATTCTCAAGACTTTTACCACTCCTCAAAACAACAGCATTCCTCCACCCTTGGTTGTAATTGTTAGGGTATTGGTTGTTGCCTTGCTGCCCATAGTTCCCCATATAATTAGCTTCCTCATGGGAATTAGGTGGGGCCTCACAATTTCCATTATCATGATCTCCTCCACAAAAATCATATCTCATTACCTGTTGATGTGGCATGGTTGTCCCTTGAACAGTTTGGAGTTGTTGTGGGAGTTGATCTAGTTGCTTGGTGATGGACTCCAGTTGTTCTGTCATGAGCTTATTTTGAGCCAGAAGTGCAGTTTGTGAATCTAACTCCAACACTCCCCTTCTTGATGTGGGACCTCGATCATGATGCATCAAATAGTCATTGGATGCCATAGCTTCTATCAGAATCAGTGCTTCCTCCGCTGTCTTTGTGTTCATGGAACCTCCAGCTGAGGCATCCAACATATACCTGGTTGACGGCCTCAATGCATTGCAAAATGTTTGCATTTGGGTATGATCATCAAACCCATGATTTGGACATCTTCAGAGCAATTCCTTGAACCTTTCCCAGGTGTCATGAAGAGTCTCACCCTCTTGTTGAGCAAAGCTTATGATATCACCCCTTGTCTTCACAAATCTTGAGGTGGGGAAGAATCTTGCCAGAAATTTTGCCTCTAAGTCATCCCATGTAGTGATGCTCCCCTTGGTTGAGATTGGAGCCAAGACTTGGCTCTATCTCTTAGAGAGAAAGGAAACAACCTTAGGCGAATTGCATCATCGGAAGCACCATTTATCTTCACCGTATCACACAACTCCAGGAAGTTGGAGACATGACTATTAGGATCTTCTTTCTCCAACCCGGCAAATTGATTTTGTGAAACCATATTGATGAAAGCTGGATTGATTTCAAAGTTGTTGCAGATCACTGGAGGCCTCACTATGCTAGTGACATGCCGATTGACATTTGTATTGGCATAGTCCCCAAGTGTCCTCCGTGGTGGATCATTTTCACCATTGCCTGCCATCTCAAGTTGTGCTAATAACTTCTGCTGTCTCACTTGCCTCCGATTCTCCCTAGCTGTTCTTTCTATTTCCGGATCGTAGAAAAGTTGGTCGGCTTGGACAGTACCTCGCATGAACAAATAAGACTAGACACCAAGAGTGTTAGCAGTAAATGACAGCACACAAACAGCAAATAAAACAAAAAAAATATGACAGCAAACGGATAATAAAACAGATTTTTGTTTTTTGCTTAAATTAGTAATCGAAATGGGTATGCTAATATTGAAACACAGTCCCCGGCAACGGCGCCAAAAACTTGTTGGACGAAATCTAGGCAAGTATACCTAGTCGTACAAGTAATACGGTGGTGAAACCATGTATTGTTCCCACGAGGACTGTGACAAGTACTAGCACGTACTGAATCGATTACTATCCAAGCAGATATTTGGATCAAAGGGAGCTCAATAGTAAATACCAAGCCCAATCATATTTAAAACCTAAAATAAACAAAAGAAAAGAAAAAGTTCTTTGAGTAATTTTGTCAAACACTTGGGAGGCAGAGAAAAGGATTCTTCAAATATATGAAAGATGTTGGGATTAGGTTCACTAAACTTCATCCCCATGCAATGAAATGACTAGTAAACAGTTTCTACTTCAAATATGACAATCAATCCACTAGATTTCTCAAGCCCTGATTCCTCAGATGATAAGAGCCTAAATCCACTAATAGACCCTAATTCCTTAGGTGGCCTAGATTAATGAATTTGCATGATGATTAGGGATTACACGATTGCTAATAAACCTAAATCCATTCCTAGATACAAGGCTTACCAGGTGGTTGATTTCAGTTCTAGTTCTAATACGAATTTTCCAATTGCATACCAAAACAATAATCAAGTCATGGGGGATCACGCCACAACAAGCATTAAGCACGGAAATCAATCACTCATAATGAAGCAAAAACTGTATTACAAGGTCAAATCAAATACATGGAGAATTCATAAATAGCTACATCTAATCCCAACAATGGGAAGTTTAGCTACTCATGATCATTGCCAAAATCAAAGAAATAGAGATGAAGATGAGAAGAAACTCCATGGAATCCTTGTGCAACTGCCCCTGGTTTAGAGAGAGTATCTTAGGGTTTCAAAAACTGTCTTCTTCTGTTATGCCCGTGCCTCTTTATAGATTAGGATTCGCGTCACGGCCGTGATGGCCGTCACGGCCAGGTCGTGACACTTTCTGCCTTGGGCGCGCTTTCAAAATATGTTTGTCACGGCCGTGACACTCATCACGGCTAGGCCGTGATAGCTTCTGTCTTCACCAATTGGTCTGATACGGCATTGATGTGCATCACGGCCAGGCCGTGACAGATTCTTCCTAGGAGGGTTCTGACTCAATTAACATGTCACGGCCGTGATGGGCATCACGGCTAGGTCGTGACAGCTTCTGACTTTTGCCTTCTTTCTTCTCAATTATTGCTCGACCACGGCCGTTATGGTTATCACGGCTAGGCCGTGATGGGCTCTGCTTGGATCAATTTCTTCACTTTTCAAGCTCTATCTTCATCCAAGCTCCATCATGGTCAATCTTGAGCATTTTTCCTTAAATCCCTGCAAAACAGCACCAAGAAACCACTTCACCCGTTCCAAGGTAAAAACTAATAGAAATCAATCTAAATATGCTTAAACTATATGAAAATGCATGCAGAAGTGTACAAGAATTATGATGTGAAATCACACTATCAATTTCCTCAAGGAATGAATTCTACCATAAGCTTGACTATTAACCAAATTTCTACTTTATTAATGAAAACACATAAGAATCAAGAGGTCTTTTACTTTGGTTGTAACGGGGCCGTGGGATTAATCGTTAGGTGGGGAAATCAAGAAAAGGAAATTTCAAGAAGGCTAAACAAAATATCAAGCATTGCAAAGCATGACACCTTCTAAAATACCTTTTGGGTTTTGATTCATTTTTCAACTTTTCTTTTTATTTTATTTCTCACTTCCTTTTGTCATCCCCTTCTCTATATATGTAATTTTTTTTTTGGGAGAAGGGGAGATTTTCAATTCAAGAGAAATATTTTTCTAACTTTCTCATCCCATATTTTTTCAAACTACCTTTTTACCCTTTTGTGCAATACTTTAGAAGGTCTCCTACCAAGCATCATTCATCAAAAATGTTTCAAGGTACCAAGGAAAGTATTTTATTCCTGTAGGCTCAAAATCGGGCAACTAAGGAGTAGCATTTAATCAATCAAAGCTCAGAAGGCGGGAAAAATACCAAGTGCCTCAATCATTTTCAAAAATGTTTTCAAAAATTTTTAAGCTTCAAAACGGTTTCAAGTCAAGTTCTAGAGAATACAATCCAAGAGGAATAAAACACTCTATCACAAAGAATGGGGCAGATTTAGTGAGTACCCCCTTTTTGGCTCAAAAATCTCCCATTTAGTAGTTCAAAAATCAATGAGAAACACAAATCTACGGAACCACATGCTAATTATCAACTATCAAAGATCATCTTAAGCATTTTTATTTGTAGCCTTATCACAAGAATAAAAAAATTGGGTTCAAAAATTCACTATCTCAATTTATTTGGTACTAAGTTCTCACAATTGGATGCATACTCTAAGCAAGGGGCAATCTAATCATGTGATCATGCAAAACTATGCCTATATGAATGCAACATGGAACATGCAAAAATTCAAAAATTTTGCAAAAATACCCCTACCCCAAGCTTAAAAACTTACATTGTCCCCAATGTAAATAATCAAGTCGGAGAGAGGAGAAAAATGGAACAACTCACCGAGGTGGTAGCGGGTGCTGGCTCACATGCCTAGTCAAAGAGGTGCTGGAAAATGTGTCACGGCTGTGATGCTCATCACGGGCAGGCCGTGATCTTCTATGTGTTTGGCCTTGCCTTTTTGCTCTTCCTTCCTTCATAACCTGGAAACACTTACAAATCTATTAGTTTATAATCTTTTTCCTCTTGATCTTCTCAAATTATTCAAGAGTTAAATTCAAAAACAAATGGAAAAGGGAAAGAAAATTTGGGTTGCCTCCCAAGAAGCGCTTCTTTAACGTCACTAGCTTGACAGGCCGATGATCTCTAAGAGGGTGTTTTAAGAGGGATGGAGATTGTTTGACGATCAAAGTCTCCTCCAAGGTAGTGCTTGAGCCTTTGCCCATTAACAGTGAAAGTTCTTCCGGACGATGGATCTTCCAATTCAACCGCACCAAATGGAGAAACTGACTTGACATGAAATGGACCCGACCACCTTGATCTCAACTTGCTCGAAAATAGCTTGAGACGTGAGTTAAAAAGCAAAACTGATTGGCCTTCTTCAAATTGCTTGGGAAGAATGTACTTATCATGCCAAAACTTTGTTCTTTCCTTATAGATTCTTGCACTCTCATATGCCAAGAGTCGGAATTCATCCAACTCATTCAATTGAAAAAGTCTCTTGTCCATAGCCAGCTTCGTATCAAAGTTCAAGGCTTTCACCCCAAAAAGCACGATGTTGGAGCTCTACCGGAAGGTGACATGATTTTCCAAACACTAATTGGTAGGGTGACATACCAATAGGTGTTTTATATGCAGTCCGATAGGCCCAAAGTGCATCATCCAGCTTCTTTGCCCAATCTTTTCTTGCATTATTCACTGTTTTCTCCAAGATCCTCTTTAATTCCCTATTAGACAACTCCACTTGCCCACTAGTTTGTGGGTGGTATGGTCTGGCAACTTTATGATTGACTCCAAACTTGGCAAGCACCGCATTGAACTCTTTGTTGCAAAAATGAGTACCCCCATCACAAATAATGGCTCTAGGGGTTCCAAATCGGGTAAAAATGTTCTTCCTCACAAAACTAACCACCGTTTTTGCACCATCTTTCATAGTTGGGATAGCTTCTACCCATTTACTCACATAGTCAACCGCAACCAAAATATACTTGTTGTTGTAGGATGATGGGAAAGGACCCATGAAGTCGATCCCCCACACATCAAAGAGCTCCACCTCTAAAATACCCTTCAAAGGCATCTCATTTCTCTTGGATATACTTCCGGTTCTTTGACACTTGTCACGCTTCATTACCCAAGCTCTAGAGTCTTTAAAAATGGTAGGCCAAAATAAACCACTTTGCAAGACTTTCATGGCGGTTCTCTCACCACCAAAATGTCCTCCATAAGGTGAGTTGTGGCAATGAGTCAAAACCCCATTAATCTCTTCTTCTGGAACACATCTTCTAAGAATTCCATCCGAACCTCTTTTGAAAAGGTAAGGTTCATCCTATACATAGTATTTAGCATCATGGATGAGCTTCTTCCTTTGTTGTGCATTGAAGTCCTTCGGAATCTTGTTGGCGGCCTTGTAATTTGCAATGTCCGCAAACCAAGGTGCCACTTGCACCCTAAACAACCTCTCATCCGGGAATTCTTCTTGAATTGGTAACTCATCTTTTGCTTGAATATTTGCTTGTGGAAGCCTAGACAAATGGTTGGCTACCACATTCTCCACTCCTTTCTTGTCCTTTATATCTAAATCAAATTCTTGGAGCAATAGTACCCATCTAATGAGCCTTGGCTTGGCATCCTGTTTAGTCATGAGATACTTCAAAGCGGAATGGTCAGTGTACACAATAGTTTTAGAGCCAATCAAGTAAGATCTAAACTTATTAAATGCAAAAACTACAACAAGCAATTCTTTTTCAGTCGTGGTATAGTTCAATTGAGCATCATTCAGCACACGACTAGCATAGTAAATAACATGCAACATTTTATTTTTCCGTTGACCCAAGATGGCTCCCACCGTATATTCGCTTGCATCACACATTAACTCAAATGGCAAACTCCAATCTGGAGGTGCAATGACCGGTGCGGTGGTGAGTTTTTCCTTTAAAAGTTAGAAGGCATGCATACAATCATCATCAAACACAAAAGGAGTATCAACTACCAAAATTTTGCACAAGGGTTTTACAATCTTTGAAAATTCTTTTATAAATCTCCTATAGAAACATGCATGCCCTAAGAAGCTTCTAACACCTTTCACATTTACGGGAGGGGGAAGTTTTTCGATTACTTCAATTTTTGCCTTATCAACTTCTATCCCCCATGATGAAATCTTATGACCAAGAACTATACCTTCCCTAACCATGAAATGACATTTTTCCCAATTTAGAACAAGGTTAGTTTCTTGGCATCTTTTCAAAACACATGCAAGATTTTTCAGACAATCATCAAAGGAATTACCAAATACGAAAAAATCATCCATAAATACCTCAATAAATTTTTCAGTCATATCAGAGAATATGGAAAGCATGCACCTTTGAAAAGTGGTGGGTGCATTACACAACCCGAATGGCATCCTCCGATATGCATAGACGCCATAAGGACAAGTAAAAGCGGTCTTCTCTTGGTCCTTTGGGTCAATCACAATTTGGTTATACCCTGAGTATCCATCAAGGAAGCAATAAAAGGCATCGCCCGCCAATCTCTCTAGCATTTGATCAATGAAAGGCAAGGGAAAATGATCTTCTCTTGTAGCCTCATTCAATCTTCTATAATCAATACACACCCTCCATCCGGAAATGGTCCTTGAGGAAATGAGTTTATTTTTATCATTTGCAACAACCGTCATCCCCCCTTTCTTAGGAACAACTTGGACCGGACTCACCCATGGACTATCAGAGATTGGATAAATTATACCCGCATCCAAAAGCTTCACAACCTCCTTCCTTACAACTTCTTTCATGTTTGGGTTAAGTCTTCTTTGGGGTTGTCTGACCGGCTTGAAGTTTTCCTCCAAAAGGATTTTGTGCATACAAAATGAAGGACATATTCATTTCAAGTCGGACATAGACCACCCAATTGTGGATTTGTGCTCTCTAAGCACTCTCAACAACTTCTCTTCCTCTAAGGAGTTCAATCCGCTACTAATGATCACCGGGAATGAATAATTCATTCTAAGGAAAGCATAACGGAGATGGGATGGAAGTTCCTTCAACTCTAGCATAGGTGTTTCACCCTTGTCTTCAATCCGCACATCCTCCACAACTTTGTCTTCATCATTATTCAAAACTGGACAAGCCTCAAGGGATTTGACCATGACCTCGACTTCTTCCTCACATATCTCTTCTTCTATATTCTCAACCATAAGAGCCGCTTCCAATGAATCTTCAAAAGTTTTTTGAACACTCTTGTTAGTCAATGATTCAACAAGGTCCACACTCATACATGTATCTTTGTCAATTGGATGTCCCATTGCTTCAAAAACATTGAAGGTGGCCTTTTCATCTTGGACTCTAAGTACCAACTTCCCTTGATTTACATCGATCAAAGCCCTACCCGTGGCTAGGAATGGCCTTCCAAGAATCAATGGAGTCTCACTATCTTCCACAATATCCAACTCCACAAAGTCTTCCGGAAAGATGAACTTGTCCACTTTTACTAATAAATCCTCCACTATACCATAAGGATACGTAATGGAACAATCCGCCAATTGGAGAGAAATCCCGGTTGGCTTGACTTCACCAATTCCCAACTTCTTGAAGATAGAGAGAGACATAAGATTGATACTTGCACCAAGATCACACAAGGCTCTTCCAATGTTCAAATGACCAATAGCACATGGAATAATAAAGCTACCCGGATCCTTCATCTTCACCGGTAACTTCCTTTGGAGTATGGCACTACATTCTTCCGTGAGCATGACCGTCTCCTCCTTCCACTTCCTCTTGTTATAAAGAATATCCTTCATAAACTTGGCATAGGAAGGCATTTGTTGAAGAGCTTCGGCAAAAGGGATGTTAATTTGCAACTTTTTGAACACATCCAATAACTTAGAGAATTGTTGATCCTTTACCTCCTTCTTCAACCTTTGAGGATAGGGTATCTTGAAATACGGTGGCAACTCCTTAGGATTGTCAACTTCTTCAAGAATTTGCTTTTTAGTCTTCTTTCTTGCAAACTCTTCATCCACCAATTTTTCTCTCTTTGGTTTTTCAACTTCAACAACAATAGGACTAGAGGTAGTGGCTTGGGAAGTCTCTAGTTCTTCATTGGTTGCATCTTCAATGATCACCTCATCAACTCCCTCACCAATTCTCTTTTCTTCTATCTCTTCATTTTTTTCTTCCTCATTTTTTCTCTTTTTATTTTCTCTCTCTTTTTCTTGTGGAATTACCACCTTCCCACTTCTTGTAGTAATTGCCTTACAATCCTCCTTTGGATTCTTTTCGGTATCTCCCGACAATTTTCCTTGAGCTCTCTCCATCATTTGCTTTTCCAATTGGCCTATTTGGTGCTCTAGATTCTTGATGGAGGCATCTTGATTCTTCATCATTGCTTCTTGACCCTTCAAATTAGCTTGAGTTTCTTGCATGAATTGGGCTAGAATATTCTCCAAATTACTTGAATTCTCATGAGAAGGCTTTGCTTGAGAACTTGAGCCTTGCCCTTGTCTCCAACCAAAGTTAGGATGGCTATGCCACCCCGGATTATAGGTGTTAGAGAAAGGATCATGCTTAGGCCCTTGGTTTCCCATCTAGTTCACTTCTTCTTTCCCCGGACCTCCAACCACACTAATTTCACAATTGCCATTGGCATGGTTACCTCCACAAAAGTCACACACTGAGACGGCTTGAACTTGGACCGCTTCTAATTGAGAATTTTGTAGTTGAACGGACCCCAATTGCTTGGCAAGAGCGGCCATTTGCGCCTTAAGAGCACTATATTCATCAAGCTCCAAAACACCTCTCTTGGCCAATGATTGAGAACTAGGCATTTGATAATCATTATTAGCCATAGTTTCAATCAAGGCCTTTGCTTCATCGGGTGTATTTTGACTCAATGTTCCACCTGCAGCCGCTTCAATCATACTTCGAGAATTTCGGTTGAGACCATTGACAAAGGTTGCAACTTGTTTCCATGTTTCCAACTCATGACTTGGACAAGCGGTAAGCAAAGATTTGAACCTCTCTCATGCTTCATAAAGTGATTCACCATCCCTTTGTGCAAAAGCATTGATCTCTGATCGCAACTTGATCATTCTTTATGGAGGTAAGAAACGAGATAAGAACATGCTCACCATATCATTCCATGTAATAATGCTCCCATGAGGATGGGATTGAAGCCATGACTTAGCCCTATCCCTCAGAGAGAAAGGGAAGAGCCTTAAACGAATAGCCTCTTCGGAAGCTCCATTCAGCTTGATAGTATCACATAACTCAATAAATATGCCAATGTGAGAATGAGGGTCTTCACTCTCTAAACCTCCAAATTGATTTTGTTGCACAAGATTGAGAAGAGACGCCTTTATCTCAAAGTTGTTACATGCCACTGCAGGTCTAACAATTGGAGTTCCACATCTATCGACTTTAGGGGAAGTATAGTCCCCCATTGTCCTCCTTTGTGCATTGTCGTCAGCCATGGTGACAATTGATACTTCAACTTGCGATTCTTGCACACTTGGTAACTCAACTTATGGTTCTTGTACTCTAGAAGATGCTCCTCCTCTATTCTTTCTTGCTTTGGCTTCCTTTCTATTCTTTCTACAAAGCTTCTCGATTTTAGGGTTGAATTGAAGTTCACCTGGGTCAATTGTACCTCGCATACAAGGAAACAAACAGAGTATAACAGCAACACATATAGCAAGTACAAGTCAAGCTTCAAGTGGACAATTATCCAACTACAAGGAAAACACGAAAAAAGAAAAAAAAAACAACAGTAGGAAAGCAAAGAAAAAGTGCCTAAATTAGGAGTCCCCTTTGGTACTCGTGATATTGGCACACCGATCCCCGGCAACGGCGCCAAAAACTTGATGACAAATCTAGGCAAGTATACCCAGTCGTACAAGTAATACGGTAGTGAGACCGGATATCGTTCTCAGGGATCGCGGACAAGTACCACTTCGCAAATTGGACTACTATCTAGACGATCATTTGGATGGAAGGGAGCTCAATATTAAACACCAAGCCAAACAAGGATTAAAATAAACAAAATAAAAGGAAAAAAGGTCTTTGATAATTTGTATCAAACACTTGGAATGCAGAAAAAAAGATTCTTCAAATAGATGAAAGATGTTGGGATTAAACTTCACCAAACCTTAGCCTCATGCAATACCAAGACCACCAATCCAGTTTATGCTTCTAATATTAAAATCAACCCACAAGATTACTCAAGCCCTAATTCCTTAGATGACAAGAGCCTAAATCCCCTAATTAAACCCTAATTCTTTAGGTGACCTAATTAGTGAATTTTCATTAAGAGTAGGGATTACACGATTACTAATAAACCAAAATCCATTCCTAGATGCAAGGTTTACTAGGTGATTAATTCCAGATGAAGAATTGATAAGAACGTCCCCATTGCAAATCATATCTCAAAATCAATTCATGGATGATCAGACCACAAAAAGCATTAAGCATAGGAATCAAACACTAATAAGAAGGCATAAACATAGATTAATACATCAAGGCAATTACATGAGGTTCAGTTTAGCTACATCTAATCCCAACAAAAAGGGAATTTAGCAACTCATAATCATTGAGAAAGCCAAAATCAGAGAGATAGAAACAAAGGAGAGAAGAAACTCCATTGAAGCCTTCCACAGTAGTCACAACAGCCCCTTGGCTCAGAGAAGACGTCTTTTCAGGTTAAAAGTCTGCTCCTTTATTCTGCCCCTGATGCCTTATTTATAGAATTGGATTCAAATAATGTGCATCACGGCCGTGACGGGTTCTGCCATGGGCGCATCTTCAAATTTTGGTTTGTCACGGCCGTGACACTCATCACGGATAGGCCGTGATCGGTTCTGCCTGTTGAGGGTCTGGTTTAGATGACGTGTCACGGTCGTGATGGGCATCACGGCTAAGCCGTGACCAGTTCTGACTTTTGCCTTCTTTTCTTTTCAGTTTTGCTTGATCGTGACCGTGATGGTCATCACGGCTGGGCCGTGATGGTCATCACAGCTGGGTCGTGATGGGCTCTGCTTGGCTCATTTTCTTCACTTTTCAAGCTCTATCTTCATCCAAGCTCCACCATGGTTGATCTTGAGCATTTGATCCCTAAATTTCTGCAAAACAACACCACAACACCACCTTACACGTTCCAAGGTAAAAACTAACAAAAATTAAATTAAAATTGCCTAAACTATATGAAAATGCATGCAAAATGCAAATGAAATATGCGGTGAAATCACACTCATCAAACATCTTGTATCACATGAGTGACACCACTGATACTCAGTTTCACACTTCCTTTGTCAAGAACATTCATCTTTGTGTTGTTTCCAAGCTTTACTGAATGCTTGAAAACTTCATCCATCTCACAGAACTTTGATTTGTCCCCACACATGTGATTCGAGCATCCTGAATCTAGAAACCAGATTTCATCATCCTTTGCATGTAGTTGAGGCAACTCAACATAGGACATAAGCAGTATTTCTTCTCCTTCATCAAACTCTGCATAGTTCACCTCCTCCTTGTCCCATAATGGACATTCATACTTATAGTGGCCCAACTTATGACATTTGAAGCATTCAATTGTACCTCGATTAATGCTTTGCCTTCCTCTCCCTCTTTCTCGTCCTCTGCCTCTTCCCCTTGTGCCATAGGAGTTATCATTACTCACAGATAATGCATGTTCTTCTACACTTGGTCTGATAAACTTTTATTCATGAACAACTAGGGAACTTTGTAATTCATCAACAGTGAGTCTATCAATGTCCTTAGATTCTTCAATTGAGACAACAACATAGTCGAACTTCTCAGTCAAAGTTCTAAGGATTTTCTCCATGATGGTAACTTCCTTCATGTCCTCTCAATTGCTCCTCATGTTGTTGGCTAAGCCCATAACTCGAGAAAAGTACTTAGTTATGGTCTCACCAACTTTCATCTCAAGAAATTCAAAATCCCTCCTTAGTGCCTGTAAAGTTGAACGCTTCACTCTTGCATCCCCCTCAAACTTCTTCTTCTTCATTGAGTCCCATATCTGTTTCGATGTGCCTTTCTCCAGAATTTGTTCAAGAATTGTTCTGTCGATGGCTTGAAACAGATAATTCTTAACCTTGAGGTCCTTCAACTTCAGATCCTCCAACTCCTTCTACTGCACCTCGGTTGACTCCACTCCATTGGCTGGTTCTGCATAACCAATCTCCACCAAACTCCAATACCCTTTGATCTCAAAAGATTTTCCATAAGCAAGCTCCAATGGTCATAGTGACCATCAAAACGTGGTATGGCGGGTTGCATGAAGTTCTTCTCCTCATTTATTTTGAATCACTCAAAGTCTGCTGCTTTTGTTATATCAGGCCCCATGATGGAGCTCCGATACCAATTTGTAAAGATTGAAAAGTCTCTCTTAAACAAATTGGAGAATGAATGCTTTATTGAATAGAAGTCAAGCCATTATATAGGCATTGATCAGCAACAAGAACAGAAAGCATGACCTTAATTCTAACTAAAAAATAACTAAAGCTAATTAAAGATAAACTAACTAAAGATAATTAACTTATCATAATGCAATCTGATTTAACTAACAGAAAAACTAAAGATAAGACAAATAACAAATTCAACAGTCCATGGATCAGTTTGGGTTAAGTTTAATGAGTTTTAGGACTCAACCCAGTCAAAGGTGAGTGGGTTGGGTTGGGTTTGCAAAAAAATTATCTTGAAACCCAATTGTTTACTCGATTTTTTGTTCACGCCCAACACCAACCCAACCCAACCCGACCACTCATGGGTTGGGTTGGGTGGATCGTTGGGTTTGACAAGAAACACAAATATTTTGACCTTTGGATCGTGTTGGTTTGGATCAGCGTATTTGTCAAGACAAAAAAATGTCGAAAATCACAAATAAACCTATTTAAAACCTTAAATTACATCAACAAATTATGATAATATGATGTAAAAGTCTAAAAATCCAAACCATCAATTATCCACAACTAAAAATAAGATCATGTTATGTTGAGTGGGTTGGGTTGAGTGAGTTTGCAATTTTAAAACTCACTACCCAACTCATACTTCTTGGGTTCTCTTTATTTCTACCCAACACAACCCATTCGACTTTTGACCAAAATGGGTTCCTTTTAGAAACTATTTACCAGTTTAGGGTTATTCTGAAACTACTTACCAATGGGGGGTCCTTTTGGACACGTGGCATATTTTATTTTATTTTTCACTCTGACGGGTCAAAGGCGCCAATCAGACTGACTCCTACCAGTATTTTTTTAAAAAAAAAAGATAAAACCTGCCCTGCAGTGCCACGTGGCACGCTGCAGAGGAGGTGCCACTGCGGATGGCGTAGTGGCGCCTCCCCTGCAGTGCGCCACGTGGCACTGCCGGGGGCGCCCTGCATCCCCCAGCCCAAAAAAATTTGTCGCATGGAACCAACCCACCCACCCACCCCAAAGTCTTTGACGCAGGAGACCCCCCCACCCCCAAATGAAAACTGCCCCCCCCCCCCCGCCCCCCCCCAACATAATCCCCAAGACAGTTACTCCTCCTATAAACAGGTATAAGCAGAAAATTTTATTTACTAGTTGTGATATTATTTGCTACTTGTTGTTAGGGTATTTATTTTATTGTTGCTTGTTATTTTAAATAGATATTTTATTTTTAATGTCATCGTTACTCGCTATACTTATAGTATAATTTTTTTTTGTAGCGGTGTTCCTTTAAAGTTGCTGGTGACTTTCTTTTAATTATTACAAGATAAATTTTTTTCTGCCACTGTAATAATTGATGAATATTTATTGGTGTAGATTGTTATTGCTATTATTTTTTTATGCCTCCTATGATATTATTTGCTACTCGTTATTACGGGATTTTTTTATTGCCTCTTGTTGTTTTAAATAGATACTTTATCATTGATGTCATTGTTACTCCCTATACTTACAGTATAATTTTTTTTGTAGCGGTTCTCCTTTAAAATTGCTGGTGACATTTTTTTAATTTTTATAAGGTAATTTTTTTTACTGCTGTAATAATTGATGAATGTTTATTGGTGTAAATTGTTATTGCTATTACTTATTTATGCCTCTTGTGATATTATTTCCTACTCGTTATTAGGGGCTTTTTTTATTGCCTCTTGTTGTTTTAAATAGATACGTTATCATTAATGTCATTGTTACTCCCTATACTTATAATATAATTTTTTTTTGTAGCGGTGTTCCTTTAAAAGCAGGTGACTTTCTTTTAATTCTTACGAGGTAAATTTTTTTTTACTACTGTAATAATTGATGAATATTTATTGGTGTAAATTGTTATTGTTATTATTTTTTTATGCCTCTTGTGATATTATTTGCTACTCGTTATTAGGGGATTTTTTTTATTGCCTCTTGTTGCTTTAAATAGATACTTTATCAATAATATCATCGTTACTCCCTATACTTATAGTATAATTTTTTTTTGTAGCGGTGTTCCTATAAAATTGCCGGCAACTTTCTTTTAATTCTTATAAGGTTTTTTTTACTACAATAATAACTGATGAATATTTATTGGTGTAAATTGTTATTGCTATTATTTTTTTATGCCTCTTGTAATATTATTTCCTACTCGTTATTAGGGGATTTTTTTATTGCCTCTTGTTGTTTTAAGTAGATACGTTATCATTAATATCATTGTTTCTCCCTATACTTATAATATAATTTTTTTTGTAGCGGTGTTCCTTTAAAATTGTAGGTGACTTTCTTTTAATTCTTACAAGGTAAAAAGTTTTTTACTACTGTAATAATTGATGAATATTTATTGGTGTAAATTGTTATTGCTATTATTTTTTTATGTCTCTTGTGATATTATTTGCTACTCGTTATTAGGGGATTTTTTTTTATTGCCTCTTGTTGTTTTAAATAGATACTTTATCATTAATGTCATCGTTACTCCCTATACTTATAGTATAATTTTTTTTGTAGCGGTGTTCCTTTAAAATTGCTGGTGACTTTCTTTTAATTCTTATAAGGTAATTTTTTTTACTACTGTAATAATTGATGAATATTTATTGGTGTAAATTGTTATTGCTATTATTTTTTTATGCCTCTTGTGATACTATTTCCTACTCGATATTAGGGTATTTTTTTATTGCCTCTTGTTGTTTTAAATAGATACATTATCATTAATGTCATTGTTACTCCCTATATTTATAGTATAATTTTTTTTTTGTAGCGGTGTTCCTTTAAAATTGCATGTTACTTTCTTTTAATTCTTACAAGATAAATTTTTTTTACTACTGTAATAATTGATGAATATTTATTGGTGTAAATTGGTATTGCTATTATTTTTTTATGCCTCTTGTGATATTATTTGTTACTCGTTATTAGGGGATTTTTTTTATTGCCTCTTATTGTTTTAAATAGACACTTTATCATTAATGTCATCATTACTCTCTATACTTATAGTATAATTTTTTTGTAGCGGTGTTCCTTTAAAATTGCTGGTGACTTTCTTTTAATTCTTATAAGGTAAATTTTTTTTTACTACTGTAATAATTGATGAATATTTGTTGGTGTAAATTGTTATTGCTATTATTTTTTTATGTCTCTTGTGATATTATTTCCTACTCGTTATTAGGGGATTTTTTTTATTGCATCTTGTTTTAAATGGATACTTTATCATTAATGTCATTATTACCCCCTTTACTTATATTATAATTTTTTATGTAGCGGCGTTCCTTTAAAATTGTAGGTGACTTTCTTTTAATTCTTACAAGGTAAAATTCTTTTTTACTATTGTAATAATTGATGAATATTTATTGGTGTAAATTGTTGTTGCTATTATGTCTCTTGTGATATTATTTGCTACTTGTTATTAGATGATTTTTTTATTGCCTCTTGTTGTTTTAAATAGATACTTTAATTAAATTTATCATTAATATCAGTATTTATTGGGGCTAAATTGATACTATAATTTTCCTTAATTATATAACTCAATAGATTTTATTATATAATCTATATAATTGTAACATTTTTTTTAATGTCAGGTGAAAGATATGGCATCATCTAGCTCACAATCAGGGGCACGACTGGCAAACCCCGGCCCGGTGGATGATTCACTATTGAACCTGCAAGAAAAGCATGTTTCCCAGCACGTATGGAATGGATCACCCGATCGAGTTCTTAGAGCTCGACGTGGACTGACATTTAATCCTGCTGTTATGGATCTCCCAGAGTCTGTTAGAGCTAATCTTCAAATAGTCGGTTTCTTGGGGGTAGCCCAAGTAAATATAACCCATCTTGATCATAATTTGATTACTGCACTTGTTGAGCGATGGAGACCCGAGACACATACCTTTCACATGCCGTGGGGAGAATGCACCACCACACTGCAGGATGTTGCTATTCTCTGTGGACTACGCATTAACGGTCCCGCTGTTATTGGTACAACTCATATACATTGGAAGCAATATGTCGGCGAAATGCTAGGCAGAGTTCCTAACGATTCTGACATGAAAGGTTCAAGAATAAAGTTAAAGTGACTGGAAGATCATTTTGGGCACTTCTCTCAATGGGAAGATAATCAATGGTGGAGGGTTGTATATACACGAGCGTATACACTCAGGTTGATAGGAAACCTATTGCTCCCGGATCCCTCCGATTCACATGTGTCATTGAGATATCTTCCACTATTAGAGAATTTTGAAGTAACAGGTCAGTATAGCTGGGATTCGGCTGTATTGGGTTA
This sequence comes from Sophora flavescens, assembly GCA_030762895.1. NCBI lineage: Eukaryota > Viridiplantae > Streptophyta > Magnoliopsida > Fabales > Fabaceae > Sophora > Sophora flavescens. The sequence continues at coordinate 215,089,401 of CM061065.1, forward strand.
CTTGTATCGAGAGTTGTGCAAGTCTACGAATTATGAAAAGAATGAGATTTGTGGGTTCATGCCGTTGGTTCAAATATGGGCATGGGAAAGGATGCCTTCCATTGCTCCGCAGCTCGTGATTGACCAACAAGATTTTGGTACACCATACGGTACACGGTAAGTAGCATGTAAAATTCGTAATACCATCATTGTTTGTAGCTTGTACTTGACATGATAATCCTTTTTTTAAACAATGATAGGTGACGTTCAGGGGTTACTTATAACAGGCAGATGCACCATCTGACGTATTATCGTGACCGATTTGACAAAATTAAGCATCGCGATGTAAGTATAAATTTTCAATTTAAATAAAAATTAGGAATGATTGTGTATTATTTATGTTGTTTCTATCTTAGGAATGTAATTGTATTATTTTGTTCCATGTTGGTAGATAATTTGGTGTCCCTACGACGACATGATGATGCCAACACTACCCATGGTCTGTCTAGAAGCCATGTACTTATGGAGGGTTGTTCTTCCTTTGATATGTTTCAACATTGTCGAGTAGGTTCAACCAGATCGTGTGATGCGTCAATTCGGCCCGCAGCAACATATACCCAACGAACCTTCCCAACTAGAAAATCGCCATGATCTGTCACTTAGGGGCAAACAATCTGAGAATTGGCCACTCAAGTTGGATAATGACATTAGTTTCTGGAATGATAGACACATGAAGGTGATTTGTCATAATCAACCACAGATTGATCTCCTAAATAAGCAATCAGAGTATATGCGGTGGTACTTGCGTAGGACACGACGATGGGTTGGCAGGTGTTGGACGATTTCTAGGCAAGTATACCTAGTCGTACAAGTAATACGGTGGTGAGACCGGTTATCGTATCCACAGGGATCGGTTGCCAAATACCAATTCATAAATCAGACAACTATATAGACTAAACTGTGAATCAAGAGAAATCAAAACAGAAAAGCAATAACATATTTTTTGTCTTTTTGGGAACTTTTAACAAACACTTGGAGTGCAGAAAGAGGTGTTGGGATTAAATTTCACCAAACCTTAGCCTCATGCAATACCAAGACTAGATACCTCCCATTCATGCTTCAAGTATTAAAATCAACCCATGAAATTACTCAAACCCCGATTCCTCGGATGGCAAGAGCCTAAATCCACTAATAGACCCTAACTCCTTAGGTGGCCTAGATTAATGAATTCGCATTAAGATTAAGGATTACGCGATTACTAATAAACCAAACTCTATTCCTAGATGCAAGGTTTACTAGGTGATTAATTCCAGTTCTCGTTCTAATACGAATTTTCCAATTGCATACCAAAACGATAATCAAGTCATGGGGGTGCTAGCCACAACAAGCATTAAGCGTAGGAATTAAACACTAATACGAAGGCATGAACACAGATTAATCAATCATGGTAAATACATAATATTCAGTTTGGTTACATTTAATCCCAACAACAGGGATTTAGCTACTCATAGAGAAAGCCAAAACTAAAACAGTAGGGACAAAGGAAAGAAGAAGGGAAAGAAGAAACTCCATTGGAAGCTTTTTCCCAGCCGTCGGCCTCCTTTGATTCTAGGGTTCCAGTCCTCCTCTGCTGCCAGCCTCCAAGGTCTTCCTAGGGTGAAAGTGCTCCTAGGGTAAAAGTCCCTGTTTTTCTGTGTGTCTATGATCTGGTCCAAGTCCAGAGATTAATTCTTCTCCAATTTCCAATTGAACTTATTATTTGATGGTTGCAATCACGAATTGACCCCCTAATTAATGCTGACGTTATCTCCTTGCATATGGTGATTGATATTCTTTAATGACTTCAAATCTTCTGAATTAATTGCCCAATCTTCATCTTCTATTTTTATGGCAAGTCATTAATATCCAAATCATCAAATCCATCAATTAGGCCTCTTACATTTCTACTGGACTTTTGTCAATTGTCATCAAATATTTTCATTCCAAATTAAATTGGAATCATCCAATATCTTCACTTTTCAAGCTCCAATTTAATCTAGGCTCCATTATGGCTTATCTGGGGCATTTTCTCTTTAATTTCTGCAAAACAATACCACAAAACCACCTCACCAGTTCCAAGGTAAAAACTAATGAAAATCAAACTAATCATGCCTAAACTATATGAAAATGCATGCAAAAATGTACAAGAAATATGATGCGAAATCACACTATCAGCAGGGAAGGTGCACTCAGGATATTCGGTAACGTTTTGGTTTCCCAGCATATTGTTTTTTGGTTGAATTATATTTTGATAAATTATTGTTAATAGTTATTAACCTTGCTGTAGGCTGATGGGATGGAGCGATTGTACTACTTAAGTACTCCTGAGGGTCAACCAGAGTTCACGTTTGGTGAACTTAATCAAGAGATTTCGGCTATTATGGCAGCATCGGACGAGGCGGATAGCATAATTATACCTACTGTCTCAGATGTACCTCTCACACAAGCCGTGGAACCAATTCCTCCGTTCGCACGCGTGCCAGCAGCAAAAGTGGAGGGTCGGTCTCTTGGTAGGAGAAGACAGCGTCTGTAACAACATAATTTCTACACACCGCCTATGTCAGGACGTGTAGAAGGATATTATTATGCGTCCACCCAGGGTCATGACTTTTCACAGGAACCTGCTCCAACGTATTTTCATACTGACATGGCAGGACCATCGTCCATGCCTGCCCATTCCTCATCGTCCATGCATACTCATTCCCCTATGCATCCAAATTCACCAAATTTGTTCTTCACATCACCCGCATATCACCTGACTGCTAACACACCAGATGCACCCAATCCCATGGTTGAGCAAATACAAAACACCCCAATATACTCTCCTGGATACGTTGGTATGGGTATTGACTTGAATGTCGACTTCTCCGCAGTTTTAGATTCTAGCTCAGCAGTGAAGAGCCAATTCAAGTTGAGCCCAATGTCAGAAGAAATCCACGTCGTGAGGCTCGGGGTAAACAACGACAGTGCATCTTGTCTCCCTTTCAGCATGATGGTGATCACGCTTAGTAGTCACCTTACAGTTGCATTGTAATTATGTAGAATATTATCTAATTGATATTTTGTACCTAACGGACATTTATACCAATTTTGTAATTATTGGAGTAACTTGATATTTTGTTTCGTTATATATTTGTTTCGTCTTGAAATTAAAGCCATTTATTATTATAATAAAACATACTAATTATATGCCGTAACATTTGACTATGGCAAAACAAAGCATTGGAAATCATACATATTAGGGTGTAATCTAAATATTTTCTTCTGTACCAACTCCTCCACTTCCTGATCCTCCAGCTCGTTGAGGGCAGTGGCACCGGTTATGACCTTGAGACCTACATAATCCACATTGTTGGGTCAGTTGTGACTCTACCCAGTCCATCTCATTACGAATGTCGGTTGACTTGGGTCTCCCTTTCGGGCGTAGCATCGACACATCCGGAACTAAGGTCCAAGGCTGTTGTATCTCGGGTATTTCTTCCTTATTTTTAATTGGAAACCATTGGGCAGCGTAAACATTAATGATACCGTGCCATTTGTAAACATCGTTGACATACTGATCATGGTCGAGCATCATGGCCGCACATGCAGCAATGACATGTGAACATGGCAAGTGATGTGCTTGAAATTTTCCACACTGACAATATTTAGTTTGTAAGTTGACCCTCCAACAACGACCCCCTCTCTGGGTGACCGGATTGAAAGCCTCTTCGACCTTGAATTGTAGATTCTGGGTGTCATATCGACGGACCTGATGCGAAGAAGCATCTTCTTGATGTTTCAAGAGCTTCTGCATTGCCTTGTCAGAATATCGGTGACCAGAACTAAGCTTGCCTCTCGCTTCCGCACCCCGCTGAACAAAATACTCGACGATCCTACCATATGAACAATTAACCAAAGCGGTGATTGGCAGATTCCTAGCACCCTTTAAAATTTTATTCACACATTCAGACAAATTGGTTGTCATGTGTCCAAATCGACAACCACCGACATCATGTCAATCCCAAAACCCAAGACCACGCATCTAAAGTTTCTCCTTCCACAACAGCAAAAGCAAGCAACAGTAAATGACTGTTTCCATCCTGTGATGTGGGAATCAACAACGTGCCACGATACTTACCATACAGAAATGTGTCATCAACCTGTATTATTGGTTTTCGGTGATTAAATGCATCACAATATTGTCTAAACGTCCAGAAAACACAATGAAACGTGCGATATTGGTTGTTCACACGGTTGCCCACCACATATAGGTTGGTCTCGATCTTGTAAAATGAATCTGGTGAAAACAACTGCATATGTTGTAACCATCTAGGTAGCATGACATATGATTCATCCCAATCTCCAAATACATTCACTATGGCCTTTTGTTTGGCTTTCCATGCTTTTTTGTAAGATAACTTGTACCCGTAAGTACTTAGAATTCTTTCGCGTATCAAAGCGATAGTCACCGATGGCGCTTCTCGGACCATACCTAGGAAGTCGATTTAAATATAAAGTTAGATTACACTTGGAATTAACAGTAAAAATAATTATCATACTAATAAGCATCGCACCTAGTATGCAGGAGCATACGAAGTTAGAATCCAGCTTTGTGTGGTCTTGCGACAGCATCCGATTCACACAATTATGTTGACCATCCCACTTTAGTGACTTTTTCGACAAGATAACCCTCAGCCTTCATGGGCATCCTGTCAAATGATTTGAGCACTGGACATAATACTTGGTTGATTTAGATTCAACAACTTTGAAATCTTGATGAACAATCATGGAATAATGTTCAACAGCCATTTGAACCGCCTGTTTAGTATCAAATCGCAAGCCAACATACAATTCCCGACCCACTTTCCACGATCCTAGAATATCTACTCCTTCAAATTCTATCTCCTGATGAGGATGTTCCCAGTTTATATAATTATAATGGGGGGATGAGTTGAAGAATGCATCATGTGATTGACCTATATAAGTGAGTAAAAATGAATAAATTGCCAATTAGAGTAAAAATAATAATATTTATACAAATAAAAATTAATAATAATGATGTCGGAATAAAATTATTAATTGTTCGAGGAAACCAACCAGCTTGATGCGGAACAAAACCACCAGGAGCCATCAATGAAATCGGAGCTGCAACAATTTTAGGTGACGCCAATGTGGACAAAACTATGTTGGAACCCTGTTCAATCTCCTCCTCGGTGTCCGATGAACCTGATGTTGGTATATCATCTTCATTTGACTCATCCTCCACCTCGCTCGCCCAATCTTCATCTTCGTCATCTTCATCATCTGCATTTGACCCAAGGTTTACCGACACATTTCACTGCTCGAAATTACTACCCAATGACGGCACAGGGAATGTGGAAGTGCCTGCAACATTAACATCAACGTATAACTCAAGTGTCGACATCCAGGGATTTTGGATTAAACCATTCAGCATGCACTCCACGTCTCGATCGTCAGCAATTTCAACAAGAATATATTTCGCCAGGTTGCCACATATCATATATCTTGTCACAATTTTTGAAACTGATTGATTTGGTTGCAGCCTCAACTTCGAGTGAATCTTTGCCCTCAAACGCTCGTACCGGATGCCATGTTTTATTTGCACAATTTCTTGGTCCCCTTTAAATGTAATTCCTTCTGGTCCATCGAAGAATCTCCCGTTCGAGTATACAAATACTGCAACTTGGCTCATGACGTCTGCCCTACAATAATATCAAATACATAAAAATAACCCATAAATTTACAATTTCTAATAATAACAATAATAAAAATACACAACAACAAATACAAATAGTGGTATTAATAATATTAGCGTCATATTTAATATTAAATATGTAAACTTAAAAATAACATTAATATAACAAAATAATATCACTATTAATAATAATATTACAAAATAAAATTAATTATCAATTACTAATAATAAATACCGATACTAATAAAAGTAATATTACTGTTATATTATAATAAAAAAAAAAACTTAATAATTAAATGAAAGTAACAAATAATATCACAAGAGGCAATAAAAAATCCCCTAATAACGAGTAGCAAATAATATCAGAAGAGGCATAAAAAAATAATAGCAATAACAATTTACACCAATAAATATTCATCAATTATTACAGTAGTAAAAAAAAATTTACCTTGTAAGAATTAAAAGAAAGTCACCTGCAGTTTTAAAGGAACACCGTTACAAAAAAAATTATACTATAAGTATATGGAGTAACAATGTCATTAATGATACCGTATTTATTTAAAACAACAAGAGGCAATAAAATAAATCCCTTAATAACGAGTAGGAAATAATATCACAAGAGACATAAAAATATAATAGCAATAACAATAACAATTTACACCAATAAATATTCATCAATTATTATAGTAGTAAAAAAAAATTTACCTTATAAGAATTAAAAGCAAGTCACCAGTAATTTTAAAGGAACATTGCTACAAAAAAAATATACTATAAGTATAGGGAATAACTATGACATTAATGATAAAGTATCTATTTCAAACAACAAGAGGCCATAAAAAGAATCTCGTAATAATGAGTAGCAATCCAACCCAACCCAATCACTCAAACCAACCAAGAACCCCTAGCACCGGCGGTCTCTCGGATCTGGATTGCCTCCAGCAGCAGTCCCTCCATCATCCCTCCAACCTCTCTATCTCTCTCTTAACTCCATTATCTCTCTTTATTATTTATCATTTTCTCTCTACATGATCCAAATCCTCCCCTTCTAATATTCTGTTGGAGTGGATGGAGGCAATCTAAATTACTGTCTCTCACTGCCAGTTCTTACTGATCGCTAGCTAGTGATGTCATGTGGTTGACCTGGGTCTTGAAGCTTAAAACTGTTGTCCCTTTTTTTAAGCATGACTTGAAAATGATCTTCATTTTTTGCACTCTATGTTAATTAATCGGTTTATGTACATGTTTCTATCTCAACGGTAGAAGGCTTGCCAGCACCAATTTTCTACTAGAATAATCTTTCAAAACTCTTTCCCCTATAAGCTATTTTTCACAGGTATACAAAGCACTTTCATCTCTTTTGAGAAATCCAGAGGATTTCAACATAGACCAAAACATTGTCTTGTCATGAGTTTATTTCTCTAAAAAAAATTAAAATATTTGGGTGAAGGGAGCCATAACAAGTTTTCCTTATTATAAAATTATAATAAACGAAATCCTTATACCACTCTACTTCTAATAATTTAAATTTTGATTTCCGTGAATTTTTTTTAATAGATAAATGATAGTAGTTAATAAGTCATGTTAGTGGGGGAGTTGACCCGATGACCTCTTTAACACTCCAAACCCTATGTCTCTCCCTCAAACCATCTTGACTACCTTATAACTCACTCAATTTATATATCAAAATAATACTTTGCATCTATATCATGATAATAAAAAAAATACACCTAAAATAATTTCCAGTGTCACCTATATTTCCTCATTTTCATTTTCACTGCCCTACTTGTAATTCTTGATAAGGTTATTATGACTTGCACTTTAACAGCCACCACAAGGATAAGGATTTGGATATAGAAACAAGAAATTGCAAATATTTTTGTATGTTATCTCTTGTTTTGGTACAAAAAAGAAAAGTAGAGCTAACGTGTGGGGACATAATCAGAGATGCATGGTAGCAAGAGGCGGCGCGTGGGGCAGGAAAGAACGCGCTTAAAGGAATAAACGAAGAACTGAACAAGTTACTGAATAATATTGAATGCTCAGTGAGGTCTCAGTGTGAATGCAGAGTTAGTACTCCGTACGGACACAATTATTAAAGGAAAAAATATCTATATTTTTTGACTTAAATATAAACAAAATCCAATCAACTAAATTCTATTTAATGTCAGTATTTCAAAGGTCAAGAAAATTGATAATCCAATTATTTCTCATTTTATTTTTTCAAGAGCATTACATACCCTCGAAATAATTAAAGAATAATTTAATAATTATAACTCATTTTTTTACATAAATCAAAATAATTAAATCAAATTAACTAACTTCTTTAACAAGTACATAAAATTAATTAATTTTATTTATAGTTAAATTCAGAGATAGTCCCATCTTGGCTTCCATGTTTTGGACGTTGGCTGCATTAACGGATTGGAAATGATAAATTTTTTGGTGGACTTTAACTGTTTTGGTGGATGATTGGACATGATATATTCATATTCATATTCACGCCTGAAGTATATATATATATACCCAACAATGATTAACTTAGTGGATTAAATTATAATCTTAAGCAGGTCTTATCTGCAGTAATTAATCCTGCCAGGAATTGAAATTCTGAAAGGGTCATGGTACCATCCCTCGGGCATATGAACACAGAGAGCTGTAGTTGGTTAAAGGTTGCTTCTGTGAGTCCTTAACAAAGTTTGAAGATTTTTTTAAAAAAAAAAATGAAATTTGTGTGCTGTAAATGCTGGAGAGTTTCACAGCATTTTCCATCCAGAAATCATTCTTTTGAAGAGAATTTTGATTATCTAACCATTTATCATTAATATTGAGGTTAGTTTTACAGTAATTGGTGTAAGAATATTTTGGTTAAATAAGGAAAAAAAACAAATGCAGTCCGCAGGGAGACAGAGAGAATTAATGCATGCATAATTGCGTTTATAGGATTAGGCATGATGAAGTTGACCGCCTCCCATACTATTGCTATGCCAGCTAGCTTAGATTAGATTCGCAGAACGCAACATCAACATCAACATCCCATTTTGGCCTCTAGCACCTCTTTGATTCTTCTGTTGACTCTGCTGCTTTGTTAGCCTGTTTTGTTTACGCGCTATTTGCAAATTGTATTTTTTCACTTGACTAAATTAATAATAATTATTGTGCTCTGTCATTTTTAGAAGTCTTAATGGTAGTAGTTATTTAGCGTTAATGCGCCTAACGGATTCATTTATATATACTAGTACTGGTATATCAGTATAATAAGTTAACAGTGATGTTAACTAGTGTTAAGAAATCAAGAAGATTAAGTTTTTATTGAAAAATAAAGTATTTTACATTTTTAAATATTAAATACATCAATTGGTTGTGACAACATTTTTTTTTAATTCTTTAAAAAATATCTTAAAAACACTCATTAGGATTCTCTATAAGTTAAAGTTGTTCTTACATTTATAAACATTTTTATAATTAAGCTTTGCTATCAAATGATGAAGACCATATGAATTTAAAATGAACCAATAAAATATTATTGAGGGAAATCATGGGGGATCCAAATTCAAATGAGAAAATGATATCACCTTAATATTGTGATGTTGTTTTTTTTCCCCCTCAGATTGGGAGTATTCCCCGTTGGAAGCAGGGACTGATCTCTCACGAGGGAGTAAAAGGTACCCGAAGCCTCTCAATAGAAATTCACTCCATACGCAAGAACTGATATTCGAATCCCAGCGACTTGGTTAAGGAACACACTTCCATCACCACTTGTGTCAACCTCCGTTGATATATTGTGTTGTTTTTGTTTTTTATTGGATAAGTTTTTTTTTTTTTGCAAAATTAACTCTTTGATTGAAAAATCCTATCATACAAATCATGTATATAAAAATTTTCATTAATCTGAAATTATTTGGTATTTCATTAATATAAGATTAACGTATAATGTATACTTTTGAAATATATAAAAAATAATTTAATTATGTATAGTTCATTTTTAATTTTAATTTTTTTTTATTTTTAATAATCTATATTTAATTACATTTGTCCAAATTCTAAAAAACATATGCAATGTACAATTAATTGCTAAGGATAAATTTAAGTACGATTCTGAAAGTGCTTGTGATGTTGTTTATCAATTAGAATCGGACGTGTGCAACAACCGTTACACATATTATATTTTTATAGATGAATTGTTAATTAGATATATTTTATTCTTATTAAAAAATAGAGCCACAAATACTTTTAAAAAATTTACCTTAGTTTTATCCAATTGCTAATTATAGTTATAAAGAAACAAGTTACAAAAGCAAGAAACTAAGGAAATGCTAGGATTCCAAGAGATCCTGAACGATAATCAGGGAGCTGGCATTGGAAGAAAGCTACCCAGTGATTGGGAGCTAAGATTGAAGAAAAAAAACATGAAAAGCAAAATAAAGAGACTATACAGGAATTTTGATATTTACATTTTCAACTCAATAGACAATGAGTGCTACTAGTACTTACCTCATCCACTCCTAAAATCTTCTTTTGCATATTCATAAACAGAAATAACATCAATATATAAAACTATACATCATTTTCCTATAAAAAAAAATTGAATAAGAGGGAATTCAAGAAAAACTATATAAAAGAATAATTCAATTGCAATGAAAAATTAGTATATGTTATAAACAATTTGATTTAGTGGATGACTATATGATATTGTCTCGTATCCTATCTTATCTTCTCTTATAGGAAACTAACTAGATTAGGAGTCTACTATTATTCTATAAATAGTAGTAGTCATATTGTATTTGTGTGACTTGATCATAATATATCAATGACAAATATGACGGCTAGTTCCCGAAGAACTAGACCTTGAATCCTAGTTCCTGAAGAACTAGCATTTGAATCCATCTCTCTATTCTCCTCATCTCTCTATTCTTCTTTCATTTTTAATACGTTATCAGCAAGATCAAGTCTCTAATAATATAGCAATCTTTCTTTGTGCTTCTTTTCAAGATCATGTAGATCTATGAAATAATTTGCTAATTTTCAAATCCCGTAGATCTATGAAATAGTTTGCTACTTTTCAGATCCTGCAGATCTATGAAATAGGTTTCTACTTTTCAGATCCCGTAGATCTATGAAATAGTTGAAAATGTTCCCTGATATTTGAATGCACTAATTTTCAGATCCTGTAGATCTACAAATAAGTCTCTAATACTTATTTTCAAGGTGAGGTTATGTATACATGTTTTACGACTGGTATAGTTTCACGTATGTCTGCTTATTATAGTTTCATGTTTTTCAATGTGAGCTTTGTACAATATGAAAGAAAAGCATCCCAGAACAATAATATGAAAAGTATTGTTCTATTTTTGTTACTAGATTCCTATTTTTTTTATATTCTCTTTTGGCTATATTTTATGATCTCTCAGTATGTGATATATAAAATATGAAATTATATCGTTCATGAGCCATCTAGATGTCTTTACGATGTGAAATCTCACAAAGCATCCCTAAAGAATTGCACAAAGCCAATGATATGAATTCATCGCTTTTGATAAGTTCTGGAAGAATCTATTATTCAAGCATCCCTGAAGGATTGCACAAAACCAATAATTTTTCTTGGTAATTGTTCATATGAAGATTTGTGGTATAGTTCCTGAAGAGCTAGACCTTTGAACCATGATTGAAATTTAAAGGGTCATTTGATCTTGGTATATTTTAAAACACGTTCTAATGTAAACCAGAAGTTTGCTATCCACCTGAAAATCAAAGTTAATTATATTGTTGTAAACCAGAAGTTTACTAATCTAAATAATTTTATTATTTGACATATGATCAATTACGTGTTTGAAACACGTGCTAATGTAAACCAGAAGTTTGCTATGCACCTGAAAATCAAAGTTAATTATATTGTTGTAAACCATAAGTTTACTAATCTAAATAATTTTATTATTTGGCATATGCTCAATTAGGTGATTGAAACATGTGCTAATGCAAACCAGAAGCTTACTATGCACTTGAAAATCAATGTTAATTATATTTTTGTAAACCATAAGTTTACTAATCTAAATAATTTTATTATTTGACATACGGTCAATTACACGATTGAAACACTTGCTAATATAAACCAGAAGTTTGCTATGCACCTGAAAATCAAAGTTAATTATATTGTTGTAAACTAGAAGTTTACTAGTGTAAATAAATTTTTTTTATTTGACATATGGCCAATTACGCCATCCAAAGTCAATATTGATGACTCATATTAATGTCATTAAAGGATCTGAAGATTCTTCAATATAATGAGTTTTCATATGCTATGCATTTTGAATGCAAAAGGATTAAGACTGGAAGCCAGATGATCATATGTTTGATTACTTTCAATTTGCAACCAGATGTTTGCAAAAGTAATTAAATGTTTTGAAAGATCACATATTATGGTTCCTAAATGGAACATAGTTTTTTGATGTGTTGTATTCTAGTAGATCTCGAAGAAATCTACCAAGTTTCAAAGGTATACATGATAAAAGGGTATTGTATTGAAACCAAAAAAAAATATGATGGAGATTCAAAATATCTCTTTATTACTAATTCAAATTTTGTACCAGAAGTACATGTTATAGAAATTTTCAAGTTTCTTATTTGGATTATATTTTACAAAAGTGATGATGAATGAGTGAAATTATATGCACCGGAAGTGCTTACCATCTTTTGTACTTTGGCATGATTGACTTTGTTATCTAAGTTCAATCGTCATAGACCCAGAAGGTCACTAAGTCACATGTACCAATCGCAACTATTTTTGCATGGTTAATTGTCCCAGAAGGAAAACCTGTGAGTATGGTACATAACTCATGGATTTACAGCACGCTAGAATCATTGTAAACATATTGGTACAAAGAATATCGTTCCTTAAACGAAAATAAAATTTCAATGTGATGCTCTAAAAGAGGCCAATGAGACCCTAGAAGAGATCAAAAGTTATATAGATCAACAACCCCATATTTCAAGAGAAGTAACCCCAGAAGTGGTTCTAGTACCGGTAAATTATGTGATCTCATTAAAATATGGAAATTTGGGGGAAGATATATTGTTGATAATATATTTGCATATGCAATAGCAATTGCTTCTGAAATTATTAATGACGATGAGCTTGAAGCTCAAATTACAGAAAATGTCGACATTAAATTAATTTGCCAAAATTGAAAGGAACAATATAAGCTGAGCTATGGTTGTTAGCCAAACTAGAGCATTTGGACCAGTAGTCCAGACACCTGAAGTTATCAATTATAGTTATGAATGCAATCACTTTAAATTGTTGATTAGTTTGGCGGTCCCTAAAGGACTTGACACATGCTTTATATATAGATGTAATGACAACTTACTTTTATAGCTCATTAGATAATGACATATATATGAAAATCCCTGAAGGTCTTAAGATGCCTGAAACATGTAATTTAAGACATCGACTAATGTACTATGTTAAATTGCAAAAATCATTGTATGTATTAAAGCAATAAGGACGAATGTGATACACTCATTTGAGTGACTATTTATTGAAAATCATGTATGAGAATAATCATATTTGTCCTTGTGTTTTCATCAAGAAAACAAATTCTGGGTTTGCAATAGTTGTTGTTTATGTTGATGACTTAAACATAATAGGGACTCCAGAAGAGATCCCAAAGACTGCAAAGTACTTACAAAACGAGTTCCAAACGAAGGATCTTGGAAAAACAAAATTTTGTCTTGAATTCCCGGTTGAACATTTTGCTAGTGGAATACTTATTCGTCAATCTTCTTATATAGAAAATATTTTGAAACAATATACATGGATAAGGCATATCCACTAATCACTCCAATGGTCGTTCGTTCACTTGATGTGAAAAAGGACCCTTTTTCGTCCAAGAGAAGATGATGAAGAAATTATTGGTCCTGAAGTACCATATCTTAGTGCTATTGGAACACTTTTGTATCTTGCAAATAGCACAAGACCGGATATAACATTTGTAGTGAACTTATTAGCAAGATTCAGTTCATCACCAACCCGAAGACATTGGGCTGGAGTCAAACATGTTCTTCGTTATCTCTGTGGTACATCTGATATAGGTTTGTTTTACCTAAATGGAGTAAAGTTAGAGTTGGTAGGGTATGCTGATGCTGGATATTTTTCGGACCCTCACAAAGACCAGTCCCAAACAGGTTATGTTTTCACATGTGGAAAAACTGCTATCTCATGGCGACCAGTGAAGCAAACTGTAACACCCTGTTTTTCGTATGCTTCTTTGTCAGTAAATGCATGTTTTAATGTGTTTATTTTTGATAAAATCCAAAGGATGATTTTATTTAAAATAAAATCATTTTCTCGTGTTGTTTTATCGTATGAAGTCACAGTAAAAATTTTGGTCGAAAATTCAGACGAAAACCGATCTGGGTTCTCACTGCCAGTACAAGTTTACTGAGCTAGAGACCAAATTTTAATTCGTGAACGAGACAGTTAGTGTTTTTATGATGTTTTGTGTGGGTTTGGAGTTTTTCAAAAAATCTTGTTCGAGGCCAAATCTTAGGGATTTCCCGGGCGAAATCGTTGGGAAATACGATCTGGGAAGTCATCTGTTATGTAATGGAGCAGAGCATCAAGAGGATGAAGTGACATGAAGTGACTTGATGTGAAGGTTATGACACACCTCAAAAGGTGAATCATGACTTTTTTTCAAAAATATCACTTTTTCACCTTTCTCTCTCCAATCACATCACATTAACTCCTTATCCTCTCTACAAGCAACCCACCTTCTTTCTTCTCTTCTTTCTTCCTCTCCCAAAACCTACCCTCTCCTCTCACTCTCTATAAACACTCTTCATTTCCACACTTCATCACTTTCCTCCATTTCTCACATTTACACTTTACTACATTTCTTCTTCTCCTTCTCTCTTACAAAGTTTATATTTTTATCAAGCTTTTCTCTTAGAGTTCTTCATCAAAGTTGTTCATATTGTGTTAAGGGTAATACTTCTATGTAGTTCTTTTTCAAAGTTTCATCTTTTATTTGAAAGTTTTCTTCATATGTCCTTTATGTGCTTTTAACTTCTGAAACTTCTCGAAAATTGTAGAAAACTCCTTTTGAGTTGAAACCACTTTCTATATTCTTGTATTTACTCAAACTATCACATACTAAAAGGTTGTGTAAAACAAAGTTTCCTAACCCCTTCTTCCTAAGGAGGCCGAAACCATGTATATGGTTTAGGTGAATCTTGTTTCAACTTTTACATGTATGAGTTTGTATTTGAGTTTCATTTCCAAGATGATCATGGACCAAGGCTCCCTTATGTTAAAGGATGCTATGTCTAAGTGATTGTAAAGTTCAAATATTTTTACCCTATTTTTATGTAAAGACCAAAACCAATGAGTTTTAAGGCAATGGTGTTTAAGTTTTGTTTTCCAAAATGATCATGGATTAAGACTCCTTGATATAGAAGGATGCTAATTCCAAGAGATTGGAAAGTTTGAAGATTTCTAACCCCTATTTCTTGAAAAGGCCGAAACCTTAAATGGTTATGGCAAAGATGTTGAGTTTTGTTTTCCAAAGTGATCATGGACTAAAAAGCTCCTTATGTTAAAGGATGCTATGTCTAAGTGATTGGAAAGTTTAAAATATTTTCCTGCTTTATTTTCCTATGATGGCTGAATGTAATATTTGACCTAGGATGTGTTATTTTATTTTGTTTTCCAAGATGATTATGGATTAAAGCTCCTTCATGTTAAAGGATGCTATGTCCAAAAGATTGGATGATTTAAAGATCTCTAACCTCACAAACTTGTTAAGGCCGAACCTAAGAGTTCATGGTCTAACACATTTGATTTTTCCATTTTTCGAAATGATCATGGTTTCAAGCTCCTTACTATGTATGGATGCTAACCTAAAGAGATTGGAAAGTTTAGAAATTCCTAGCCTATTTACCCATGCTTGGCCGAAACCCTAAGTCAAGTACTTAGTGGGATTTTTAATTCAACTTTGTTAAAAGATTGTTGTTTATGAACTTCTAGCACTTAAGGATCATAAATTCAAGAGTCGCATAAATTTCGGAAACCCCTAATCCTAGTTTATTGTATGAACCGAACCTATACCTTGTGGTTAGTGTTCTCGAGTTGATTTTTTTAACTCATGATTTTATGTTGATAACCTTAGACTTCCATCACCGGAGAAGCGAGGACGGTCATGAACCTTCTTTTCAAATCCAAAACTCTTAACTCCGACGTGAGGTAAGAGGGGATTTCCTAAAGATATTCAATAACTGTATGCATGTGTGTATGTGTTTAACTGGATATTTATATGTTGATTGAGCTTACTTGGTTATCTAATGTACTTGAACTGTTATGCTATTATCTGATGTTGAATTGTGCTTGTTCTAAATGTTGTAATGCATATCTGTGATGAACTGCTTTTAACTGTGATATTAGCATTGAACTGAGAACATGTACTGCGGTTGATTGAAAGTTTGCTAAGCCAGACTTGTGTCTGTGCTCAACTGTTATAAGGATTAAAAACCTTAATAAGCTTTGAAGATGAAGGGATTGGTGTTCTTTTCCAAAAGCTCATAACTTAAAGTACTGGTTTTAAATGTTGAAATGGTTTTGGTGAATTATTGCTATACAAGAGAAAAATCATTTTCGAACTATGTGTCTTCAAGTGAAAAGTTTCAAGATTATTTGGCAATATCCTATTGGGGATTTTCAAAGATGCTTTATAAAAGATTTTCAAAGAAAAGGTTTTCTCCTAAATGTTTTAGAAACTTTCCGATAGCCTGGATAGGTTATCGAGGATTCGGTTTTGAATTTGATTTTCACTGAACGAAAAATAAGTACTTAAGAAAGAGAACCTAGTATGCAAGACGTCGCCTTTAGTATTCAGTTATACGCACGTGATCTTGGATCGGTGTTAATTCGGGGCCATGAGTCCTATTCATAAAATTCCGGACAGAGAGTCCAATTCTCGAAATCGAGGACAGTGCGTTCTGATTTCGTTGTTGTGGGCTATTGTCCTTATCATGTTAAGTTCAAAACATGAATAAAAGCATAAGTGATTTATATGACCTCAAACCTTGACTGCGGCATCGGTCTCGGGCGTTGTGATTGAGCATTCGGACTGTGTGTCCTATGTTGTTGAGTTTTCAAGTGATGGGGAAATGATGATTAAGTCGTTAGCTTTGAGCTGCGACATCGAAAAAGAATGAACACAAAGAAAACATTTTGAATAAAATATTTTGTCATGTGCATTTCCCAAGCAGACGTGCTTTCTTACATATCAGATACAAGGTGGTATCTGGGAGTCAGTCCATGTGACAGGTTCAGAGGCACATGTGACGTTGCTCGTCCTGAGACCTTAAATGCATGAGGGTATGGAGGCAACTTTCCGGTGGGCTAGAGATTGACCAACTCTAATTCTTCTCCGGTGGAAAATGGTGTTGATATCTCATGAGATTAAGCTAGAGCCTGATATTGAAGTGCCATGCATATTTTCAAAGCTTGACTGTGCGGGTTTGAGACCCTTTGATATAACACTGTTATGTTATGTATATGCATGATTTAACTGCTTATATGATTATGTGATGTATGTATCATGTATATGTTTGTTGTGGGATATATCTTATGACGGTATCTCACTCTTGCACATCTGTATGTTCTGTTCTTTCCTTCTTGTATCGGGTATGCACGTTCTTTTAGATGGATCCGAACGTTCCCTTGGCACAGTCGAGCTCGGGGAGCGAAGTGTTTGATCATGCTGGGACGGCAGGGAACTGAACTATACATGAAGGTGCGACGACCGCGACGTATCGAGGACCGGTCACGACTACAGAGACGAATGCTAATGGAGTGCCCGTACAAAGGATTCATACCGTCGAGACGAGGACTGTGGCACTTCCACCTCCATGGTGCTACCTTTATACGCTACAAGTCACCGGTCTCCTTCATGAGCATTTTGATCCAGTTGAACAGCTTGCGGAGGATCCCGAAGAGGATCCCGAGGAAGAGCCTCTTGAGCTGATAGAGGTCGAGGACGAGGAGGAGGAGGAGCCAGAGTACCATCCACTGGATCCCAGAGATGACGACATCCCTATCGACGATGGCGGTGACGTTATCGATCCGGCATCTGATATCTCGTCTGGGGGTAGCAAATGTGGTCACTCTGCATGCATGAGGCATTGGTAGATCATTCGTCGGCTTTTGGGGTTGTCCCGATAGTCCCTAGGCTTTTAGAGCCATCTTTTGAGTCTTGTACCTAGTTTCTTATCCCCGGTTTGATGTTTCTTTTTTTTACCTGTTTCTTCAGTAGCTGTTTTAGTGTATGTTGGCCAGTTCGACAAGGCCTGTTTTGTAATCAAACCTAAGATCCCAAGTGGGACAGTTATATTTATATGTATGATGTTTATTTTCATGTTCTAAGTGTTCATCACATTTTCTTAACTTCTTTTAACAAAAAAAAAAAAAATTGAGTACCATTTTTCAGTAACCTTATATAAAAGGTTATTTTTTTGAAAGCGACCAGCGTTTAAATAAGTTTGCTTTCCACAACGGGTAACCATGTGATGCCGGGTTTTAGGGTGTCACACAAACAATCACAGTTGCATCATCAAATCATTCAGAAATATTGGCAATTCATGAAGCAAGTCATGAGTGCATATGGCTAAGAACTATGACTCAATACATCAGAAGCGTATGTGGATTGATGAAAGAAAAAGACAAGCCAACAACATTGCATGAAGATAATGAAGCATGTATTTCACCAAAATTCTTTTATAGTCATGAACTCCAAGAGAAATGTGACATTGATGTTTGCAAAATTCGTTCAAGTGATAACCGAGCAGATCGATTTATTCACAAAGGCATTGTCAATTTCAGTTTTCAAGAAACATGTTCATAACATTGGAATGCGTCAACTAAGGGATTTTTCATAATTGATGTATTTTTTAGGGGAAGTAAGTCATTATGTATATTGTACTCTTTTTCCTTCGCTAAGTTTTTATCCCATTGGGTTTTTCTTAACAAGGTTTTAACGAGGCAGTATTCATAAGGTATAGTCATCCAAGTGGAAGTGTTATAAACAATTTGATTTAGTGGATGACTATAGATATTATCTCTTATCCTATCTTATCGTCTCTTATAGGAAACTAACTAGGATTAGGAGTCTACTATTGTTCTATAAATAATAGTAGTCATATTGTATTTGTGTGACTTGATCATGATATATCAATGACAAATATAACGGCTAGAGTTCCCGAAGAACTAGACCTTGAATCCTAGTTCCTGAAGAACTAGCATTTGAATCCATCTCTCTATTCTCCTCATCTCTCTATTCTTCTTTTATTTTTAACAGTATAAAGTTTTTTTTATATTGTCAATTAATAATAAATTATTATATTATTAAAAATATATTAGTTTTATAATAGGATTTAATTGGTATGCACTGTCAGTGTAAAGATTTTTTACAGTCAACCAATCAAAAATTGCCACATAAGTTAAAATATTTGACTCTTATCCTAACTACTTTAAAAGTCACTCATAACATGATTTTCTATTGGTTGATAGTGTAAAAAACTTTATACTGACAGTATATACTATCTTAAAATGTACATATATGATGATGTATGATTATATTAATAATGCATCAAAATTAAATTTATAAAAAATCATAAGAAAAATAATAAGCGGAATATACTACCACTCAAAAAGAAATGGGCTAGAATATATTACTACTCATATAGAAGTGGGCTAGACTCATTTCTTTCGCCCAACAGGAGACGGCTGGACTAAGGACGGGCCTCCCACTTGTACATCCACCAAGGCCGAGAGGAACTGGTCAAATTCCAATAATAACAAGAGATAGATGACATATACAATATGGAAATGGATACAGTGCGGTCGCTTTGTGAATGTAGGGAGATCTTGACCATTAATTAAATTTTGTATAGGATAAATATATTAAAGTGAAAATGGATATATGAAATTTTGACCATAGATTAAGGTGAATGCTTGAATGGGTGAATTTTGTGAATGCAAGAGATCCGGTTCCATAGAATATCGATGGAACGATTGTGATGTATATGGATAGTGTGTTACCAGGAATAAGCAGGCCAAGAATTGGACACTTTAATTTCGGAAGGAATCTCTCGCTCACTTGAAGCTCGGAGCTTGGGGGACTAATATAATGTGTTACAAGAATAAATAGGGCGGGAATTGGGCCAAACAAAGCCCAGTTCACAGGAAAGACCCGAAAAGTATGATGTCTGAGTCAGAATTATGGGACCCGACTGAAGTACTGGCCGAGAGAACTAATTGGAGAGGTTACTTGGAAGTAGGGATGATGGGAGCCAAGATAACGTGATAAGAGCAGTTACCTTAGTTAGTGGGGAGAAAACCTTGAGTGGTTAGATTTCAAACTATTGTACTATATGCAGGGGGGAAGGGGAGGATAAGTTATTTTTCTGTAATCGATAACTCTGCTAATTCAAAGTGACTATCAATACACCGAGTTCCTTTGAATTAAGAGTGTATTAAAAAATTAACGATATTGTTTCTTGTTGATTCTATCCCTTAGTGCCAGAATTTGCAAGAACATGTAGGAATATCTTGTACTTCTTTTAATATTATTTTATTTATATATAAAAAAAAGATATATTGTTTTGGATGATTAATGTGGAATAGCTAGTCTGAAGGGAAAGAGGATAAAAACCAACACCCGATTGGATATATAGATGAAATATGCATTAAACAAATTTTGGTCAAATTAATTACTGTAAGCTTAGTTCGATCCCCATAAGCAAAAATTAACTGAGGAAAACAAGCTAAATTGGATATTTAAACTGAAACTCTGCAGGTAGTTTTGGCAGGAAGTAGAGATAGAAGATTTTTCTTGATTGGCGAACCGAAGGCAAAAAAACACTTGACTTAATATAGCCAAATTAAATAAGAATATTTATATAGTTTTAGAAAAATACATGCAAAAGGAAATTAGAATCTTGAAAAAAATATGGAAGCCATGCTCTCAATCAAGGTGACTGCACTGGCATGCATGCTTAATAATTATTGTTTTGACACGGCCATGCATACAAGTAGAATCTTGATTAATTAATTAATTAATTAATTAATATCTCGAGAGTTGTGCATATAAGAGTTGATTCCAAGTGTCAGGAACCCCAGAAAGACACCAATGACTGCAATCCATGCCAAGATGCCTTCCTCGTACTGTACCATATCCATAAGTAGATGGGTGTGCATCTTTTCTCAGCTGTGATAGGTTTGTTATATTCAGCAAATGTGGTTTAATTTGTTCATTATCTCACAGTTTCGGTGAAGCCACCAGTTCCATGAATTGAACACCAAGACGTCACTCTCTCGCCATATTTTACCATCATCATCAGCAATGGAGTTCTCAGTCTCAAAACGCGCCCATACGAGGTCTCAGCAATCTCCACGAGCATTGCATTTCGTGCAAGTATCACTGAAACGTTTTGATTCTACATGCACCAGAGCATAAAACTCTATCATCCTTCTTAGTTAAAAATATTTGATTCTTTTGAAAGATATTTTATAATTAATTGATAGTGTAAACTAACAATTTATCAAAATTAAACACAAATTTTTAAGTCTTTGTGTTTTTACAATTGTGATTGATTGAGAGTCATTGATAATATGTATGTTCGTATCTGAAATCAATATCCTTATTAATCTTTCTTGTTTAAACACAACCGGTCACAAATTATACATTATTAATATAAAGAGTTTTTACAGTTTATACTATATTTTTAATGATGTGATAATATATAATTGTAAAAACTCTTTACATTAATAGTGTATCAATTAAATCCATAAAACACACTTGAATACAATTATATATATACATATATATATATATATATATATATATTTAAGTTACTATGATAATTTTATCTTTTACTAATAATTATAAAGAGGTTTATTAATTTTTTTCTTTCTTTTTAATTTATTTATTTATTCGTTAACTTAATTAATAGTACTACATTTGTTATATAATAATATTACTTACCCACATCATTTGTATTAATATAATATTAACTTAACGAAAAAAAGGTAGTAGAAATATATAAAATAAAGTCTATAAAAGTTAATGATAATATAAAAAAAATAACATAATGATTTTTAATATATATATATATATATATATATATATATTAAAAATCATTATGTTATTTTTTTATATTATCAATATATATATATATATAAATTATTTCAATCAGTTCGATCATGGTTGATAATTGATATAAAGCATCCCTTTCACTAGTTCATGTTTGATTTTGAAATTAGTTTTATGTTCAATTTTTTAAAGATAAAATTATTTTCAAATAGAAATGAAGATTTTTGTTGGAGAAAAGAAATCATCCTTTGATTAGTAATCGTTTGTCATAGCCTCATAGGGATATCCAAGACGTCAAATTCAAGAGCAAAGAGAAAGAGAAAAGAGGCAAGTGAGCATGTAGAGACACCTTGATCTCTGCCAATGATGTATGGGGCACGAGGAGTACGTGAATGAAGCATACATGTTAATGACTGCCACTGATTTAGGCTTATTGAGTCCCCAACAAATAAATTTTTTTTTATAAGCAAAAGTTATATTTACATGCAGGACTCAGAACCCATATTCAAAGTAATATACTTACAAAAAGGTATAAACAAAGCTAATTTATCAATCAAAGCAATCACTAAGACACCTATGCAACCATTTAGTATATATGCACAAGGAGCAAAGTTATAACAATTGGTTGAGAATTAACCATGTCCACCGAGGACCCAATACCAGGCCACATAATCCGATTCATCCTCTATTAATCATGCAGATGACTCTTCTATAGTCAAAAGTATAACCACTAACCACAAATAGCATCCAGTAAATCCAATGGCCAAGGGATGAGAGTTAAAAACCATTAGCACTTCCTGACTTTGAACCACATCACGAATCTGAGGAGCCATAAAGAATATTAGGAAGAAACCAAATTATCAAGTAACAACCAATGCAAGCTGTGCAAAATTCCAAAAAGTTCATCAGCCGAGAGTAAGCATTAACATCCATCCTAGAGCATCTTCAAATCAAAAGGATTAAGAAACCAATAGTACCAAATAGGAGCAGATGGACAAGTGTCTATGGATTTAAACCAGCCGAAAATAACACAGACCGCCAACTTATAACATCTTCCAAACACCTTCTAGAATCAGAAAATATAATAACCTGTCAATGTAAGAAGTAGCACCATCTTGAATGTGAGAAAGGAGTTGTAGATTTTGTTAAATAAACCAAGGAGCCTCATCATCAAAACATAAATAAAAAAATCCTGAGAGCCCTTCCAGATGAATCAGAGCCTTCTCCCACATCAATAACCCCTCTAAAAGGAGCAGCAGAAAAAAGTCTCCAAAGAACAAAAAAAATGGGCAAGCAGGGAAACAAAAAGGCCAAAGAGGACAAGCCTGGTTAGTCTCCCACTCCACAAAAAACCAAAGGAACACTATAAAACAGAAAAGGAAACTCTCCTCACAGCAAAACTCACGAAAGAAGAAAGAACACTCAGAAGAAGAAAAACACCACAGGAAAGGTACCACATAAGAGAAAATAATGCACTCAAAAAAATCTCACCTTCACCAAAACAACTCAATTCTCTCCCTCACTGAAGAGGAACCTCACAAAGATTTAGAAGAAATGCTCCAAAACCGTTAAAGGACAACTTCACTCAAGAACAAATATACATATTTTCACTCAAGAACAAACACTCAAGAAACACTTCACAGGAATCACTCAGGTGAAACACTCTAGATTCTCCATATAAACATAATAAGTATTATGCCCATCCAGTTGAGAAACACCTGCAAAACAGAAAGACTTTTCCTTTGTTTTTTTTAAAACCAAAGTCAGAAGCAAGAACATAAAAAGCACTCCCTCCCTATTTATGTCACACCAAAGATTCACTCTCTCATCCCACAAGGCCACACAAAAGATACTCTCACATTGAACACCTGGCTACAACTTCAAGTGGCTTTGCTAGCTTGTTTCATACGTTCCAAAGGGCAAGAGCACCAATCAGAAAAAGAAAAGGATCCTCCACATTTTATTTTCACCCAATGCCATGATCTTAGTTTGATGAGATCAAGTAAGTTCAGAACGTCCACTCTTTCTTGGTTACAGATCACATTGTTCCTGCGCCACCAGATAGACCAAATCGATGTGAACCAAGCAACCATCCATACTCTCTTCATTTTTTTCTTTCTCGCCAGGTTACAGTGATGTCTAAAATGTTGCTTTGCTTCCTGAAGAAGAATCACTTGAAAACCCAGCCACGAGTAAACCATTCTCCAAGCTTGAGAGGCATTCCGGCAAGTGAAGAAAAGATGTGCAACAGTTTCTTGTGATTGGAGACAGAAGGGATAAAGTTGTATTTCCACAAAAATATTTCTTCTTGTCAGGTTGTTTCTAGTTGGGATCCTGTCAAGTATCATCTGCCACGCAAACACCAAAACCTTATGAGGCACCTTGGCTAACCATAATCTTTTAAAAAATTGTTGACTTGTGATAGCTGAATGGTCTAAAGGCTCTGGTCTGCAGCATTTTGAATGCAGATTTTGAGGAAAAAAAATCCCTGTTGGGTCAGCAGGCCACACCCGTTGATCCTTCCTTCCTATATTCTCTCCAGAGAAATTAATTTGTTCAAGTAATTCCAGCATGAGGTTTTCTTCCCAAACAAACAGAGTCCTCCTCCAGTTGAAGTCATTAAGGTGTCTCTCCAAGCAATCCTTTGCACTAAACCTGTGCATTCATTAAAAATATATCATATCCTCCATCAATATTAAAATTAGAAAGAAAGAAATTAAAAAATAAAGGATATTTTCCTTGGGAGGTCGCATGAAAAAGGTTTCCATCTATATTTTAGATAGAGGTGGTCCGGGCGACCATTGTTTTGACAGTTGAATGGTATCTCTATAAATGGACACTGGCTTGAGTCATAAAGAGGATATGAAGTGTGAACTGCCGTACACCCATCTTCCACGGTACATGTCACATGCCTTCACATTATGCGTATCTCCTTTTACCTGCCCAACAGCTTCCAGAAGTAGCACCAACAATAATGCGATACCCATTTGTGTCCTCTTTGATAAGAATAACATATATAAAATAAACACATACAGCCGCGTGCCACTATTAGATGCAGTGGTTTAGGGTATTTTTTGATCTGGAATTATTCATTTACATCATTTTTCTTATCTTTTATTTAAATAAGTGGTTTTTCTGCATAGATCTGATTTTTTTCTCGTGTTTTTCGTCGTCTGTATGCGGCGGTATTGTTGTTCGTCATCTTGGTGAGGCGTTGTGCGGTGCTCGTTTGGTTCAGATTGACAGATCTGCTTCGATCCATCACAGATTTGATCAAGAATTGGGCATCATGATACAGATCCGAAGACACGGGTATTCCGGTGACTTTGATTTTGTCACTTTTATAGGCATCTTGATTTTGTCGTGTTATGCTATTAACCTGGTGCTGTGAGTTTGTTCGTAGATTCTACCTTTTCAGTTTTTAACAATGTTGGATTTGTGTTGTTTTCGATATCAGATATGCTAAACTGACACACAAATTCGGACACTTACGGATACACCGTATATGCTAGTGGCAAATTCGTGATTATGCTAGTGGCAAATTCGTGATTTTGAGGAACAGAGGAAAAGGTGTTTTCCCTCCAATGTTCCCTCCTTCTTGTGCTCTTCTCACTGCCTCGACGTCATTTCTTCTGCTTCGCTCTTTCTTCTCACTCGTGTACGCTCTTTCTTCTTGTCTCTGTCTTCTTCACTACCTCGATACTCTGTCTTCTTCACCCGTTCTTCTCTGCCTCGACCCTCTTTCTTCTTCACTGTGTCTTCTCACTGCATCGACGCCAAGTCTTGTTCACCCGTTCGTCTCTGCCTCGGCGCTCTGTCTTCAACTCTTTCTTCTCACTGCCGCGACGCTCTGTTCCCGAATGACACCACCACCCACTAGCAAAGCCCAGTGACAGCCATAGCGGAAACGTCGCCACCCACCACTCATCGACGGCGAACCCCACCACAAGAACAGGTGAGGAAAAACCCTCCTTTCTTCCTTCCCTGTTTCTGTTGATCTCTCTATTCTCCCTAGGCTTTATTTGCTATTCACGTTGTTTCTTTCATGGCTTTATCGCTTGAGGTCGTTGTCAACATTGTTGTGGCAAGTAATGGGTGAACGTTAGAAACCTCTGTTTTTTCTACGATGGAATGATGTTATGATTTGTACTGTTTGGTAGTGTGACAGTGTAAAATGAACTTTTTGGTTGAATGTACTTGGCTTGTTCATGAAAGAAGGACTGAGGATGCAATGATGGTTTTTATAATCCTGGTAAATTGATCTTATAGCAATGTGCATCTCAAGTTGGTTGGAGGAGGATACTGTGTAATTGAAAGTATGCTTGGAAAGCAGTGAAAGGTGGTTGTTTTCGCTGGTGTGAAAGATTTTCCAAGTTTGGTGGTTCATGTTTTACTGTACTAGTTTATAGTTCCAGCATTTGTGCTTTATAGTTATAATGATGAAGCTTAGTTTGTCAACATTAATCGATGACAGTATGGGTATTTCTTCTGGTGCAGTACAATTCCTTTTGGAGTAGTTGCAAACTCCATTCCAAGGAAATATGACAACTTTCCTAAGTCTGTCATTTCAAACACTCCTAGAAATTGAGTGTTTTAAAACACTCAATTTATATAGTAGGATCATTTCCAGTCACTAGCAGATTATCACCATATATGCAAATGAGCAGCAAGCTTGCCTTTTTATTCACCTTCACATACACTCCATACTCCATTGAGCACTTAGTAAACTCATGTTGAAGTAGAAAGGTATCTATTCTTTTATTCCAATGTGCATGCGTCATTGGTTTGTTGATGCATTGTCTTCAAACTGGAAGATGTTAGATGCAATAGGTAGATGCTCAATACATGTGCAGTAAGTTATAAGTTATAATTATGCATTGTTAAGATTTTCTATATTAGGGAAGGTTAGCATGGTGCATACTCTAACATGCAGCTTAGTTGAGTGGGTTAAGGTGAATTTTAGTTTGTCATCATTAATTCATATGAGAAGCTAGTGAATCCATGATTGTTTTGTGACATTACTTATGAAAGATCTAATTTGTGCAGTTTCAGTGTGGCATCCACAATTCGATATACATGGAAACTTCAAATGATTATGTGGACTGTGGTGGTGCTGATAGCGAAGCAAATGGAGTTGACATTGTTAATGATGATCAAGAAAAGTGGGAGCCTGCAATGAGGGATGTGTTTTGATTCCATAGAGGATGTTAAATCATTTTATCGCGAGTATGCTTTAAGAAAGGGTTTTGGTTGGAAGACTAGAACATCAAGAAAAGGAGAGGATTGGCAGATTAGATACTTAATGCTAGTATGTTCACGAGCGGGGTCCCGAGTGTCGGAAATTCCTTGTACGTTGATGACACGTCCGACTAAACGGAAGAATTGTCTGGCAAAAATTACTATTAAGTTGGGAAAAGATGAACTGTGGTACATTAATAAATTTGAACCCAACCATTCTCACAAGATTATTCCCACAAAGGCAAGGTTGTTCAAGGCTAACAAGAAAATCAACCTCCATGTAAAAAGAACAATCCAAATCAATGATGATGCAGGGGTGAGGATTAATAAGACTTTTCAGTCTCTCGTTACAGATGGAGGAGGGCATGAGCATATACCCTTTTGTGAAAAAGACGTGAGAAATTATGTCAACAAAGAAAGGCGTGCGATTGGGAAAGAAGGTGATGCTAAGGCCTTACTAAGCTATTTTTCTCGAACGAAGGAGCAAAACAAAGATTTCTTCTATGCCATAGATATGGATGATGATTTTCATGTCAGAAATGTGTTTTGGGCTGATGCAAGAAGTAGAGCTAGTTATGCATATTTTGGAGATGTTTTAACATTTGATATAACATATTTGACCAATAAGTATGACATGCCTTTTGCTGCATTTGTTGGTGTGAATCACCATGGTCAATCAACATTACTTGGATGTGGTCTGGTTTCTGCAGAAGACACAGAGTCATTTGTCTGGTTTTTCCAAACATGGCTTCATTGTATGGAGGGAAAAGCCCCTACGGGTATTGTCACTGACCAATGTAAGGCTATGCAAAATGCCATTGAGCTAGTCTTCCCTACAACTCGTCATAGGTGGTGTTTATGGCATATAATGAAAAAAATTCCTGAAAAACTTAGCGGATATGGTGAATATAAGAAGATTAAGTCTGCAATGAAAACAGCGGTTTATGATACGATCAACAATGACTGATTTTGAAGATAGATGGACTTCCTTCATTGACAAATTTGACCTTGGACAGAATGAGTGGTTGGATGGGTTGTACAAGGAACGTCATAGATGGGCACCAACCATGCTGAAGAAATATTTTTGGGCAGGTATGTGGTCGTTTGCAAACTTGGTCTGTCTTTTGTTTCAAATGCATTTTCCACCTTGTCATTCTTTTTGTTACAGCAAGTCGTGTAATGTCCATGGTTATCATACTTGGTTAATGGTTTTTCACTTGTATGAACTTGGGCAGGTATGTCAACAACGGAAAGCGGCGAGCATACTTTCATTCTTTGTGGGTATATCAATTCAACAACAAGTCTGAATCAATTTGTAAAGCAGTATGATAATGCTCTCAAGAGTAGAGCAGAAAAGGAGTTTCAAGCTGATTTTCAATGCATGGATACGACAATTCCTGCTTGTTCAAACTCGTCAATTGAAAAGCAATTCCAATGTGAGTATACTCATGCCAAGTTTAAGGAGGTTCAGTAGAGTTTAGATCAAAGATTAATTGTGCGTATTCTTTGAAGACCGTGGATGGTTGCGTTGCCACTTATCATGTGATGGAGGAGGTCCTAGTTGGTGATAGAACAAAAGAATGTGAGTATAATGTTGTGTTTAATCGTGAGAACCATGAAGTCTATTGTGAATGTTCGTTGTTTGAGTTTAGAGGCATTCTGTGTCGCCATGTGCTTTGTGTGTGTACTCAAGAGAGGATTAAAAATGTGCCGGATAAGTATGTTTTAGCAAGATGGAAGAAAAATATTAAAAGGAAATATTCATATATTAAGAGCAGCTACTGTGTGACAGAATTGAAGCCACAAATGGAAAGATTTGACAGATTGTGCAAGCATTTCTATGAGGTTGCGAAGTATGTGCAGAGTCTGAAGTTGCAAGTAAGGCACTACATGAAAGGCTACATGAGTTTAGTTCTAATTTGCCCACCATGGATGCTACAATGCGGGAAGTTAACAAAAGTCCCATTGCTGACTCAAATCCAAACAATGCTCCCCACATTCGCAGTCCATTGCGTGTCAAACGTAAGGGACGCCCTCGTACAAATAGAAAAATAGGGTAGTTGAAAAAGTTGTAAAAAGGGCGAAGAAGCGGTCACAACATACTGAAGACAAACAGACTACCAAGGTATTTTTTTTTCTCTCCGAAAATTCTGTATTAACCATACACTCCACGTGATTAATGAGTAATGTGAATCTTAACCAAAATCCAATTTAAATGTAAGTTTCAACAACAACATTTCTAAAATGTGCAGGAGGCAAACAATGGAATGGTGGGTAATCACAGTGGAAACAACATCCATGTAGAATCATCTCTTGACATTGTCACCAGTGGAGAATTGTTGGATACAAGCACTGTGGTTTGTGTCCAATATCATATTGTGTTTAACTTGTAGACGTTGTTTTATTATGTGTTGTCGGTTTAATTTTAGCAATTTGATCGATTTGTACCCCGTGATGTATACTTTCTACAAAATTCATGTGCCTTTTGTGGACAATGAGATGAAAATTTATGTTGATTGGTTTATTGTTTTTCTATACAGTCAATGTCCATTTTTGAAGACCGTTGTGGTGTTCTTCAAAATACCACAGTTTCAAGCCCTGTATTTAAGAGTTTAGAAGACGTTACTTTGAATACACAGGCATGTAAGTTGTGGGTCATTTATATAGTTAAGGACTCCATTATTTTAGTTTCTTATATGGTGTTGTCCAGGTTGGATCCAGTATATCGTTCGTCGACCTTTTGACAACGTCTGATGTTGACTTCATAGGGTGTTCGCAGTTCACTACAAATTTGGATGATTAGACACATTTTGGATTTTAGTTGTCTTCACTAATGGTATGGTTTTTCATAAGTCCTGGATTCTGGTACTAAACTTTGTGTACAATTTTTAGTGTTTAACGCTTTACCATTGGTTGTGCAGGTTGGTCGGGCGCCATAACTGTTGTCGGTTTTTTGAATGACATGGTTGCAACACAACGATCCATTATCTTGTCATATATGTATATGAACATTTACTATGTGTATGTAGTTAAATACAAGTTGGTTGGGTGCAACCCATTGCGTGTTAGATTTTTGTATCATGAATGACAAAACCACCACTTGTTGTACATACTTAGACAATCCTATGTAAATGATCCTGTATAAATGTCAATGGAAATGATCATATATATCTGATGAATGCCCTCGATTACCTTGTGAACAACTTATTCCTAGATAATTAAGTCAAGTGTTGAATGCCTTTTAATTATCTGGTGAATGTCTCTAATTATCTGGTGAATGCCTTCGATATTGCATGGAAACTAAGTTTGGTGAACGCCTTTTAATTATCTAGTGAATGTCTCTAATTATCCGGTGAATGCCTTCAATTATTCCGGTGAATGTCTTATTCCTGGATTATTAGGCCCAGTGTTGAATGCATTATAATTATATAGTGAACGTAGTTCACTTGTCTGGTGAATGCCTTCAAATATCTGGTGAATGCCAATAATAAAAGTTTTGGATGCCTTATATTATCTGGTGAACGTAGTTCACTTATCTGGTGAATGCCTTCAACTATGTGGTGAATGCCCATACTAAAACCAAGTTTTGGATGCCTTAGATTATCTGGTGAACGAAGTTCACTTATCTGGTGAATTCCTTCAAATATCTGGTGAATGCCTATACTAAAATTGGGTTGTGGATGCCTTAGATTATCTGGTGAACATAGTTCAATTATCTGGTGAATGCCTTCAAATATGTGGTGAATGCCCATACTAAAACCAAGTTTTTGATGCCTTATATTATCTGGTGAACGTAGTTCACTTATCTGGTGAATGCCTTCAAATATCTGGTGAATGCCCATACTAAAACCAAGTTTTTGATGCCTTAGATTATCTGGTGAACGTAGTTCACTTATCTGGTGAATGCCTTCGAATATGTGGTGAATGCCTATACTAAAATTGGGTTGTGGATGCCTTAGATTATCTGGTGAACATAGTTCAATTATCTGGTGAATGCCTTCAAATATGTGGTGAATGCCCATACTAAAACCAAGTTTTGGATGCCTTATATTATCTGGTGAACGTAGTTCACTTATTTGGTGAATGCCTTCAAATATCTGGTGAATGCCCATACTAAAACCAAGTTTTGGATGCCTTATATTATTTGGTGAACGTAGTTCACTTATCTGGTGAATGCCTTCAAATATGTGGTGAATGCCCATACTAAAACCAAGTTTTGGATGCCTTATATTATCTGGTGAACGTAGTTCACTTATCTGGTGAATGCCTTCGAATATGTGGTGAATGCCCATACTAAAATTGGGTTGTGGATGCCTTAGATCATCTGGTGAACGTAGTTCAAATATGTTGGGAATGGCTTCAAATATCTGGTGAATGCCAATACCAAAGTTGGGTTTTGGATGCCTTAGATTATCTGGTGAACGTACTTCAAATATCTGGTGAATGCCTTCAAATATCTGGTGAATGCCTATACTAAAATTGGGTTTTGGATGCCTTAGATTATCTGGTGAACTTAGTTTAATTATCTGGTGAATGACTTCGAATATCTGGTGAATGCCTATACTAAAATTGGGTTTTGGATGCCTTAGATTATCTGGCGAACGTAGTTTAATTATCTGGTGAATGACTTCGAATATCTGGTGAATGCCTATACTAAAATTGGGTTTTGGATGCCTTAGATTATCTGGTGAACGTAGTTTAATTATCTGGTGAATGACTTCGAATATCTGGTGAATGCCTATACTAAAATTAGGTTTTGGATGTCTTAGATTATCTGGTGAACGTAGTTCACTTATATCGGTGGATGCTTCAATTATTTGGTGAATGCTTTAAATTATTTGGTAACTAACGTATCTTACCACCAACTCTTGGAGCAAATCAGTTATGTCATCACTGAACTTCACTCATCTATTTCGTTATCTATTTAATGACTTGTCATGACACTTAAATTAGTTTCACACAACCATGTAAAGCATGTCAAACCTGTTAGCAATGTCGTAAGATATTTTGCACAATAGTTAATATCTATTTTAATGCTGATCATAGAATCCAGGCTTACCAATTCGAGAAATTACATACTACTCCTACATTACAAAATAACAATGTACATATCAAGTTTTCATGTTCGAATATACAAATAAAAACTATTCTTTTGTTGTCTTATCCTTTCTCATGTATGCCTTGGTATATGGGGGATCAAGTCTAGAAGATTGCTTCCACATCCTATGTTTACCCTTCACCATTGTTGCTATGTTTGACCCACCCTCCGGATCACCCTCCGTATTATGTTCACCTACAATAGTCACAATGGTAGATGGTAAGTAGGCTTTATTTTTAATACAATGGTACTTTTTCATTGTGAACATGCAAATCATTACTTACAAGCGGGCACTGCAACTGGTGCTTCATTTAGTGCACCCATCGCTACAGCCGAAGGATCTACAATAGCATCATCAGCCTCCATCCACGGAGAAATTGGCATTTCTACACCTGCATATACAATGATTCTCAATGTGCTTTTCAACGAGTAAACCACAAACACAACCATGTAAAACAGGCACCTAGCTTGTTAAGTAACCACCACCTATTTGAACACCTGAAGACCCTACACCACCCATGTCAGCATAAATATCCGCTAGGGGAGTTTGGTGAAGAGGGGATGAATCTTGTCCACCTAAAGTGGAACATCCCACATACTCATTGACTTGGCCTATGTTTGATCGGTGACGAGTGGGACCATCTTTCAAAATTGCAACATCCGCCTCTAGAGCCAAGATCCTCTGTTGTTGCTCCCTAATTTTCTGTTCATGCTCCTGAAGCGTCGCCAATACTTTTTGATATTCATCAACATGTACATATTGGTGTTGTTGGCCCCCCCGTAATGCATCCCGGACAATGGGTAGTTGAAGCTCAGCATCTGTTGCTATTAAAGCAACCGTTACCTGCAAACATCAGAATCACATCAACTGAACATTGTGTATATCAATTTTCAAGATATTATCGAAAATATGGTATGGTTGGTACCCTTGTATTCATGAATGCTTCCTTCATTCTCTTCTTCCTCAATGTAACAATTGGCCAGTTCAAAAACCGTGGGAAAGGGTGCTCGGGAGGAGTGCTAGGTGTATAGCCAATCGAGATATGGTTCATCGCCCAGATCTACCAAAAAAGATTGACATCATTAGTAGCCGTAAATTTTTGTTAACAAATCATTATATGGTGATCTAACATATGCAACAATACATACCTGTAGGATGGGTGCACAGCCACATAGATGTATTTCATGGTCATTTGACCCTTCGCCACTGACCATGTGAGCTCTGCTCAAACTCGCAACCAAGAATTCATGAACTGCAGATGCCCAATTGAAGCTATGGCTGGCATCCAAGTCATCCAGCAGCCAGGCATAATCTGTGAAGACCAACTTGCCTGTCCTCGCAAAGTAAAACACTCCGAAAGCAAGGAGTATATATGCCCTACAAAAATCCCCCACATTATGCGGAATGACGGGCATCTTGTCCAGTATAGCCTCTATGGTTATATCAGCCCCCTAAAAAATAGACAGTGTATAGCACTACTCATCAGCTGCACCTACCACTGGTTCACCTGTGGCTGGAAGTCCCAGAGCCATGTTGGGAATTTGCGTATAAAACAAAATTAAAACGCAGCGGAAAAATTCCCATCGAAGGATCCTTACGAATGGTCATGATTCATGATTAGAAAGTTTACCTCTTGAAGCGATGGATGTTGGTTGAAATTCGTCTATCACGAACACCGCACGAACGGTGTCTCTAGAGGTATCCACACGAGCGGATTCCGTGAGCGTCCAACGTCACGAACCGAAGCGTCTCTGTCTCACAGTGCTAGCTTCAAAACCGAGACTTTGTTGTTCACACTTACTCTCTTTTGTGCGGCTAGGTTATCAACCGTCTGGGCACAACAACTTTAGTGGTCTACTTATAGTATCACCTCCTTAAGTGAGTTAGTGAGCAACATTTGACCTAAGCCCATCTACTATGCGCTAGGCCCAATAAGAAAGTCCAACTTTCTTTTAATGCTTCTTTTAATCCGCTCTTTTGTGTGTGACCCTATAGGTTCCCAATACGTTAGCAGTAATATTAAATCCCATTTAATATTACAAACAGTGAGCGGTATCTAGCAATACATCACTGCTACCTAAGTAGTGAGAAAGTCAGTGATTTGATGAAACCTTTCTGTGACAAATATTCATGTGCATTATTATCCCTTTGTCCATATATCTATATTGAACACAAGGCATAGAATGTGTCACCCTTGTATGGTTCAATATCATGTTCCCTGATACCCGAGTAGACTTAACAACAAATGAGGTCAATATCTCATATTGACTCATTTCAAAGACGACCATGCATTTTACAGTCTCACTCTATCGGGGGCCCATGAGATATTACTCCTGTTATGTAGGAGGGACAAATTCCATCTAGGTCACTCACATCCCTCTGCATGGCTCGTGGTATGCCCAATGATCGTCTTTATAATCATCCTATTACAGATGACGTTTGACGATATTAAAGCACACGACTCCTCATGTAGGGATCGTAGTGATTTCAGGTCGAAGGATTACATACACCATTGTCACTATGAGAACTACTTATGACACTCACATAACGCTCCATGTAGTGTTCTCATGGTGGGTCAATCCAGCACATCATTACCTTAATGTGTACCTATGTGGCAACTCGATATCTCATATCCATGACCCGTGAGATATGGTCATCAGTCTGCACACATAATAGTCTCAATTGTATTATTATTGTCCTTGTTGATAAAATACTTGACTACGGATAT
Organism: Sophora flavescens; assembly: GCA_030762895.1. Classification (NCBI taxonomy): domain Eukaryota; kingdom Viridiplantae; phylum Streptophyta; class Magnoliopsida; order Fabales; family Fabaceae; genus Sophora; species Sophora flavescens. The sequence goes on from CM061065.1 coordinate 215,124,327, forward strand.
TTAAGAATAGGATTTCATTGTTCAATAGTGTCTCACGATCAAGTCATATACTTGATATTCTATTGAACAGAAATTTCTATTCTAAGGACTTTATTATGTTTAAACAAGTAACACAATAAACTGGAATGCCTCATATCATATATATATATGAAATAGCAAGATACAAATGTAAGTCTAAAGAAATACATTGGCCTCTAGGGCTTACACCAACAATCTCCCACTAGCACTAGAGCCAATCAGGCATCAATCTAATGCCCATCGATCTAGTGTGACCTTCATGCTTCTGTTGAGCAAGAGGTTTCGTAAGTGGGTCAGCAACGTTATCAAGTGTTGGTACTCTGCATATCTTCACATCTCCTCTATCGATAATCTCTCGAATGAGATGGAAGCGCCTAAGTATATGTTTGGATCGCTGATGAGATCTAGGTTCCTTAGCTTGTGCAATGGCCCCATTGTTATCACAATAGAGATCAATGGGGTCCACAATACCAGGAACCGTACCAAGCTCAGTAATGAACTTCCTGATCCAAACAGCCTCCTTTGCTGCATTGGAGGCAGCAATATACTCAGCCTCTGTAGTAGAATCGGCAACTGTCTCCTGCTTCGAACTTTTCCAGCTCACAGCCCCGCCATTCAGGCAGAACACATAACCAGATTGCGATCTGGAATCATCCTTATCGGTCTGGAAGCTAGCATCGGTGTAACCTATTACATCAAGCTCTTCCTCACCTCCATATACCAAGAACGAATCCTTAGTTCTTCTCAAGTACTTAAGGATGCTCTTGACGTGAGACGTTGACTTTCACCGGGATCGATCGGGTACCTGCTCGTTATGCTTAAAGCATACGATACATCTGGTCGAGTACATAACATGGCATACATGATAGATCCAATTGCGGATGCATATGGATCTTACTCATGCGATCCCTTTCTTCTTGAGTGGAAGGGGATTGTGCCTTTGATAGGCATATACCATGTGACATAGGCAAGAGTCCTTTCTTGGATTCATGCATGTTAAAGCGTCTCAACACTTTGTCTATGTATGTACTCTAACTTAGGCCAAGCAATTTCAGCGATCTATCCTTATAGATCCTGATTCCCAATACATAGGTAGCCTCACCCAAATCTTTCATAGAGAAGCAATTCCCTAACCATGTCTTTACATTTTGTAGTGTAGGGATGTCATTTCCAATGAGTAATATGTCATCTACATATAACACCAGAAAAACAACAATGCTCCCACTAACCTTCTTGTAGACACAAGGTTCATCTTCATTTTTGATGAATCCGTACTGTCTTACAGCATCATCAAAACGAAGGTTCCAACTTCTGGAAGCTTGCTTCAATCCATAGATTGACCGCTGCAATTTACATACCTTTCGGGCATCCTTTGAAATGTCAAAGCCTTCAGGTTGTGTCATGTACACATCCTTAAGAAGCTTTCCATTAAGGAAGGCAGTTTTGACATCCATCTGCCATATCTCATAATCATGGTATGCAGCGATAGCAAGTAAGATCCGGACGGTTTTAAGCATCGCAACAGGTGAAAAGGTCTCATCATAGTCGACACCATGAATTTGCTTGAAACCCTTAGCGACCAATCGCGCCTTAAAGGTGTGTACCTTACCATCCATGTCAGTTCTCTTTTTGAAAACCCACTTGCACCCTATAGGTTTTACCCCTTCAGGTGGCTCTACCAAGGTCCATACCTGGTTGGTGTACATGGAATCCATCTCGATTTCATGGCCTCAAGCCACTTCTCGATTCGGGCCGCAATGGCCTCCGGTAGGTCACAGGCTCATCTTGATCCATGAGCAATACATCACCTTGTGGAGTCATGAGAAATCCATATCTCTCAGCTGGTGACGTATCCTGTTAGACCTACGCCTGGTCTTGTGCTCTTTGGAGCGGGTTGTTCCTCCCCAAGCGATTCTCGTGAAGGTTGCTCCTGTTCCACCAATGGTAGGTCACTACTCTGTGATTCTTGAATTTCTTCAAGTTCTATCTTCCTCCCACTGGTTCCTATGGAGATAAACTCCTTTTCTAGGAATACACCAGTCCGTGCGACAAACACTTTGCCTTCGGAAGGATTATAAAAATAGTATCCCTTGGTTTCTTTGGGATACCCCACAAAGAAGCATTTATCAGATTTGGGATCAAGCTTATTAGAAACTTGACGTTTTACATATGCTTCACAACCCCAAATCTTCATAAAAGACATGCTGGGTCGTCTACCAGTCCATATCTCATATGGTGTCTTTTCTACCGTTTTGGATGGAACACGGTTAAGTGTAAAAGCTGCTGTCAATAGAGCATATCCCCAAAAGGAGTTTGGAAGGTTTGCATGACTCATCATAGACCGAACCATGTCCAACAAGGTTCGATTTCTCCTCAACACCATTCCATTGTGGTGTTCCAGGTGGAGTGAGTTGAGATAAAATCCCACACTCTCTCAGATGATCATCAAACTCTAGGCTCAAATATTCACCACCTCGATCTGATCAAAGAGCTTTAATATTTTTACCAAGTCGGTTTTGTACCTCATTTTTGAATTCCTTGAACTTTTCAAAGGATTCCGATTTATGTTTCATAAGATACACAAATCCATATCTACTGAAATCATCAGTAAATGTGATGAAGTACTGAAAACCACCTCTAGCTAATGTGTTTAGGGGTCCGCATACATCGCTATGTATAAGACCCAAAAGATCGTTGGCTCTTTCACCTTTGCCGGTGAATGGAGCTTTAGTCATCTTTCCCAATAAACAAGACTCACATATCTCATAATCAAATGAGTCCAAGAGTCCATCTTTATGGAGCTTCGAAATGCGCTTCTCATTTATATGGCCTAAACGACAATGCCAAAGATAAGACGGGTTCAACTCATTTGGTTTGATCCTCTTAGTATTTACGTTATAGATGGGCATTTCAAGATCAAGGACATAAAGTCCATTACTCATGTGTGCACTAGCATAGAAAATATCATCCAAATAAATAGAACAACTTTTGTTCTTTATTATAAAAGAAAAACCAATCTTGTCCAAACAAGAAATGGAAATGATATTCCTGCTAATTGCAGGCACAAAATAACAGTTCTCTAACTGAATAGTAAGCCCAGTGGGCAAAGTCAATACATAAGTCCCTACGGCTAAAGCAGCAACCTTTGCTCCATTTCCAACTCGTAGGTCGACTTCGCCCTTTGCCAATGGTCTACTCCTGTTTAGATCCTGCACATTTGTACAAATGTGAGAACCACATCCAGTATCTAATACCCATGATGCAGAAGTAGATAAATTGACTTCTATAACAAACATACCTGAAGTGGAAGTCTCACTTCCCTTCTTCTTCTTGCTTTCTTCCAGGTATTTTGGGCAGTTCCTCTTGCTTGCTTGCTCTTGGTAGAGCAGCTTGAGGTGCACGATCATATCGTACGCCTCCATGGTCCCATGTTGCTTTTGCAGCTCAGAGGTCATGGCAGCAAGCATAAGACAGCCCACGTCTAAGGCGTCATCCCGATGCTTCTTATAAGCATCCCTGTCGACCCCTAGGAGCACTTGAAGCCGGTGGCTTCTCGGGAATAGGCTCCTCAAGAACATACAGCTTTTTCTCGTGTTTGAGGACAATCCTCAAGTTTTTCTGTACCAGTCCGAGAAAATTTGTTCCGGATAGTTTGTCCTTCTCAAGGACGGATCGCAATGACAGAGTTACTTGATGTGTTTGATGCCATGGTAATCTCTGAGAGATAAATATGCAAAGTATAAGTATCATGCCATGAAGTTATTTAATAAGGTCTTTAATTAAATACGCCTCCCACTATTTTACTCAAAACAATGACCCTCATCATTGATTCGGAAAATCCCGTTGGAAGATTTTCTAGTGGGCCAAGATCCATATTTCACCTAGCTTTAAGTCACTTTTGGTGATCACCCAAAATTCGGTTATTTAGGTAGGAAACACTTTCCGATTGCATCTCATGCAACTCTTGGATAGTTGGGTGAATAACTCTTATTCTAATCCATCACATGGACTAAAGCCCAACTTATGAGCCTCTAAGCCTTTCAATCCTATTGAAGTTGGCTTAGTTAAGTTAGACCCAATGGATAGCAGTTGAACATTACATTTGTCCCATCGCGCCTTACTATTATAGATAAAGGTACCCCGCTTTGGCGGACCCACACTTAATCGATAGTAGTCTTGACGAGTGCCATGCATCGGAAGGCCTTTAAATGTGACTTAATATTTCCTTTTGAGGGATTTGATTAAAACTTGATCTCATCATTTGTTAAACTCTTTAACTTACTATTTTCATACATGCATCTCATACATATATTAGTTAAACATATTTTAACATACTATATACATACATGCATCTCATACATATATAAGGTAAATAAATATGATATGGTTATGGCCCCTAACGCATTGATTCTCCCAAGCCAATGAGAGAATCTAAACTAAAACCTAGGAGCGTCCAAGCTTCTCCAAGCAAGATCTCCCACGTGATAGCGTCTTCTTGTCTCCATCATTACATTACATAAACAGAAACCTCATTTTACATATAAGAGAAAGGCACGGCACGCAGGCCGTATTTCAAAATATAAACCAAAAGGTAAAAGGACTAAGGCCATAACCATTCACCATACATCACCAAATAAATAGTAACAACCAATAATAACACATAATCATTATTATTATTAATTCCATAAATTAGAGATTTCAAAATCTGAATTTTGAAAACATAACATATATATATATAATAAATCACATTTATTATAATAGATGTTACTATAAATCATATTTATTGCAATTGTTGTTACCACAAATCACATTTATTATAAATCATATTTATTGTAAATGACATAAATCACATTTATTGCAATTGTTGTTACCACAAATCCCATTTATTGTAATTGACATAAATCACATTTATTCAATTAACATAAATCACATTTATTGTAACAAATCACATTTATTATAATTGATATAAATCACATTTCAAAATCTGAATTTTGAAAACGTAACATATATATAATAAATCACATTTATTATAATTGATGTTACTATAAATCACATTTATTGTGATTGATATAAATCACGTTTCAAAATCTGAATTTTGAAACCGTAACATATATATAATAAATCACATTTATTATAATTGATGTTACTATAAATCACATTTATTGTGATTGATATAATTATTAAATGGTGACATAAAATTTCAAAATTTGAATTTCGAAATTACACACTACGCAGAGGTAGCACGGGGTTCCCGCTGGAAATTCCGAAATTCCGAAGTGTGCCTCGCTTCCTTGGTGGCTAGAGCGTCAACCTTTCAACCCTAAAACCGCAAGGCCCGTGAGCACTTCACGTTGCAAGGAACGACGGCTACGGTTTCAACACTTGGAACCTCAACCGCAACAACATGAATTTTTCATGTCTGAAACCCCTTAACGCCGCCAACACAACTGAAAACAATCATGTTTAACATCAACATTTGATGCCATCGCAGAACATAATAAGGATTCAGAACCAATGTACATATCGCATATATACACAAACATGCAATAGACATATATATCATATACATACGAAAATCACAGAAACAAGGTTTCGCAAACCAGATGCAAACGATTTTCAAAAACAATTTTCAGAAAACGATTCACATTACAAACATGTTATCATACATAACAGATAAACCACGTAATAGAATCATGGTTTCGCAAGCAGCTCTGATACCACTGTTGGGAATTTGCGTATAAAACAAAATTAAAACGCAGCGGAAAAATTCCCATCGAAGGATCCTTGCGAATGGTCATGATTCATGATTAGAAAGTTTACCTCTTGAAGCGATGGCTGTTGGTTGAAATTCGTCTATCACGAACACCGCACGAACGGTGTCTCTAGAGGTATCCACATGAGCGGATTCCGTGAGCGTCCAAAGTCACGAACCGAAGCGTCTCTGTCTCACAGTGCTAGCTTCAAAACCGAGACTTTGTTGTTCACACTTACTCTCTTTTGTGCGGCTAGGTTATCAACCGTCTGGGCACAACAACTTAAGTGGTCTACTTATAGTATCACCTCCTTAAGTGAGTTAGTGAGCAACATTTGACCTAAGCCCATCTACTATGCGCTAGGCCCAATAGGAAAGTCCAACTTTCTTTTAATGCTTCTTTTAATCCGCTCTTTTGTGTGTGACCCTATAGGTTCCCAATACGTTAGCAGTAATATTAAATCTCATTTAATATTACAAACAAAGGATGTGATATCTAGCAATACATCACTGCTACCTAAGTAGTGAGAAAGTCAGTGATTTGATGAAACCTTTCTGTGACAAATATTCATGTGCATTATTATCCCTTTGTCCATATATCTATATTGAACACAAGGCATAGAATGTGTCACCCTTGTATGGTTCAATATCATGTTCCCTGATACCCGAGTAGACTTAACAACAAATGAGGTTAATATCTCATATTGACTCATTTCAACACGACCATGCATTTTACAGTCTCACTCTATCAGGGGGCCCACAGATATTACTCCTGTTATGTAGGAGGGACAAATTCCATCTAGGTCACTCACTTCCCTCTGCATGGCTCGTGGTATGCCCAATGATCGTCTTTATAATCATCCTATTACAGATGACGTTTGACGATATTAAAGCACACGACTCCTCATGTAGGGATCGTAGTGATTTCAGGTCGAAGGATTACATACACCATTGTCACTATGAGAACTACTTATGACACTCACATAACGCTCCATGTAGTGTTCTCATGGTGGGTCAATCCAGTACATCATTACCTTAATGTGTACCTATGTGGCAACTCGATATCTCATATCCATGACCCGTGAGATATGGTCATCAGTCTGCACACATAATAGTCTCAATTGTATTATTATTGTCCTTGTTGATAAAATACTTGACTACGGATATTTAAGAATAGGATTTCATTGTTCAATAGTGTCTCACGATCAAGTCATATACTTGATATTCTATTGAACAGAAATTTCTATTCTAAGGACTTTATTATGTTTAAACAAGTAACACAATAAACTGGAATGCCTCATATCATATATATATATGAAATAGCAAGATACAAATGTAAGTCTAAAGAAATACATTGGCCTCTAGGGCTTACACCAACAAGCCAGGCATACATCAGCAGGGGTAAAAGGGATCGGCGTATCCCTAACATTGAATGCTCGACCACCCTCATCCCACCTCCTCACAAGCTCGCACAATAAGACGCTTGAAATATTAGGCTCATTTGTCATTTTACTAACCCATTTAAATGGGGTCGTATCCAACAAAGCACGATGCTCCTCTGAAAGTGCCTGGTTGATATCAATCAATATTCCTGGCATACAAGCATGCCTCGTACGAACCTGCCAAGTATCATTACATGAAATTTCAGTTGATTGTAAATACGTTGCACACGAGTAAGTACAAATACAAATGAGGTTTCCTTACATTAATATATGTTGCTCCAGCCATTTTTCTTTTCTTTTGGTTTACCTGTTTATAGACAATCCAACACATCGTAAGTTAGAATCACATTAAAATATTTTGTACTCAGTGCAATTGTTTTTCTAAATTTTATATATGGTACATATAGAAATCATCTCATAAGGAATGGTTGAGACAAAGTCATGACAAACTAGGATTATATCCGGCCTAAAAAAATTCAAAACTTTGATGCAAACAAAATGCTTCAAAGATAAGTTACAAGAAGCCAGAACCATCATTGCATCCTCAGTCCTTCTTTCATGAACAAGCCAAGTACATTCAACCAAAAAGTGCATTTTACACTGTCACACTACCAAACAGTACAAATCATAACATCACTCCATCAGCAGAAAAACAGAGGTTTCTAACGTTCACCCATTACTTGCCACAACAATGTTGACAAAGACCGCAAGCGATAAAGCCATGAAAGAAACAACTTGAATAGCAAATAAACCCTATGGAGAATAGATAGACAAAGCTTACCTAGCTATAGCTTCAGCAGAGCCCAAGGGATGAGATGCAGGATTATGAGAGTGAGTGAGCTAGGGTTTGTTTGATTTGGTGGTGGGTGGCGATATGAGAGATCAACAGAAACAGGGAAGGAAGAAATGAGGGTTTTTCCTCACCTGCTCTTGTGGTGGGTTTCGCCGTCGATGAGTGGTGGGTGGAGGCGTTTCCGTTGTGGCTGTCACTAGGCTTTGCTAGTGGGTGGTGGTGGCATTCGGGAACAGAGCTTCGCGGCCGTGAGAAGAACTAGTTGAAGATAGAGCACCGAGGCAAAGAAGAACGGGTGAACAAGACTTGGCGTCGAGGCAGTGAGAAGACACAGTGAAGAAGACAGATCGTCGAGTGAAGAAGAAAGAGCCAAGAGGAGTGAGAAGAAAGAGCGAAGGAGGGAAGATTGTAAGGAATACCTATTTTCCTCTGTTCCTCAAAATCACGAATTTGCCACTAGCATAATCACGAATTTGCCACTATCATATACGGTGTATCCGTAAGTGTCCGAATTTGTGTGTCAGTTTAGCATATCTGTTTCGATATATTTTATCAATTTGAATGAATGAATACTTTTTTAGTAAAAAAAAAGGTATATTTATACACTTGAGAGCTTAAATCAAATTATGTTCTTCAACCATAAAATGTAACACATTTGATATATAACTAATTAACACCCATCAAATATTAAAAATCTCAATAAATTTTGTAACTTAAAAATGAATCACATGTTAGATGAGAAAACGAATGATCGACTTATCAATCAAATTGACCTTATATTCTATTAAATTTTTGACAAAAAATTCGAAATCGATCTTTATCAAAATTCATTTGGACATTAATAATGATACAAAGAGTCACTGAGGCAGGTAGAGGCCCAACTCCGAAGCATCAATACAAGAGTCAAGAAGGCCAGTATATCTGGGTTAGTACCTGGTATTGAAGTGTTTAAGGAGGTTATCCAGGTTACAGGGTTATAGGTTCAAGATTCAAATATGTCTTCCATTTAATCTAATTGTATAAATGGTGAAATTAGTTTTTTTGTATTCTTTAATTTTTTTTTTATTCAAGTTGGTCTCTACCTATTTTTCGTTTAACGTTAGTCTTTAATTTTTTTAAAATGGACAACATTTTTCTAAATGTCAGAAATGTTACATATGTGACACCTAGGAAAAGGGACATTCAGGAAAAAAAATAAAAAAAAATTAATTATCTCTCTTATCTTTTTCTTCTTCTTTCATAAATTCCCCTCTTGCTGCAAAAAAATGGTGATTGTGCCTCTCTTTCATTTGTGTTGTAAATGTTTTGTAATTAAAAAAAATTAATTAATATTTTTTGGTATATAAATGGGGCAAAGTCCCAAAAAAGTAAAATCATTGTAAAAAAACACCTAATTGGGATACGGAAATCCCCGCTGCATCGCAAACTAACAAGGAGGACAACTCCTCCGTAGAGGTGAGTATCACCCTAATGTCGAAAGAATCAGAAGAAAAACTAAAGTTTACCAACCAATCTGCATATTTATTTCCCTCCTAAAAGGTTTGTTGAAATCCGATTCGTCGGTCATGAGTCTTCATGGACCGAATACACCTGAGAAGAACATTATTCCCTCTAGCTTCAACACCTTGCAGCTATGCCATAACCATTTGGGAGACACTTTCCACAATCAACTCTCTATTTCCATCATCTCAGGCTAATTCCATACCAATAAGGATCCCAACGAGTAGAGATCCTCTCCAATTTGTTCTCTTCATTTTCCTTCAATTCAGGAGAAAGATAGACACAAATTATTTTTAATGATTTAATTTTTATAAATGATAAAAAAAAAGTTTGAAACACAAATCTCTTATTTATGTGTATCTCTCTCCTAAATTGAAGGAAAGTCGAAATAACAAAATGGAGAGGATCTCCATTCGGATCCCACACAAGCATTTATAAAAGGAATTATCTCATTGAATTACCATATTAAGGTTGACTTTATCATTTATAATTTTATTACCCAGTTTCCCCTGCGAGCAGCTAGCTCTGCTAGGGTTTTCACTCTCCAGTGCCTTGGAGCTTTCCCCTCCCCTGTGGAGGCTCTCCTCCCCCATCTGGTGGGGTTCCTTCTCCTTCCCCTCCCCTTCTCTTCCCCCATCTTGTGGGGTTTCTTCCCTTCTCCTCATTCCATAGCTCTCTTGCCTCTCTCCCTTGTGCCACCACCACCACCCACCATGGATTCCTCCCCCTCCGCCACCAACCACCACAGTTTCCTTGCATGGATCAAGCCTCCCACCGCTGTCCCGGACATCAGGCCATCGTCACCAACCCACTGGTCGCACCTTTGTGGCCATGAGAAACGTCCTCCACCGAGCCACCACCACCAGATCCGGCTCTCTAACCGCCCTCCACCAAAGCCACCAGATGTAGGTAAAGATTCTCAGTTTGTTAGTGTTGTAGCTGATATTGATGTGGGCTCTCTTTTGTATGGGGTGTTTTTATGGGTAGCTTGTAATGCACTCCAAGTGTTTGATGAAATGCCCTATAAGAGTCTTGCATTTTGGAATAATATGGGATGTGAAGATACAAATGTGGCTAACACCATGCCTATCAGTATCCTCTCCACCTATCATTTGACCTCCAGACAAGTGGTTTATTCGGACAAACCTGAGACCACATATAGTCGAAATGTGCTTGCAGAAGTCAAAGAAATGATCCGTAACTGGATAGAGATAAAGACTATGGCTCCTCCTTTCTTATTTGTCATGGACCGTGTGTGGAACAATTTGATAGGTTGTATGTTAGGATCTGATTTCTGGTTTATAAATGCCCCTTTGGCTTATGATCATTCTATGTGTAATGATGTTTGGATTATCTATTGAAATTAGTGTTTTACCTTCAAAAAAAAAAAATCATTTAGAATTTTATTTTGACATCTGGCTTCACTAAGAAGTGGTGATGTTTTTTCATGGGCTGTGATATCCTTCCATGGGCTAAGTGAAGAACCATATAAGTGATCTTGACACCACATCATCCAAAACATTAAGGCAATGAGTCTATGGGTCTCCTCCATTTATATTGCCTTCAACCACTCAAGTTATTTCTAACGTGGGACTTATTCATCCACATCTAACTCGCACTTTTTCAACAATCTCCCCCTCAAGTACGAGTCTTTTACATAGGGTCGCTCCCCTTGGATAGAAGAGGGTGTGGACAACAATAAGTTGGATGTTTTCTTCATTAATTAATGGCTTAATTTACTGATTTAATCAACACAGGAAACGCGGGGGCACAAGATGTCATATGAAGGAAACAAGTAACCTTCCACGATGCTTAGAGATATATATCTGCTATCACAAAGCTTTTATTTTTAGTTGTATCCAAAAAGCTTTATTTTCAGTAATAAGAATAACAATAAATTTGAACTTAATTTGAAGGAGAGGTGCATACAAATACAATTAAAAGCTCATTATCATTCATAAGAATTACCATCCAAACAGCTTAATTTTGAAATAGAGTTGCATATAAAAGAAGATTCCAAGTATCAGGAACACCAGGTAGACACCAGTGACTGCAATCCATGTCCCTATGGCCACCATGTCCATAAACAGATGGATGACCATCTTTTCTCAGCTGTGACAATGTAGTAATATTGAGCAAATACACTGGTTTTGACATGCCTCCTATCACTTTCTCTAATACCAACTCTGCTGGGTGTGCACCTCCTGGATACTTGAATCCTGACACTGGCCTCGTTTGCCCCTCACAAAATTTTGCACCCGGTTGCCCCCAATTCGCTCCACTGGAATAATTCAGAGAATGTGAATTCCAATTGTACAAATTAAACTTGTATTGTACGTTAGTGTGGTCTTATTCTCTTGTTCTTTTTTATAATGAAAACATAGTAAATACTTTTCTAATGAAATATGCTGCGCTTGAGCCCATTCTATTTGGGGTCCAGTCCTGAACTTGTGTAGACTAAACCGTTGGTTCACTGCTTCTTGGGCTTACCGATAATGTTAAAGCCACATATTTTTACAAGACACTGAACCATCATGCCTTCCCAAACAGTAATACAGTATAGAAAATCATTATTATAAGAAAATTCGATTTCAATAGCTAATAGATTGGGAGTCAATGAGTCATAAGATATTCAGGTGGTTTGGAGTGTGGGACAAAAGTATTGAGAATTATAACATACAAGATTCGAATCTCATCCCAACTAACCTAACACGCTAACAACTAACATTTGTTTTTAAAAAAAATAGCTAATAGATTGCAAAGTTTCCTTAACCTTTCCTTTCCTGAACTCAGAGATAGAATTGGAAGTTATTTCATTAAATTATACAGATGTCACTGTAATTAGCAATAACAGACTTGCTAAGTTTGCTACAAGGTTCCTAAAGTGGTTTTAATGAATTGAATCACTTTAATAAATTGTTTTGCAAAATGGCTCTAAGAAACTATGTTGTTTTTCATTACTAGTTATGGAGGTGATACGTACTTTAGATGATCTGGAGAGACTCCTTGGAAAAATACTTTTGTTTTGTTAGGGTCAACATTGTCATCAACCCATTTGCTCCATGTTTTTAAGCCTTTCTCGTATGCAACCAAACGATTCATATCTCTGTATATATGATTCCCTTCTTGAATGAAATCCCATCTGCAAAGTTACATTATAAAATTGTTAGTACCAAAGTAGATGTTCATAATGCAAAGCTTAAATGGGAAAATGATGAAGCATATCTCTAACTATATGGGGTTATTATCCATACGGTTGTTTTCTTCCTGTGTGTAGCCACCAATGCCAAGAGTCAAAAATCAATATGTCGGTTCCTTTCCACATTTTCCCGGCTTCAATCGAATCTAGTTTCAGGACACGACCAATACTCTCACTTACAGTATCCACCAGAAATGCATTGCGGGAAAACATCACTGTAACATTGTAGCTCTGCAAATTACGTGGCATGCAAACTATGAGTCACGTGGTATATATTTGATCCAAGAACTGCACTCAAGTATGTTAGTTACTGAAATAAGTTTCTAATATTCCAAGTTTAAATCTAATCCATTATTACAACATATGAAAATTTCCAAGGTTCTATGCAAAACACAGACCAAACTAAGTCTCTAGACATATCATGTTTTGCATGAGTCAAACGTGTGCAAGTGAAAATGCATCCGTTTACAAATATGAATAAATATTGGATGCTTCTAGGTTGCCTTGGGAAATTTAACTGTACATGCTCTAATTTATTATTAAAATATACTAAACTTTGTATTTTACCATTTCGTCCTTCAATAAAATCTTGTTTTTTGCTGATATTTAATGTTATAATTATTTAATATTAAGCCAATAAAAAGTTGCCTTTCAAAATACCAATAGGAAATAATTTATAATTAAGTCTCTATTTTCTTCTCTCATCTTCTTCCATCTTCTTCATCTCTCTGTTTTCTTTTCCAGCCATACTGCCATCTTTTTCTTCATTTTGCAGAACCAAGTTCATCATCCCCTTTCACATTTGAACCACCATCCCAATTCAAACCAGAATCAACCGCCTACAAAAACTTATCAGAACCTTGGCCTCTTGCTCCTCCGCCACAACCTCCGCTCCAGATCCGCTAACCACTCATCACTGACCACCACTAAAACAGCTCCACCCAGATCCGCCACAGCAACCTCCCTGAACCGCGACCTGCCCAGCATCGCCGTCACCACCGCTTCTCCCTCTCTGCCATCGCCGACCCGACCTCTTCCGCCAATCACCAAGATTGTGTCCAACCCGCACCAACCACCACCGTTCCCAGCCTTCAGCCTCGCCGCTGCTCGCGCCCAGTCACCGGGGAGGTCGCTCTTAGATGGATCTGGCCAAGGTCATAGTACAGAGAGAAGAAGATGGATCTGCGTTGTGACTTCCTTCCCCATCATGCATGTGTGTGAATCTGGATGAGATGAAAACAAATGCAATCTGGAGATCGAGGGACGAAGTGAGGAGATGGAGAATTCCGAATGGAGGTGGAGGTATGATGAGATGTAGATGGAGATGAAAAAGATGAACAATGGAGATGGACTTGAGATAAGGGGATTAGGGTTGTAAATGAAAATAGTAGAGTTTTTAACAAATAAAACATCAGTATAATTTAACAGAAATTGATAAAAAGATCTATTTACATTTTTAATTTAAATGATAAAAGAGTTAATAGTTATTAGGGGCAAAATAATAAAATGAAATATTTGTAGGTTGAACAAGAATTTTTTTGACTAAATGTCATTAAATGTACAATGGTAAGTTATTGCTCAGAATAAAACTATATTGATGCAGCTAAATAATCAAAGGCATCATAGAATTTTTCATAAATATTTGGTTGTCTGTCATATCAAATTCACACATTTATCTTAGTTGTGTAATTTATCATCATTAGATTTGTTTCTTTCACACTCCTAATCTTTGATTATAAAATAACATAAAAATATAAGCAGAGGTAGAAATGGATTACTGCAGGAATCTGCATCCCTAGAAGACCATTGTATGTCAGCGCCTAATATTACAAATACCGATCATCACTCTTAACCTCATACATGCATAGTTGAACTAACCATTAGTCTTGGTTGTGGGCTAATATTGTATAATGATTAAGAGTTGATTCAATAATCGAAGTGTTAAGCACTACTGGACTTGGTTCTCAAAAAAGAAGATGACTTTATTATATTTAGAGTAGACCAACAACAACATGCTCTGTTTCTTTGGAGTGGCCCAATACAATCTCTTACGAATTTTCAAAGAGCTTGATCCATTGTCTAACATATAACATAGCATTATGATTGTTTTAACAAAGCCGTGTCTAGTATATCTCCTGAAATTTTCATGCGAAAAGACCTCACAACTAAGACTTATTCAATTGATCTAATAATTAGCTATTTTAGGGTTTCGTCTTCGCCGCACCACCCTCCTCAGTGGAGCAGTGGTGCACCAGGCAGTTGTATTCCCTTCAACCAATGAATATGCCAGCTCTTTTAGTATGTGTCAGTTTGAATATTCAAAGGCATTTGTAGTCAAAGTTGTAACTAAGCACTATTATGCTGTATATATGATGTATATATAATGTATTTGTGCTTTAGAATACTATTGAATAAAATAAATCAAAATGTCCATTTGCCACCCTCCATCGCACACTGACCAGGAGATCGCCGTCAGTAAAACATTGAACCCAACGTCTTCAACCTCTTGCCCATCATTGTCTACAATGATTGAGGCCGTCGTCGTCGTCTTCAACCTCTTGCCCGTCGTCGTCTACAAGGTTTCAGATCGAGGCCGTCTCAACTCTAGGTGGGTACACGCAGGGAACGACAGTTAGTGCGTGGCGGTGCGACAGCGAACTGAGAAGGAAGCCGACGGTCCGAGGCGGAGCTCGTGGTGGATGGGGACGCGGGTCACGTGGTTGTTGGGGTAGTGATTGGGACTGTTCAGATCTACATGGTGGAGCTGGGCAGAGGATGACGATTATGTCGGGGTGGAGCATTGCTGGCATGGGTTCGCAGATCTAGTGCGAGCGAGGCGTGACTGGCTTGTTGTTGTGGAAATGGAGAGCCAGATCTCATGGTGGCACGCAGTGGTAGCCCAATGGTGGCTGGACGTCGGCCTCTAGTTTCTCCCTTTTTCTTTGAGCAATATTCTTCTCTCACTGTATTTGTATTTCACTTTGTATTTTGTATTTTAACAAAACAAAAAACTACATGTATTTCGAAAATAATCTCTCAAAAAAAAACGTATTTCAAAACAATTTATACAATCGAGACAATACTATATAAAAAAGGATTGAATACTGTTGAAAAGTAAAAAACCCACATGGCTAGATGATTGGTTAAGAAGCTGTCATGTGGGTGGTGTATCACTGCATCATTAAGTGAGTGGTGCATGATAGACTTGACCCTATTTTAGTGAGGAATACAATTATTCTATTTCTATATAATAGACACTTGTACTAATTGTGATGAGAATAAAACTGCATTTGTGGGTAGAGGGGTTGTCCCTTAATTGATACCCTACATCCTTGGGGGATTGCTACCGGATGTGGGGATACCGTGTGTTCCATACTGGACCTAAAAATAAAGACACGTATGCTGATAGCTTAGTGTACTTTTTTACCCTCTCTAACTGGGTGGGAGTGTTTTGAATTAGTTATGTTGTTTCTTCTGTTTTTGTCTAGGTAATGGCTAACTAATGATTACTTTTAAATGATGGATACATAAGTTGATAAGCATTACATTATTCTTTTTAATCTACACCAACTTCGATGAATATATTGTTCCTGCATATATGGGAATCTTATATCATAAATTAATCAATTACGAGTCTAGCCGTTAAGGGGTATTATTAATTGATCACATCCTTGCATTTAAACTGTTATTACTAGACTGTTAAACCCTATATAATTCCAAGACTATCTATGGTTGCAACCGAAGTAATTTTTTGGTAATGAATCAGTTAAAGTCAGAGATAGCAAAGCCACTTGACATATTAAATGAATAAAGAGAAGAAGAAGGAAGGAAGGAAGGAAAAGTTAGAGATGACAAAGATCTAACCGGGAAGGTGAAGGTGGAGAGATCTCCTGTCCTGACTAAGGTGTATTTGGCATGTGGCACAGCTATGTGAAGCATGCATGTGAGTGATTGCCATTGATTCAAACTCAAGGAGTCCCCCACAAACAAAATACTCTTCCCTCTAAGTCTTCTCAAGAAATCTTCACCAATGTATCTGTACACCAACCAAAGTTCATATTCCAATCAAAAGTGGCCCCATTATTCCATTTTAAATTACATGACCATGATGTCAATGATCATTAAATTTGTATTTTGTTGGGATCTAATATGGCATGTGCTGTTGTATATTTGAGGATAAAACATATGGAAGAAACATTACAACAGCATCCTCTCAATGGATGAAGTCTCTACGAATTTGTTTACTTTATATATGTAAGTTCAAATGTACATATAAGCCTAACAACCGAAGCCAGCCATTTGGTTTGACAACTTGCTGGGAGAGTCCAGCTATAAAAAAAAAAAACAGATTTAAGTTCTGAAAAAGAAACTGAAGTATTTATATGGTAATTAGAGGTTCACGGCACAATCATTGTTAGTATTTAACTATCATAAATTTATCCTAATTATTATTGTGATTGGCGTTGTGTACTTAGCTTTTTGATGAATATTGTGTACTTAGATTGAGTGTTTTTTTTAGAGTATCATTATGATACATGAGATACTAATCTTGTAGGATAAACTGACATTTAAACAAGAACCGTTCTCAAAGTGCTTTTTGTATGCACGTGAATCTAAAAATTGGACCAAGAATTACATACCTAAGGAACTCAAGTTTCTTATACTTGGACTACACTCCAATATACCAAAAATGTCAGGTTAACAAAGTATGTCTTCTTTTTGCTTTTCTTTTCTATTTGTTTCAGATAAGTAAAAGTTTTAGTGAATAGAAGGGAGTTTTTGCATAATGGAAGCAATGAAGAGGAAAAAAAAACTATGTAAAATTTAAGTTGGATCTTGTAGATGATAAAGGGACAATATGCATTATGATGGATAAAAGGATATGCAATTAACACCTCCTTGCGTCTAAATGCTTGTTGGTTAGCCCTCTAAGTCTAATTAGCTCAGAAAACAAGTCAAGTAAATATTTTCTTTCAAGATGTGACTTTCTCTTGATAGGAGTAACAAGTGGAGTTGAGAAAATGTGAAATCTACATCAAATGTCACATTCAAGTCCAGTATTATGATATCATCATAGAAGAGGCCCACAACTAATTGTTAATCTTTCGGCTCGTAACTCAACCTCAATGTTTATCATTTTCTATTTTAATTTTACCAGAAACATCATTACTTGACAAAGGTTTTATACCCATAAATAAAAGTAGCTCTAATTGATTGGTTGTTGATTAGTACTTGTCCCAAAAATATAATTTGAGAGCACTAAGAGTTTAGGGTCGTTTGAAAGAAAGCACCAATTATGGCTATTCCCTCTCTAGCCTTAACAACATATTGACTATGATTTAAAGTTGAAACTTTCTTACTTTGAATTTGTTGAAATTCATTTACCCGAATATATGTATTATTCAGGTAACGGGTGTAAGGGATGTTGCAAAGTTAATCAAATAGGTCCTCTTATTACTAACATGTTATTGGTTCGAGTGATAACGAGTTCGGTAGATTTAACTCCTGACTCTTGTATATGAATAAGATATGATTAAGAGGGGTAACCCTTAAATATCGTCTAGATCCTCCAACAAAAAATAATAACTATTTATAACGGTGGATAATTTTGTAGCAATAGATGTTAGTGAGTGAGTGTTCCCTAGTTCTGAAATGGTCACCTTACTTCCTAGGTATCCAATCCAAGTGCAGAAACAAAAAACCTTGGTGCTTTCTGATCTTAGAGTTGCTAATTAGTAATTACTAATAGAAAGGAAAGGCCAAAAAATATCATTTATAGTAAAAATCACAAAGTTTTGGTCACCAAGTATTTTTATCGGACTTAAAAGTGAGAAAAAAGGGCGGGAAAGAAATGAAAGTCCAACAATTGGAGCTTTTGCCAACCTGAGCCTGCTAGGCCTCAACCCACCAGCCCAGAAGAAACAATTTACCCTGACTCATACTCATGACTTTCCTTCCATCACTACTTCTGTCTTTTTCTGCCTTACAAGTCAAACAACCAGCAGTTTCAAAGTAACAGAAGGATTAAATTCCCCTGTAGTTATCCCAAAAAAATGCAGGGGTGCAGTTTTGTTGTTCTTGTTAAAAAAGTTTCTTGTACTATATTTTGTATTTAATTTTGATACATTCTCAAACAATTATGTACAATCACATTTTTAAGAATGTTTAACTTTAGAAATAATTACATTAAAAAGGCACACAAATGTTAAACACAATTATGTACATTGGACAAGAATACCCTTCAGTTTTGCAGGGGATCCATCTCCTTAATATCAACATGGAATACATTAACAGATAAGTCATGCATCAATGACCATCTGATTATGTGAGAAATAATCAAATGCTATGCTGTGAAAAACTAACTAAAAAAAAGAAGAAGATAGGAATGTGTATACCTTGGTAAGTTGCAGGCTGTAGGCTGCCATCTATACTTGAGATAGAGTTGATCAGGACGACCATTCTTTTTGAGTCCAAATTCTTTCTCAATAAAGGGACACTCGGAGGCTTCATAAAGAGGGTATGAGTCATCAAAAACCCAGCTACCATGAAACAAATCATTACCTCTCTTTGCATAGCATGTTGTTGTTGCCTCTTTGTGATAATCATCTCCATGTATCTGAATGATGAGAAGAGAAAGAAACAACACAATGGATATGGAAGAAGAATAACCCATGTGAGTGAAAACTTAGAAATAAAAGATGGAGAGGTGGCAGGAACGGTTGGTAGAGCTCAAAATGTAAATGGCAATGAAATGAACAAATAGGGCGCGTTTGTGTTACTAACACAGGTTTGGAATTTAATTATTAACTGTGACATTAAGTTGGGTTGATATCTGCCAAAAATATATGGTGATGAAATGAAAGAAACGGTTGCAAATTTTCGCTTTTATTTATTTATTTATTTATGTATAAACCGACATGTTAGAGGGATACAACTGAAGTGAGATTCACAAAAGAGAGAAGCAAATTAAAGAGAGGGATGGAAGTTGAAATGAATATATAGTTAGGACTTAGGATCACATAATCTTTCCAATCTACATATGAAGAACAAACTATGAAATTGGCACAACGAATGGCTTAAGTGGGTCCCAGGAGTGCTCTATCCAATATTGATGATAGTAGTTAGAAAATGAAAAGAGGGAGGGAACAATATCGTGGAGAGTTTTGCTCTGTTTTATAAATATTATAAAAAAAATTAATATTTAATACAAATATTAAATTAACAATTAAATACATTTAATGTCCTGAGTGTATGAGTTATATTTAATGTTTTTACTTCAATAATTTTAAAAGTATTAAGATAATTAATTAGGAAGATTTAAAACTATTCTTTACTTCTTTTATTAAAAAAAACACTATTTCATACTTGGTATGCATAATATGGTTATAAAGAAATATTATATATATATTTTTTTTTACTAAGAAAGATATTCATCCATTCAAATTGGTAGAATACATCGAAAGCAACACAAATCCAACATCGCTAAAAACCGAAAATGATGAATCTGCGAACAAACTCACAGCACCTAGGTTAATAGCATAACATGGCAAAATCAAAATGCCTACAAAAATGACAAAATCAAAGTCACCGGAATAGTCATGCCTCCGGATCTGTAACATTGACGCCCAAGTCTTGATCAAATCTGTGATGGATCGAAACAAATCTGCTAATCTGAACCAAACGAACACTGCACCAAGACGAGAAACCAAACAACACTACACCAAGACGACAAACAACGATATCACCACACACAGACGACAAAAACACGAAAATTTCTCTGTTATAAGTATATATTATGCATATATAATATGGAGTTTGGTTGGGGGAAAATGGAGGTTATGAACCCTTGGTCAAGCTAGCTTATTTAGGCAAAGCATAGTATATTTCCACCCATGATTATGAACCACCAAATTAGTATTCAAAATCTTTAAATGGTTAGCTTGATATCATGTGTAAGGATGACCACTTAAACTCCACGTTGGGGTACCAACCTTGCCTCATCTTGTATAGAGCGGGCTTAAAATCAGCTATGCAATAAAGCATGATGAGTGAAGGTTGGGGATTATCCCATCCTATTTCGCACCTTATACTTAAATGAATATTATGTTTATTTTAGTTATAGATAACTTATGTAGATTTTCTTTATTAGTGTAATACTTATTCTCAATATATATATATTAGTGTAATACTTATTATTTTAAATATTTATAAATGTAATAAGGTGTGGAAGAGCAGGTATGGATTTTGATATTTTTCTCGGAGGGTAATTTTGAATTTTAATCTTACGAATGTCTAGAAAATCAAGTTCATCAAAACCACGTCCCATTACCAAACTCCCATAATAAGTATTACACTAATATATATATTGAGAATAAGTATTACACTAATAAAGAAAATCTACATAAGTTATCTATAACTAAAATAAACATAATATTCATTTAGATATAAGGTGCGGAACAGGGTGGGATGATCCCCTTTTATCAAAAAAAAAAAGGGTGGTATGATCCCAAACCTTCGCTCATCATGCTTTATTGCATAATTGATTTTAAGCCCGCTCTATACAAGATGAGGCAAGGTTGGTACCCCAACGTGGAGTTTAAGTGGTCATCCTTACACATGATATCAAGCTAACTATTTAAAGATTTTGAATACTAATTTGGTGGTTCATAATCATGAGTGGAAATATACTATGCTTTGCCTAGATAAGCTAGCTTGACCAAGGGTTCATAACCTCCATTTTTCCCTAACCAAACTCAATGTTATATATGCATAATATATACTTATAACATAGAAAAGCTAAAATAATTAATCTGTTTTGATATATGTTAATTAAACTACCTTTTTACGAAATCTTTATATGATTTTTCTTTTTTTATTTTTCAGTTATAATTATCATTAGTTTTTTTATCACTAAATATGGATTATATATTTAGAATCTAATTTTGATAACTATTAGCACAAACATCGTTTACATTACTATCAATTATATAGTATTATATTATTAAAAATAATTGATCACTCCCGTAACTAGCTTAAAAGTTATACATATAATATTATAATATATAGGCTAAATTACAGTTTTGGTCTCCCTATTTTTTTCAATTTGACGAAAATGATCCCTTAACCCTTTTTTTTTTGGCGAATTTGGTACTTTTAAAATTCAAATGCTATGAAAATGGTACTGCCAACTAGTATTTTAAATAATATTGAATATTATTTTTAAAAAATCAGAAATAAAAAAATAAAAAAGGTAACTTTGGTCTTTGGATAAAGAACCACAGAAGTCTAATAGCGTTCCCATGTGGGTTTCCTCCCTTCATCGTCTTCAAGCTTCTTCCTTGCAGGGCCACAATCGCGTCTTCTTCTTCATGCTTCTTCCTCCATTATCATCGTCTTCGAGCTTCGACCACCATGGATGGAAAACTCATACCGGCGGAGACGGAGAAACCCATGCCTGCCGAGAAGCAGAAACCCATGTCGGCGGAGATGCAGAAACCCAGGCCGGTGCTGCGGAGACGCAGAAACCCAGCTTCCACCACCATCGTGGTTCCTTAACTTCTGATACAGATTGACGAAGCAAACAAGAATGAGGGAGCATTTTGACAAAAAACAAATACACACACACAAGGAGGGGCATAGAAGAATGGGGGTCAATACTTAGAGATATCAATGAGCTTTATTTTTATCTGTATGGTGAGGGGTCTCATTGGTTTGTAATTTTCCCAAAAATACAGGGGTTCTGTAGTTCAAAAATTAGAGAATGTGTAGGTGTTGTTTGGGGTTATGTTGTTAGGGGTTCTGGTTTTCAACAAATTGAGAATGTGTAGGTGGTGTCCTCTCCTAAGTTTCGCATATAGAATTGAAGACGAAGTGAAGAACCCTCGCCCCACACACAGTCACGATCGAAGAAGAAGAACCCTAAGTTTTGCACCAAGTTTAAAAATAGTTTTTCTCCAAGAATAACCCACATAAAATAGCCCTGACCTCGACGTCACCAACCTCCGTCACTGTTTGGACGGAATCTTGACGGAGAAACCATTTTCGCAACATTTGAAATTTAAGAGGACCAAATTCACAAAAAAAAAGTCGGGGGACCATTTTCGCCAAATTAAAAAAATTGGGGGACCAAAACTGTAATTTAACCTAATATATAATTTCTTGATGATGTAAAAAACAATTATACGAACAATTTATCATAATTAAACACATATAATTAATAATTTTTTTGGTGATTAATAAAATTAATACTTAAATATTATATTATTATATGTGATATCATTAAATGCTATTTGAATTTGATAAGTAACAATTAATAATTTTTTAATGATGAATAATTAATAATGTCATTAGCCTCTCATCAAAGTAAGTTTACTACATAGTATAATAAATTTTACTAATACGTACAATAATTATATTTTGTTGGGTTCCAAGATATCTCGCTCGCAAGTCGCAACTGGGGATGTTAATCCGTTGAGGTACTGGACAACATTGAAGAGCGAACATCTCCCAACCAAGTTTTCTCCATGCGCAAGAGCCAATGATCAAACCCCGGACCACTTACTTAAGGGACCCGAGCATGTTAGCACTCGAACCAAGGAAGAAAAGAGCAAGAAGGAAGAAGGAGGAAGAAGGAAGAAAAGAGGAAGAAGGAATAAGAGAGAAAGAGAGAGAACGAGATTCTTGCGGGTTTTCTCTCTCTAAAACCAAGATTCCGGCGGCAGTTTCTAGCGACGGCGGTGGTTTCCGGCAACGGAGGCGGTTTCCGACGACCGAGGCGGTTTCCAGCGACTTACGGCAGCGGACTGACGGAAGGGACCAAAATAGACTAACGGTTGAAAGATAAAGGACCAAAACGAAAACTAAAATAAAGATAAGGGAACAAAAGGGATTGAGCCTGATATATAATTGCATAACGATGTAAAAAACTTTATACAAACAATTTATCATAGTTAAACAAATATAATTAATTCTTAATAATATATATATATATATATATATATATATATATATATATATATATATAATCATTAGATGTTATTTGAATTTGGTAAGTAGCAATTAATAGTTAATATTTTTATATTCACGAGTAATTAATAAAATCATTAACTGCTCTTCAAAGCAAGTTTCCTAGTAATATATATATATATATATATATATATATATATATATATATATATATATATTAATTATAATATTTATATATAGTATATAATATATATATATATATAAAATCATTAGATGTTATTTGAATTTGGTAAGTAGCAATTAATAGTTAATATTTTTATATTCATGAGTAATTAAAAAAAAATCATTAACTGCTCTTCAAAGCAAGTTTCCAAGTTATATATATATATATATATATATATATATATATATATATATATATATATATATATTAATTATAATATTTATATATAGTATAATATATATATATATATAATTAAATGTTATTTGAATCTGATAAGTAACAATTAATAATTAGTATTTTTCTATTCATGAATGATTAATAAAATCATTAATTGCACTTCAAAGCAAGTTTCATAGTATAATAAATTAATACAAATATGATAATTTTACAAACACAATAATAATAGTGATATGATATTAATATTATAGCAATTGAAAAAATATTAATACTATTTCAATAAAGTTGGCATGCAAGCAATGAGTGATAGGAAAATAACAAACGACAACGTTTCACATACAATCCCCCTCTATATATGTGTGAAAGGGGCTTTGGTACTCGTCATTCTAGAGTGTATCGTAGTTTCAAACTTGGGGTTTTGAGTTTCTTTCTATCGTGAGCTTACAAATCATTTGCAGAAATGAATCCAGCTAATTCATTAGCAATTGTTGTTTATGAAGGAGGTGACAAAAGTCTAGAGAAGTTTTATGCCTCTTATTCAGAAGAAAATGATTCGGTAAGTTAGGTTAACTGCTTGAATTGTTTTGTTTCATTCTTAAAATAATATTGTGATTTGTTGTTTCATTTCACGAAATTTTGTAACTTTTTTTTCTTGATGTATAATTTGTGAAGTCGGTAGCGAAATTGACTTGAGATTTTAGGTTACGCCTTCTTGGTTTTGTTTTATCGCTTTTGAGTCTAGATCCTCTATAGCGATGCAATAATTAATCGATTTTACACATCTACCACATATGATAGGATTGTAGCCATGAACAAAAGTCCATAAAGCTACAGTAGGAGAAGCCATTCACATCTCATGATCGTGGGTTTTGGGCCGAAGACAGCTACAAATAAAAATCTGCTCTAAATATTTGAATTTCATTTGTAAAGTCAGTAGTGAAATTGGCTTCAAATTTTATGTTAACTCTTCTCGGTTTTCTTTTTTTGCGTCTGAGTCTGGATCCTCTCCAGCGATGCAGTAATCGATTTTACATACCTAGCTATTGAATACGATAGGGTTGTAGCCATGAACAAAAGTCCATAAAGCTACAACAGGAGAAGCTACTCACATCTCACAGTCGTCGGGTTTTGGATTGGAGAGAGCTGCAAAGAAAAACTGATCTAAAGATTTGAATTTCGTTTGTAAAGTCAGTAGTAAAATTGGCTTGAAATATTAGGTTAAATCCTTCTCACTTTTCTTTTCTCGCATCTGAGTCTGGTTCCTCTCCAGAGATGCAGTAATCGATTTTACATGCCTAGCTACTACATACGATAGGGCTGTAGCCATGAACAAAAGTCCATAAAGCTACAATAAGAGAAGCCGTTCACATCTCACGGTCGTCGAATTTTGGGATGGAGAGAGTTGAAAAAAAAACTGCTGTAAAGGAATCAAATTTCATTTGATGTGCCAATTTGCACACAAAATAATTGATTGTGGAGCTAGTATTCTTTTTCTGATCCTTAATGATTTCCTTGGGAATAAATTATTGTTTCCACCCTTGGTGATTCTTCCCTAACCCTTTTGACCCCACCTTTGTCATCATTAGGTTTAGAAGTCTTGGGTTTATAGGTTTAACCTTTCTCCCCTCTTTGTTACTTTGTGAGGCTTTAGCCAAAGGCAATGGCTTCATCTACATTCTTCTCCGGATGTCGTTGTAACTCGTGTTTGACCTAGTTTTGAAGACTATCCACACGAAGTAGAACAATAGCTCATGGACAGTGAGGTTGGGGATTTACAATGTTAAACATTGTAAAGTCTCTCGGAAAGTTGGAGATTGTATTATTGTGTTTAAGTTCCCGTAACTAAATTGAGAGCTTTATAGAGAACATTATTTTTGGGGGTAGAATTGCTTCTTCAACTCAACTCAACTTGCCCTGATACTACTTTCTCCCACCCTTGGTACTTCCCTTACTTGAACCTTATTGGCCTTAGCATGATATATCACCACCTGATCAAATGCAAAGTTAGTTAAACCCTCACAAGTAGGCAAAGCTAAGTGACTAAGGATGGCTAAGAGCTTGAAAGGAGGAGAACTTCTATTTCTCTAGAGAAGATTACAACCTTTATTCTATGATTTACAAATGAATTGCTTAACCTATTTATAGTCCTCCACCTACTCAATGAGATTAATTTGATCCTATGGATATTGTAACTCAAGAAGTATATTAATTAGCCAGTACAGATTGGGGCATTTGATAGGGTTTTAGATAAGTCATGACACTATATTCTCTATGTGTATGATTAATTCAAATTTCCCTTTGACTCTATAATTCATGTTAAAATTGAGGCACATGCTTAGCTTAATCATGCTTACAGTTGAATCTCTTCATTGACAACTCATTTTCTTTATGTTTGTTTTCAATTTTGTAATCTGTTTGCTTGTTTACTTCATGTTTAGGTTCAGAAACACGAAACAGCTCACCCGGAGCCACAAAATAACTTACCAGATAATGATGCTATTTTTGCAATCCCGATGTCTTATTGTTTACCAGATAGTATCCCCGTCGAAGAGATGGTATGTCTGCAATTTTTTTTGGATGAGACTAAAATCTTTCATTAATTTAACCCTGATTGTGTGTGTGTATTCTCATTTATATATTTGCATATTTATAAGATTTTGATTTTTTTATCATTATCTTTCTCATCTTCGTTATATACTTCGCCTTTCTCATCATGTATGTATAATTATGGATTAGTGAGACTTCAATATTTTTATTTTACCATAATTATATTCTCATCTAATTATATAATCATAAACTTATAATACATGGTTTTTATTTTCAATCAATACTTTTTTTCATCATTATTATATGTTTCACATGTTCTGATCAGTTATTATGAATTTAGAATGAAGGTACATCGAAAATATCCACCCCAAATTCAAGAAAAAGAACCTTATCTCTAGAGGAGAAATACAAAGACAATTGGATAATTGAAGCCAAACAACGAAAAAATGGAAGATGGGATAAGGTAATGTGGAATTTAAAATTTGAAATGACCATTTGATTTTTATTTTGTTTTTTTATTGTTGAAGCAATATAAAAGAATTGTTATATATAGGTATTTTTTCTCTAACCCGCAAGCTTTCAATGAAAATTATATACATGTATACCTATAAGTTACCGAAAAAACAAATTTGTTTGGTTAATTGGTAACTGGATCTGGTTAAGAGAATATATATATATATATATATATATGAAAACGAAATTCATTCACCTAAAATAGGATTTTTGAATAACAGAGCTTAATTTGCTACAATTATAGAACAAACCAATTATTTTTACCTTCATAAAAAAGTTATGATATTCACTTACATATTCATTATGTATGCACCAACAGGAAAGCATATTTGTGGATTGGTTTTGCATATGAAATCATAACATATGCCACTTAAGAATTATATGCAATCTCATAATTATACATCTATCATTCGTTGCGTACTTTATCTATACTGAAGACAATTTTTCATTAGGTTATAAAAAAAAATTACAGAAGACAATTATACCATTTTACTTCTGAAAATTTATACTACACAAAAGTAACCAAAATTTCCCTTTAAACCGAACGCGGTGCAAGAATATTGCATTCGTGTATATTTATCATTCACTTTCATTTTAATAAATTTTCGATAAACCACTTCTTTTTTATTGCATTCTCCTCAAATGTCTCATCTAATGATTTTTTTTTGGTAGTTCTATCTTCATAGAGAAACAAAAATTAGGTGTCGATCTTTAAAAGAAGTGGAAAGGTACGAAAATAGTCCTAAGGACAGAGCAAAAGCAAAAAAGAAAGAAAAAGAAAGTGCTGAAGAAGCAGTTACAACAAAGAATGAAAGTGAAAGTGCAGAAGAAGCAGTTATAGTGAGTTTACAAATTTTGAAAGTTTAATTGTGTAAAAGTTCAATATTTTTCATTACTATTTTTAAGGTGTACTACCAAAATATTTCAGGAAATGGGTGCTACGAAGACCGAGGATGTTATAGCTATGAGGAGGAAAGCAGCAGAAGCAAATAGAGATTATGTTGAAGGGTTCCTAGCAGATGCACGTTATAACCTACAACGGTATGGTCCATACTTATCAGAAGATAAAGTTTTCAATGATATATGTAATAAATAATATTCAAATATAAATTTATCTAAGCACACACATACTACAAAGTTAACAACCTTCATTTCCCTATTTTGAAAAAGCTTAATGTTCCTTTAAAGTGAGTTGTTCTCTAAAATAAATAAGAATATATTTAAAGTAAGCTTATCATTTTTTAAATCTTTTATACATGGAATTTGGTTTGGATATTTTTATTTTGGGTGAGCTAATTTTGCACTTGTTTCCTATATTCTTAACATTCGATATTGGGGTCTTAATTATTGTCATTTTTTAACTTTAGACTCTCATGATTAAGGACAATATTTCTTCTCTCGGCGTCGCGCTTGAAATTTCAAGGTAAGATGGTTTTGGTTTTGCCTCATAAATGTGAGTAGATTAAACCCATGATGACATGCTCTTGATTTGTTCGTCATCTCTTATTCATATAAACATATCCCCTTCAATTTTATATTATAGCAAATATACTTATCGAGGTCGAAATTCAAAGTGAACATATGTTGGTTTTTTATATAAATCGTAGGAATTTATGGAAAGGGCTCTTGAAAAATTGTATAAATTTGGACCTTATCTTTTAGATTTCGAGCGATTATCGATCACTTAACTTATCTACTTTGACTGTAAAACATGTGCTTGGATATTTGAATTTAACATTTTAGATTCAATAAGAACGACGTAATACTTTGGAATTCATTACTCACTTTTATTCAATAAAGCTATACATTATTTTCTTTCTGTTGGGTAAAATCGCACACAGCAATGGAATTATCCATATGCCCAATGAAACATACACAAACACACCATGGAGAGAACGATGGATAACACAATAATTAACGTGATTCGGCACCTCTTGCCTATGTTCAAGGAAACACCTCAACAATTGTATCCACTATCTCAAATAAGATTATAAGGTTGTAACCCAACCCATTTTGTATCACCCTACAAACCCTAGTACCACACTCAAGAGTTACAAGGAATGATAGACATTTATCTCACTACAAATGATCACCCACACCAGTCCTTCCCTCATGGACATGATTGGGGATGATTATACTCTTCACAAGACTCCCTTTATATAGTGAAGTGAAGGGACGTGACTACCATTATCAATGTGACTTAGTGGATATTAATTGCTCCTCACATTTTCAACACCATTTAAAATATTCACTCCTTCTTCCAAAGATAAACATAGACTCCCTATGAGTCAAAACATAGAATACCAACAATTTACAATGCATTTGAATTTCTCACTTCAATTAATGTTTGAAAAACTGAACTGCTTTTCTCAACACTTTTTTTTTCTTTCTTTCTTTCTTTATTTTTTTGGTAAGAGCTATACATTATTTTATGATGAAGTTTTTTATTGTTAACACAAAGTATGGATAGAAATATAAACATGCTTATGATTACAAGGTAATATCTAATCCTACTTATAGTTAATAGTGATATATGGAGGCCCCGGTTAAAAATAAAATATGTCAGTCATCATCTATATAATGCTTGATTTACTATATTAATATTTAATTTGGGTTTCGTGTTGAATTCTTTTTTCATCAACTTTTAAATTTCTTCAATTAGTTAGGTTAATATGAGGTATTTGAATTTATTAATTATTACAATTATCCTTAGTTTTCAAGTATATAGTCTCAATAAAAAATGCCATGACTTGTTTTATGTTTTGGAAATCGTGCTCCTATTGTTCCTCCCTGAAAATATAATATAATTATTGCAAACGGTTTTAAAAGATGCACCTATTTAATGAAAATAACTGTCTCTTTGTACCTAGAACAATACGATTTGTGTAAGTAGCACTGTACCTAACTTTAGTCATTATCTTTTATATGTGCTAGCTTTTGCTATTAGTATATTATTATCAATGCTTTTGACTAACGAGGTTGTTTGTTTATGTTATTCAAATTAGGTATTAGCTACACATCTAACATCGCCAGCTGAGGAAGAACCTGGTCTAGTAGTTTATACAACCGATTTATGTTGATATAATTGTGTATTGAACTTAATTAAACTGAATTTGGATATCATGACTTCAACTTTAACATATCTTGTGGATCGTACATTTGAAGTTGAATATTCTATGGTTTGGATGTTATTGGTATGCTTGCATTGGTATAGACATACTTGCATTTTTCGAAGTGCAGATTAAACCATATGATTTACATATATATTTGTTCAATAGATTTTTATTTGAGTTTAACTAGCCTCGGTAAAGGATGGTTCTTTTTCCATCATGATATTGAACAAATTAATAGTGTGCTTGAAAAATCTTAGTGAGCACAAATGTGCATTTGAGCAGAAGCTTATGTGAGTAGCTTATGGAAGAGAAACAAGATTTTGTCAATACCCGCCCCAAATATGCTATAAATCTCATGAGCAGATCAATATCAAGGCAGGCATAAGTTTGGCCCTGCCACAAACACCACGAGGCAAGAGTTTTCAATAAATGTAGCACAAAAAAGAAACTTGAGAACCATATATAAATTCATCTTGAGAAGTAGAAATGGGAATAGAGCATCAATTTATAGCAAGATTTTAAATAAAGGTTCGCGATCACATTTGGGGCCAAAACGTTTTGGTTTTTGAGGTCTTCGAAACCAAAACACAAGCATAATTGCAGCCGCATCGACCACAATTTCCTGCAATTGTCTGCAATTGCGGTAAACGCAACGCAATCATGATCGTAATTTAAAACCTTGATTTGTAGTCAAATAGCCCATAATGACCTCGGGATGCCTCATGCCTTCATAGGAATAAGCAAAATGAGAAGGTCACGTCTTCAATATTAGAATTTTTTTTAAATGATGGTAATTAATGATCTTATACAAATAATTTCCACTAATATGAACTCTTAAGTTAAACCATAATCTATTTGATACATATTATATATATATATATATACACACACATTATATATAGGACATGACATAGTTCATACAGAAGAAACAATGAATTTCTCAAGCAGAACATCACACATTTCATCTCCACCTAAGACAAGAAAATGCACGAGGTATACACATATATGCTACAATCAAGTTTGCTTGGTCATACTCAAAGTTTAGGAATTATAATTTGCAAAAACCCTGCCCTGAAAATGAAAAAAAAGAAATCAAAAACATATCAGCTTCACATGTATATATCCTGTGGTGCATATATTTCTATGAATTATATAGATTCAAGCAACCTTTTATTTTAATTGAGGCAAGTCAAACTAGCTTGCATGCATCAACTGACTAGGAAATTCACAAGAATATTTATTGTAACATAGCACGCAAGTTTACAACTAAACCAAACCCTTTGGAGGTATTCAAGCCGCTTTAAACTCCTTGCATGTGTATAAAAACAAAATATAAGGAATCCTAAAACTTAATCTAATCACATACAAAAGGAACTAGTGACCCTTGCATGCAAGGGTCTTCCTTACCCTCGATTTTAGGAGGGGGACTTTAGGATCTTCCACTCCCCCCTCCACCTCTCCATTTCCCTTCTTTGCAAGAATCTTTTAGATGTATTTAGGAAACTTGAAATCCGTCTTAATAAGGTTTTGAAAACTTGAATAGATGATACCATAGGATAGGTTCAGAATTAAAAATAATGACAATCATTAAAGTAACTAATTTCAGGGATTGTGTATTTGTCATTTCAGCCAATAAAAACATTAAATAGTCAATAATTTTTTCAATTGACTCAATTGGACTTCAAGTTTACTACCTTCCTTTTTATATTAATAGAAGGAATCATCAACATGCTATCAGTGGCTTAGCACACAGTATCAAAGCTTCGGGCCAAAATCTTCAAAGAAAATATCAATTACCTAGATATTCATTACTACTTCAAATTGAAAGAACATTAATTGTGAATTTTGTCAGTAATTTAATAAGTCGAGAGCCCTGTGATTGCACAGATACCAAAATTAATGAAAAGTAATGCAATGCAATATATAGACCAAATTAATAGTGGTTTTTCTTTAAATTATAATCTGTGCATTCCATACAAAAGTGTGTCTATAATCAAGAACCCAGAAAATAACACTAATTATAAAACTTACAAAAATTCAGCTGATACGTTGTCCTTGTTCACACCAGGAGGAAGCGGCCAGGCCACCTCATATGGTCCATATAGTATCTCCCTCTTGTGATATGACGAAAAAGAGGCACAGCTGGCAGAACGCATACCTTTGACAGCCAACCTGTCACATTTCATAATAGCTATTTTATTACCAAGAAAAGAGGTCTTACACTTCAAATTATTTATAACCAAGAATGTCCAACACTAAAATTTCCATTTACCATCTTTCTTCCAGAATCTAATACAATATATCAAGTAGAAATCATACATAATCTTTGTATGCACAGATTGGATCCTCCCCATTCACAAATGAAAGAACAACCCAAACACCAAACACAATGGAACTTGAATAATGACTTGGATGAGAGGAGTATGCAACAATATTTAATTACACATTATCCTTTTCTTCACCCATTGATTTGCCAGAGCCAAATGAAGGAAATATTTCCCAATATCTTAAATTGTGGAGACTTTTACAATTAATACAAGGATGTAAATAAGAAATGCTTCTTACTTTTGATCATCAACCTCCACTCTTATGTCATTGATACTGACACCTGGAACTTCCACTGTGATAACATATTTTCCTTCTGATTCAGCCACATCCATCCTTGGAGACCATTCAATTCCTGCAAAAATAAAGATTAAAAAAAAAAAGCACTTGTATTTGTTATTAGCTATAATAACTTCAAATAACTTTGAAAGTTTGAAGTGCTAACCACCATCAGAAAAATAAATTTTTTTCTCAGAATGAAGCTGATCTCCTCTTCTTATCTGTTTGCTTGGCCTAGCAAATGTAGGTGGGTCAAGTGTACTAAAATCACAGCCCTGCACCTGAGCCATTGGTTGGAACACTGAATTTGAGAAATTTGATTCTTTCCTTGCAGGTCTAGCAAAACATGGTGATCTTGTATTAGAAGGACTTTCAGATGCAGCACCATGAGTTTTAGGAGCCATACAAGATGTTGAGTCACCCTAGATATTTATTATTGTATCAATAAGTGTATTAGAAAAGAATCATTTAACATAGAAGAATGTTGTGGAGTATTTCAACAATGATAATTAACACTGTAAAGTACCTCTTGAACTGAAGTCTGCCTCATAAAATAACCAAAAGAAGATGATGTTTGGCGTGCAAAATACACTTTATTATCACATCTTCGGAGCACTGAATTCAAACTACCACTGCAGTTCTGATATAAGAAGGAAAATGGATGAATAGAATAAATTGCAAACATATATTCATGGGATATTGCTAAGAGCTAGCAGATATGAATAGAAGGTGAAGCAAGTGTAGCATATGGAAATTCTGAATTATAAAACCGATTAATTCATTAAGAAAAAAAAACACAAGGCCTGTGAAAAATAAATTTAAGAAGGGACAAAAATAGTGGAAAACGCTGAAGTGAGAAACACAGTTTCAATTGAAACATTTGGTTGAACAAAACAAAATATATTACCATAGGCAGAAGATGGGTTGGTGAAATGTCTTCAGATGGTGAGAAGTGAGATGCAATCATATGAACTCTGCGTCTAACCAACTCAGTCTCCATTTTTAGTATTGGTGACAAAGTTAAGCTAAACAGATAATGGATCGAGGTTGTGGTATAGGATAGGCGCATGAGCGGGTGAAGAATATAAGCAGAGGAAGTCATTACTGTGGAAGATATTTTTCGACACAAAATAACATAAGTGGGGTCCTTTCAATCTAAATATCTTTGGTTATTTGTTTTTTCCAATACCTCTCTCTCTAGTACGTTGTATCCTTGCTTGCCATTACCCTCGGCCGCCTCCTTCTTTCTTTTCATTTCTCTCTCTATTCTGTCATCAATTTCTTTTCTGGCCACATCATATATATCATGCCATGTGATAAGATGAGCCATGCCGCTGCGGGGGAAGGGGAAAAATATTCTTTTTTTATTTTTTAATTATTTAATAAATAATTTAAGAAAGTTCTTTCACTAATCTAATACAAATATTTGAAAAAAAATTAGTTTATGGAATCAAGGTTGTAAAAGTCTGATAACCTTATCATTGAGTGAAAGTGATTAATGTACTGTTATTTAAGGGCTTTTTTCAAGTTCGATTATTGGTATGCAACAATCTTTGATCAGGTTTTACTAACCATGCGGTCAACTCGGAGATTAGTCCCATAACGGATTCAAATGATCTAAGCCGTGAAAATATTTTTAAGGCTTGTTCGATCCCAATAATTAATTATGATGAGTATCAAATCAAAATGTTGTAAAAGTCGGACCGAATAATATATAGAAAAATGTTTCGTTTCAAGTTCAACTTTACAATGATGAATATTTTTTGACGAGAGATTTAAACAATATTTAAGGGTCGTATTTTTGTGATAAGATTTTTTCTATACACGAGAGACAAAATTCAAATCTTTCGATCTTTGCTCAAGGATTTGTCGACGAAGGAGAAGTAAGAGAAAAAGTACGAGGAAAATAGAAAGAGTGGAGAGAGATGGGAAATATAGAATTGCCTAGAAAGCCTCAAACATTCTCCCTTATTGTATTTTTTTAACAATAGATTAAAAGAATCAAAACACTTAATTTGTAGAATTAAAAAAACGAACTATGGGATAATCGAGGACATTGGAGACTATCCTGACTTCCAAATTCCTCTCTCCTTTTTCCCCCCGAACTATTGCCATCCCAACTCCCAAATAAACCGAATTACCTGGTCAAAGAAAAAGAAAAGAAAAAACCAGAGATGAAGTTGATTGTCACATCTTTCTTTTCCATCCTTAACAACGTGCTGTGCAAATTAAAATTGCAATTTCATGAATTCAAGATGTTTTCTTTATGTGTCAAAAAAATATGTTTTTTTTACATCAACTTTCCCTGTTACCTTTTAAAATCCTTAATTTTGAAAAAATTGAATAGTCATGATTAATTAATCTAAAAATATAATTACCTTATCTTAACTATCCTAAGAGCTCTCATATTATCATTTGTAATTGCTTAACAGTATAAAAATATTTACACCAACCATAGATAATAATTAAGCTCAAAAGCAGGTAAGTAGGCAAGTTATTCAAGTTTTTTTTTTACCATTATCATTGATTAATTGGTTGCACAATAGGAGTATAATAAATAGATAAAGCTGCCCAAAATGGATAAGAAAAAAAACTTATATACCATTTCATATGTATATTAGATGTTTTTCAATACTAATTAGATATGTGTAATCATTCAAATATATTTTCGTTGTTGAATTATTATATATGTCATAATTATATTGAAAAATAATACTTAATATACTATGTAATTGTAATATCCTTGTTTGACCCTTCTATTTTGGAAAAGAAAAGCTGATAATGTTGATATATTGGTCCAAAAAAGAAAATTGGAAAATATATTATATTGCAAAATGTAAATTTACAATGTAACATAGCCTTTCTTCAAAATAAAAAAAATGTAACATAACCTAATTATGGTAAGCAAAGCGACCCACCTGCCTGACTTTATTGGAAGCAAACATTTTCAGATTTTCTTCAAACGGAAGGAAAGATGCAAATCACAATAACAAAGATGAGAAGAGGTGAGATGTATCATCATCATCATCATCATCATCAGCGCAGCTCACTATAACAACAACATTCAAACCAATCCCTCAAAACGCCTAATTGTGACTCTTCATCTTCTCCACCCAATCAAACTCCATCCAAAACGCACTCAGATTGGATCTCTCTCTCTCTCTCTCAGGTTCGTTTCATGCTTTCTTCCCTCCTAAATGTTGATGCCAATCTCAAAGTTCATGGTGGAATGAGTGTGGATGAACAAAAAAAGCCGTTTTTGATCTCAAAGATTGTATTTTTATTTACTTTCTTCGTCTTTTTGAGCGCAAGCTAGTGATGGTTCAGATGGATCAAAATAATGGTCTCAATGATTGAAGAAAACAACCCAAAATTTATGTTTACCTTCATTTTCATTTTATTTTTTATTAATCCGTTGCCGTGGGTAGTGTTTTATATTATTATTAGTTGACCAAATGGAGTATTTGAGGTATTATTATTATTATTATTTTTTAAATAATGTCAACCTAAACATTGAAGAATTGTTTTTCCTCCATGGTTTCTCAAACTCATTAATCAATATTGGTATTATGGTTTCCTTTGAATATGTAGCCATCCTGGACCCAGATTGCCTGCAGTCAAAATTTAAATTTCCTGCATTCAGTAGGTTGGATCTGTTGGATGAAAGTCAGACAGTTCATATTTTAAGCTCGGTAAATGGGATTTAATAAGTAATCTCAGAATGTAAGTCGTCCGATCTTCATCCAATGGTTCCAACTTACTAAGTGCAGCTAATGCAGGAAACTTTGACCGCAAGAAAACCATTTCCAGCCATCCCCTGTCAACATTTTTACATATGCTGGACTGGTCAAGTTGGATTCTTTAGCTTAATGTAACTGTAACAGTAACAGAGTAGTTGTCTAAGAGCTCCGGAGCAATTGCTTCTTTTGGATTGTAACCTATGTTGTTATCTTCTTAGGGATTGAAGACAATCAGTGTTTAGTTGCTAACTGATGATTTTTAGTTCATCCAGATGTAATTTAATGTGTTCAATTATAAAAGCAGGTCCCATGCATGCATGCACCCTATTGAACTTATGTTGTCTGATTTGGTGACAGGTGATGATATCAAACAGCAGCTAGGTTGCCAAATTTTTCTTGGGGTATATAAATGGCTATAACTCAATATACAGAAGGAGATGGTACAGAGTGAATTGGATTCTGACAAGGTTGACTGCACAGGTATCAATGATGTCAACAGTAGAAGCCTAGGTTCGGGCCTTCGTAGAGAGCTTTCATTTTCACGTTGGTGTGACAATGATGGAGTGATCCATTTGGATAAGGAATTAGGTAATGCAGAAGATACTAGTGCAGAAGAAGACTCTGATTTTGAATTATCTTTAATTCAGAAGAATGAGCTACAAAGTGGACCTTTAGATAGGGAGAAGCTTTTTCACCTTGAGTTTCAGCAAAGAAGCATGCATATGAATGGTGCTAGTACCATGGATGAAGATGCTATTCATCGGAGAGGTAATGGATCTGAGAAGTATGTGCCTTTTGATATTGAAAATGAGTCTACACGGGGAACTGCTGGTATTGGCTCCTCCATTGCCGCCGGTGGTCACGAATCATTGGGAAAAAGCGCCATCAATCCAATTTCCGTTGCATATATCTTACAGACATTGTTTTTTGTAATTGTTTGGTACACTTTCAGTCTATTTTTGACTCTGTAAGTTCCTTCTTGACAAAATTGGTAATTGCATGCATTGATACCCTATTTAATTTTATTTGTGATTCTGATTATTTTCCTCATTCTCAACTAATTTGAACAGGTACAATAAAAGTCTGTTAGGAGATCATTTGGGAAAGTTCCCAGCTCCTTTTATGATGAATACTGTTCACTTTGCAATGCAAGCTGTGCTATCAAAATTTATCACCTGGTTTTGGTCTGATAGATTCCAAACTAGCGTTGTCATGTCTTGGAGGGATTACTTTTTGAGAGGTAAATTTTAAATTCTTCTATCTCATTATTTCTATGCTTTCTTCAGTCACTTTGTTATGCTGATTGAGTATGCCAAGTCGAAACTTCTTGATACATTTCAGCTATTAATTAAGTGTCATTGACTGTTTTATCTGGAGTGCTTTAGATTTTAAAATAATTAGTAAAAATTTGCGGTGATAATAGCTCTACTGAATTAGGGGAAATGCTGACAACTTGTTTCATTCCAACAATACCTAGGATGGTTGAACATGCCACCTTTTTCTGTTATCTTTACTTTTTATGCCTCTTTTGTGGTTCTGCCACACTGAAGCTCTTTTTGTAGCAAATTTCTCGTCAATATTAACTTTTCTATCAACTAATGCCACAGATGGACTTTCCCTTTCACAGTTGTACCGACTGCTCTTGGAACAGCAATGGATGTTAATTTGAGCAATGTATCTTTGATTTCCATCTCGGTCACATTTGCTACAATGGTTGGTGACATTCTTTTCATGTAAACTGATAGAAATGTTCATTTAAATTCTTTTGAAATGTTATATCAGAATAAGATTCTGCATTTCCCCCTTTTCTGTGGAAGATGCTATTCTTCATGTATACATTTACCTTTACTTTGCTCTTGCAGTGTAAATCTGCTGCTCCAATTTTTCTCCTTCTGTTTGCTTTTGCATTCAGGTAAATTCCTTGTCATTTGGTCTTTGTAACCAGTTTTTGATTATGTGATTCTTGTGATTGCTTGAGATAATTTTTGAGAGTGCTGCATTATTGAAAATAAATTTACGAAGTCTTGCATTTCACAGAAGACATTGGGCATATGCAATCACTATGTACAGAACTGGTTATTTATTCCACAAGTGTGGCATAATTCTGTTAGTGTTGAATGCTTTAAAGACAGAGTAGTTCTGATACTCAAAATTATAGGAACCTTCCTTCATCTTTCAGATATTGCATCTTCCTATTCGACATGTTGCGATTATGGAAATCTCTAGAGAATTCTCAATGCTATAGTAAATTGATGCATTTTTAGTGTTAGTGACAGTAACAGTACAAGATTTACAGTATACTGGAGTCACAAAATAATAGCTGTCACAAACAATTGATAAATATATTAGGAAGTATGATAATTCCTTCCATAATTTAAAAATGCTTTGTGAGAAATATCAATGCCATATTTTGAAAAAGGAGATATTTTTTTGCAATTTAAATCTACTTCAGATTTCAAATTGTAAGAACGCTGTGAATTAAAATTATATAGATATAGTTTCCAATTCTAAAGTTACAACATTATTTTTCTTATTGGAGGTTTAAATTAGACCGGAATGTTTTATCTACCCCCCTTCAAAATGAAAGAAGATTTTTACAATTGACGCGGACCCTGTTTAAGTTGAACGGCAGGCCTAGGTCTGTTTAACTGCCTAGAAACTGTCCAATTTTGTTTGGATAACTGATGTATGATATTAATGCCAAATGTAGTGATATTGTTAATAACATTGGCTGGCCATTGTGGTATACCTCAATGCTCTCCCAGCCCAGCCCATTTTACTGAAAAATCAAACAAAACATTGTTTTCAGCCCAATGCTGTAGCACACTTCTTTCTTAATGGAAAGGAAATTTAATAGGAATAAAATGGGGAATTTAGCATGATCCTTAAAACAGCCATGATTGGGTCACCAAAGAGAAGCCATAACAGGATTAAGTGATAAGACACATCATTAAAGATGCAAGCATTCCCCATGTTTTTAACAAAAAACTTTCTAATGGACCATAAGAAACTGTTCCACAGTAAAAGAACATACCCATTGCTCACCAAGGACCCCAAAATGATTATTTCATTGTAAAGTAACTGCATTACAGAGCAAAAATAAATGGCCTACAGTTTCTGAATTAGTTCTGCTTCTGCACATAAAACACAATGTTGGGAGGAGTGGTGCAAGGCCTATGAATCTGGGTCATGACTCATGACACTAATACGACTGCTCTATATCACTTGATGCCATGAGATTCAAGTTGCATTTAGAATGGCTTCTTGTTTTCTAATATGGTGTTTCATACCTTCATGTATAAACATGTCAAAATTGTTTCAATTGATGTTTCCATGCTGCTGTGTTCTCTAATACTGGTAACTTGTATAATTGTTATCAAATGATCTTTTGTTCTGTTTTACATATTCTGGATGAAGATTAATTATTTTTGTTTGTGTATGTATTCATTTTTACCTGCCTTCTGTCATTGAATTGCAAATATTGGTGGGAAGATTGGAGACACCAAGCTATAAACTATCAGGCATCATCTTAGTCATCTCCGTTGGTATATTACTGACAGGTATAGATTGTTGCCCTTCACGTTCGGCCTAGGAAATTTTCATTTCAATTTGCATTGATTTGCACATAGGAAATCAAAACATCTGACCCAATGTGGCTGCCAACAAGCACAGTGGTTAAGTGAACAGAGTGAGGTCACTTTACTGATACTCGGGAAGAGTGGAAGATTACAATCTGGATGCTAACTATGGATGTTTGCATCAGAGAATTCCACATTATTCAATATGCTATTTATTAAATATTTTGTGTGGAAGATTGTAATTTAATTCAAAATGAAATAGAATCCAGACAGAAGTTGAGATAGATATTTTATACCAATTAGTTACTTAAAAAATAATTAGTTTCCCATGATACTTGGGTACATCTATCAGAATTTAGAACAACCAATTAGTTCTCGGTTAATTATAAATATCGTTTTTTAGTGAATATTTCAAAATGATGATCGCAATTTTGAATGGTCAAAGACTCAATTGATATTGATTATGAATACTTTTTGTTCTGAATATTTTCA
Organism: Sophora flavescens; assembly: GCA_030762895.1. Classification (NCBI taxonomy): domain Eukaryota; kingdom Viridiplantae; phylum Streptophyta; class Magnoliopsida; order Fabales; family Fabaceae; genus Sophora; species Sophora flavescens. The sequence goes on from CM061065.1 coordinate 215,164,983, forward strand.
ATCATATGCACTAGTACTATGCCACGGCTCCTTTGATTCTTAATTTTCAATTGAAACTTGTCGAGTGCATTTTTCAAGCATTAGGAATATATACCACATTCAGAATTTTGTACCTTCCATCTTGAACATTATTTCTGTGTACTGCAGTTGCAAAAGAGACAGAGTTTCAGTTCTGGGGATTCATACTTGTTATGCTTGCTGCAGTTATGTCTGGGTTTCGCTGGTGTATGACTCAGATCCTTTTGCAGGTATGATATTTGCATTTTCATTTTTCTATATATTCTATTTTCTATATAAAAATGTCTATCTACATACAAGCACCCACATAAAACTGCATGCACAGATTCTTATATTTTTCTGCCCTTAATGACTAAATATTCTTACTTCGTTTTGCTGGCTTGGGACCTGATTTTCATTCTCGTCATGCATGTTGACTCGAAAACCAAATTGAAAGAAAGAAGCCTATGGTAAGTTCCCTGCATAACTACACATCAATCATTTAATGGCGCATATCTAGCCTTACTAGATTTATATGATATAGTGGATAAACATTTTCACTTAATTAAAATAATTTCTTATTTATTTATTTCTTGCTGGTTTTGGTCAATCAACCCAAAAGTTTGATATATATTTGTGCCAATTCAAGGATTTCATTTATTGACAGCAGAATCTTTCGGCCTTTAGTGGAAACACAGTTTTTTATAACTAGATAGTTTAATAGATAGCATAATAAATATTCCTAAGCATTTGAGATATCATAGTTTTGAGAAAACTAATTAGTAGATATTTAAGAGGTCAAATATACACCTTTTACTCCTCGCTGGAAAGCTGATGGATCAATCAACTATGGTAAGTGGAGAATAGTTTTGTTGGCATATAACTTACTGCCCTCTATTATTCCTTTCATCTCAACTAAATCCTTCCAATGTTGCTTCATAGTATATTTTTGTATCCATGTAAGATTTATAAATATGGGAAGTATTTTTCAAAGCAAATTGTCTTCAACACTATTAGACAGATCTTAATTAATAAACTTGAAAGCTCAAATAGGCCCAGGAAATAGGTAATGGCAGGACAGTACCCTAGGATCAATCAGAAAATATTTCATTGTTGGATTGTTAGATTTAAGCATAGGATTGTTGATTTTTAAGCCCTGGAATAAAAAGTTAATTCATGAGTCATGACACTAATTAATAGAGTGGATTCAAACAGTCAACAAGGAATTAATCTGATGCGAACCCAAGACCTCCAAGACCCACTGAAGTCTATGTGAGGAGACCCAAGAGGTGCAATGCACCTGATCAGAGCAAGGGAGAGAATGTTGTAAGCAAGGAAGGGAATGTTGTAACTAACTCTGCCTAGCTGGCAGAGAGAGAGGGGAATGCTCATGTGCTGAGGTCATGAGAGAGGGTATAACATGAGGAGAGGAAGGTAGAATTGAACAGGCTGGAATTAGGATTGGAACTTTGGGAGAGACTAGGCACTCTCGAATTGCCTAGAATATCTTTTTCTCTTTGCTTGTAACCTTTTTCTTCCATTTTCCCATATCCAAGCACTGTTATCATCTTGATACAGGCTTGAGAATAGCAATAATACAGTTACTTCTATATTTCTGCTTTAAATCCTTGGTTTCTAACAATGGTATCAAAGCTCTCGATTCCTGGAGCTTTTGATTATCACCATAGGAACTACAAAATGGAGTCTAGAGTAGAGAATCGGGAGAGAAGCTTGCTGGAAGGGAGGAAAGTAAATGGAACCCGACTGGAAGAGATCAAGCGACTATGGGAAAGGAGGAAGGGAGACTGCTCCAGACGTCGATCTCGACGTGGTCATGCACCAAGTCGCCGCGCTGATAGAAGGGGTGCAGAATTTAAATGGCAAACTGAAAAAGAACTGGAGGAGGGAAGACGGGATCGGCGACGCCAACGAACTTCGAGTGGACATGATTCTCAGATTCGAACTGTTGGATCGGGCCTTCTTTGTTGGTAGAGAGGAACTATGCCTTCGGGGAGGTGGACCTATTTGTAGAAGATGAAGAATCGAAATTGGAATTGGACTCAGGGTCCTTGCAGGTTCAAGGCTCTTCTAACCATCAACAATGGGGAATAGCTCCGATTAGTCAAATTCCCTTTGAAATTGCAGAAGAGATGAAGGAGAGAAACTTCTAGATGTGCAGGTGAATGAGATCGAGGTGGAAGATGATGGTGGTGATGTCTTCAATATTTCTGAGATGAAGACGGATGTCTCCAATATTTTTGAGATGAAGAGGGAAAGGGAGGAAGACCGTCATCAAGGTGGTGGCGGCAGCAGAAGCGAAAACGGCTGCTGTGTGGGTGGTATTGGTAGCGACCTAAGCAAGGGAGATGACAGAAGATATGAGGGCGGTGGCCGGGGCAGTTGGGTAGAGACAACGATCGGTGGTGGACGTGTACGGCCGCCGGAACCATCCAGGAATCGCCAGATCGGGATGTTTCCATGGAGAAAGGAGGGTTGTCGCCGACCTTTCGCTACCTTGCCCGAATCGGGCGATCTTGTCATGTACAATGAGTCGGGTGGGTCACTCGTCACGGCATTAGGTGGGTCTTCGCCTGGCGTGGATGTGGTTTCGACGTCGGCACCTACGGAGTCGCCGGAGCCACCAGACCCGTGGCCTTGTGCGGCTGCCCTTGGGACGATTGCAGCTCCGGAGCATAAAGACATGGCTGCTGCAAGAAGTATCGTGAAGAGGAAGCATAAGGAAGGAGGGACAGAGATGGAATTACAGAAATTAGGGCATTTTCTTAACCTAATGGGCCAGGCCCAAATATCTCTTATTAATTGTGGTTATGATAAAGAGGGGCTGAGATCCAGCTTGAAACAACAAATTGGGCCTGTGCTAGAAGCTACCCAAATTAATGATGAACATAAAATGTTACAAGAAGAAAGAGGAATGGGCCTGGGGGCATGCGCCATGCGGGCCAAATCCTATTTCTCAAATTGAATTAAAAACAGAGGATGGAGTCAGTCCCCTTACAAGTAAATCAGAGTTTTCTTCTGAGAACTCTCCTAAATTAGACGAAGCAGATTTGATGGGCAGTTGGGAAAATTCTGCTGTGTTTTCCTTTGTTCTATCAGTTTTTGGGAATGCCAAAGCTTTCGTTGTGCATGACCAGAAACATGTAAAATTTATATTACTGGGAAAGAGCACCAAGATTCATATTGCCACTGTCATAGAAGTGGAATTGCATAATGCAAAACCCTCTCTTGAGGAAACCCATTTCAATCTGCTCAGTGCTCTAAATAACATTGAGGCCAAGAAGAGATTTGAGTTATTAGAGGCTGTAAGTGGATATAAGCTATTACATCAGGTGGAACCTCTCGGTGGTGAAGTTTTGGATTATGTACAACAGTCAAGAGGAAGTTACAATGAGGAGCAAATTTCTCTTTATGCAAGAATGGAAGAGTATAAAAGACAAATTTTCGAAGAAGGTAGGCTGTCCTTGAATGGTCCTTATGGTTCTCCTAGTGGAGACACTGCACATCCTTTTTATAAGATAGCAAATGAGGGGATAGATGTAGTAATGGAATCTGCTGCAAATGGAAAGGTTCAAATAGTTCGACAAGGATATCCTCCACCAAAACCATCCTCCAATTTGAAGGGTGACTGGAAAAGAAGGTATTTTGTTTTTAATAGCCAAGGAGTGTTGTATTTCAATCGCAAACCTTGGAATGAGTCCCATGGCAGCAGCCAACCATCTGCACACAGGAACAGTGTCACAAAAAATGGTTCTGGGCTTCTGAGTCAATGGCTTTCTCCGGGAATAACAGCAGCAGCACAAGACACTGAGATAGACCTGGATTTCTTCTTATTTGACCCAGGTGGAACATATGCAGAATTTGAGGGTGGTTGTGCTGCTATTGTGAATTAAGGCCCAATTATCATGGACCCAACTCCTCGTGGCTGAAGTCAACTATACTATTGGAGTTGGAGTGAATTTCCAGAACAACTTTCTAAAGAGCCAAATCAGTGCTACTAACTTCCAAGACAATGCCTGTGGTTTCTTGCTGGTGCATAGGGTTTGCATCCCACCAATTTGTGACGAGATAGGGGAGATCATTGTTGCTTGCTGCAAGCATTATGGAGCTGAACTTAGCAGCACCAAAATGAGGAGACCCAAGAGGTGTAATGCACCTGATCCGAGCAAGGGAGAGAATGTTGTAAGCAAGGGAGGGAATGTTGTAACTAACTCTGCCTAGCTGGCAGAGAGAGAGGGGAATGCTCATGTGCTGAGGTCATGAGAGAGGAAGGTAGAATTGAACAGGCTGGAATTAGGATTGGAACTTTGGGAGAGACTAGGCACTCTCGAATTGCCTAGAATATCTTTTTCTCTTTGCTTGTAACCTTTTTCTTCCATTTTCCCATATCCAAGCACTGTTATCATCTTGATACAGGCTTGAGAACAGCAATAATACAGTTACTTCTTCTATATTTCTGCTTTAAATCCTTGGTTTCTAACATAATCCTTTTCTTTTTTTGAAAAAGAAAAAGAATTTATTAGAGAAGACCAATACATAAGAGGAGGATTGGGTGTCCTACTAACAGCATAAAAAACAAGGATAAAAGATAAAATAAAAATATCAGGTCAAGAAATATCCAATTCCAATCCCTATCTATCAGAAAGAGTGCTCCAACTCCAAGCATTTAGTGTGGGCTTAGAAGGTCTGAAATTATTGAAGGTTGATGAGGCTAACTTTTTAAATTATCATATTCCATTCTTTCCTTCTTTGAATTCTCTTTTATCTTCCATTTATCTTTTTCTTATTCCATGTTCACTTCCCTGTTAGAGTTTTATAACCACTGTTATATTTAGCAAAGCTTTACTTTTTCAAATGATTTCAGGTCTGAAAAATCCACTTACCTTGATGAGCTGTGTAGCTCCAGTAATGGCAGTAGCAACTGCTCTTCTCTCTCTTGCGTTAGATCCATGGGATGAATTCCGAGAAAGCAAATACTTTGATAATTCATGGCATATAACTCGAAGTTGCTTGCTGTTGCTTTTGGGTGGGACGCTTGCCTTTTTTATGGTACGAGTGTATATCCCCTTTAGTTCATATACAATCTTTTGTCCTCCCTCCTCCTCCCCCCATTTTAAAATTTAAAACACACACACACACAAAGAGGGCATTTTGTACTTATTGCTGGAATTGCTTCTTTTTTGATTTGCCTAAAAGAAGATTTTGTTTGTTTAGAGTATATCGGTTAATTTATCTTTGTTGCTTCAAACATTTGGATATTTTTGTTGTTGCAGGTATTAACAGAATATGTTCTGGTATCAGTAACTAGTGCAGTCACAGTCACAATAGCTGGGACTGTCAAGGAGGCTGTCACCATATTGGTATTAATTATGTTTTTAGATGATTCCCGTTTGTTGATATGGATACCAGTGGTTGCCTTTCTTAATGCCAGATATTTCTAGACTACCTAGTTCTGTGGTGTGATTATGTCAACATTACATTGATGCAGCATATGCTTTTGTTTAGCATTTTTATGTACTATCTTCTGATAGATAATATACTCCTCACTAAGTAAAACATGATTATTCATGGGACAGTTAGATGCAGAATCAAATATACTAATTTGCCTTTCTTTATATTGGTATATATGTTGCATGTTATGTGCATATAGGATACAGCCATACAGGGATAGGCATAGTAACAGACAGACCTACAATACTAAATTGAAGAAATTTTATCTTTTGGTTTCACTCTGATTTCATTTTAATTATAGCTTCCATTTTGATTCTAGTTTATTTAGTTTGTTGTATTTAACTTTCTTTAGTATTGAGTTTGGATTGTTTTGGCAATTTGCCAATTTTGTGTCACAGCAGAGTTTGGAAGGTTACCAAACTGGAGCGATACGTTTTGACTTATTGGTTCTTAATGTCAACTCTTAATTAAGATGATGCGACCAATCATAAAAATTGTTTATTTCAGAGAGGTATATCAGGGGAGGTATAAAAAGGAATGTATAGTTCAGACAGACAGTTGGCTGGCGTTTAGACAGACCATCTCTGCATTTATTATTAAAATGAAGCTCAACTACTGTTATCAGTCTGGACAACTTTAGGTAGGAAAGATATTTGTTCAAACCCCATGGGTCCTATTTTCGAAAACCCTAACCCTAATTTCTCAATATGCCCGAGAAAAGAAATTTAATGTTACTCAGCCACAGAATCACACCTTTTCTTTGATTCTCAATGCTGCAATACAAAAGATACTTAAAAGTTTGATCTGAAAAACTTAAGCTGATATTTTTTCCTCCATAAAGTTAAACCTCTTTGGAAAACTCCAGTTTATGCATTTTCTTATCTTCATGATACATGAATTCTTGTTGAATAAAATTGATAATTTTGGTGCACTAGGCATGTACCTAGCTCAACTATTAACATCTTTCCACTTATTTCTCTATGTTTTCAAACATCATGGTTGCTGATTGTACATTCACTTGCACTTAATCTTCTGATTTCATGCTGTTTGTGTGTAGGTTGCAGTGTTGTACTTTCATGATGAATTTACTTGGCTGAAAGGAGTTGGTCTCCTTACTATTATGGTTGGTGTCAGCTTATTTAATTGGTACAAGTAAGTCGTCGGCTGACATGAGCAAACTGTCTGAAACTTTTTATCATTCTTTTCTGCTATGATTTTATGCTTCAATATAGGAAAAAGTTGTCATGTTACTTCTTATACTGGTCTTGGGGACTGTTAAGGTTTTAGATTTCCAGCCACGATTGAATCATCTATACTTCAAAAACTACCTGGGATGCTATCTTTGTCAGCATTGTTTGAAAGGTTTTGGGAACAAGGAAAGGAAGATTTTGGCATTGCACTATGTTTGTGGTTGATTTAATATTTGGTCAGAATAATTCAAAAGCTAATTCAAATTTAATATTTGGTTAGAACTTAGAACAGAGTGGTTGCATTTTTAGAAGTTCATGTTGCTGCCTTTGTTGTGGGAGGGAGTTGTCGTTTATGACTTTGTATGGTTCTTATGCTAATGGTTTTTAAAGGGGGACTCTAATATAACTGATATTTCTAAGAAATATCTAAACTTATAATGGAAAAAATATATTATCTTGTTTATTATTTTTTGTTTCTTTTCAAGTTTTGGAAGAACGATTGTAAATCAAACTCTTTCATTTTGTTCTAATCTATTTTCATCTTTTATCAGAAAAACTAACAAAAGAATACAACCTCTGTTATAATATGTAAGACAATGGAACTGCAGATTTTCAAATCAACTACTAGAGCATTATAGCTCAAGTTACAGTATGCTTTTAGATGTATAAATGTTACACACATACTATCTTGTTTACCAAGCCATACTGGCATACCTCAGGCGACAGGCATGGCGGTATTTCTTCCTTTCCTTTCAATAATATATCAGTCATTTTTTCTTTATCTGTTTATTTTGAATTTCAGATATCTGAAGCTTCAGAAAGGCCACACCAGGGAAGGTGATTTGGCAGGGCTTCACGCAACAGATTCTGCTGCCAAATATGTTATTCTTGAGGAGATGGATGAGCAAGATGATGCCATCTGAAGCCTTTTCTGGCACATCGTTAAATTCATAGTAAGTTTCTTAATTGGACTCTTGTTAAATGATGTTTGCGCATCATAATCCAACGATTTATCTACAGCCGTCCAAATATATTTGGCATTTTACTCTTGTTTTTGTCATTGAGGGTGAGCCTTGGCTCAAGATTAGCATTACTATCTTGTGACTTGGATGCCACGGTTTATAGTTGCAAAAACGGTCACTGCATGCAAGGGTAGGATTGTGTACATGTGTCCCCAAACCCTACGACGTGAGATCGTGAGAATTTCATGTGCTGGGCCACCCTTCTTACTAATATATTCATCCAGAGTCAGTAGATGCTACATATTAAAAATTCTGTAAATTGTACATTGGGTCTTGTATTATTATGGATACAACAAAAGAAGGGTGGAATCATGAAAGTCAAACTTATGATTATAAGTTTATAACCATTTGCCTTTTTTTGAAGGGAGAAGGAAGTTTCAATGGACTTTATCCACGGAGCATCAATTCTATTTTTGAGATTGACATGTTTAAATATATAAAATGACGTCACCATAATGAAAATATATGTATCCTATTGCTGAAGTTGGCCTTTTAGTTTTGAGATTGTGTTTGTTTTCTGTGAGTTTTTTTTCCACCTTACTTATGATAAGAGTATTAAGTGCTTTTTTCTTGATCATCTCAGGGCTTGAATATTCATTTTATCAACTAGAAATGCTATTTATGCCACTGACTTCTATCACCGGAGAAAGAAATTATAATAAAATTTTACTGTATTTAGAAACATGCACTTGCATCTCTTCTGGGTTTAATCTTTGTCAGTTCCTTAATCATGTTTCTCCCAGTAGTCTAGCACTAATTGGTCAGCGGTATATTATCTTATCATTTATATAGTTAACAGTCCTCGATGAAGCTTATAGGAACACACTTTTTCATGCAAAGATTAACACCAAGTCTGTTGTATTTGTAGCTTCCTACAACTACTTGTCTCTTGGCCAGCTTTATCTCATGTTTTCAGCAGCCTGGACGTGATCAACACTAAAGCCAATCATTCTCGAAGGTTTCATTCAAGTTATGCAATTGAATGTTATTGTACTTTGTTACAACGTGCTTAATCACTTGCAGATTTTGGCATTCTTTAGAGTTGACAAGATAATCCTGTAAATTACGACAAATTGTAATAAATATAACAAAATGTTCATTTTTGTTTTCTTGTATCTATGATCATATTGTTATTTCTGATGTTCCCATTATTTTGCCAGTATACAATAAACGTAGCTCTCGATTTCATAGTCCTTTTACTACTAACATAAAATGGTAATGGCCGTTCAACAAACTTTCCTTGAAAGTATGGGTCTGGTCGCCCAGGATACAACATATGGCGTTTCTATCTACTTCTCACCCATGTTCGATATGCTATTGCCTTGCCTTTTAAAATTGAATAATGCTATTTCTACAATTAGATTCTGGATAACTGGGTGACACCTGATTAATGATATATAAATTCTTGGTTAATACAGTTCATTGGATGGTTAACGACGAATTGTGATCCTTTGGACAGTTGTATCCATTAACCAAGTTCAAAATACCATTAATCACGATTGTGAACACTGTTAATCATGTTTGAAGATATAAAAAAAAAATAACATGGACCAATGTAGGATGTATAAATAGTTAACATCATTCACAATTATGGTTAATGGTGTGTTGGAATTGATTAACCAAAAATTTGTACACCACTAACCAAGTGTTGCCCCGGTGACAATTTGGGAGGAATAAATAGATTCAATTGTGTACTATATGATAATTGTTATATTTCTTTTCAGCGAATTTATTATCTATAGTTGTTAATATAAACTTGGATCACCCATGACTAAGCTAATATCCAATAAATTTGAAACAGCAGTACTTAGAAGAATTCCGTATAACGTTCTTCTTCGTCGAGGACGAACTTCTTTTCAAGAGTAACACAAATCATACCTCGATTATTCCAAATCAGAACAGTAACAGCTTGTTCATTCAGCATCAAATATTGTACGTGAAAATACATCTGACACTCAACGTGGAAGGGTACAATTGATAGCAATGCAAGGAGATTTATAACAAGCAACAACTACGATCAATAGCATTAGTTTCCCGTTTAATAATCAGAGTATCAAGCAAATACATCTGACCCAGAAACAGGGTCTATCAAAACGGAATTTAAACATGATTCTGCCTATCTTATGATCATCAAAAACAGTATCAAAATGTATGGAGAATTCAACAATCGAGGTGCATGAGTACTTTCACGGAAAAAAGTAGCAATCAAACTTCCCATAGCCACTCTTTTTCCTCGTTGTAAGCAGAAAACCTAGAAATGACTTGCCAAAATATAGATTGACTGGGACAATAAATAATAAGCAAAGAGTACACAGACAACTAGTCATCGAGGCTTTGGTCCATCCTAGTACAAACAACAATATTTTCGGGAAGATACAAGATCGATAACCTATTATAAGTGCTAAACAAACATCGCACAGTAAACAACTCTAACTAGCAAATAATAATAGAAAAACAGAAGATATTCATAACCAGCATTTTGTTTCAAAGAGCAGCATTTTTTGTTTAGTTTTTTGGTATAAAGAACAGCATTCAATATTCAAAAAATAAAATATAATCATTCAAGCAAAAGAAAAAAACGAAGGGAAAGAATAAGAACACAACTTTATTCACCGGTAAGTGTTAAAATTAAAGTGAACATTAATTTCACCTGCAAAATGATAGTTTAAGGCTCAATCACCATCTTTTTCTGAAGTCTGAATTTTAAATTACCAAGCAAACATTCTATCCCAAAGAAGAAAAGATAATTGCGATGTTTTATGTCATAAAGAAGATAAACAGCAAAAAGATACGCAAAAGACTCCCAGTCTCTAGGCTATTTTACAAATGTCCTCATATTCCATAGTTTTAAGTACCCTACCATCATAGGGACCTTTCTCTATCTGCACTTTAGCGCAAAAGTGATCTGTATCCACCCCTAACAGCCTAGCAATTGATCCACGATATGCCCCATTGACTATTTTTACACGCCCCCCGACTTGTGGTATCACAGTTTCAAGCTCTGCCTGATCAACTCTGAGCACATGCTTGCTTTCAAGCATTTCTATTTCCCCAACATACTTGTCAATCACCTTTTTCACCACACCCTTCTGCTTGTAGTACCCCTTCTCTGCTAAGACTTTGCTCATAACCTTAACAACAATTCCCTCATGCAACCAATAATCTTTCCTGTTAATTTTTTCCTTTTTCTTCTCTTCATCCCTCATCAATTCATCCAAAGTTGATTTTCCACCACCACGCTCATTCCTCTTCAAATTGTTTCCAGGATTCCTTTCCTCATATTTCTCTTCCTCAACCTCATCAAACACCACCTTCGATGCCTCATGTTTTTCCTTGGTCACAGGTTTAGCCGATGAACCAAGAGAAAATCCTATCTTGACTCCATCTTCCACACTTAGTTCCCTTGGACGCTCAACCTGTGAAGGCTGATCAGATTCAGTAGCAGGTAGCTGCATCAATTGCTCAGCTTTTTCAATCTGTTTCCTGATCTCCTTCTCTTGCTTTTCTTCGTCTGCCATATCTGCCTTGATTCTCTTATTCTTCATCCTCTCCTTGAAAAGGGTTTCTGAATCTCTATCTATGTATGTAATGAACCAACCCTTGGGCGTTTCTTCAACCTTACACTTGCCAGTTCGACCCAAGTACTTAACAAACTCCGTAAGCGTAGCCCACTGAGTGGAGTTCATATGAACATGGTGTCTGTCGTTTATGTATTCATTATAAACCACCGTGGCTGCCACACGGCTGAATCGGTGACTGCGCTTCATGTGCTCAAGAAAAGAACTCTCAAACTCTTCAGAATAGCCCTCAACTATCCGGTTTGGGTTTTGTCCAAAAATTTGCATTTGACGCTGATGCCCTTCACTCATGCAGTGGCATTTAAACCCATTCTCGTCTCGGCATTGCTTCTGGCACATCTGGCAATACCACCGAAGTTTCTGCAGCCCTTTTGCTTTGATTCGATTGGCAATGGCTTTTGGTGTGAGAAACTCATTTTTCCCCATTTAGAATCAGGACGAAAATGTTAGACCAAACAAAATGCTTTTAGTAATCCTGCCAAGTGGTTCCTTGTTCCTATGCAGCTGAAAATTATGTAAGAAAACAGCATTCGAGCAACATCAATCTATATTTAAAATTGAAGAATTCTTTATAAATCTGAACAGCCTAAAGCAAAGCAACACTACCTAAGAAAAGGTGGCAAAGTAACTATCAAGATAACAAATGCATGTACCTCCAAGAGAGTTCTATCATAAAAAACAAGGTCCAGCTGCCATCCCATGTTGACCCATGTGGTTATCATCATTGCCTAAATCTTTTACTTGTAGAAATTAGTATGCTTAAGTTTGAACATAATTTTTCACCATTCCATATATCTCTCTGAAGTCTGAAGTTATTAATCAATGATGCATGCTATAATATAGAGAAATAGAGGATAGAACTACATTCATTAAAAGTGCTATTTGAAATGATCGATTTTTTAATCCTACATGCACATGTAACCCATAGCTCTTCCCCGAACAATCCATGTTGCGCTATTGGTCTGTTTAAACTTTTCAGAGCTTCATTTTCACCTATTTCATAACAGGAACTAGAAAGATAAACCTTATCCTAACACCATCCGAGTAGCATAAACTTTTCAGAGCTTCATTTTCACCTATTGGTCTGCTGAACTTAAAAATAATAGAGTAGCACATTACTTAACAAGGAAAAGAAAAAGAAAATTGCACAATTGCAGAACTGACATGAACGAATAGCTGTAAGCCTTTTCATGAAAGAACCTTGATAGGCCTCTTTCAGAACTGACAATTGTGCAAATTGCAGATATGTAAATACATCAGTCAGGATTTAAGTTAGCTATGAGGTAGACAGTACAATTTCAACAAGCTACAAATATAGTGACTAGTGACAATAAAATATATATACTGTGTGAGACACTAGACTTCAAAGCAGGACAAAGGATTCAAAGCAAACATACTTAAATTCGTACACTATAAAAACTAAAGAAAAACAGATTAACCCAAGGGATTTAGCTTTCAACAAAATTCAACATAGGTAGATTAAATAGCATACTCATATTCACGAAACAATGAACAAACAACCATAACCAGTCCAAATTCACAGAGCACAGATCTCAGACATTTGAACAACAAGCACAATCGAGTTGCATATCTGAAAACAATTGAAGAACAACGGAAGAACTTGTACCTGAGTGGTATAATTGAGAGAGAGTGAGATCGAACGAAAATGAGCACCTCACGGGAATTGGACGACGACGGGATTGAATCGAAAACGTGAGATCGTCGGAATATTGAATCCAATCTGCGATTTTGGGTTCAAAGAGATGTGACCTAATGTTCTGCGAATTTGGGCTCAAATCTCCAATGTGAAAAATGATTTGAAAACAAAAATAGAATAGAATTAATGGCAGTGAACAGACTCCCGACGGCGGCTCGGAGTGAGCACGGCGGCGCAGAGGGGGCACTTCGGCGTGGAGAACGTAAGACGATACGGAGGAGGAACGGGTACGACGGCGGGGACGAGGCGACGGCGGCGCGGCGTGGACTGGGCAAACTGATTCGTTTTCGTTAGTGTTAGATGGAAGAAGAAAAATCCACCGAAAACAGATGGAAGAAGAAAACGAATCAGGGACACAGGGTAAAAAAAAAACAAAATATGCCAAGACAAAGTCATCTTTTAGAATGAAAGAGTGTCACGTGATGGGCTTAATGAAATAATCTGAGCCTTTCATTTAAGATGAAATGGAGGGTTAAGATGGGGAGGAACTTTTTAGACTTACTCTTGGAGTAACTGAATCCCTCTCACACACACACGTATATATATATAATTATATATATATATATATATATTCTAGAATTTGTGAACCCGTGCCCGACACAGGGAAAATGATTGTCCAATATGTATATGAATACATATATGAAAGGTTAACAATTTAATCTCTAATCATTCAAAGTATAATAAATTGTTTGATAAACATAATTCACAAATAGTGGAGTTGGTAACTTACGTAAAGGTTTACATATCCAAATGCTCTAAACATTTTTAGTCTTGGCATATTCACTCAAAACATCTCCTTACTCAACTTGTTTGTCTGTCAAAATTGTACACAACCCTTCGTTATGTATCCTTCGAATTGCCTTCTCTCCACCCATCTAATGTTGCAAGAAAAACTTCTTTTACAATCATCTTGATAGTGCAACTGACTGTCCTAGAAAACAATGACTCTTTAATAAATTGAGCAGGCAAATTCTACAAGTACAAAAGTATATTTGTTAGTATAATTAGAAAAGATGTTGTATTCTCTTAAAAATTTATTTGATTTATTTCTCCCTTTTTTTTATGCAAGTTAACCATTTTTAGAAAGTATTTGTATCCATCATATTATTATTTTTCATCTCTGTTGAAAATATAATTGATATCATCTTTTCCCCGTGTAAGCTGATTTTTTAGATAAAACAATATATTTATCTATCATATTATTTTTCTCTCCTCTCTTAAAAATTTATTTGATTCATTTCTCATTTTATAGTAAAAGTTAACCATTTTAAAAATTATATATTTATCAATCATATTATACTGAAACATATAAAAATGAAAACAAATATAAGTGACGTGAATTAAATAAACTACCATACAATTTACCTATAAAAGTTATTGTTTGCATAAAATATTGAAACTCCAAAAAGCAAAACTCCATTATAAATAACAAATACGTTTATCTTATACTTTTTTCTTTTTCAAATTCTACCAGCTTACACTCGATAAAAAATAACTATACATAGCTACATATCAACGACACTTCATCTTTCGACCTCTTCCAACCCTTGTTCTTGGAATTCTCTCGAAGCCTTTCAAAGCTAATTCTTGCCCATCTGTCAGCATTCACTAAAGATCAATAAACACAAGAGTTAGAAATAAGAAATTAGAAATCTTTTAGAAAGAAAGAAATCATTGACCAAATTTTTATATTACCTTGTACACAGGTTAAAATCCACCTTCTCTCATTAGTTACTACTTGAAAACTTTTCAACTGTGGCAGGCAACTCAAAATGCTGCCGGATTAATGTCTTCATTCTAAAATATGTTTTGACAGTGTTTGCTGTAAATTTTTCTTTCTACCACTGATTGGTTGTGTTCCGTCCAAATATCTCAAGTGAGAGATACTCGTCCGGAGAAGCTCTTGTGGGAGTGTTTTGGAATAGCTTGACAGAATCGGAATTCTGCTCCTACGTATCCAAATGGGAATCAAAGCAAACGTAGTTCTAAGTGAGGGGGTTGGACCCCTATTTATAGAGATGTTTTGGTGTAACAGTTTGAGTTGGACTGTTATTGAGATCCTATTTGTTAGAATCAGATTGTTATCGTAACTAGATAAAGATAAGGATAAGTTATGCGGAGGGATATTTGGACCAGCGAGATATTTGGCCCAGTCAGTTGTGACTGGATTGCACGGGATCGAGGTTCCTTCACCGGTGGTTTATTACGGGATAGATTCGAGTATTTATTCTCGGATGATAAGTGTATTAACGAGTCCTCGGCTTTGGAGGAGTTCGAGCCAAGACCCATTTATAAGAGTAAGCTCGGTTGGTCCAGTTTATTAACAAGTCCTCGGCAAGTCCTCGGCCTTATATTTTCGATCAGTACACAAGCCCCCCGAGCTCCGAGCTAAAATAAGCGAAAGAGATGACAAGTATCAAACCGAGCTTATGCTTCGGCTGCTAGACTTTCTTCCTTCTGTGTTTCAAACCGTCATTTCAAGCCGTCATTTCAACTGACTTTTCCTCCTGTCAGAGAAGGTTATCATTTCTCTTCAATCTTCTGCTGCACGTTATGGGTGAGTAAGCCTAGAGTTCCACACTCATTTAATGAGGGGAAAAATTAAAAGTCACGCCCCTTTTCCTTCTTTTTTTTATTTGAAGGAATGTGGACCGTTGATCATATCTCATCATCAACCGCAGCGGCTATAAATATCTCCTCTAACTCCACCTTATTCCCCCTTGCCCACTACCTTTCTCCGTTCTTCATCTCTGTCTTTCAAGTTTCTGCAATCGTCTTCTTGCCTTTCGCTCTCCAGGTACGCCCAGCCTTCTTCCTTCTTTCAAATTTCTAAGTTTATTTCTGGATTCCGGTCATGAGTTCATCCGAGTCCATTGAGTCAAACGCTTCACCCCCGGTGGAGCGCGAGGTTTCCCCCATTGGGGGACTCTCCTTCCACTTCTGTTCCTTCACAGGAACTAAACATCGGTCAGGTGAGACCGTCCTCCCCCGGGTCGTCTTCCTCTGAGTCTGATTCTTCTGGGTCCGACCCTTCTAGGTCCGGTTCTCCCTCCCCCCAAATTTCCAAACCCGCCACTCGCAAACAACGTCAAAGGGTTCCAAAAGACCCTGTTCCTGATATTACCCTACCTAGGTATACCTGGGTTAAGGGCGAAGTTGGGGTTTATTTTTCTGATTATCAGTCTTCAGATTCAGTTACTCGTCTTCGGTCCCAGATTACTATCTCGGCATCCGGAGACGAATCCGAGTTTATTTGTTCTCCATGCTCGGGTACTGAGTATGTTTTCCTCAGGGCTCATCCTCCCGAGCCCCCTTTTACATATATGTATAGAACACTATTTTCTCAGCTGCACGTGTCTCTCCCTTTCACTGAGTTTGAGTGTGACGTTCTGAGAACCATGAATGTCGCACCTACTCAACTTCATCCCAACAGTTGGGCTTCTCTAAAAGCCTTTCAAATTCTGTGTAAATACATCGGGATGGAGCCCACTACTCCCAAATTTTTGTACTTTTACCAAGGTTTGGTGAGAAAACGGGATGGATTTCCCTCAATGGGATGAACCGAAGAGGACTGATTAGTTTATACACATCATCGTATAAAGACTTCAAAGTCGGCTTCTTCCGAGTTCGCCCCTCGGGCTCTCACCTTTCCTACTTTTTTGATGAAAATGGATGCGCCAGATTTCCTTTATACTGGCAATCATCTCCTACCAAATTCGTTGGTTTTGAATACAAATCCCTTCCTGCTGAGGATAGACGGGATATAGATATATTAGAAAAACTTCCTCGGCCTCTCCATTGTGGACGTCTTCTGAAACTCCCCTTTTCATCCACTCCGAGAGCCGACTTTAAAAGTAAGTGTTCGGCTTTTTAGTTTTTAAAATCTTTTCTGTATGTGTTCCTGTACTAACAGCTTTTCTTTTCGACAGTTATCATGGGGAAATTCGACTTCTCCAAGCTTTTGAAATCTGCCACGAAGGAGGGCCAGGGTCCCTCAGCGACCGAGAAGAAAAAGAAAAGAATTCCTCCGGCCGCTGCTAAGGCCACTGCCAAGGGGGCTTCATCCTCCGCCCCTCACAAAAGAAAAAGGGTAGAGATAGTAGTCGACGCCGAAGATCCTTCCCCTCCTCGCTCGAGTACCCCACTCCCTGCCACTCACGAGACGGGAACTACAGGGCGAGAGGAGCAACTGCCACCTTCTACCGAGGTGAAGTGGTATAACACTTCTCTGAAAGCAGGAACCTCGTCTCTCTGGGGCGAAGACTTCAATCCCTTCCCTTCCTTTGAATCGAATTTCTTGAAGCCTGCCGATCTCCGATTAATTAGGCAACAAGGGGCTCAGTCTAGCATGGAGGCCCTCTCGGTCTACTGTAACATCCTAAAATTCTAATATAATTAATTTAAAAAAAGAAGAAGAAGGATTAAGTTATAAAAATAAAAATAAAAATAAAAAAAATAAAAATAAATAATAATGATATAATAAAAATAAGATATAATTGAGAGGTTTAGTGTAAAGGATTTGTTAGTATAAAATTTATTAGAGTTGGTTAGGAATTGCAAGGGGAATAATGAATTAAAATATATATATATATATATATATATATATATATATATATATATATATGAATATAAACATAAGTACAGATTTTCACGTAGGGGCCTAGGGGTAGCTCATAAGTCAAGTGGGCCTAGTTATTCTATAAAAAAATAAAATAAAAAAAGAAATAAACAATAAAGAAACAAAAAAAAGGAAAAGAAAATAAACTAAAAAAAAAAAGAGAAAACCTACGCTGCCTAGCAGTATATATATATATATATATATACTCAAATCATTGTGCAGGCAACGAGTGCGCCGCGCAGAGGAGGAATTTAGAGGAGGGACCGAATAGTGCGAGAGACATAGAGACGCGTTTCTTTTTCTTGTCGGTGTAATCGTAATAGTGAAGGGAAGAAAATATTTTAGAGAAGCACCAACTTTTATCATACATAATTTTTAGAGCACTTTGGGATTCTTCGAGAGGTGAGTAACAATACCTTTTTATAACCCTTTCCATGGTACATGTGTTTGTTGTGTTGAGCGATTTACCTATGATTTTGAGAGATTTTAATTGAATGATGCATGTTATTAATAGAATAATTTTTTTAGGGGTTTTGAATTAAAATAAAAAAGATTATTAAATTGGGTATTTATTCTTGTTACTGATGGCATGAAATACATGATTGGTATTTGAATTAGTTGAATGACGTGCTTACTGGTGTATGTTATGCTATGTGAGTTTATTTGACATGCATGACAAGATCAAATATTTAATTTTTGGTAAATGAATTGTTACACGTGTGAGACATGAAATTGTGCCTTATGATGAATTGTATGATGTTTGCCGCAATACCACCTATGATAGGGGTATCGAAAAGTAATACCACCGTAATGGGGTATCGAAAGTAACATCCCCATATAATTGGGATGTCGAGAATAAGTAATACTACCTAAAAAGGAGCATCGAAAGTAACACCGCCACAGGTTGGGGTGTCGAAAACGGAGAAATACCACCATGTGCACATGAGAGGTATCGAAATGGAAATGTCCCCGACAGGAGGGTGACATCGAAACACTCCTCGTGAGTGGGGGTGGGCAATGGGACGCCATTGTCGTGTGATGTGTGAATATATGGCATGCCGGCAAGAGGCCAATTTAATTAGGAAATCTTTGGACCGCTTGGATTAAACTTGAATTTATCTGGTACATGGAATGTGATGTATTGAGATGAGATTATTATTAATGTTAAAAGTATTTTCTTTATATATATTATTTTGAAAAATTAGCGGGTGCCATGGACAGTTTTTCGGTTATCGCCTTACTGAGAACAATGCTATTTTCGAAAATGTTTTTATAAAACTGTATTGTTGATCACTGGGATTTCATATCTCATT